>JADDOH010000217.1:0-674205 GCA_016648135.1 Agrypnia vestita
ATAAAAAAGTCAATAACAAACTGGACACCCCCAATACTCTCACTAATGCATGTACTCAAACATCCCTGTCCGATTAATGAGATCTTCAATCGTATTTCACACCAAATTCTCAAACACCTACCTAGACTATTTCTCTAATCTAATTCGAATGATCAACTACTATAAGGAGATATCATCCAGAAACGGTAAGCTATATATATCCGTCATGATACAGGCCCGGTTCAAAAGCGAAATATTAATAAACTTATTTAACGGTCACTCAAGCGCGTAAATACACGTTAACCATCGACAAAATTCGCAATATTCGGTTTTGAAGGATGGCCGCTGCCTGTCTTGCGATACAATGAGTTGATCTTGAAAACCGCGCTCTCTACGTTTGCAAGGTGATATTTTTTTCTTTTCTTTTTTTAATCTAAAATACATTTGTATTTTTCGTTTACGACACTCTTAAATTTGTTCGGAACATTTTTATTCAATTATTATTTATCATAAAAAATGTATTGTGTAATAATCTTCGTAATATTGATAAAATATGTATTTTTTTCATTACACTGTTACATTTGGACTATCTATCAGGATCATAATAGACCTATTAATGGTCTGATTGTTAAAAAATAAAAAATACATTTAATAGAAAACACAAGAATCCAAAACGTGTTGTCTTAGGTATTCCTACAAGTCTAAGAAGTACAAGGCTGAAAGAAAATCAAATGTCCGTAATGAACACGAGTACAGATAATTATTTAACTGACCTATCAAAATCAGTGAGTCTCGAGGAATCCCGGAAGCCTTTCGCGAAGGGATTGCTATCAATCTTCAGCTTTGTGATGAGTTGGTTCTGGTAGGCTGTGACTGCGGTGAAGACCGTCTCCGAGAAGACGTAAGTTCTGTACTGCTCAGCCTCCAGGTCGTGGATTGGTCCGGTGCTGTGCTCTCTCCACTTCACCAGGTGGATGCGGGGCTGGTAGCGGTGCATTGAGTTCAGGACGATCTGTAAAGAAAGGAACATTATCAGCGGTGTCAACTTTTGATGATTATAATTTTCAAACACACACACATTCAGTAAATTGTTTGCATATTTTTGGGCAGATTACGAAGCGAATATGTTTTTTCATACAAGCTTACAATTGAGTTGGTGTGGGTACATTGCGTAATACGCGTAATTTTTCGTTGTGTTAAGTTTACGGACACGCCCATCTCGTATCCGTAAACTTAACACAACGAAACAATACGCGCATTACGCACTGCAGCCACACTAACTCAATTGCAAGCTTACATGAAAAGAGCTATACCTACTTTTACGTTTACATTTTACCTAAAATTATATATTTTTTAGAATAAAATAAAAAATTTATTGCACACAGAGAGTTGTATTTTTGTAGGTGGAGCTTTCAAAACAATAATTTTAACAAATTATAGTTATAACATTAGTAGGTAATATACGAGGGGAATAAAAGCAAAAGCAGCAATATTCACTTCAACCAATCTACCCCCAAGGATGTGTCACGTGACAAAATGGCCGTTTCATATTAAAAAGAGACTTGATATCGATTTTAGACTGAAAAATCATAGCAAAGATAGCAAATTTCAAAATGTAAATAACAAAAGCAGAAATGTCCACTATTTAGTAGCAAACATAGCAATATCCGTGATTAAAAGTTAAATATTTATTTATAAAAAGGATACGTAGGTTTCGTAGATTCCAGAGATATTTCCTGGAGTAGCGAGAGGTTTTTTGTATTATTCTCAGAAATACGTCAGCGCGATACTGCTTTTATACCCCTTATACTGGGTGTCTCAACGCTAGTAGCAAAAACTTTACAGGTGGATTTCTGCCTTGATAACCGAAAATGTTCAAGCAATCATGACGTAATGGAGAGATGCAATATTAAAATTTGCATTTTTTTTCAATATTCCTAACTTATATTTTGCAAAAAGTTGAACTATCATTACAGTTACTTACATTGATTATGAAAAACTCATCCGCTTCAATACAACTAAAAATAAAATGATAAAAACCTTGTAAAAAATCTGTTTTTAATTTCTGCTAGGTTTTTATCATTTTATTTGACTTGTATTAACGCCAATAAATTTTTCATAATCGATATAAATTGCTATAATGATAGTATAATCTTTTTGAAAAAACAAGTCAGAAATATTGAAAAAAATGTAAACTTTGATACTGCATATCTCCACAACTATTGACATTAGAGCATTGTCGCTTGAACATTTTCGACTTATTATGAAGGCAGGTGTCCACTTATAAAGTTTTTATTGCTAGCTATGAGACACCCTGTATAATGTCTCTAAAAGATAATGACGTGGAAACAGAAGCTATTCTTACAATAAATTGGTGCTCAAGTTCATCACAAGTTACGCCTAATAAACCGCCTGAAACCAAATTTCAAGAAGTCAATAAAATTATCCGCCGTAACCTCACCTTCATCAGCGCAATGAGAGAAGAATGTGTGACTGTGCTGGAGACGGAGAATGGCAGGGGCGCGCTCGGCCCGGCCGCCGGCGCTGACGACCCCGAGCCACGGAAGGCCGACGTGTTTTGGGCGAATTAGGGAAACATTTTCCACAAGCCATTAAACGCGGGCATTATGGACGGCTTCAAAACGGTACGTCATCGTATTTCATTACACAGCGTAGGTGTAAACTCGGCGCAATCAACATTTGTTCTGTGTTATTACGCTGCCGTGCAGAGAGCCGGGCTATTTCAACGGACAAAAAAATTTCACGATGGGAAAAAATCTAATTGATTTTAATTTTTCAGTTTGTTTGGCAACGTAAATATTAAATAATAACATAATAAGGATACAACGTGCACGTCTAAAAATATGTATTTATTTATTTTTGAAAAATTACTAAAGGAATTTTCAATTATATATATAATATAGAGAGAGGTGTATTTTAACTGTTTACAATATACATTAATATAAGCTCTTACTTCTACTACTGAAAATATATTAATTCAGGGGGCTTATATCTTTATTTATTTTATCACAACTACACATACACTTTTTACATTTAGGTTTATAACGCCCCACTAGGTTAAACGTGTTCTGGGGCAATTATAATTAACAATATAATAGATTAGTAATATAATACAATACTCTATATAATAATACAATAGAAAAAAATATAACAAAAAATTTAGGTATACCTACTCGTATATAAAAAATAAAAAAATGTGGATATAATACAACCTATTTCGTCTAAATATTTGGAACATTTATATTTTTGCATTATTTGGGTACTTAAATTATATACGAATATAATTCTAATAAAATAATTCCATAAAACAATCGTCTGACACTAATAACACTTTGCCTTTGAAGGAGTTAAGAAAACCCGAGATTAAAATATATTTTTCTATTAACTTATTACTCCTGACATCTTCTTAAAGAATTTTCTAGGATAAAATAATATTGTACAGAGAAGTACCTTTAACCCTTATATTTAGAACGTGGCCCCATTATTTTGTATTTTACATTGAAGTAAATTTAGAAGAGAATTTTGTAAAAGTGTTCTACAGCAAATGTATATCAGATTTAGTGACACGTACGCCAAGATTAATATCCTCAGAGCTGTGGATAAACGGGGTTGCGTTATATTAATTTATTTTTTCTTCCGGGGTGGGTCCGCTGTGAAATATCGAGCCTCATTAGTCCACTTCAGGCTGTTGTTACTAACGACCTCCGAAAACAGCGGTGGCCCGCGTTAATTAGCTCGCCCGCCGCCGCCAGGACTCGCCGCGGAGAGCTCGAGCGCCGCCCGCGCCCCTACAGTTCATCAACACGGCGCGCGACGCATCTAGCGCTGCCCAACTTCACAATTAGTAAAACCAGTCGTAGTAGTTGAAGAACAATATTTGGAGGGGTTGTAATATTCACAAAATAATGTATGCTTAAAAATACGGTGAGGTACGAACGATGTGATTAATCGAACAATAGCGACGGTAAGAAAAAGTAAAGAAGTGGATAACTGGTGTAAAAAATGTAATTGTATGTAAAATGAGATGATTATGCGGTATCTCTTTACGTACACGATATATATGTACTGTGGAATATATGACATAAAAATAAATGAATATTAATATTACTTAAAAGTAAAGAAGTGGATAACTGGTGTAAAAAATGTCATTGTATGTAAAATGAGATGATTATGCTTTATCTCTTTACGTACACGATATATATGTACTGTGGAATAAATATATAAATAAATAAATATATTCATTTATTTTTATGTCATATATTCCACAGTACATATATATCGTGTACGTAAAGAGATACCGCATAATCATCTCATTTTACATATAATGACATTTTTTACACCAGTTATCCACTTCTTTACTTTTAAGTAATATTAATATTCATTTATTTTATAAGTCATATTATTTTAAATAAATAAAATTTATGTACCTACCCCTTCTTCCCTAGCTCCATAAAGATTTTATCTAACTGGCTCTAACTAGACAGAAATATAGTATCTAGTTTAATGGGACATTTTATTAACGGAAATGAAATATATCTTTAAATACTTAATATATAGAATACCCACACTTTTAATACTCTGTATTCTCCTTGCTTTCATATACTACTACGTATATTGGTGTATAAATTTAATGGGAGTTTTGCCTAATTTGTTAACGTACTTATGAGAAGTTTTTATTTTTTTTAGACATTTCTATGTCATTTCTATTTCAGATGGATTTGGACGATATGGACCTTACTGAACTCAACTTACAAACGTTTCGGAAAAGAAACTGAATGTTGTCGAATATACGAAAATGGAACGGTACTCTTTTGTTGTACTTACATACTTTTATAGAATGGTCATCAAATCTCTTATAAATGGTCATTTCTTGGTTTTAATATGTAATAATTAAGAAATAATCTGATTTGGTAATAGGAAATCTGGAGGCGTTATATTTTCCTGTCTCCGTAAAACTATGGTACCTAGTATAACTATTATATTTATATATATGTAAATAAATATCAAACACCAGTGTAATGATGGAATAAACCTGGTAGTGGGCATCATCACGGATGAATGAATGATCGTAATGAAACAATACTTTCTTTTTTCGCCATGTGTGTGTTACTACGCTTTGATATCGCTAACGCTATTAAAAATTATTGATAACGTATCAATATATTACATTACGTGCTTCTCGATATTTAGGAGCGAAAAGTCTCGTTATTCCAACGAACAAAGTTTAAGCCGAGTTTATTTATCCGCCAGATCGTATCACCCGCATGTTTCTAATCGCAACCTACGCACACGGCTGGGGGGTGAGGCCCTCCCGGGGCCGTCGCGGCGCCTGCGCCCCTCGGGGCTCTCGACGCCCCGAGATGTTGAAATGACGTGATAAATTGTACAGATTTCCGCCCGTTTATGGACGCCCGCCGCGACCCACCTGACACGGCGGGGTAGTTAGTTACACTCGGTCTTAACTTATTAAAGGGTAGCAGGGGGGCGGTTGACGACGGCCTTCGTAAAATCTGGCTAAAATATAAATTTACAAGGACACGAACGGCTATGAATACCAGCCCGCTAAGGCTGCAATAAGCTATAAAAACCTAAATCCAAACATAGCACATTCGCGTGTGTTTACTTGTTTTCTGACTGATATAACCTTTTAAATCTGCATAAGTGAATATTTACATACAGACACGTATATATCTCTAAAAACATTATTTAAAAAATTGTTTCAAGAATGATCACCAACAATAGGTAAAAGTTACCATACCTAGTTAATTTCAATACTTTTCGTTAATGCGTCCATAATGTGTATTTTATCAAAGAGGTAAATAGTGAAATAAAATAATTTATTTAAACCATCACCAAAAATAAATAAGAAATTATTATGTCCAATCATGTGACAGATATCAAAATGTAGAAGTAATTGTATATTTCAAAGACACAATGATTTGGAGAGCAAATTAAGATGTTATAAAATAAATTAAGATGTTATGTTAATAGCAAGAAAAAACTTTTTTTAAAACACTTTTTATTGAATTATCAACATGTTTCGGGGTCAATGTTCCCTTTATCAGGATTTAAGTATAGATTGTATACTGATGAAGGTACCATTGGCCCAAAAACATGTTGTTAATTCAGTAAATAGTAATTTATACAAAGTTTTTTCTGTTATTAAAATAAACTAATTTTACCTCAATCGTTGATTTTTTGGATCTATCAACCGGTTCTGCGTGACTTTTTATAAACCGGCACACCGGTATTAAACCGATAGGGACAACACAATATTGACATAGAAGAAAAGATTTCAATTGTCTGAATGAAGATAAGAGATGACATTCATAGATGTGTAACGTTTGGCAGCACGATACGGGGCATAAATGAATAAAAATTACATTTTAATTGATAATAAAATTAACTTCATTTTTAATTGCTACATACCTACCTGTATTCGTTTTATATTCTACTCACATGACATACATGTAAAAATTTATATTTTAAAAGAAACAATTAATTACTTAAAAAATATTGTTTGTATTATTTGTATAAATTTTCTTATATTATATTTATTTATTAAGCCGAGTTTTTAAACATGTAGGTGTGATTTAAACTTTTAAAATGTACTTATTTATTTGAACTTTAAATTATTAATTAATTATACTAATGAGCACCTATAGTTAAATTTTGTGTTTGAAAATGAAATGAAAAAAAAATTACCTTAAAACAGGCCTGCCTAGTTGGGCAGTTACATATTTTATTGTATGATTGTATGATAATTTATTATTGTATAATTATATTTATAATGTAATGTAATAAATGTAACAAATAACAATAATAATATTTTTTAAAATGTCAATCTACAATGTTGCTGAATCAAAATTTATTACTTATTTACACATATTTTCTTAAAATTACACTCTTTAAAATTTATTTGACATAAATATGATTTCAACCCAAGAAAATAATATTTTATAAAAATGTTTTATTTGGTTTTAAACGGCCTTTATAAAATCGAGACGTCGGATATCGGCATTAAAAAATTTATTGTATTAATTTATAAATGGGTTTTTGTCTTTCCCCGCGTTTAAATAATTAATGTTCAGGGGACAGATAGACAAACTGAATGACAATTTTCCTCCCTTGAAAGGTGAGAAAGGAGAAATGTGTTCGGGCGAGTGGGCGGGTAATAATATCAGGCTTTATTATTCCCACCAGAAGTTGCACGAAATTGATACCTCTTTAAAAATTAACAAACAATTGTTTCTTTCACCTCGTCAGCTTGTTCATGACCCTTCTAATAATTCCCTGATTGATGGTAATAAAAGAGAAAAATAAATGTCTTTCACTCAAATACTAAACGAGGATAAATTTTTAAAATTGTAAAGAGGTATAAATTTTTCTGTTTTAATTCCCCGAGCTATAAGAAAAGGTGTTTTCATGGCAGTTAAAAAAAAACATCATTTTGTGGACAAGTAAAATGGCTTTCCCGTGAATTTTAAGATTATCAAATTTATTTATGATTATAATATTTTTACATAATAGTCATAACTAAATTTGATGATTCTTAAAATTAATTGAATACCTATCTTTAGCCTTAAACTTTTTGAAGGGTTAATGTAAGCTGGTCGTATTGTATTGTGTTATTATTATTGTTATATTTTATAATTTTTAAAGTAGTGCATGTTAGCATTAGCTAATTAAAATGTACATTTTATCACAAAATTCTTTGTAAATGTATAATGTAATGATACTCCTCTACTACACACGAGTTTGACACTCATGTAGTAGAGAAACATACATTCATAAGTAACTGTCACTACCTTGTAAAAAAAATGTATTTGTAAAAAAATAATGTAAATTAAAAAAAAACCTAATTATTATATATATAATATGCCTATATGAGTGCACAAACATATATGATCTAATGAATACCAAAAAAACATATTCATTAATTATTAACCGATCTAAAATTAATACCAAGTGTGCATTTCCTAATCTTTACTTTAAAATTATATGTTTTTACGAAATTAAAATTATAGGTTTCTTAAGTTTTTACAATTTCTTGAATGGCCATCTCATTCTTAATTTTTGTCTTCATGTTTCGTATTATGTTTGTGCTTATTTAGGCTTAAAAAATAGGCAAAAAATATTTTTATAAATTTTGCCGACATGTTTCAGGGCTACAGTAAAAGGATGGTTTGAGAAGAAATGTGCAACCACAAGTATGTGCGAGTGCTAGATGTTTAGGGGTTTGAACATTTATTCAAGCTTTGGAGGCAACATAAACAAGGAGGCCTAAATGTATGAAAGTAGGTAAATGAAGCGAGAATTATTTTCCAGAACAGATAAATTTGGCCTTCAGTTTTCTATGCTCGGCAACGTTACTTTATTATTTACCAATATTTGGTTACAAATATTATTTAAGTATTAATTTCAACGAAACAAGTGTATTAGCAGTCTTAATATCTGAGGAAAACGATATTTTAATTTCAGGCGAATTAGATATTATAGTAACGTACGCTGAAAACATTATTTGCTACTTTTATTAACTTTACAACCATTGTCAAACAGTAAAACATAATACAATAAGAGGCATTTTTCAAAATGCTGAATAATGAATGTTCCGTAACCCTCTCAAGCCGCGAGTAAAGAGTTGTTTCCCGCCCACCTCCGCGGAAATATTTGTCCTCGAACATGAAGGGGTCAAAGCCAAATTACAGGGTGCACAGGTGAATTAAATTTCCTGGGGATGTGGACACGCCGCGTAAAAAATGGCTATTGTCATTGCTCCGGAGGGCGTTGCTAGGCGACGGGGGAATCAGCCCCCGGGGGAGGCGGCGCAAGATGGCCGACGGAAAACGGCGCGTCTGTTCCGTTTACGGCGACCCGAGAGAGGCGAGACGCTGGGGTAAAGTGACGTCACGGCGGAGAAAGCGAGAGAAGGTTCCAAACATGATTTATCCTGTCGTTTTCCAAGTTTATACTTTTTTATTCGTTGATCTTTTATCACGGATTCAAGGATTGTATAAAGTATTATGGCAGTTTTTTTTTTTTAAATAGAGATGCGAACACAGAATCCGTGTCACATCAATATTCTTACTATTTTCAAATTAAGCTAAACGCTTGTGCTATGAAAATAGGACTAACTTGCTTGTCTAGAGTGAGATTCGAACCTGCGACCTTTGGATCACGAGGCGAGAGTCCTAACCACAAGATCAACAAGACCAACAAGCTACTCGTTATTTTGTAATACAACATAATTATTTCAATATTCACTAAACTATAATATACTTCACACTGTTGAGTTAATACATCTCCACTACAATTTAGAGAAAAGCAGCCCTCTCATCACTTTTATATACCTGATGATGAGAAGCTCTTGTTCTTCTCGAACCCATAATAATGATATAATAACTCAACATGTGAAGTACAAAGTTAAGTTAATTATTACAGAAAAAAAAATTACATTCAATTTTCTTTAATGTTGGATGATTCAACTGGCCCTTGGAAATATTCCTGAGTTTCCGTAATTTACTGAGTAATCCGTACCTTCCATCTTGTATAGAATTAAATTATTATTTTAATATTTGAGAAGCACATAGGTTGGTTACACAACGCTTTGTTGATTCTTTTCAAAATGGATCGCCCAGAGAGCTATATACGTATTTATTATTTAAGCATACATATTTTCAACAATTCATTAATAAAATCCTATAAAATAGTTTTAGTATGATATCTAAGTACAAAATAAAAACATTTTAGAAAAATTATTGAAACAACATGTTACAGAATACGCTTATTCATAGATAGAGAAATTAGAAGATTTATGAAAATTATATTTAAAGTTGTTGATTAATTTTATTATTAATAATAAAGTAATATCCTGTCAAGTTACAAAGTGTGACCAACGTACTAACGGCGTATTTTTTTATGATTATTATTTATAGACTATAAAAATATTTCAAATATGTGTGAATTATTTATCCAATTCATATATTTTTTAAATTATCCGCGTCATTAGGTCCACTAGAAAATGATAATTTCGCGGAATTTTTACTGAAAACAGCATCGGGTAAGCATTCGAAAGAATATGATATTCTGAGCTTACAAATATACTGATTCTTAGACATATTTATATGAAGGCAATGTATCCAATTACGTAGTCGTTAGTAACAACATATAATATTATATATTTGGGGTTATGTGACGTTGAAGTAAAAATGCATATTATTGGGTTTGTTAATTTCAATCGCTAAATAATAAGTCGAAGAACGGTAATGGTGTATTCCTCAGAGCGAGCGCTGTAAAATGGGCAATTAGGGTCATGCGAACACAACTCATCGCTAATTGACACATTTTTGCCATAAAGTGCTATCAAATATCATATTAGCTGTACAAACAATGATATTTCGCGAATTTAAGTGATTTCTCAGCCAATGAAACATATATAACGTACACTTACTGATTCTTTATAATATAAATTAGCATTTTTACACGCGTGTTCGTGATTATTTTGCTTTTATTTCCTTCGACCGCACCCAAACAGTTTATAAAATTTATTTCAATTTCTGGTACGGTTATCTTCCCAGTCGTACCAGGTCTTTCGCGGATTCGTACCTCTTTTCCTGTTGCCCCCAACAGCTGACTTAATAAATTTTCTTCACCATTCTCTTCTCACTTATTAAACGTAATAATTTAGTTGCCTGTCCGTTAGTCTGTCTGCCTGTCCGTCCATAATTTCGTGTAACGTCCGTAATTTCTTCGAATTCACGGCTAAAATAAACCAAATTAAATGACCGGAGATAGGGCTTGAACCGGCCGCTCTACGCATGTTGCTATCGCCGTACCTATATATAAATATATACTAGGGCTTAACAAAGACGCGAACCAATGTTAAACGGGTTACAGGTAGTAATGCACTGAACATTGAGTTAAATTCTCATATTATTCCACATAATCCATAATAATTTAATTTTTTTTATTTGAAATGTTATTTTTCCAAACGCACGTGAACTGTATTTACTTTGCAATGATTAAGTCACTGTGTACCTAGTTTAAGTGGCTATTTTTTCTAATTTTTAAAACCTATCTCTAAACTAAGATTCATAAAAATTATTGCAAATGAAACATTCACCAATATAAACTAGTAGAGACGACCTTAACAAATTATTTAAATTGTGTAAAATTTTGCCAATGCCAATTTTTCAATGACGAATTTTGGAATTATAAATATAAAGATAAAATTAGTCATAATTATAATACTCGGCAACCAACAATCAATGTTTTATTAATTTAAAAAAATCATTTTTATGGCGACAGAACAAAAGGCACGAATATTTCTAGTATACTAAAAAAACTTTCCAATAGTATCAAAAATGAAACATACAAAAATAAAGTGAAAAATTCTTAAGAGATTGTTGTCGTGAAAATTAAATAGGGTGCATAACTTAAAATAAATATGTAATCTATTATTTTTTACCGAGAGCACTCACACAAACAAACTGCTGTAACATTATTAACGTAGGTACCTACTATTAAACTACTCTATCCCGTCGCGCGTAAGGGTAAATTTTCAAATTTTTGAAAATAAAAAAATTATAAATCTGGTATAAATTTACTTATAGATTATAATACAATATTCCCGTTACAATCACAACCACCCTTACACCAGTAACTTAAGTTCATTTTTTCAGTAACCAACCATTATTTATTTTTTAACTTAATTATTTAAATTCGAACAGAATCATTGTTAAAATTCTTTATTTAAAAAGTAGTCAATTTTTCTTCACCTATCGATGAGTAATTCTGAGTTTCTCAAAACTAGTACCTAGTGAAAAAATACATTTTTTTAACAAACTCAAGTAGAGATAACAACGTAAATATAATAAAATATTTTTAATAATCCATCCATTGTTATGTTTGTATATCTGATAGCTATTTATGTGATTTCAATATAATATTGACTGTGGTTATTCACCTTCCACATAAAATATTGTAAAAAATTGTCAACAAACTTTTCATTGAAAGAGCATTGAAATCAAAATAAATGAGATTCAAACATCTCCGCCACACATTCGTAATTCTGTCATCATTTTCACCATCAACTAGATACCATGTTATTTCGCATTATCGAGAATAAGATGTTAAATTTTTGCCGGTAATGCCGATGTAGGTACCTACCTGTTTTATTAACGGTTTCGAAAAGTTAACGGACTTCTCCACACATGAAGCTATAAAAAATATATTATTTTACTGCTTTAAGTATGAATGCATGCGGATTCCGAGGCGAGATTAATCGTGATATTCACTGAGCATGATTACCACCTAGCGACTGAATATAGAAACTAAAAGCGTGGCATCACGCAATTATACAATTACTATTTGCTTGCTCGCAAATTATCGTACGGGAAAACCATTACGACAAGATTTGCCATCGCGCTGTCCACCGCTGATGTCTTCTGAAGATACGAGAGGAAATTGTCAGCTAATGAAGGTTATTGCGGTGCAATGGTGGAAACGTCAAATCATTAACGATGAAAACCAGACGATACACACATACCGAACTACCATCAGGGCCGGCGCGTTGCCAACAATAAATTCTATTGAGTAGGGGCGTGTAGTGAGTACACTGAGGCCCGAATTAAAGGTTAATGTACGCCTTAAAAGCGTAATTTTTTAGTACAAAATAACACTTTTAAGGCATACTTTAAATCATATAAATATTGAATGTGAATTCAGGCCTGAAACATTAAATGCTTACGTTAAGCAGGACATTCTTTCCTAATTTTTTCATTCATTACTCCATCATTAATAGATTTTCCAATTCTAGTTTTGTAAGATAATTTTCTGTATAAAGCGGCCTTGAGGTGAGTATTCCCGAAAACAGCGCTATATAAATTATCCAAATATTATTATTATTATTATTTACCACTTTGTCCGGTCAAGCACCAGCTATTTCTAATTACTGGGGATAATGCATAGTGCAACATTATATATTAGATACTAAAATGTCAGTGAGATTTTACTATACCATAATATTCTGTCAGATTAATATTAAATTTAAATATTTTTTCCAAAATATGTGTTTACGTAAAACGGCATTTATTCAACTCCTTATTATCAATTAGTTGTAACTTAAACAACTTAAAAATATATAATTTTTAAATATTTATATTTTAAGTAAGTATTAAATATAGGTTAATATGCTCGCAGGTACACAAGAAATTCTGTAAATTCATAAGCCTAACATTATTTATTTGATGACAAAAAAGTTGATTTAATTAATATTAAAAAAAATATTTGAAACATATAAACTATTTCGGCATTTTTATCGTTGCACCGAATTAATACTGACTAGTCAGAAGTGGCAGATATAGCGGCAAAATTGTTGGATCTGTCATATTGACAGCGTAAGTGCCATGACCAAAAAAATCTACCTGTACATAATAATTATTAGGTATCATTGAGTCATAAATGTAGTAAAACGTTTCCGAAATTAGAAATCGATTTACTTTATTTATTTAAATATTATAGCGATTGGGTGATAACCTCGCTCCGCCGAAGAAATTGAAGAAATTATTATTCAAAACTTTCAGTGGTTCGATATTTATTTTATTTTTTTATTTATTTCAAAAAAAAAAAATAATAATAAATCCTTGCTTACAAATAAAGGTACTTAATACTAATTTAATAATAAAAATATAAGATAAATTACACATTTTTTTGTTGTTGTTAAATTTTTGGATTATGCCACTCTACTAGGCTACGCCTGTCCCAGAGTGGCGTTATAGAACACAATTATAATATTTTTTTAAATTCGTCAGTAATATTTATTTTCATAAGGTAGTAATTATGTATCTACGAAGTATCAAGTGCAGTGTTAGTGGTAAGTTGAGTGAGTCATAAGTCCAAGTGCAAATATGTGTAGAATAATTGTTTAATGTAAAAAGGATATACATAACTTGTTGGTCCTCCGGTAGATACGTACAAAGTAAGTAAGATTTTCATCAAGTACTGAAATAATTTTCTAGTTCAAACCTTCGCTAGTTTCAGAAGAAGCCCCGAGAACATCGCATTAGGTCCCGCGGCTTTTTCACACGCCGGCCCTGACCGAGACGTGTTATTATTCGTACAAATCTTTAAATGACCCGACTTGAAGTTGTCATAATATTCTTAACCGTATTTTAATAGTTCATGCGCGGTATGAACTGCGCGCGAGTGACAACATCGTGGAGAATGAACAAATGGGGAGAGGAAATTGAGACCCGAATAATGTGAGCGTCTTTGTAAATGTAGTCGTAAAATATAAATCTCCATCATAACTATCGATATAACATTTAATCATTTATTATCTTTGCAAAATTTACACAAATGTTAATAATAATAACATAATAATAATAATAAGCAGTGAATAACGATGGATACAGAGAAGTAGAAGACATTTTGGGAGGCCTTGATCCAGTAGCAGACAAAAAACGGCTAATGATGTTGATGATTCAAATTTCTTCATTTTCGTAAAAATGCTAACTTACGGGCGCTTTACATACCAACTTTTTTACCGTACACGTTCACAGACTTAAAATTAACAATGAGGCGCGTTTTCAGTAATATTTTATAAATAATGTCACCGATGTTCCCTATATCGGATCGGATCGGATCGGATATCGGCAAAAAGTATCACACTTTTGGGCCTGCCACCGAAAATACCCATTTTCTGAACTTCTGCAATCTGCAGCTGAAGTATACATATTATAGCGAAGCTCTAATAGACCGTTAACAGCTATTTTTTGCAAGGAAAGCACCAGCGATATGACTAGGTTTAAATATAAATTAATATACATAAATATCAATATTTGATTTATCTGATCAATATTTGATTTAAAGTGCTAGTGAGTTCTGGTCGTTATATTTATATAAACATCATAAAAGCATAGTCGTAACAATAAAGTTAGGACCTAGCAGCTCGCCCGTTTCATAGGTATTTATTCATAGTTATATATAATCCATACAAATAAAATGGATGACTAAATCATTTTGAATAATAGTATAAAGTTATCACAACTTAAAACTGGAATTAATAATTATTAAAGTATATCTTATTAATTCACACACACAAAACGATGTATTTTTACGACCAAATAAAAACGAATGTATATATTTTGAAAACGCAGTAAGTCTGTATAAAAAATATATTAAATTAAACAAGTCGTGACTGAGCGAGCAAAGATTTATGGTATTTTTTTATACTTGTAATAAACAGTTTTAGGCGACAGCGTATTAGGTGACAATGTTACGGTTGATTATCTACAAAGTCAAACTTTATCTCTCAAGTGTCTACTTATACTGCATGGATTCTGAAGATGTTTTTAATGCATTTCTTATTGAAATTTATTTTCATATTAGCAGATTTGTCAAATATAAAATAAAAATTGTTAAAAATTGAATTAGATTTAATTATTTATGCTGTCTTTTATTATCTACTACATGTATCAATTAAATATTAATATTTAAAAATATATTTAACATGTTATTTATTACATAAGGGTGGTATAAAAATTAAACCGCAACCGTGCAATTGACAAAAATGAGAAAAACGTATTTGTTAGTGATTTTATATCTAGAGTATTACAGCAAAATTTTTAAAAATTGATACACTTTTGATGCTTTTATTACTTTTTAAAAATACAAAAATTTTTTCAAGAACAACTATCAATTTTAAAATTGACAGAATTTTCCAGATAATCACTTTCAAACATTTCATCCTCTATTTTCGTCGATCTGTTACTGCAGTTTTTATTTCTGTACCCCCTCCAACCCCCCATACAACGAATGTAATATTAAAAATATATTCAATTTGCATATAATTCACAGTAAATACCTGTGAACATTGCGCATTTTAATTTTATTTTGATATTTATATACAAATTGACTCGTACGTCACTAAATTACTTACAGTTTTTCCCAAGTAAATTGGGGAATTTAAAAAAATATTATTTACCATAAAACTATAGTTTATAGAATTAATCTTATATATTTAAATTTCTAGCAAAATCTTGCTTAATCTTAAATCTTAATTGAACTTAACTTAATCTTGCTTAAACTTAATCAAGTAGCAGAAAAGATGCAATCTTGTTCGCGGGTTCTAAAATTTATTCATTTTCTGGAAAATCATCGATTTTCATAACACATGATTTAGAGATATAATTTAAATAATACAAATCCAAAGATGCCGCCGGCATACACCTACAAAGTCCTGTAAAATAACGCAATATTTTTTGAATTATTAAACTGATTATATAACTGTCATCGTGAATACCTCATTGTGCCAAATTTCCGAGCGATTTTTAATCAGGGTCAAATAAAGATTTCTCGTTGACAGACAAGTCAAACTAAATAAAATCATATAAAAAAAATAGAAAAGAAGTAAAAATTCTGGTGCACGTACGAACACGTTGTTTAAATATTGCTCACATTAAAAAATAATTCTGCTGTATCGTGTGCACGAACGTCACATTTGGTGAGACGGAGAGAAGAGAGCGGAGGCAGGGGCGCAGCCGGGTCCCGCGCAACAGGGGGTCGGGCATAACACGACATTTCTCACTTTTTTCTTCGTTTCTCACTACAGATCGGAACAAACGCCTTTGGGGGGCAACAGTTGTCCTTGTTCCCCGCTCCTACCACAGCGCAATCCCCCCGCTCACACGCACTGCATTCCTCGATCGGCAGATGATATCCACGTGCGTATAGCTGCGATGATCCTTATCAAATTTTAGGGAATTTATGAGAATGATAAATGTGCATTGTTCGAGGAGTTTGATATTACTAAAGGAGTATCGAGGTAGCAAGTAAAGGTGAAAAGTATTGCATTAACATATTTTAAAATAAGGATGTAAATCGTAAAATTATATTTTTATCCACAGATTAATATTTTTTTATTATTCTTATATAAATACCAACATACAATAACTACATTTTTTCCCGGTAAAACATAATACAGAATTAAAACTAATGGAAAGCACTCAACAAGATCAGATTGAATAGAACAGAAATAACGCAAGTGAAACACTTGAACAAATAAGTTATGTAATTTATTGTACGTAATCACCATTAATTTTGTTTACTAGAAGTTATGTATTTTAAATTTTACACTAACTTAATCTTTTAGTCACAATATTGGCCCACTTATTCTTAATACCTTATCATTAATATCACCAATTCTACGCGCGTACTTGTCGACATTTCAAAAATTTAAAAATAGGAAGTCATTTTGATGAATTGCGTTACTAAATCCAGGATGAATTTGTAATTATCTTTTCTTTCTATATCATGTGTGCCTTACTGCTTTCAATAAGCGACAGAACACTCGGATACGTAGCGGCATTCATACTCAAATGAAGGAAGCCTGGATTTTAGGGACGGATTCCTATCGTACTTTTTCTATGTACAACATATTATGCAAATATCGTGTTAATGGCCATGGTATTGGCATTATTGGAAAGATAATTTTATGCCGTTACTGTATATTTGTGGTGTTTTTTTAGGAGTCCGTTTTTCGAATTGTCAACACTTTTCCATCGACAGCCAATCCGACAGCTGACAGCTTATTTGGGCTCAGTTTGGTTTACCATTTCATCATGTATAGACTTACGCCAGAACAACGCTTGTAAATTGTGCAAATTTCCAATATCGTGGTATCATATTTAAACACCAGTGGTATAAAATTATTTTTCCAATAAAATCAATACCATGGGCACTACCATAATTTTTAAAGTTCCTCTAAAACAAACACCCCATATTTTCCTACTTTACATTGAAAGCACGTTAAAAAATCAATAGAAACCTAATTTTAAAGCCGTGATTTGAAAATGGTGTCATGATTCGCGTGTTAAACGAATGAAAGTAAAGCCATCCGACGCGACGCTATCACGGGAGATCGATTGGACGTTACGAGGAATGTGGAGGTCTGTAAAAATTCCAACCATTGTGAGGGTCCTGCCTCGGGTGGCCGTAAATTAGCGGGAGGTCCCCCCCTCCGCGAGGCGCGGGCTCCGGGCTGCGGTCCTTCATATCTACATACACGCCGCGAGGAAAATACATTTGAGGAACCAGTGTTAAATGTCTGTGCTATGAAAAAATCACTCCAAAATATGTACTCTACAAAACTTAATTAATCAAAAATGTATACATTTCAAAGTGAAAAAAATATAATCTACGTATTCTAAAATACTAATATAAAAATGTAATAATGTTTTGAGTTTGCAAAAATTTTAAAAATTGATGTTATAAAAAATGTATGTATTTAGACACTATACATAATATGACATAATAAAATAAAATAAATTGTCTTAATTTATTGCTCCACTTAATAAATAAAAAAATAAAAAGCTAATATTAAATTCAATTTCATTTATTTTTCAATTTAATTATTAATGTAAAATATTTTTGGAGCTTTTCCGTAAAGCCTTGGAGCGTGAAAAGTACATATCATTCAATAAAATAAATAACATTAATACTAGCCGTATACCCGTGAAAAATCATGGGACATAATAATTGCAGCATTTTGAAGCTGAAAATTCGTAGAAAGAAAATCATATTTTTTTAATTGATCTATTCGATTAAACCTTAAACCAAATATAATAATATAAAAATTTCAAGACCGTGTAGTTTGGTGGGGGCGATCCTTGCGTGTTGCCTGAGCCCACGCTAATTGCGTTTCACACTCTAATTATCTAAAGTTGTAAATCCAGCGTCATTCCAGCCAGTTCCGGACTTTACGGACCGACAGACGGATAACGAAATTATTTTATTTAGATTAGATTAGATAAAAAATTATATATTGTTTTCATTTCCACAAAACAAAAGAATACCAATTGGGCTTGAAATACAATTCAGGCTATGCTTGAGTCCCAAATTATGATACGATTTTTACGAAGTGGCAGGGCGAACAAAAAACATTGTATGCAGGGTTACTATGATACACACATCTGAGACATGTTTAAAATACAACATATTTTTAGCAATATTTCTTACTCCTTCAATATAAGGATTTTTTAAGATAGAAGATTTTTTACACAACGTAATTTCCAGTTTCCATTCAAATGCATTCTGCATCATTAGTCTTAAAACTGTAATTGACTGAACGTAACCTGACACTTTTATTATTGTTACGCAAATAAAATGATTGCAGCCAAAATTAAATATGAAAATTTCTTCAATGTTTATTCAATGTTTATTCAATGTTACAAAGTTTACAAAGTTTACAATTAGTGTTTACAAAATTAAATTAAGCTTTTTTCATTGTTGCTGAGAGTCTTGGCAGCAAGTAAACACTACAATTGAATTGATGCCCTGCCTGCTACACTAGTAGTTTACTGTATTATAGCAGACAGTGCTCTTCCAGTAGTATAATGTTCAAGAATATTTAGTATTTATATAACATTTGTGAATCAATATTATTGCCAATTAAAATTGAGTAATAGTAATAATTAAATGTTTACAATCTAATAATGGTGTTAATTAATTCTATTATAGACAAAGGAAAAAAATGATCTGAATAGGATATTTAATAAAATAAAATAAAATAAAATAAAACAATTAAAAGTTTTAAATGTTTAAACAATTAAAAGTTTAAAATAAATAAAAATTTTAAAAACAATTAAAACTTCAAAATGACAAATTAAAAATTTGAATCGTCGCGTCCGTTTCATCGAATTCAAGCAGCGCGTTGTGCAACTACAGCGGCCACGTGATTCGGAATATATAGACTATTACTTTGTACTTCTGAATGAATTATTATTCGGTATCAATTCGTCGAAATCATTTCATCAGTTAAGAGCGCTGACAAATTTGTTGTCGCGGCTAAGTTACGGTGCCGGCGGCCGGCGCAATCTCGTCGCGCATCTCGCCCGCCTGATCTACCGATCAATTATTCAGTCGTGATCGGGGCCCGAAAACTTAACGGCTGGCTTCGGGAAATCTTTAAAAGAATATACTTTTTCAAAAATTGCCGTATTTATTAGTACATGGTTAGGTTTATGTTGTTAACCTTACATTAAATTAATCCTAATCTTGAAATAAAGACCGATTAAGTTGTACGGGTACAAGTGATAAATTTATTAGACAAAGATGATAAATATTTTATTCCTTTATACACGGTTATTTGGAAAATATGAATAACCTCGCGGGTCTATATTCCTGTTTTAATTATAAGTCGAAAAAATTCGAGCAACCATGACCCAAAGTCGACAGTTATGGAGATATGCGACATAAAAGCTTGCATTTTTTAAAATATTTCTTAATTTTTTTTTGTAAAACGTTGAATTATCATTACATCTTGAAAATGGAAAATTCATTTCCTTTAATTCGAGTCAAATAAAATAGTAAAAACCTTCAAATTCCAATTGGAAAACATTCCAATCGGGAATTTCTACGGAGTTTTTATCATTTTATTTAACTTGTATTGAAACGAATGAATTTTTCGTACGCGATATAAGTTACTGTAATGAAAGTTCAACGTTTTGTAAAAAATAAGTCAGATAAAAAAAAATTACTTTGATATTGTATAACTCCATAACTAAAAACATTAGGTCATGGCTGCTTGAATATTTTTGACTCATAATCAAGGCACGAATATAGTCCTGTGAGTTTATTAATGTTTTCCAAATAACCCTGTATATATATTGGGAAAATAGGTCGAAATTTTAATATAAGAGGTAAATAGCAGTCTATTTTGAAAATAGAACAGTGCATCGAAAACTTTAATGAAAATCTACTGAAAAAAACTTTTAAAAATCCAAAAATTGTAATTTTAAGTACAAGTATAAGAAAATATTACTGTATAAATTATACATTATTATTACATAAATGCATTTAAGATCTAAGAAGTGTAAACAATTGTTATTTTTCTGATTTTTCCAATCGTTTAATCGAAAATCGAATTATGATTTTAATAAGGGCTTACAAATTTTACATATAAATTATCGAGGATTACAGTTGGATAATTCAGAAATTTTGTAAATAAGAAAAAGTGTGAATAGTAAACTGAATTCTATAAATAACCAGGTAATTTATAAAAATGGTTATCTTTTAAATTTGTTATCATGTTAGTACTTAATTATCTATTTATTTCCCAAATATATTTCTTTTGCCTATAATTCAATTTTTTATTTAGAATTTGTTAGTATACATTGTACCCTGACAATAGGACCATTGGACCATATAATAGGACAATAGGACCATTGAAACGTGTTGTATTTTCAATTAATAAAAGATGAAAACCAAGTACCTGTATATTATTATTTTTATCAATAATGTCACCGTTAAATCATTTTTAAAGGAGTAAAAAAAGAGTTAAAAAATGTATTTTACATATAAATAATTTTGGTCTTAAATTGAAAAATTTAGGTTTCTTAGAAATAAATAACAGGAATAAAATAACAACAATAAATTACAAACGTTTTTTTTTTCTTCTTGAATTTTCCGCCAAGGTTTTTCTAGTCTTCCGCTATGGACAAAACTACGGAAAATGATCAAATACTTATTGGAAATAACAAATAACGATCATTCGAAGGTTTTTTTTTATAGAAGCGGAGGAATCGCGTAATATGTGGCGGTTTTATATTACAACAACTAGGCTGTAACCGGTCAAAAATAACGGTACTTTTACATGTCGGCTCCTAAAGAATAAGTATTATTTTAATTATGAAAAAATTTAAAAATTAAGAAAAAAATAGAAAAGAAAAAGAGAGAAAAAATAGGTAACGGACGTAACAGGAAGTTACGGACAGACCGGCAGACATCTATATAATAATAATTATTATTATTATTATGGGATATGTAATAAAAAAACATGTTTATTTAATTTCATTTAAGTGACGCGACTGCGCCGTTGGTGGCCGGCCATCACGTTCCGCTAAATAATTTCAAGTGATTGAAAACGTAGAGTTATCAAAAACATTCCTAATCCGAGAGAGGCCGCCACCGGGAGCGCAGATTAGCATAAACCCGAGAAACGGTGGCCCGCCGCCCCGCGCCCGGCTGCCACGATCTACACTCGTCGCGCACTGAGTGTTGTTATGTAAACGAAGGGACAATTCGCAGATAAAACTGTCGTACATATATAATTTAAAGATAAATACAACCCGACGCCGGGCGGCCTGTGTACCTACACTTTAACCGGCAAATATACGGTAATACCGACACGTTTCTGGGCTTAAATGACTGAAAAAAATCAGCGCAGTTTCAAATCATAAATTTATTTAGCCCAGATTCAAATCGCTTTATTAAGGAAAACTCCCAATTGTGTCCACTTCGATTAACATACGTAAATTTCGACGCGTTTCTCGTGTCCGGGCGCGGCTGAATTGGCTTAGACGTCCGACTAAAAATCAAACCGAGCAGGTTCGAATTTCCGGCTAGTATTTCTTAAACTTTTATTTAGCCATAACACACGCCACTATGTTTAAGGAAATCCTGAATATAAGGTCTAATCTGTCGCCAACCGACTTCGCAGTTGTGTGTGGTATCATATCAGATACTTGAATCATTTTAAGGATCTTTATGTAATTTTTGTGGAGCTTTAAGGAAGATCTTGCTGAATAAAATTTCTAAGCATTTTCTTTTAGCATTATTATTTGTTTTGATAAATTTAACACCAAATCAGTCAACGCTATACCGAAGGTAAGTATTAATTATAGTTAAATGATATTAAAATACGTAATACCTACCGAATATATTTAATAAACTTCCAATTTTATTAAAAACAATGTTAAGAAAAATCTGAGAGATAAATTTACGGAATTACTAACAAATAAGAAAGATTTAAACATTGAATCAGCTCAGCAAAGGCCTACAAAATAGAAAAAAAATAGTATACTTAACAATGTGGGAAATTTAAATTAAATTAGCGAACAGGTTTTTAATTTTTTGGAGAAAATCATTGGGTATTTGTTTGCGTTAGTTCTACTGCAGTAGACCAAGTCTCTTTTCTTCAATTATATTCAATTATAACTTCAACACAAAATAATTGATGAGTTTTCTTACACAAAATCTATTAGGCGACTGTCTCTGATGAATTATTGTTAACGATATTGTCTCCGGCTGCATGCCGGTCGGCAGTGCGGTCCGCGATCAAATTACCGTGAAGCACTACTACCTGTTTTGTTATTATGATTTGCACCCGAATGTCTCCACCTCGGCAAGAATGCGAGGTGTGGCCGAGTGTGGAAGGTGGCTGGATATCCAGTGATAGCAATAACGTCAGGTGTAAAGCGGTTCTGTAACCGTTTTGGTAAATAATGTGAGTCGTCGATTTAACCCCAAACCGCTTCATGAGCGGATACTCGCCTCGGTGTAATGTTTATGTGACTGCTTTAGCCCACAGTGCGACTGTCCTAGCCCTCGTACAGTTGTCGGCAAACTTCATGAAATTCTTTGGCGTGGTGGGGGAATGCGCAGAAGACGAAATTTGGGTCTTGTTGGTGGAAAGGTAGATGCGCAAACGTCCCCCCACTACGTCGCAGAATTTCAAGATGTTTGCCGGCTACTGTAGCAGTTGCTTTAAAAAACTCGTTTAAAAGACACTTTTACCTCGAGGTAGCTCTCATTTGCCAAACATTCTCCATTCAGCATACAGTAACATTTTTTAAGAGTGCTTATCCGGTTACCGAACGTTTATTTATTAAGTTTAATTCCATACGTGCACGTTCATACAATTACAATCTACAAATAACAACTAGAACCACAACTACAATTATTTTTTTTATATCCCTTGTCCAATATACTAAGTCGGAATCTTCTCATTTGAGTACATTAATTTTTCGAATAATTTATTTTATTTAAATATTTAGTAATAGCTGGAAATCCTTAGTACCAAGACATATTAGCCATGCCCTTACGGACTTCTCATTCTTTTCACATTATTTTGCCAAGCTTTTGTACAAAAAATTATGAGGAAGTCGGCATACAGTTGATCGAATTTACTTTTCATTTTTGGTACATTAAATTGTAGTATGTTAAAGTTAGCGATTATTATTGTATTTGCTGCAGCTCGAAATATTTGGACAATGGACAATGGATATCCTGAAGCATGTTTTAAATTCCTCACGTCAGATGATGTCCTCCGGTTTCAGGATTTGATATATATGTAGATATAGCCAAAATATCGCAATTTCGGGTTTTTATTATTGTACGCTATCATCCCAACTTATTTCCAGTAGTCGTACCTACGTTGTTCCACACCTCACAGGCTTGATTTATGTTTGCAACATAGTGTGCATAATTACGTGACTCTTTTACAGGTGCATGCAGTGAGAACATTGAAGCATGACTTTTACGTAAAATTGTAATTGTAACATTTTTACGTATTTTGGAATAAACGTCGAAATAAAATATTAATCTAACAGTATATTACGATATATCGAAATCTGAATAGAACGATAATAATTTGATAGGAATATTACGACATACATATTTTATTTCGATTTTTTCAAGACATATCCTAACATAAATGTCACGCTTAAATGTTCTCGCTGCACGCCCCTGCTCTTTCCGTTATACTGATCCTTTTCTTATTCCATCTATTTGTTAATTTCTTTCGATCTTTTTTAATATAACCCAGGACCTTTATTTTCATACCACGCAGTGTTACATGAAGTTTCTGTGTCGCTCTCAATGTAAGACCACGCATATAAGAACTGATGCTATGATTAATCATTCGCTTCAGGCAAAGTAAGAATGAGAGTGCAATTAAAAAAAATAACAGCATTCTGAAATAGTTTGACGGAACAGCGCCAGGGAGAAACACTTGCGGAAACATCATCAAACATGGCGCGAATGTTTGAACCTTGTACTAGAGATTCTAGTTAAAAGTGAGTTCAGGAAGAAAATAACATTTAATAATACCCGCACGTATCACGGTAAACTGCTTGTAATTTGGACTCTTCGAACGTTCAAACATACTAATTTTTATCACCACCGTTACCGTTTTTCCCATGGCAACAGGTAGGGAAAATAGGGCACCATAATCTATGACGCTAAAATGTAATATTATAATGCTTTGACATTTATATGTCTGTAAAACGCACTCACGGATGAAATGCATCGCATTCATCCGTGAGTGCAGGTAGGCATTCATTAGTAAAATTTTAATCGAGATGATCTATTTTCACCGGAATGCTATTGTTGCAAGGCAAGTATACCTCGTCAGTCACGAGGGTTATCAATCAATCGAGATAATTGATAATATTATGATAATCAGCTGGCGCCGCTTCTAGAAGAGTCGCGGCTCGAGCGCACACAGATGTCCGCGAAAGAAGTAGCCAAGAGGCAATTATGAATCATTAATCCTTTTGGTAAGGAGAAAAGGAACTCGCCCGAGCGTTTGATGGGCCGTGTTATGAAAGAGGCTTAAGGGGAGCGGTGAGCGTGTGTTTATAACACATCAGTCCGGAGTGCGTGAAGAATAGCGCCGGGACACGCGAGACCACCGCTTCACGGCCGAGACCACCGCTAGATCGGCCCTCGGAGGCGAATTACAAACGAACTCTGCGGGACTGAATGCGGCACCTAATCGATTATTCTATAAAAATAAAAAACACGTCGATTAATTTAACGTCAATCGGTTTTCATGCCACTTCATTTTCATCACGACGGACGTGCATACAATAACTAATCGATACAAAATTATAGTAAATATATATAAAAAATAAAAACTAGCTGTAACCCGTCAAAAATGGTGGTAATTTTACATTTCGGTTTCTAAAGAATAAGTATTTATTTATTTATAGCCGGCACGAAATAACGACTTTTGTTGAAATATTCAAACATTTTTTTATATTTCCCCTGCCGGCAAATAATGGTATCTACAATATCAAATCCTGGCGATTGTGCTGGGCGGAACATGAAGTCCTAGTACATATGTAAGTATCTTTACGGCGGTCTATGGAGAGGCGGCGGTAGTAACAACAGCGATAGGCAGCCGGTTCGGGTTTCTGGCCCGGGGTTCGAGCCCCGTCTCCGGCGTTTAATTTGTTTTTTTAGTCGTGAATTCGAACGAAATTACGGACGTTCCACGAAGCTACGGACGAGCAGACAGACAGATAGACAGATATCAAAATTATTATGTTTGATACATGTTAAACGGGACGTGGTCCCAGTCATGGTGGGAGTGGGAGATAAAGTGATAAATGTTAAAGTGATAAAGATATATAAGATAAAATTTACCATTTAAATTTGTTTTCACATTAGTTATTCAACTCTCCTGTACATTTTTTGTTTATGTTAATGTCTATACTATATTAATTTTTAGTATTTGTTGTATCCTGATAAAGGCCCATTGTTCCCGAAACATATTGGTAAAAGTATTTTCTTTTTATTATTTATACTAAAAAATATTGTCAAAAGATCCTAAATTCGATACTGCATGTGATCGTTGGAATCATTTTGGAGCGTTTTGGAAGGTTTATGACCTCCTTCTTCGAAAAATTCTAGAAAATAACATTTTCTGAATAATGAATGTGTGGTGAGGGAGCGCGCACACAGTTATTATTTAAACAGAAGCGAAACCACAGATAAACGACCGAAACAGACAGAGGGTATACCATTCGAATACAATCAACCAGCGAAATATAGTATCAGAGTACCTACCTGCACGCGGAATATTTCGAGTGAGCGAATCTGTGCGATACAAACAGCATAATAAAGTTACATTATTACAACACAATTTAATTCAAAAGAGCTATTTCGATAATTAAATTGTATTTATTCACAAAGATGCATAATTAATTCAATATGCTCTTAATTCAAAAAATTAATAGCGTTATTTATACATTAAATATTTTTAAAGTATCAATCGGTTATTTATAAAATATTAAATCAGGAATATTATACAAAGTTCGGGACTGCATTTTGTGTCGAGAACTGCGTTTATCTAATACGTCTTGCAGACAAATAACATTATGCAATAAATATGGCTTCAACATTACTCCGCTGTCCCGGCTATTTTAAACGACCATTTGCCGGGGATGGAGTAAGGTTGTTTATTAGGGTTTACATTATTGATTCAGAAATAAAGATGAATCTTATCAAAATGTCAAAAAGGTGCCTAAAAACATATACATATATAAAAAAAGTTTCAATAAAACGTTTGAATGAAAAAATACCAGTGACGGAATTCGATTTGCCATTTTTAAAAAAATATTAATAAATGGCTGATGGAAAAATTTCATCCATTATTTATGATTAAAATATGTATGTAACGTTAAATCACACGTAGAATCATATCAAACATGACAACCTTATTATTGTGTATTTTTTAGTATATTCGATTAGGGGTGAAGTAATATGCATGAGATAAAATATATATGTTTCCTCATAAAATTGAAAAATGTAACTCGCAAATTTTCCATAGGTTTAAATCAGGTTTTTGAAATGACCACTAGATGGCAGTGCAATCAGAAAAGTTTAAAATTTATTTTATTTACTCGAAAGGCTGGTCGGTTTGTATTTGAAACATTACTACTCAAAAAAAAAAACTTCTCGGGATGGTCCACCTTCCCTTTTACCGCCTCATATAAGGTATAAATATATCACGGTACAAAAAATCACCTTGATGTAATGGAACGAAAGGATAGAATCTCATGAAAATCCTGTGTGTGTGTAATATCTGAGAGATTGGAAATAGGCCTTCCTTTTAATCGTCGTCAGCCTGTGAAGCCGAAACTTAAGTGGAATTAAACACGTGTATATATTAAGCTATAATAAAACCAACAGATTCCTAAATGTCGGCAGGGCTGTAATATTGAGAACACATTGCTTGTCAATGATTGAGGGACCGATCCCAGGATTCAGATCCAATCGCTGATTACGTCAAAATGACACTTTGGATTCTGATTGGCGGTATTTTTTCACCAGAGTTAGATCGTACCGACTACGCGCGTATTTGTGGAATACGATATTACAAACATTAAGGAATGATAGATTTGTAGGATAATAGAGAGATTTCAGTAGCATTACCAAGAGATTTGAAAAATTTAGTCTGGAAAACTCAGGAAGGATTCGTGCAAGAGATTGAAGGAGTCAGATGAAGCGGTTCCCGTCGCGCCCTCTCTCTATGCACTTGCCAGAGACAAGAAACATTATTATTTTTAGTACCTACATAACTTATCACTATTGAGAAGGAAAAATTTGTGTTAATTTTTACAAGCATGTGATATTGTTATTTTTATTGGCACTCATTAAGGATCATTAAACAATTGTTTTATTTAAAATTTTTGAAAGAAAAAATCGTTGCATTTGGCCGCCGTGTGTATTTCCGTGGAACTCCTCCTCCGTGACTTAGATGCAACATTCCCCGATACACCTTATTCCGAGACAAGAAAAAAGATCACGTAGAAATGAATTACTACAGTGCAGCGTTTCCGATTTCAAAAAAAAAAATTTTTGTAAAAGCGAGAGGAATTTAAAAGTGAAAAAATTTGTACAAAAAATTTTTTAAGCATTTTTTTTTTTGATAAATGAAAAATCGTATTAAAAAATCCGCATGATACATCGTGGAAATTTTATTTCTAAATAAATACAAGATCTTTTTTCTTTCTTGAAGAAACGTGCACCGGGGATGTTGCCTCTCAGTCACGGAGGAGGAGCTCCACGGAAATAGACATAACGCGGCCTTTTTTTAATTTTATTTAGTTTAATATGTAGCTTAGTAAGTGCAAAATTTCTACCACAATTTTATTCAGGGTAAAATAAACGCGAAACTTTCTGTAACTATCCAATACCGTGTGTTTTCTTTTGCTCGCTCTAATTATACCATATTAGAAACCGAATATAGGCGCACAGCCGAGTGAATCAACCGCGCGTACAACCGACGCATCCCCAATTAGGAAAATAGCGCGAGGGAAAATTACCTGTCCGCTCTTGTCCAGCTCGTTGTTGGTGAGCTTGACCTTCTCGAAGGAGACGACCTGCTTGCGCAGCTGCTCGCCCGTGAAGGGGGAGTCGGGGTGCGCGTACAGGCGCGCGGGGGCGGGCGGGTCGGCCTTGCCGGCCACCAGCCACGAGGAGCGGTGGTAGGCGTAGCGGTAGCGCTTGCCGTCCACGGGCACGATGTCCAGCAGCACGGCGTAGCGCTGGCTGGCGCTCAGCCCCGCGAAGGACACCCTCAGGGTCGGGAACATCCGCCTGGAACGAAAAATCCAATCAATATTGCAATCGTGGACTGGCATTTCATACATGAATATTATAACTACCGATACTACTCGATATTCTAATTTTATGATCGCAAAAATATAATATGTAATAATCTAGACTTCTAGAGGAAGGCCAGTGCCAATCAAACTAAATCACGAAGGTAAAATCGAGGGCTGGATGGCACTCTAGTGTGACTGCGGTCATGGACTTCCGTATTCCACGAGGCCACTCAAGATAAAGAACAAGATGCCTAAATAATCATAGAATGCGGTACATTTCAACATGTATATGGTATCGAATTAGAAGATGAAATGTGCTTAGGAAACTTCAACATTCATATTGTCAAAATGAAAGTACCCTCTAAAAAGTGGGTGCTTTAATTTTTCCACAGATAAATAATGTATTTAATATCGATAGAATTTCTAAAATTCGGTAATCCGTTAAAGTCTAGGTGTAATTATTCAAATAATATAAGTAGATTTATACAAATAATACAATCAATTTTTTTAAAGTCTAAGTTATGAGAATTTTAGAGGTTTTATTTATGTTTGAACTTCACATTCATTTTATAATAATTATTTGATACATAAATAAGTCACGGTAACAAAAAAATATTGCGTGAATAATCAAACTAAAATGTAAGTAATTTTTTTACATTTATACACATTACAATATAGGTGAATTCGGCGTTAATGTTAATCTAAATTATATATGACCTACAATTGCAGAAATTCTTCAGTTTATCACAAAATACCAGTTTAAAAGAAACTTTCACAACAAATACAATTATCGCGAAATTGAAGTATATTAAATACATTTACAAATATACACAAATTTTGCGTTTGGTAACGTCATTTTGACCGCGAGTTAAGACTGACAAACATTGTTACATTATTGACGGACATTGTTACACAGAGAATAACGTATTATTATTAGTAAAATATCGTTTTTTCGTCAAGATTATTTATAAAGCGATGAATAAAGATTTAAGGGATTCTCTTATTACATTACACACTTCTAACGCAAACTCGAACACCTTCATTACGGCGTATCGATTGATTTCACAAAGAAAACCATTTTGAAAACCACCTGTTAGGAAGAAGCGGGAGGCGCCGCCCCCGAGCCGTGATGGATCGCCATCTGGCCGAGGGTGGCGGAAGATGGCGCGAGAAGGCGAAATTACGCAGCAAATCAAACAATGTTTGATGCATCGGATTTTAATGCGGCCGCTAATAGCGCGGCGAGGGTCTCCTCTCGAGCGCATCCAGATACGGATCTCGGCCCCGACAACACACCGAGGATCGACGTTTTTTACAAATATTATTTATTTATTTTACGAATACATCTATCATGCCGGGCCGCAGGTGGACTGGAAGGGTCCCTCAGACGGCCCGGCGTTCTGTCGGCGGCCGGGCGAGGGCGGCGGACTGCGCAACCGAGATGACATCATTAAAACTGTCATAACTAACTAACTAACTAACTAACTAACCATCACGCCGTTTCCCTGCAGGGGTAGGCAGAGAGGATTGAACGCCACACTCTTCTATCCTGGCACACCACTTTTGCTTCGGCCACATTCATACATCTTCTCATACACGTTCTACGATTGTTGCGGCTTTTAACAGGGCCATCCTCAAATACTTGTAGTACCTGATCGTGCCAGGTCTTTCGCGGACGCCCTCTATTCCTGTTGCCTTCAACATTCGCCTCATATATTTTCTTAACCATCCTTTCCTCGTTCATACGTTCCACATGACCAAACCATCTCAGCACTCCTTTCTTTATTCTATCTACCACACTACAGCCAGCATTGCATTCACTTCTAATTTGTTCATTCCTCACTCTATCGACCAAAGATTTTCCACACAAGCGTCTTAGTGACCGCATTTCAACCGCATTCAGTCTACTTTCATTCCTCTTTTGCCAATTCCAGGCTTCACTTCCATAAGGGTTGGCACTAGAACGCCATTATGTACCGCTAGTCTTGCTTCTTTTGACAGATTCTTATTGGCCATAATTGCATTTAGTGCACCATTAACTTTGTTTCCCGCAGTTACTCTCCTTTCGATATCATTCTCAGCCTTGCCGTCTCTACTAAACATACTTCCCAAATACACAAACTCGTTCACTTGTTCTAAGCATTCGTTGTTTATAATTACATCACACTTAGTCACTCTTTCGTCTCTCTCGAATACCATCACTTTCGATTTGCTGTCATCGGAGGATTTCGAATACTTTTTTACGCCTTATTTTACTACTGTCATTGTTGCAGGCTCTCTGAAATGTGACACCGTTGGTAAAAATCGTTACGTATGCTTTTGCGTTTCAAGAACTCAAAAAAATAATAATTTCATAATACATCGTATTGAATTACTATTTTAAGTATTCAAACCTGACGAAAAAAATAATTGCTTCTGAAACCTGCTGTATAATTACATATATAATAAAAATGAAATAGTCATACAAACAAAGCTAATAATAAATTTACCTATAATGAACAACCACAAAGCGTCAAAAGTTTATATTTTATTTTATATTTCAGCACTAACAATTTAAACATATAAGATAATATGTAGTACATCAAACATAATAATTTCGTTATCTGTCCCTCTGTCCGTCTGTCCGTCTGTCCGTCTGTCCGTCTGTCTGTCTGTCCGTCCGTAACTTCATGTAACGTCGTAATATGGTTCGAATTCTCGGCTAAAAAAATAAATTAAACGGCCGGATTTGGGGCCACCAAACCCGTACCGGCCGCTCTATGCATGAAGCTACCGCCGCCTCTCCGTGGACTGCCAAAAAGATACTATAAATAAATAATAGGGCTTAGCAAAGACGCGAACCAATGTTCCGTCATTTTTTACGAGTTACAGCTAGTAATAAATAGGTTAAGTACATAAATGCTTATTTCATGCGTTTAATACAATGTGACTAGAAATAGAAATAAAGTAATTATAGTATATATCTCGTAATATTCCTATCATATTCATGTCATATTGTTAATATATACCTACTAATATTCTGTCAAATAAATATTTAATTTCTCATTTTTACTGAAAATGTACATTTACGTACGGCTTATTTCAATTTACTGACTGCACACTTCTAACGACCACCCTTCTTGGCCTACAAATAGGTACCTACTCTAAATTGGGTGCGAATAGGGCATTGATAATATGTGATGCAAATAAAAACTACTAACTAACTAACTAACTAACTAACTAACCATCACGCCGTTTCCCTGCAGGGGTAGGCAGAGAGGATTGAACGCCACACTCTTCTATCCTGGCACACCACTTTTGCTTCGGCCACATTCATACATCTTCTCATACACGTTCTACGATTGTTGCGGCTTTTAACAGGGCCATCCTCAAATACTTGTAGTACCTGATCGTGCCAGGTCTTTCGCGGACGCCCTCTATTCCTGTTGCCTTCAACATTCGCCTCATATATTTTCTTAACCATCCTTTCCTCGTTCATACGTTCCACATGACCAAACCATCTCAGCACTCCTTTCTTTATTCTATCTACCACACTACAGCCAGCATTGCATTCACTTCTAATTTGTTCATTCCTCACTCTATCGACCAAAGATTTTCCACACAAGCGTCTTAGTGACCGCATTTCAACCGCATTCAGTCTACTTTCATTCCTCTTTTGCCAATTCCAGGCTTCACTTCCATACATAAAGGTTGGCACTAGAACGCTATTATGTACCGCTAGTCTTGCTTCTTTTGACAGATTCTTATTGGCCATAATTGCATTTAGTGCACCATTAACTTTGTTTCCCGCAGTTACTCTCCTTTCGATATCATTCTCAGCCTTGCCGTCTCTACTAAACATACTTCCCAAATACACAAAATCGTTCACTTGTTCTAAGCATTCGTTGTTTATAATTACATCACACTTAGTCACTCTTTCGTCTCTCTCGAATACCATCACTTTCGATTTGCTGACATTCATCAAAAGTTCACTCTGCATGCATACATCGGACATCCTGGATACCAAGCACTGCAGATCAGCTTCACTGTTAGCCACTAGTATACTGCAAAATAAAATAATAACTATTAATAAATAAAGTAATACATACGAAAATTAGAGTACGTAGGAGCACATAAATAATTATAGAAAATATATTATGGCAACATATACAAACCTTTGCATACAGACATACGGTTTGCATACAACAAAAACATACCAATTACACGCAAACACGATTATAAGAGACTCTTTGAATTGTGATATCATTGGAAAAAAATCATTACAAAAGCTTTTGTAACTCATAAATTCCAAAAAATATTTATCTCCTGTTTTAATGTCGGCGTATCGAATTAAATAATAATCAATTAATTAATGAATAGTGTACAATTGTTGAATTATTACATTTAAAAAATCGTAATTTATTAAAAGTCTAGGTTTTTTTATACACATATGTAGTATAATATAAATTATATTGAACGTATTTTAAATGTTTTTTTATAGGTTAAGGTAGGCGCGTGAGTATGTATGCATTCAATTAGTAAAAGCTAATGAGTTATGTACGTATGTATAAATTATTTAATGAGCGTGAGCCAACAAAACCGAAAATCATGCTCCCGGCAGGTGTTACAAATGTATAGGATTTCCAAACAAATATTACATTTTATTAGTGGGCCTTACGTATTGCAAGGGCTAAATTATACACAACATCACTGTAGTATATTACAACTGTATTTAAAATGTAGGTAAACCAGTAACAGGGTAAAGGAATATTTTCTGTGAAAATATATAATAATTTAAATATTTATTTTTAAATTAAATCACATTAGTTATTTTAGATACCTACCAGTAAAATATATTGTCCAAAAAAATATACGTTTATGTTGTATCAAAGATATTTTACATGTAATAAGAAATGGATTGATTTATGGTGACGTCTCTTAGCGAGCAATACTAAAATGTTTGGCATAGTACAAATAAAATTATAGCTTTTTAAAATGGAATAATCGATCTATACACACAAATAAATCTAAAGGAATGTGTAATCTCAAATATATAAAGTAGAGAAATTGTCATCTTAGTTTCCCAGCATGGAAACGTTCAAAATCAATGGGAACGAAATATTAAAAAAAATAGAAATTAAATACTTGTGCGACAGATTACTATGATATATCAAAATACGAATACTATGATAATGATTGTGATAGAAATATTATGAAATATATGTTATATTCTGATTTTTTTCCAAATAATTGGTTACGTAAAAGTCATGCTGCGATGTTCCCACTGCACGACCCTGCCTCCAAGATACACTTACCTCCTAATTGAAATTTTACTCCAATGTAATGAATGTATCAGTTAGTTTTTTTTCGTCTGCGCGTGACACACAGAAGGATATCGGGATATTAAACATGATAATTGTTAATAGAGACATAAGTATTTAGTTTCAGAAGATTAAATGTGTATGTATATAATAAAAATTACGAGAAATCTAGAGATACAATCGAATAAAAATACTGCACCGTTAAAAACATTAAATAATTTAAAATATCAAATATTATTAGAAAGGTAGATACCTACCTCATTCAATCTTTTTAGCACCCCTCAGAGATTTTTCAGTACGGCGTAAAACAAAGCACGACGTAAAAAGGCGTTAATTAACGTTCCGACCAGCGGTACAACGACTGATTACGGTCGTACCTTTGGGTGCGGTCCGCGAGGGGCGCCGCACATGTGCGGTCGCCTATCTGCGAGAGCCGATCTCCAAGGAGGCCGCGGCTCTAGTAGGCAGTCTCGCCTATCGCCTAATCGATACTTAATTACACCACCGCGCACCGTCCACTTTTTTCCCTCCCGTCCCTCCGCGCCGACCCGCGACTAGTTTACGGCCGATCCGGCGATTTTTATTAAGTAATTTAACCCTGCCGTCTCCGCGCCCGGCGGCGGCCCGCTGTTTTTATTGAACCGCTGTAAATTTTCAGGAACAAGAATGATTGTCGTATAACACGTTGACTATATATTTTTTCATCGGACTAGTCCGGACGATATATTCGTGTGGAATGTTAACCATTTTTACGATCGACATTGTTTTCTCGGCCATTAGTGTACAAAAGTGATTCTTTACATGTATCGGAATGTGCGATTGTTCTTTACTGTTCGACTTCGTCGATTTTAAGATTGATCTTAATATAATTTTTCTCTTGTTGAAAATATTGTAGACAGCAGTTTAAATAATTATTATAACATGAAAATGTATATATGTTTCTTTTAGTTTTTTTCTACTAATATATTGTCACAGGTCGTGGCTGCGGGAGGACAATGAAAACAATGGAAATTAATTAGCGATTTATTAAATAATTATTAATTATTTATTCAATGTACGAAGTCACTTAATACGAATTAAACTTAACGCTGTTCTTTGATCAACACTATTTCGTAATATAACACTCATATATCAACTCGTTATTATCGCTGGGTAACACTTGAACTGTCAAAATACGACGAACTGCGCGGTAGCCTAGATCCGTGCTTTTTATATCCAAATGCTAGTATTTCCGAACTTTCTATATCACTTTAGTGTTTAGGAGAAGGTTCTCGTCGCTTCTCGGTTGTTCCAGGAGTTTCCCGAATGTGGTAGATCACCCTAGATGCTTGCTCGTTCCTCCAATGGTGTTGTGACATACTACAAAGCATTCTGTACGAAATCTGTTTTACCATTTCGTTACAATATATTATACTATATTCGCTCTCTGTCTAGTTCTAGGTAATTCAGATTAATTTATTTTAATCTGTAAATTTACTTTAATTATATTTTATTTTATTTACTTACGAAAAATATAGACATTTTCCTAAATTATGCAGATTTTGTCAGGCAAATCCATTTACGATGTTAGGAAAGAATGCAAAGCAGATCTTAGCATGGTCGATAGAATGGAAAAATGGTCACTCGATGACTTATGTATGTTGAGCAAATGAATGGGAAAAGAATGGTAAGAAAAATATATGACGCAAGTGTTGACGACACCAGAAAGAGGGGATGAACGCGAAAGACGTAGCATAACCAGATTAACCAGATACTGGGAGATGGTCCTGTTCTGAGAAAACTCGATAATCATCGAGATTGTATGCGAATATGTATGAATGTGGATGAGGCGAAAGTTGTGTGTCAGGACCGAAGAGTGTGGCGCTCTATCCTCTCTACATACCCCCATACGCATTAAGTAAGTAGATTATGTTGTGTTATATTAAAAGTCTATTTATGTACCAGAAAAAAGCCTCCAAAAATATTCCGCTAGGTGTGTATTTGAAGTACCTTATTTCCTGCACATACATAAATGAAATCTAGTTTAAGTAAAATCGGGAAAATGTCCTTTAATAAAATATTTTTTGTTTACTGGATGGCGTAATTTCTATGATAAGCCATAAAAGTAATTTCCGTGTGAGCTGAAGCAACGACAAGTTAGTTATGAAGCGTGAGGTGTCCCATCCGGTCTGGCAACGAAACGTCTTCTATCTACAGTTCACAGCACATTGACTTGGAATAAGCGCATTAAATAATGGTCACCATTGACAATACCTTTACACATGAATATAAAATATATTACTATAATTTTATTAATGTTATATATATTTTTTTATTAATGTAATTAATAAAATAATAATTTCTATGTTTCCAGACTAATCCAAAGATCTTGGCCCAAAAAAAGGTTAGATTAACCGCCCTCAATTCTTGGCAATCGAAAGTATATAACTGTAAAAGTATATTTTGCTGTGTTTGAAGAAGAAGAAAGTATATAACTTCAATTTATATAAATTCAGTTAATAAAAATTAGTAATTAATAAATGTAGGTATATAATATATTTGTGTAACTTAACTGTTAGTTAAATGATCGATTCAAAAATATAATATTATATTATTTTTTTCTCTTAACAAAATCCTTAGTTTTTACTTTTATATTCACCTGTATTATGTATGTAAAAGTTATATTTAAATTGACGAATTAGTATGGTCTAGCATATAATACAATCACCTGTTCAATTCAATCCTTCGCATAGTGTTAAAATGTAGAAATATTCAGTAGTTGTGAATATTATTCAATTTGATATACCTTTTCACAATATGGTGAGTGTAATGAGCACATTCTAATTAGTATCCTCGGTAAGAATTTAATGTGAATTTAAAACCTAATTAATAGTCAATAAACACAACACCACTTTTAGATGTATTTCACATTTAAAAAAAAGTTGTTATAAAGATAAATTTATATTTGTTGATAACAGCGCTGAATAAGTATTTAGGGAAAATTATGATTTTACAGGATGAAACAGAGTAAGTCCACAATATTTTACATCAACCTATATAGACCTTATATTAACCATGACCTGATATCAATAGTTATGGAGATATGCGACATCCAATTTGTATTTTTTTCAATATTCATTACTTATTTTTTGTAAAACGTTGGACTATCAGTACAGTAACTTATATCAAATACTTTCCAATTCCAATTGGATAAAAATCCAATTGGAATTTTTGCAAGGTTTTTGACATTTTTTTATTAAATTTGTATTAAAACGAATGAATTTTTCGTAATCGATATGTTATTGTAATGATAATTCAAAGTTTTTTTTAAAAACATGTCAGAAATATTGAAGAAAAAACGCATGCTTCATTGCATATGCAAAATACATACATACTGCATAAATCTATAACTATTGATATTAGGTCATGGTTGTTTTCAATCAAAGCAGGAATCCGCCTGTAAAGTATTGTGGACTATCTCTGTTACACCCGTATATAATACACTTTTTAAAATTTATATACAGATCTTCAGTTGCGTAAATACTAATGTGGTGTATGAGGAGTGCGTAGTGATAGTGTGAAAGAGATGAATGCATGCGGTAGGAAGCGGGGGAAACGGGCGACGCCATTCGGGCACTGACGGTCGCACGCAGAGGATTGTTTATAAATAAAGTGATAATTACTGAACAAGATCGGGTATTCAATTTCTTCCTTATTTCAAAGAAGACTTATCATACTCAGGAAGTGATTATACCACAGTGGCGCAGCCGGTAGGATCACTGTGGTATAATCACTTCACAAGGAAGAAATTGAATACCCGATCTTGTTCAGTAATTATCACTTTATTTATAAACAATCCTCTGCGTGCGACCGTCAGTGCCCGAATGGCGTCGCCCGTTTCCCCCGCTTCCTACCGCATGCATTCATCTCTTTCACACTATCACTACGCACTCCTCATACACCACAACTAATAATAGTACTAATTACTATTTGAAGCAGGTGTAAATTTAATTGTCATTTTTTATCATTGAAATGAACCTTAATTTGATTAGACGTGTACCCTTGATTGAACAGTATATCGTGTACGCAGCCACTACACACGGTAGAAGCTCTCCGCGCTACTGTTCACAACCTGTTAGAACAGGTCTCGACAACCGTTCTCACAAAACGATGACGAGAGGTAACGTTGTGCCTCTGAACCAAGTGCACAAAACAACAATTATAACACCGCACATTGTTTTTCCGTTTCCCCCCGAGAACGCCAGGTGAACGATTTTCCAAGGAAAAGTGTTCTAGTAGATATACTTATTTAGCGAGTAGAGTAATAACAGTGTTCATTACTTCCTTTCCTTTAACTCGTAGCGTCTGCTTGCTTGCTTGTCTGACGAAAAAACTTTGGATCGATTTTTAACCCTTTTCCCGTGATCAAATCGACCTGAAACTTTGCAGGCAGACTCATGGCGACGATAAAAATGATCTAACAAATATTCGTTTTAAAAAATTAATAATTATAGTATAATTTTGGATTTTTAGAAATTTTAATGGTTTTTTCAAATCGGAATCATTCTATATGAGTACTTAGCCCGACGCGTGTCATTGAAACCTGATTTAAAACGAAAGGAAGTATTGTAAAAACTTTGTTTTTATGGGTTAGTTTTTTTTCAAAATTATCTTTAACGAAAATCATTATAAAACTCAAAAAGGATTCATTTTCATTTTTAATGAATGATTTATTTTCAATTTAAATGAATTTTATTTTAAATAAATGAGGGGTATAATAGTAAATGCAGGGATATACAAAAAAATTAAAATGTTTTGAATGCAGCAGATAACTAATTAAAAATGTACTGAATTCGATATTTTATAGGAAATATAAGCCGATCCCTTTGAAAATCACGTTTCCAAATCAGTATTATCGTAATACTCGTATATAAAACATCTTTTAATTTTGCCTTAAGCACAAATATATTTATAATATCTTATTTAGAGCATTTTTGAAAATTTCTTTTAAAATTAATTTATTTACGTTAAGGATTCTAAAGCGAGTATACCTACACGATACGCGGTAATGCGCCCTATGGCTGCTTGAATAACTAATTTAAATTCAAATTTTTAAAGATAATATAAAACTGGCCGTACACCCGCTAAATCACGGGAAATATTAATAATTATTAACAACCGCTTGACCATACTTTAATTATCTAAAATTATCATTCCAGCAAGTTATAGACAGACAACGAAATGTTTATAGTGTGATTATAATAAAATATAAATGATTATAAAGATTTAGTGGTTTTATTTAGATAATATAACCACTAAAAATATTTTTACTAAACATTAATTTAATATTTACTAATAATAACAATGATATTATTTGTGAGGAAAATAAATATTAAATATTTTTAATTATTTTTTAGTAATAGATATCTTAGTAATTATTAATAATAAATAATCTTTGTGGTTACTTATTTAGATAACGAGTATACAAGAAATTAGTAGATATATAACCACTTGAATGTTAAAACAAAACGCCTTTAATACGATGTGTTCCTTTGTCGATTCGACACAATTCGAAAAACCGGTTAGTTTTACATAATAATACACATGTGGTTATATTAAAAGTTATATGCAAATTATTTAAACATGAAATGGATTAACTTTTATTTTAGGTATGTTCATAGACCACCAAAATACATAGGTAAATTTCTTGGTACACAATATGGTTCCAGGACTGGTTCCAATAAGACTGACTTGTTTAAAAAATTACTACTTGGTTGTAAATTTTGAAACAATTATGAAAAAATCAAACCAGCTACTCTTATAAAGAATAAAGTCTTGTAAAATAAGTTTATTTTTATTACAAGAAGATGTTTTTACTTGAAGAGACTCGGCATAGAATGAAATTTATTTTTAAAAAATCATGTCTTATGTAAAAAAACGTTCTGCCTTCTAGTGGATTTAATTATAATTTAACTGCAGTATAGATATGCGTTAAAAATGTGCAAGAAGGGGCATTCTTCCACTGTGACTCAATTTCTAAAAATGGGTTTAGTTCATCTCTGTACAATTTTATACTCTGTGGGTGTGATCGTAATATATTTATTTATTTATTTCAAAAAATCCTTGTTTACAAATAAAGGTACTTAATACTAATTTAACAATAAAATATAAGATAAATTACACTTTTTTTTTGTTAAATTTGTGGATTATGCCACTCTACTCTCTACGCCTGTCCCAGAGTGGCGTTATAGAACACAATTATAATATTTTTTTGAATTCGTCAGTAATATTTATTTTCATAAGGTAGTAGTTATGTATCTACGAAGTATCAAGTGCAATGTTAGTGAAAGTTGAGTGAGTCATAAGTCCAAGTGTAAATATGTGTAGAATAATTATTTAATGTAAAAAGGGTTAAAGTTTTGTTTAAGATTATTTTTTATTTTCCTTAATTTAATTATTTATTTATATAGGTATATATTTTTATTTATAGACATTATTATGCAATTACAGTAAGTAAATTTTCAGTTGCTGTTCTACCTTTGGAGGTAAGCCAGTTGTTTGCTAAAGCATTGTTATTAATTGAGTATATTCTGATTTCCGGGAAGTCTGTTTTAAATATGTTAAATATTTTAGGAGTAATTTTTCTGTCCATATGTTGTCTTAGTTTTTGGTATTTCGTCAAGGTTTCGTAATGCTTGTCTAGTATTATGTGAATGCGAGTTACTGGTTGCTGTTAGGTGGTTTGTGATGTAGAAGATGTGGGTAGACTTAACGAACTTATACTTTTTTATATTATATATATATATATACCTATCGCACAAATAACAAATATGTTTTTTGTTATATATAGAGTGTCTCTCTCTTTATAGATTTTAATCATTTTATTTAATTCAAAGTCAATGAATTTCATGATATTGAAAAAAATTCAATATTTGAAATCGCTTATCTCCTTAACCGTTGACATGTAACCCAAAGAATGAAAAAGACTCTCCCAAAGTTTTACTAGCTACTAAAACCCTGTATATAAATAGTCAGTCTTTACATTTTCTTCTTAAAACGGGAGTCACTGTAACGAGGACTATCTTCTATCTAGCGGGGGTCGTTTCCTCTTCATAGTGGAATGGTTATTGTTTTGGCATCAAGACGTAGTCACTCAGCTGTGTCGTCACAGGTGCCGTGGACGTGACGCTCATGACGACTGACAAGTGGGCAGGCACCCATGCTTTTGAGTGACCCCTTTACGGTCGATTTCGGAAGCAATCGAAGTCATTCCGTCCGATAAAATCTAGATCATAATCTTTTTTTTTAATTTGAAAAACTAGAATTTTTCATCCGTGATGCAAAGAATGATGATAAAATACAATTCATGTTTTTTTTTAATATTATTAAGTATACCACATATGCAGAATTTTATTGCTCACATGTATCTTTTACTTAATATTTATATTTTAAAATTCATTATAAAATATATTGTAAAAATTACCTTTAACATTCTCAATTCCCATAATATATTCTGCTATCAACATTCGATTTTAAATCACTATTATTAATAATAAACTTAATTAACCTCGATAATTAATTTTATAATCGACCGTTACCATTAAGCCTTCGTGTTATTTTTTTTTTTTTTTTATTTATTTAAAAATCCTTGTTTACAAATAAGATACTTAATACTAATTTAACAATAGAACATAAGATAAAACATAAGATAATTTACACATTTTTTTGTTTTGTTTAATTTGTGGATTATGCCACTCTACTAGGCTAGGCCTGTCCCAGAGTGGCGTTATAGCACACAATTATAATTTTTTTTCGAGTTCTTTGTTTTTTGAAATAAATAATTGTATCCTACCATAAAGTCAACGCCAAAGTACAATGAGACAATAAAAAAATCGCTTGTAAATTTTTCATATGGACAGTTTTTTTTGCTCCCTCCACACTCATACATCTTTTCAGGCAAGTTCTCCGATTGTTGTAGATATTAAGAGGGCCGTCTTCTGACATTTGGTTTATTTGGTCGTGGTCACCATATCTATCGTGGACGTCCTCTGTTCCTGCTGGATACTTGAATTCTTATACATTAATAAAAAGTAACTGATCCTCACGCCATTTCCCCGTAGGAGTTGGCAGAGAACATAGAACGCCACACTCTTCTACCCTTACAGACTGCTTACACTTCGATTATAACAGGGTCGTCCTAGGCTGGTATGTACTCGGTTTATATAATCTTGCCAGGTATTAACTAAAAAAAACTAATTGAGGTAAAATACTAAAAAAAATGGAATAATAACATTTGGATAATTTATAAAGCGCCGTTTTCGTGAGCAGTCACCTCAATGGCGCTTCACATATTAAATAATATAAACTACCCAATTTTAACAATATTTTTATATGTATATTATAAGAACACAGTAACTGGACTTCGTCCTCAGGGTGATAATAATTAATTAAGATAAATTATAGAAATATCACAAACACCTCAAACATTAAATATTTTCGACCATAAATGGTTATAGCATAGCCCTTTCAAATATCTGAAACAGATAAATAACAAAAAAATTTATAAAAAAAAATGATAATGTTTGGATATTGAGTGGCTTGTTGGTCTTGTGGTTAGGACACTCGCCTCGTGATCCGAAGGTCGCGAGTTCGAATCTCACTCCAGATCAGCAAGTCAGTCCTATTTTCATAGCACAAGCGCTTAGCTTAGTTTGATATTGATGTGATTAGAATATTGATGTGACACGTATTCCGAGTTCGCATTGTTATTTATTTTTTTTAAATTTTGAATGGTGGAATTGTTTAACATTGCGTTGTTAAAAGTGACTACCAAAGCCAGCTAATATCGGCCCATGTCATAAAGCCCTGTGGCCATCCTATAAAGACTTCCCTACATGTTTCTCATATAAAAAGTTTCGTCTCTGTATATAATATATATATATATATTGATTGATTAACACCACCCATTGGTGGTTATGGTGGTGGATAGCACTTGGTGTCACATCGAAAATATGCGAGTTTGGTGGGGGTGGCTGTGCATGGGTGGGTTACGAAAATGTGCTTTCTAGCACATTGTTTTGTAAAAGGCCGCAAATGCTTCAGATTTTTTCAAAATAGACGCGCTGACTATGTCGGTGGGTCTAGAAGGTTCCGGAAAAAACTGCTCTAGAAATTTCTGGAAGGAGAAGGTTCTAGAAAATTCCCGAAAGTTCTATAAGGTTCTAAACTGAGTGGCGGAATATGTCGGTGTGTCTAGAAGGTTCCTGTTCATTCGAATTTCTTGAAAGTTCTGGAAAGAAAATGTTCTAGAAGGTTCGCCAAAGTTCTATGACGATCCAAACAGTGTTCTAAAAATGTACGCGTGCAAAGCCGCACGGGCACAATCAGATACTACAAGTATTGGAGGATGGCCCTACTTAAAGCCTCAACAACCGTAGAACATGTATGAATGCAGCAGAAGCAAAAGTGGCGTATCAAGATAGAAGAAAATGGCGTTTTCCCCTCTCTGCTTACCCCTGTGGAAACGGCGTGATTGTTAGTTAGTTACTTACTTTACAATAGTTTACGACTTTATCGTTTAACTTTACAACATCATAATATTTTTAAATTTTTAATGTATTGTGTCCATTTGGAATTCCCTGTGTATCTGTACATGTTTCATTTTATATTGCACTGTTTCGACCAGTCACCGCGAGTGACTAAATCTGCCCCGATGGCATTTTAAAATGTTAATTTATTCTAATGAATAAACATAATGTAGGTCTCCGTGTACCTAGTCCACGTGATTATTTATTCAAGCTCTCCGTGGAGATCTGCAATATAAATAAGTTCGTATGTAGGCACGTTAACACTTTGTAAGTGCTTCCTGTCATGCAATGGTCAGCCCTTGCACTCCGAGCACCTGGAAATCCGGCAAATTTCATCAACTTCATAAAAGGCGCAAAACAATCTCTCGCCACACAAAGCATGAAAACCGAAATAAACTGATTCCTTTAACGAGGAATATTTTACTACATTCATTATTCATTTCTTCGCCGGCTAATTAAATTGGATGGTAGACACGTGAAGGATTATAACAGATTTCAATAATTATCATTGTTTCTACGAACAATAATAACTATTGGAATATTTATAAAATAATATACGTTGTGTCTGGTGAATAAAGTTCAGTTATAATTGTATCAGTTTTAAAGCCCATATTTTACTTGAATTTTTGCTTTGTGAACAGTGGCAGGTTTATTGAGTCGCGCTAATCGCGAATGCGAGTCACTGAGAAATGGAAAGAAAACCAGAAATAATAAAAAAAGTGAAAATAAACAAGAGGAATCAATTAAATAAAGTACCTAAGAAATATTGTTTTAGGCAAAAATATTGGCAAATCCGATTGTACTCGATTTCCATCAGGTGTTCATAACTACTTTTATGTACATTATGTCCTTTTCAGGTCGGTTATCAATTTTTGTGCTTACTTCCTTATTTTTCCTACATATAGTTTTTTTTCTTCATTTAGATTCTCAATGTTCTGCAATATAGTGTTGATTGGGATTCACTATCAAATTTTCCTGTACAACAAATTTGATTTTTTCAAAACTTTTGTATACTTATTGTACTGCTTTTTATTTACGGTACTCTTTAGTACCTATAATTTTATGTATTCTGTTTTTCAGGTATTTTAGTAAATAATGTTTTCTTTCTTTTTGCATTCGCTTATATAAGAGGATGGCTCTATTAAATATGTAAAGCATGCATGAGAAGATGTATAAATGTAGCCGAAGCAAAAGTAGTTTGTCAGGATAGAAGAATATGGCATTCTATCCTCTGTGTCTAGCCCTGCGAGGAATTTAAGTGATTTGTAATTTACTTACCGTGAATTTATGTGTAATATGTAAGTACTTTAATGTGTCGGTAAAATTTTTATGACCTATGATATAAAAGAAAATAGCCTAAACCAGCACCTCTACATTGTTCCGCTATTCGAAGTAGGAATGTCACATATAGATGGAAACAGCGACAAATCATGTAGATAACCAAGTAGTGGTGACGATGATGATAAGACATTATTGAAAATAAATATGATTTTTATGACAAAATTTAAGTATGTAGATCATTATTACCCTCTAGTTCAACTACACTAGTAGATCGTTTCAAATCGCGTTTCAAATAGTTGAGTGTCAATAATTTTTCACGACTTCGCTGGTTTGGGTGATACACAACTGAAATGCTAAATTTGCGTCAAAAATAAATAAGATACTTTTCGAAGAAAGGATTTACCAACAATTCGTGTTTAAATTACGGTCGGTAAAATTATGTCACGGGAGAGAATGAGTCCCCTTCGAAATTGACGCGCGCGTTTATTTATATATTTTCCGGAATCCGGAGGCAATAACGGAAATGCAACACTCAAAAATATTCCCATCTGTTCAGCCGCACACAGCGCACGCTAATCGCCGCACGACCAACAGCCCGTCTAATTTGGCGGGGCGAAGTTGTTAAAGATTAACTCTTTCGAATAAATTTAGTAGGTACCTGTGTACCTACATACTCGTATATTCGGCCGTATTCTGAAAATAGTTATATTGGGATCTTTAGTTTTTAATCCGAGAATTTTTATACGAGAATAAAAAGAAATAAACGATACGTCGGTGTTTGTTTCTTTCAGTTTTTACTTGAGAGAGAAAAAGCGACAATGCAATACATGATGGTTATCCGAGAAACATCAAAATATATATATATATATATTATATATAGTTAAATTTAAGGCTTTCACGGGTACGAACAAAAACACATTAACGGCGTCGCTGGAGAAACCCACTCCTCCATAAACACCTGACGCAGAATTTTTCAAACTTTCACTTGACGGTGAGCTCCGGACCCAAACGGTTGTACGCTTTTTGGAGAAGCAGCTCATCGACAAGGCGCCCTGAAGATGAACAGTGAGATCTGTTCGAAACGTCGGCAGACGACTGGTCCTGACGACCAGAATTTGACGCGGGTTACCCCCAAATAGTTATGAACTACATATATATATATATATATACATATATATATATTATATATACATACGAATCCAACACGATAATGACAATTTTACCATAATTTTACATCAGGACGATGAAGAAGAATTGAATAAGTGCATTTCATATGAAATAATCTTTTTTGTATAAGCTTTAAATATAGCATTAGCACCTATTTTACGTAATTGTGAGGTTACATTTCAACAGGTACTTCGGTAATCCGTTTGAAGCTCCGTCAGATGAGACCGCCTGGAGAAATCACTTTTCTAAAGGAATTGCAGGCATCGGACACCGCAAATAAAGGTATTTAATTTGAGAAAGATATGTGAAAATATACAGACCTCCTTATTTGAAGTACGACGAACACCGAACACCATCTTATACCTATACATACATTTTGCTTATTTTTGTTTTTTATTCATATATATATATAGATATCAATATTAAGATTCCAATATTGCTATTTTCAGAATACGGTCGATTATAATATATTAAAAATCCGTTCGCGTACATAATGCACTAAATCACGTAGAAATTCAACTAGCTTGGCATGTATAATAGTCAATCCCAAAAATTAGTAATAACAACAAAGTATAAAATATGTGACAGAGATGAACTACTAAAAACTAGTTTTTAAGGAAAGGGGAATAAGTCACAGCGGGGAAATGTCTCCCTTCGCAAATATCTAACTCACATTTATACTGCATTTAAAGTATTTATTCTTACATAATAAAATCGTTAACTTTTTTTTACAATAGACAGATATTTTTGACCTTATCATAATTTTGTTTCAGCTCGAAGTCATTTTCCTAAACAATGCAAATATATTGGCATCAAACATGATGGTGGACAAGGAATTTACTTAGGAAGGAATTAAGAAGGAAGTGAGTTCATGTCTATTTATTTTAGTGGTCTGTGGTCTCTATATTTCATAACTCTTTTTTCATATTATATGATTACACGTGTTGCCAGATAACTCTTAAAATACGCAAGACAGCGCTCAAATTTGTTGGAACATTAGATATTATATAGCTTTTAGGAAAATTTTTAATATGAGTAAGTACAAGATTACACTTTTATATTTATAATTATTGACAAATGATAAAAAATCTAAAGATAACCCAAATATACTCGTAAATATGCATAAACAACTTAGCTAATTTATTATGTAGGTACATATTTTGTAGACACCGTGTTTTTTCCACCCATGACGACCGAATGACCAGTTGAAGCGCTGAGTGGCATCTATACACTGTCATATTGTTCATATAACGCATGTTTACAATCAAACTAACCCGTTTGAATCCTTACGTGAGTTCTGGTTTATTAAAAATTTACTCAGATGCATTATTCTTCTAAAAAAGTCACATTGAAATATGGCGTGAGAGACCAGTGTGAAGTTGAGCATTTGTTATAAAAAAATACAATATTAACATTAGTTTGAACTGATTAAAATGCTAATTTTAATTATTTAATTATCTCGGCACTTTATTTACTTTTTTATTGTAATTAAATAAATCTGTTTCGAGCATCGTTGTATGCAACGCTGGAAATCATTAAACACCTGTTTTATTCTTCGTTTAAAGAAGTGAGAAAATTGCTCTCGAACCCGCGAGGAAATTACCACATACAAGCATACGCCTAGTAATTATTATCTAATAAAATGCAATAAAAGTTAATCGCAAAAACTCTAGATCGCTGCGAGACTCGGGACTTGAGACCCGACGAGAAACCGTGAGAGTGTTGTTTTATTGCACCATTAAACTTGCTGGCAGAAATTTCCATTGCATACCGTCTTCACAATAACCCAGCCACTCAAACCTGTCTATAAAAATTTGAAGCTAAACAGAGACCAATGTGGAAAGATATTCAATTAGTTCAGTGTAAAAGAACACACAAGATATAATATATAGAGCTGAATTTTTCGTATGTACCGTTTTTTTTGGAATATTTTTTTTTTATTTTCCGACACAATGTTTATGTAGATATACGTGATATAGATTTAAATGTATCTAGTGGTACGTACAGAGAAAAAATGGTTGGTTGGAACATAATTACATGTACTTACTGCTTTTAAGAATATTTATTTTTGTGAATAAAATATAATTGGTGGAGAGATTATTATAAATTATATTAATATCAATTAAATTCCAATCCATCAATAATATAGTTTAAGTGTTTTTTTTATTTATAATTATGAAAAAACCTGCGATTGCAATTGACTATGGTAAATTGCTGACAGAATGCAGTCAGGATTTAGAATTATATTATAATTAACAATAACTTCTACGAAACAAATAGTAATTAAATATGTAGTGTAGGGTATAAGTAGTTTTTTTAAATATGCATGTTAAAAGTGAAAAAAGTTGGTAAAGGTTTTATTTTATTCGAAAGACAATCTTCTTCTATAAGATATAAGTATTTGCTTTTAAGTTACAATTATTATTTTTTTTATTACAGACCTTCAAAATGAAATATCAAGTAAGTAAAAGTGAGCACATTCGACACCTCTTTCTGTTCCAACAACGAATTCTTTGAGTCAAGTTGACCTGATGGTTTTTATTACATATACATCAAAAAGCTGGTAGAATCTTGGTAAGAAGTTGTGAAAGTGTAAAGGAGAATACATTATTGATTAATTTATTGTAATTTTTATTGTTGTGTGCTCTTGCCCTCTTCAATTGTAAAAAAAAAAACGGAAAAAAGTACATCCAATATCTCATATCTTATGTTACATCCAATAATAAAATTATGTTACATGTAAAATCTAATGATCTTGCTATTAAGTACAATTATTATTGTATCTAGCTGTAACCCATCAAAAATGACGGTATTTTTAAATGTCGGTTCCTAAGGAATAAGTGTTTATCTTTATACTATAAAGAAGTTACAGACGTTACCTTATATTTTTTTACGCTTCAACAGGCCAGGAGGCCCAATTACAGAAGCGAAATACATCACAAAACACCCAGGCTTGAGTATATCACATAGATTAAAATTGTGACCTCACCGGGAATCGAACCCGGAACTATCAGTGTGGGAAGCCAGTGTCATACCCACTGCGCTACGAGGGCCGCCGAAGTTAGACGGACGGACAGACAAACAAGAAATTATTATAATTGGAATATTCAAATGTTAAAACGAGAATATCTTAATATTGTCAGATATATTAATTAGGTCCTTACATATGAAATTGGCGTTTAGTATGGGAGGAACATAAAGCCGATTTTTTTTTATTATAATACATTTATTTAATCAAAGTATGTACCATTGCTATCTATGCACTTTTGCCATCTCATAGGTAGTTCATCGATCCCTTTACTAAAAAAACCATTCGGACGGAAATCAGTAAAATCTTTGAAGGCGGTTTGGACTGCCCCATCGGAGTTGAATTTTTTCCTTTGCAAGAAGTTATCCAAATTTCGAAAAAAATGATAATCTGTTGGGGCAAGCTCCGGAGAGTACGGTGGATGTCTTAGACATTCCAATTGAAGCTCCTCTAATTTGGTAGCCGTCTGTTGTGCAGTGTGTGGTCTAGCGTTATCATGAAGCAGCAGTGGCCTAGAGCGATTAACCAGACTCGGTTGTTTAGCAGCTAGCTTTTCCATCATGGTTTGCAGTTGCTGACAATAGACATCTGCCGTAATCGTCTGGCCAGATTTAAGAAAGCTGTAGTGAACGACACCAGCACTAGTCCACCAAACGCTCACAAGTAACTTTTTGGAGTCAATTTTCGCTTGGGGCATGGTTTGGCTGGTTCGGCAGGGTTCAGCCATTGCGATGAGCACTTCCGATTATCGTACAGGATCCACTTTTCATCACAGGTAATGATTCGATTTAAAATCACTTCATTATTGTGCCGGTTGAGTAATGCAACGCAGCAGTCAACGAGCGTTTGTTGATTTGCTTCACTCAATTCGTGAGGTACCCACCTTTCAAGCTTTTTCACCTTACCAATTTGCTTCAAGTGGATTAAAACAGTTTTATCACTAACACCGCAGCCTGCAGCTAACTCGGATGTGGTTTGCGATGGATCCGCTTCCACAATAGCCTTTCAATTCTTCATTATCAACTTTGGTCTCCGGCCGTCCACGGGCTTGTTCTGCAGGTCGAAATTTCCAGAACGAAAACGTTGGAACCAAAAACGCACTGTGTTTTCTTTTGCGGCACCGTCGCCATACACATCATTAATCCTTCGAGCCGTTTCTGCAGCACTGGTGCCACGGTGGAACTCGTACTCGTAAATAACGCGATATTTCAAATTTTTCATTTTGTAAACTGAGTGACGCAAAGAAAAAAAAATTGAGGAAAAAACAAACGAATTATAATTTTCAAAACACAAATACATGAGTAAATAGCTGTATAAATTTGGATTTGGAATTCCTAACCAAAGAGAAGATATTTGAGATCAAATTTGCCAGTACGGCAAAACGCCAATTTCATATGTAAGGACCTAATATTTTTTTAAATCATTCTAAAATCAAACTATGGTTGTCTGGTAAATGCATAGAAAAAATTTTAAAATCCCATATAAATATATACTTGTATAAACGAAATTGCTAATTTATAGACTTCAGACATTGCTTGAATTTATTTTATGGACTGTGTGATTTTAACAAATCTCAAATGACCCCTTCATCCATGAACCGGGTGACCACGGAAAAAGCTGAGTGACATCAATTCACAGACACATTGCGCGTATTACGCGTGGAAACTGATAACTCAATCGAATCCTTATGTGAAATGTGGCCTACCTATTCTAATTGCCCAGGGCATTTGAGTGATTCGCCAGAACATGATGCGATATAAGCCTATTCGCGGAACGGTTCCACGATACACTTCATGATCTTTATTATTGCCGCGTCGGATGATCGAATGACAGGCACCGATAAGCTGACTTATTCTTCGGTTGGAATTATTGGCAAATTTAGCAACACTTGCTGGACGATGATGCATTACAGCTCTTGAGAAATCTGTTCAGCTTCATGCTTGAGTTCGGACACGAATAGAAAACATACAAATATTTTAATTTCTGGTATAATTTATTGATAGTCTAATTTAAAAAAATTACACGCGTCGCAATATTTTCGTGATATCATCTGTAAATTTAGTTATAATATAACTGTTCCTTTACCGTACTTTATTTAATATTTAATTTCATGTTTACTTAAAAAAATATACTTGTTACGTAATTATTACTTAAAACTATAAACCAAATATAAAAAATAGATAACAACATGTAACACTTTATACGTACAAGAATAGAGTCATGATGTTGAATTATGTTGTGGGTATCTACATTAAAATAAAACCTTGTCAAATAATACAATGTGTAACTATTAAGAAACTGTTCAAAGTGTTCCAGGGAATAACTATAAGAGGTAATTTATTTTTATTGGAGACTTTTTAACCATTTTAGGACCTCTTTTTATATACAATTATGTTTGCTGCTTTTTTATTTCTTTTGTAAGATGTTTGTCTCTATCATATTCCTAATAATATTTTTTTATGAAAAACATGCTTTTATGAATTATTAGTTTTGCTCCTTGTCTGATAGTGGTGGTAAATTTTTATTTTATTCTATTTAAAAAAATGAATACAAACAAAATTATGTAAATTAAGAGCAGGAAAATCGTTTAAAAACCTGATTGGCTGGGTAACCTATAGATTTTTTGTATTTTCAATTTTAAGTATAAAATTTTTAAAATATTAAAAAAAAATGTATTATTTTTATTAATATTAGGTCCTTACATATGAAATTGGCGTTTTGCCGTACTGGCAAATTTGATCTCAAATATCTTCTCTTTGGTTAGGAATTCCAAATTCAAATTTATACAGATATTTACTCATGTATTAGTGTTTTGAAAATTATAATTCATTTGTTTTTTCCTCAATTGTTTTTTTCTTTGCGTCACTCAGTTTACAAAATGAAAAAATTGAAATATCGCGTTATTTACGAGTACGAGTTCCACCGTGGCACCAGTGCTGCAGAAACAGCTCGAAGGATTAATGATGTGTATGGCGACGGTGCCGCAAAAGAAAACACAGTGCGTTTTTGGTTCCAACGTTTTCGTTCTGGAAATTTCGACCTGCAGAACAAGCCCCGTGGACGGCCGGAGACCAAAGTTGATAATGAAGAATTGAAGGCTATTGTGGAAGCGGATCCATTGCAAACCACATCCGAGTTAGCTGAAGGCTGCGGTGTTAGTGATAAAACTGTTTTAATCCACTTGAAGCAAATTGTAAGGTGAAAAAGCTTGAAAGGTGGGTACCTCACGAATTGAGTGAAGCAAATCAACAAACGCGCGTTGACTGCTGCGTTGCATTACTCAACCGGCACAATAATGAAGGGATTTTAAATCGAATCATTACCTGTGATAAAAAGTGGATCCTGTACGATAATCGGAAGCGCTCATCGAAATGGCTGAACCCTGCCGAACCAGCCAAACCATGCCCCAAGCGAAAAATGACTCCAAAAAAGTTAATTGTGAGCGTTTGGTGGACTAGTGCTGGTGTCGTTCACTACAGCTTTCTTAAATCTGGCCAGACGATTACGGCAGATGTCTATTGTCAGCAACTGCAAACCATGATGGAAAGCTAGCTGCTAAACAACCGAGGCTGGTTAATCGCTCTAGGCCACTGCTGCTTCATGATAATGCTAGACCACACACTGCACAACAGACGGCTACCAAATTAGAGGAGCTTCAATTGGAATGTCTAAGACATCCACCGTACTCTCCGGACCTTGCCCCAACAGATTACCATTTTTTTCGAAATTTGGATAACTTCTTGCAAAGGAAAAAATTCAACTCCGATGGGGCAGTCCAAACCGCCTTCAAAGATTTTATTGATTCCCGTCCGAATGGTTTTTTTAGTAAAGGGATCGATGAACTACCTATGAGATGGCAAAAGTGCATAGATAGCAATGGTACTTACTTTGATTAAATAAATATATTATAATAAAAAAAAATCGGCTTTATGTTCCTCCCATACTAAACGTCAATTTCATATGTAAAGACCTAATATTTTGGGAGCTATTTTTGAATTAAGAGTGAGATGTATGGGACGAGATTTTCTCCAGCCAAGTAATCCGTCTTGTAATATTGATCCAACTATTAAAAATATATAATTTTAAAAGTTTGGAACGTACTTATGTTAAAGACTTCTTCTCCGGTCGGTTCCTTCATCATTGAGGATCATGAGTCTTTGATGATTCCCCTAAACCGTTTTCTGCAGCCTGTAATTTGGAGAGCCGTCATAGGTTAGTCATTAGTATATTCGATCTGGTCAATCTATTGGTCCTATTCCTTTGTAAATCATAATTAAAATAAACATCAATTTTCCCGGTTATCATCTTCTCTGTAGGCGATGTGTTAAAAAAAATCGATGACAGATCGTCGACAATCTATATAAAATATTTAATTCATTCAAAATTATGAAAATTTTCTGTCCAAATAGATATTTAAAACATATTCTTATGATACAAAACATAAGAAACTAATTCCTGTTTATTAATAAATAAATACTTCAGATATATTAATAGAAGAAATTGAGATAACTTGGAGACATTTTTGATGATGATTTTGAAGAACAAAGAGCGAGAAGTTGATCTCCAAGAAGATGAACAGGCTTTTTTTAAAATAGAAAGAACACGGAATACGTGTCGCATCAATATTCTTACTATTTTCAAACTGAGCCAAAAGCATGTGCTATGAAAATATGAGTAACTTGCTGGTGTCCTGGAATGGGGCTCGAACCACCGATCACCAGATCTCTAGGGGAGCGTCATGACCACTACACCAACAAGCTACTCACTCAAGAAGAACTTAGAACAAAACCCATGATCGCAGACTGGAGGCAAACAGTTCGAGCTATAGAATCACATCAAAATACAAAGAACAATAAATATTAATTTTGTCCGCGGCAGTAGTTATGTATCTATCTTATCGTAAACGAGCTGGAAAATTTTGAATAAAAAAAAAATAAAAAAAATCTATAACTAATGAGTTAATTTTAACTTTTAAAAGTGATGTATGACACATATTTGTATAATAACTGCTGCGCCAGAAATATAAAAGGATGAAGGAGTGAATGGAATGAGTCTAAAAAGAGACCACTGATAAATAGCAACCACTTTTGTTCCAAAACCAAACACTATTTTTACCGAAACTGTTCCGAAATGACACTGGAACAGGCGTTGTACGTACAAATATGTTAATACATTTTAACAAATTAGTACGTCTAACAGTAAGTATTTTTGTAAAATTTCACTAACAATGGAGCATACGTCAGGTCAAATTAAAATTACAGTTAATATTCTCATTTCGCGCTAACCACATCAACGATGGGTATAATTTGGGTAAAAGTTGTGATATTTAAGGCCCAAATCTGTCTTGTGAAACGACATCTTGCAGATGGGACGGGACGCGTCAACCTGTCGAAATAACAATTAGTAATAATAGTGATATAAATATTACGGCCAGCCTGTTAAGGACCCAATTGTGGATTCGTGTCAATACTCATTACCCGCGTCCCAATTTGGTGTATCCTTTGTGGAAGAAACTAAATAAGGATTCACATATTATTACTGTAATGATATAGTGCGCCTTCACAACGAGAGTGGGTGAGAAAATTTGAGAATCGTACACCTTATTCTTGTTACGTTCCTTCAACATAATTCAGGCTTACCGAAAGAATAACATTTTTTTTGTTTTTTGACCGTTTGTACAATTACCTAGCAAGCTGTGGACAGTTGGAAAAAGGTTCCTACATGCGGTACAAAATATTGTTTTTTTTTTAATATTAATATATATATAGATATATTATATATATAATATATATATATATAATATATATAATAGATATATATATATAATATAATATAGTATTTCATATTTCTGCTTCGCTAATTTTTAGGTAGTAGCCCTTTTCCAGCAAACAATTCCGGGTCTCTTCACCCGAGCGCCGATTATTATTTACCAAAAAGCTTTAAAGTCCTAGTTGTTTTCTGACTGACATTTAAATTCTTGCGAGTAAGAATATTTAAAAATATAATATATGCAACTGTTAATGTTCAGTTACCTTTCGGCCCACCTTGAATCTCGCAGGACTATATTTCTGCCTTGATTATGAGTGGAAAATGTTCAAGTAGCCATGACCTAACATCAATAGTTACGGAGTTATGCAATATCAAAGTTTGCATTTTTTTCAATATTTCTGACCTACCTTTTACAAAACGTTATACTATCGTTACGGTAACTTACATGGATTACGAAAAATTTATTCGTTTCAATAAAAGTTTAATAAAATATTTTAAAACCCTAAAAAATTCCAGTTGGAATGTTTTCGAATTGGAAGGTTTTAATTATTTTATTTGGCTAAAGGGGATGAATTTTTTAATGAAAGGGAATAAATCATATTCTTTATAAGTTACTGTAATGATAGTTCGATATTTTCAAAAAATAAGTCAGAAATATAGAAAAAATATTCAAACGTAGATTTTGCATGTCTCCATAATTATTGATATTATAATAGATAATAATTCATGGTTGCTTTAAAATTTTCGATTGATAATTAAAGCAGGGATATTGTCCTGCGAGGTTATTAATGTTTTCCAAATAACCATGTATATTATATAGATCAATACACGTACATAATATCAATAATCTACGAGTATATATCGATACTTTTGAACACAATTTTTGTGTTCTACTTACAAAAATATTTTTTATGATCGTATTTAATACAAGACAATAAAAAATTAATGCCTTTCAAAATATATGCGAGCAACATAAAATTATCTTATGTTCGTAACAATTCTTAGCAAGCAGGGTTTGATATGACGATATTATTTCATGTGATTCGATTGAAAGCAAATTTTTCTGCAGGTGAATTTCTTCACTGTTACAAAACGTCAAAGATATTAATTTATATGACTTTATTTACCATAAGATTTCCAAATGGATGGCCACCGTACCACCCCGTACCGGTTACAATTTACCAGCAGCCTAGAGAGTGCGTACTTAAGGTTAATATGAGATATAGCAAATTCTCCGCAGTCCAGAGAAGATGATATATTGCCTGATTTCTACAATTAATCGAGAACAGCAGTGGCGTAGTGAGAGAAAGAGTGTGGGGCAATATGCTTGCCGAGTAGCTCAACATCTTTCGGCAAGCGCTAACAATTCCTTCATCTGTCATATGTTTCAAAACGTACCGTACTCACAAAACTCACAATATACTGAAAAATTTATCGAAAAAATACGCAGTTTACACCTAGACTTGATCCCGGAACATTGTATTGCTGGTAGAACATGTTACCAATTACGCCACGTCAAATATGGACTCTTCAAATTCTTTATTATGTTTAGTAATACATTGTTTTTAAATGTATAGTGTTGAATAACTATTATGTTAGAATATTCAATGTTCAATTTAATGTTTATTCTCAATTTTATTTTGTTTACACTTCCGTAAATTATAAGTAGGTACGGATTTGTGTATTTCCAATTATCCATCATTAATTTCGTCCTTTAGTTGTATATGATGTATTATGATATATCCTTCGGACTTTTTATAAGCACATACGTTTATTAAATTCAATAAACAAACAAAGAACAATAAATATTAATTTTGTCCGCGGCAGTAGTTATGTATCTATCCTATCGTAAACGAGCTGAAAAATTTTGAACAGATAATAAATAAAAAAATCTATAACTAATGAGTTGATTTTAAATATTTAAAGTGGTGTATGACACATATTTGTATCATAACTGCTGCGCCAGGAATATAAAAAGACGAAGGGAGTCTAAAAAAATCCACTGATAAATAGCAACCACTTTTGTTCCGAAACCAAACACAATTTTTACCGAAACTGTTCTGGATGTGGATATGCGAAACTGTTATGGATAGTAACAGTAGAGTAGGTATACAACCATAACTAAACAAATGTAAATTGTTTCTAGTATTGTACAAATGTTGAGATCTTCTGGTTTGTGTCTTCTGGGGTATTACGTATTTTACGACCTTTCTGGCCGGCGTTTCGGATCCCATTGCAGGTTCCATTATCAAGTTTGATGTGTTATTGTGAGTGTTGATGTTCATGTCATTTGTGTTTTCTGTCTGTCTATATATGTATCTAGCAATGTGTATCATCAAGACTTACGCACTAAGTAGATATTTTTTATAATTAATAATGATCTCTAACCACAGAATTAAAGCTATATTTTAAACATAAACAAAATAATTCTAATGAATTGAACTCTTGATTTCTTATAATGAGATTTATTTTTGCAAAATAGCATGTGTTACCTTTTCGGTATTCACCTATTCAAAATATGTATATATGTGCTTAAAATATTAGGTACACGCTGTGAGATTGCGTATTGATTCAGTACATACATACATAAAACATAATTCTATCTCCATAATACGGAGGGAGAAATATTTTTGATGTATTAAAACACTTTTAGTAATTAGCTGTCATTCATCAGTCTTATTAGCTTCACCGCCTGACTTGAGCCCCGCGGGCCGGAAGTCCCTGGGCGATTCCGGGGACAGGTCCCTCCGCAAATTGCCTAGGTACATAAGCAAATGGAATACAAGGGTATATTATACTAAAGAATGTAACAATCAATGCGAAATACGTTCCGGGAGTCAAAATAGTTTGTGGTTAATAATATCCAAAGTCGACATCCGTCTTCAGAAGGGATAACATGTCATGTCAAACATAATTGATTTGGTCGTTAATAAAAATGGTATAAATCCATCGTTCCTAAAATAAAATTAACTCTAAAATGAATTACAATATTTTCTTTGCTAATCCGTAATTCTATTCACTACGCTAAGGTCAACTTCACATTTTTTCACTTTCTACCTTTTCTTATATTTACGACAATACTTTTAATGAAACATCATAAAAAGACTACAATTAATTTTTTTATCATTGTAAAGCAACCATTAGTAAGTACAACGCATAATATGCCCCTTATTTAAATAAATTATTATTGACTTAGCTGCCCATCAAAAATGGCGATATTTTTACATGTCGTTTTACATGTATTTATTTATTTATATTTAAAAATGAACTATAAAGATGTTACGGAAGTTCCACGATGTTACGACGGACAGACAACGAAATTATTATAATTGGGATGGGATATACCAGTGGCGTGCGGTACATACAAGCAAAAAAGCTGTGCATTAGAAAAGATTCTGGGAAACAAATATTAATTAAATAATCCTTATCTTAAGAAAAAGTTGCCATATTCCGTCCTATGCCTGGAAGTTTTATTTCTGACGTTTCTGTTTAACGTGACGTATCTGTTTTTTTTGATTTAGAATTCTAGCCGTAATTCGTCCTACGGTTAGAAGTTTTATTTCCGACTTTTATGTAACTAACTTCATGGCAATTCTTAATTTATCTCATTTGTTTGCGTCCAATAAATTTATTCCATAGATCTAGTCAAGTCGAGAAAAAACTCGTCCTGAACTGTGTATTTTTACTTAGCTCTTTTTGTAATAGACAAGTAAATTTTTCATGGAATAGCGTGTTTCTTCGAAGGGTCCTATGCCAAGTGAGAACTGCGCGCACGTCACTTAGAAATGTTTTTTTTTACAAATTCCACCCAAAATTTTTTTGGATGAATTCTATTTCTCATTTCTATGGTGAATGTAAATACCATCTGTAAAATCATATTGATTATTTACGCCGACATTGCCATCGATGATATCATAAAATGTTTGATTTATTTTTGTGAAAAGGAACGTGTATCTGAAATAAGTATTATTCTCGATTTAGTTATATATAAATCGTCTTTGAAATATATTGAAAAATTTTTGCGTATTACCTACATATAAGATATTTGTTTATTTAGAAAATCTTGTTCACAATACTTCTTTTACAGTGCAGTTATTTTTGTGGATTGAAGCTACTCAAAATAGTTCATTACATACAGTTGAAAAAAATTCAAAAAATGTATATACCCTTATAGGTATATACATTTTTTAATGTAGGTATATGGTCGGTCACAGCATATCGAAGTTTATACCCACTGCACGCCACCGTGATATACCTACAGTACACGGTTATTCCCATTATTTAAATAAATTATTAGTAATAATAATTCGCAATAAATTTTAACAAGTTCCAAATTTACTACCCCGAATGGAATGGTTAACGCAGAACAATCCGCGAGATATCCAATGAAAGATCGCAAGTGTCTATCTAAGCTGCGTTGTTTTTTAGCGCTTGTTCAGACACAGCGGGAACCGTTCAGTTTCAGAATCGCGTTTCAAAACACGCGATTTGTGTCATCTGTTCACACAGCCGCGGTTAATAAGCGATTTGTGTGCGCGAAAACAAACGTCAGTTTGACAGTTCTGGTGCCGTTCTCCATCTTTGAATATCAGAGAAATATTCGCTCATTACTTTGTTAACGACGGCCGTGTTCCATAGCAAGACACATAAATATCATTCTGTCAGTTCATTTTTGGTGAATAAATACTTACTTCTCTAAAATACTCTTTTTTTCCACCATTTCCAAAAATCTTCACCAACTCCTGCCAAGCTTAATTCTTGGCATATTTGAGTAATCCGCACACTATTGCAGGTCTTTTCTCCCATATTACAGGTCTTTTCTCCACTTCATCAAAAAAAAATTCAGTGTCAAAGCGATCCATAACCATAGAAAAGAGAATATAATGCACGCGTGCTCCTGTTGTGACATGAAACCGTGCGGTGCCCGCAACGCGACTGAACGCTCTCGTAAGGTCCCATAGTAATAGGATCGTGCGGGCGCCGTGCGGGTCTATTTTCTAGCGGTTGGGTTGCGGGCACCGCAGCGGTGGACTAACCGCACGGTTGTGTCTGAACGATCACATACAAACCTAGGTAAATGAGACCCGCACGGATCTCATGCGATTCTGAAACGGCACGGTTCCCGCTGTGTCTGAACAAGCGCTTATTCTGGTATTGTGAATACGGCTTATTACGCAAGCCGTGGATACCCACCGTCCGCGCGAGTGTTTATTTCCCGAAGCTTGTTCACTTAAAATACCCAGCGGTGCAGGCCGATGGTAATGGCGCGCCTCTCGCGGCTCCGGTTCTCGGAAACGCCACTCGGGCCGTGCGGGGCCCGCAGAACAGGCGACGCCGCTAACGCCGCCGCGTGTCGCATCGGAAAATGAACACTTTCGATTTGTAAAGCTTGAATGGAGACCGCGAGAATCGTAACGAGCGAATGTCGCATCGGACCGCGTGCATTATTGCAAACGCTGTCGCACTGCGAGGCATCGCGAACCGAGCCAAGTAATTTACGAGCGATCTAAAGTCTCCGGGCTTTGTCACAATGACGAAAATTCGAGAGAAGCGTATACGCGCCACTGAAGTGAAACTTATTTGCCTCAGAGTTTGAAATGGTTATTATTATTATTGCTTTAAAAACTCTAATAAAAAATATAGATATCTCGTACCAACGGCGACATCTGTACTAATTTATGGAAACGACAAATCTTTAACCCACAGAGGGCGGTAATAAAAATATGACTCACATATGGAACAAGGTGTGGAAAATTATGATATATAGGTACAACTTTTACAAAAATTTGATCGATATGGTCTATCATGGATGGAATTGGTGAACGTTACAATGTGTAAAAGTAATCATTTAACCAGATGTACGGTAGGTCGTAAGTCCTTTGAACTCCCAAAAAGACTTGCTTTCCATACCTACTTTTCCATATAGAAAACAGCTTCGTCTCTATGTGACATGTATATAATATCTTGTCTATTATTACTTACATATAAAACATGTTTACAAAATATTGTTAAAAATGTATTCAGACAAGACACGTGCAATGAAATGTATGGAAGAAATATCGAAATTAAATACATATCTATCAAAAAAAATATTATGGTATATTCTAATCAAAAGTTTATAGATACGTTATTTCGATTTATTTCATAGTACTACAGCTTATTTCAAAGTTCTGATAATTAATGTATCAATTTCTTCGAGATCTTCTTCCTCTTCTTCTTTAAAATAAAATTATAAATTTATGATAAGAAAAGTTCAGTTCTCGGTTGCGGGCAGCTCAAGTTCGATTTAAAGCACTTATTTTATTTTTTATTGTTATATTAAACTTTTAAAAAGTATTAATAAAAATAAAATGTTTGTATAAAACCACTACTTATCATTAACATCGGGGCCAATAGTCCCATTACCAGGATGCAACGTATACTAAAAATTAAAATTGTAAGTATAGGCATTAATAAGACCAAAAGATAATTATTTGAGGGGTTGAGTAAGTAATTAAGAACTAATCTACTTGAAGATAAATTTAACAGATAACTATATGCAAAAAGATTTTCTTATTTATAACATTTAATTTGCTATTACTTTATTTTTTCGAATTTCTAATTTTTCTAACAAGAATCATATATTATTAGCATGTTATATTTGTAAACCCTTATAAATAAATACAAAGTATTTTCTTTTTATAAATTAATAATTTTTCCTCAAAGATATTTCGCTATTTGGTAAATTTTATAACAGAGAAGTACCATCACAACATTATCAGAAAAAATTCGAGTCACAGAAGTACTACCGCATCGTTGCAATATTTTACAAGGGATGGGCGTTGAATGGACGGACTAGTTGAAATCAACCGTTGACGTTGCATCGACGCGTCGACGGTTTACGTTTATTGCATGGACTAGTTGAATTCGTAGACGGTGGACGGCGGACGCCGTGGTCGGTGGACGATTCGAGATTCAACGTAATGCAAAGCAACGAGCGAGAGCAAGACAAAACGTCTCCGTTTATTTCTCTTTTATCTCTCGCTGTCGACTTGTAGACGCCATAGACGGCTCGACGGGTAATTTCATTTCAACTCTAAAGTACACGACCATAGAGTGCAGATCTGTGTACACGAACTATGACAGTGACTTGAAATTTGAATGCATGCGTAGGGCGAAATAGGCTTAATAAGCTATTATCTATTATTTTTTACTTGATTTTTTGAGATGTGCACGTGCGACGTTTCGGTGAATTCCCAATTTTACGCTGTATAAAATAAAACAATTCTGTTTAATTATTTTATTTTTTATTTAACTAATATTTTACTGCTTACACCTGATATTGTTGTGTATACCTACTTCTTTCTTTATCAAATATAGAAAGAAAGAACAAATAAATAATACAATATTTCTTTTTACATATAAGCACAAGTAGCGGTTTTACTTTTCCCGAAACTATATTCCTTCGAAATTCTTTAAATTTTAAAAATTAACGTAATAAAAATAGCCAACGGTTGAGCCGTCGAGCAGCGTCCTGATGTTTAGATAGAACGTCCGCGATGTCCGCGTAACGAAGTTGACGCGTCAACTAGTTGACGAATTCAACTAGTTGATCGTCTCGTCGATGGACGGACGTGGACGGTCTCGTTTCGTCGACGGTAAATAGTCAACGACCCATCCCTATATTTTACTAATGCATATTTAACATTTCAAATAAACAACAGAGCAGTTTTTTTTTAACAATCTCATACAAATGTTGCGTAAAAGTACTAAGTAAGAAATGTATCGTATATAAAGTTTATATAATGATGGACTTTTATCCGTACTGGAAAAGGTAACATGAATCCACATAACAGTGAGCTTTGATCGTTTGAATTTACTCTCACATGCTCACATCAAACATCTAAATACATAATTCAATATACCACACGGTAAGCTTGGACTTTGCCAGACTTCCTAACAATTAAAATGATGCATAAAATTAGCTGGATGTGTAGATGTATGTTGTATCTCCCTGTCATCACTAATTCCATACCCAGTGGTCAAGAAATATTAGATTGGAGACGAAAGAACAAAAACAATAACTTAATTTAATGCGGAGATAAGCATCTGGATATTTCTAAAAGTGACCCTACTCCTGACAGGCGACCGATGCCGCGGAAGTAGACAGTTATAAAAATATTATTTATTGACCATAATCGAGTCATTTTCATAAATGCATCTTGATAAAAATGCGCGCAACGTACGTTGCATATTACAGTTAGATTTTTTGGTCATGGAACCTCAAGAATGTGTTGGGTATCGATAGGTACGTGTCAATGTATACGTAAGCGATATCTATGCGAGAAAGATACAAAATTATGCACTTGCGCATGCTATCGGATATGTACCGCAAGCAGTGTGTTAGCATTTACTTATCATCCCGCCATTTCTCCGCAGGGGTAGGCAAAGAGGATGGAGCGCCACACTTTTCTATCCTGATACACAACTCTCGCCTCATTCACATGCAAGCTCGACGATTAATGAGGCTCCTAACAGGATCATCTTCCAGTAATTAATTAATCTGGTAATACCACGCCCTCTCGCCGTCAACACTTGCGTCATATATTTTTCTTAACATATCTTTCTCATTCATTATTCCAATATGTCCATAATTAAAATCACCTGAGCGACGCCTTTTTAATTCTATTCACTACGCTAAGATCTGTTTTAGATTCTTCCCGATTTGTTTATTCTTTACTTGATCATAGATGTATTTGGCACAAATATATACCTACATCTAAGTGATCTCATTTCGAATGCATTGGTTTTTTTTCGTTCATCTTCTGGGTAGGGTAAGCAAGGGAAATATTATACATATCTTTAATTCATCACATGCCCAGTCAGGAGTTGCATATGCGCTGGGCAGAGAGAGCTCGGCTTGAGTAATAGCCGATGCTTTCGACGATACGCACTGTGGATTAGTTATTTTTCCTGTTTGTCATAATTTGTACGGATATGCATACTATAAAAGCATTTATGTTGGGTGAACGCAATCCACCCTTTTTTTAAAAACGTTAAACTGTCGACTGATAGTTATCACAACTACGCCAAAAAATATAAATTAAAAATTAAACCAAGAATTATAAGCGAACAGCTCAGTGAACGCGTTGAAATATCTTTTTCGTTTTGCGACGGTTTATTAAATGCACCATGAAACTTTACAAACTGTGGGCCCAATACTTACTCAAATTTTGTAATTTTTGGGAGATTAACCTACACCAGAAAAACAACTTTAAATAGCAAACTATTTAATGCTAAAACTAAATAATTTATACGTGCTTTTATAATAATCCTTTTAATCAATTACAAAAATTATCAACAACAAAAAATTAATAATGATTAAATTCTGTATCGGGTGATGTATATTTTTTTCATTGATACCTATCTTATTAATTTATGGGTTCACAATAATGACATTAATAAGTTATATTAGAAAAAAGATGCATTGAGGATTGATTGGTGAGGAGAAGATTAATCCATAATTAGCATGGAAACATTAAGTGCAATTATCCGAAAACAACGCTTTTTCAGTTATCTAGTTTTAGTATTGAGCTCACGAAATCTTTATTGGTATTGCTTTGTATAATTTAAAATATTTTAAATATAAAAGAGTCATAGTTTTTAAAATAAACAAATTAATATGATTTACTTATTTACTCTCACGAGCTTAACATAATAAAATAAACCAAACAATAAGATCATTTTTCAAAACAAACGATGATAATGATTTTAGGATTATTTTTTAATTTTTTTATTAAACTGATTAAACTAGTTGGTAATAAAAACTATTAAATTCCCTATTCATTTTTATTTCATTTTACAATAATTCATGTGTGTTCCTGCAATAATTACATTATTGACATTATTGAAATTGAGTTTTAACATATTTATATTATTCAATCAACAATATATAATTATTTTTGCTCACATAAAGTTATTCTAATACATATGTATAACAAAATATAACTAAAATTGTAAAAACAGGAGAAAAAAGCGTAAATTGACTACTTGAGGGAGTAGAACTTTGTGGCGTTTCATCTTATACTACTACACCATGTGGTCAAAGGACTGACGTGATTAGAAAACAGTAGTTAATCTAAAATTAAAAATAACTCGCTGAAATGTTTACCTTGTCATTAAAAAACAAAAAAACTTTAACATAAAACTATGGTTTACGAAATACTTACAACGACTTTTAATATTCAGTATTGTTAGTAAACAACCCTTCAAAAAAGAAGCGCCTACACGTATCTGTTGATACCCTCTGGCGGCAGAAATTCAAAGGAGCAGAATGTAAATATTTGTTCGCCGGAGTAACGCGAGAAGCAGAACAAGGACTCGTCGCGCGGCCGGGCGGGGAGCCCCCAGGGGCAGCTGCCCGGGGCACCTGGTGTCCGAACCAAATAATATTAATCATATTCTTTTAATTGCATTCGCCGAGCCTAAGCACAGGCCCGAGCTTACAGGTGAAAGGCTTGCAATAAACGTGGGATATCATGTTTTGGTTGTTTTATTGACAGAATTAGCGCAATCTTGAACATCCGCTAGGTGCAATAAAATGTAATTATACATTATGGTTATAAAAAACTAACCCATAAGAACCAAGTTTTTATTTTACTTCCTTTTTTTGTAATCTAAGTTTACCGCCATGTAATTAAATAATTGATTGATTGAAAATTAAACATGTCTAGAAAGATATCTATGTCAAAAATCTCGAAAAATATCTCTTTATCTCCATTTGATTTTTTTTTCGTTTTATTTCCTCTTACATTCCTTTTGGCGAATGAAAATCTTAACAAATAAAGATGAATTAAAATATATAACATAACTCTAAACTAAATCTAAAAATATATTTCTAAAATGTCAGAGGTTTTGAGCTTTGATAGGACACTTCATGCTTTGAAGATTAAATTCTAAAAACATTTGTATTTTGATAGATTCAATTATCACAATATCAAAAGTAAGCAGAAATCTAAAAGAAATAAATTATTATTTGATTTCTTTTAGCAATGTTAATATTTCACCGTTGACAGCTTGTTTTGAAATTATATTTTTTTATTAATTACAGGTTTTTTTTTTATAATTTTAGACATATCGAAAATACTGCCATTCCAATTTTCTGCAGCTGTTCATACTTAAAGGATTGTATTACCAAAAGGTTCTGTTCGAAAACATGTTCAATGCGATTAAACAGCTAATATGATAATTAAACATGCGAATAAATTATCTTTTATTTTATTCATAACATTGACAAAAATATAGTAAAAAAATGCACATGCAACAATCTATTTTCAATAAAATTAATAAAAATGTAGATACTTTGTTTTCACCACTTATATATTGAAAATATCAACATGTTTCAGGCTCAATGGTCCTTTCGTCAGGATACAATGTATACTAACGAATTAAAAATCAAAAATCGAAAGGTATACAATCAATATATAATAAAAGAATATATGAAAAATGAATAATATTTAAGTATTAACATGAAAATATTATTTTTTTTTTTTTGTAATTTATTTCGTTCCAGTAATTGGGCCTCATTGCCTGTTATAAATTAAACATCAAATCTAAACAAACAAAAAATATATATAGGTACAAATATTATTTTGAAACTTTGTAGGAATAAGTTTATTTCACATACACCTACTTTCTTCATTCAGTGTCCAAATTAAATTAAAGCCAAAATTTCCCTTAGGAGAATTTTATCAGGACATTATAACTATAACGATATTATTATCTTGAGAATAGAGGGAATTTTTTCTGAAAAAAATTCATTACTTCTTATTAAATACGCATTACTCAAATATAAACAAAACCAGTACCTACCTACCTATGTAACTAAAAGTATAAATAAAACATATCCCTATCATTTTTCTGGCATTTTTTATAAATATAACAATATTTATTAGCAAATAACCATTTCTTAATTCCGGTTTTCTTTCTTTTCTTAATCGATTCCGTGTTTTCGGACCGAAATTTTGGCTTGAGATTGGATTCATAGTCACGAGTACGACACGGTAGTCATCTTACAATATTTCAAAATTCAATGTTACGCAGTGTTATATTTTTTCGCTTATCCCCAATGTCTTAATATCAATTTACCTCTGAAATCAGCTTAGGTGATTAAAGCTTCACCTATTTTCGAAAAATTTGGAAACTTATTTTGCAATGAGCCAATACGTGAATCTAGTACGCGCTCATTTGCACTCGTAATTGCTCGTTATTAGGTGCTCACCCGTCTGCACTGCCGAGCCCCACAATCGCCGGGTATAATTGTAAATGTGGTGAAATCTTACAGAACACCCGGTGGATTATGCGAGTAACAAAAGAGCGTAAATTAACAATTAGTGAAGATGAATCATCAACAGTCGAGTCTCCGTATCACGTTCATCAAGTAAAGTCATAAATAATAACAAAATATCCTATTCACTTAATTCGAGGCAATTTTTACATTTAAACCGCGTGACGAATATATTCCGCGGCAATACAATTTTAATCCGATTTTCGTTTCCACAAACGGATCCGTTGCTTTATACGGCTTGAAGTGTGACACAAGAAATTCACCATTAGAAATTATATAAATTTAATTAATTAATTGAAATTAAAATATACTATCTACATTATGATACAGGCAGGGGCGTGCCATTAAAAAAAGTTCTTTATAACTTTTTAAATATTCGCGAAATAAGTTATTGATTCGATATATTATGTATTGAGTTTATTATATATGTCCAAGCGCAAATAATTCAAAGGTCGCTTATTTAATTTAGTGGTAGCAAATAAACTGCCCAAATTGCATACCGTGTAAAAACAATACTTGGTGCGCCGAGCGGTGTTGTGAATGCACGTCTTCGCTTAAAGAGTTTTGTTGCGAAACACATAAGAAGCATATTTATTTTATATGCGATATTATTTTACATTATAAAATTATTTTTTTATATTTTACAAAATATTTATTGCCATTCACATAAAATAATTTTAATATTTTTCAAGAACAGAACTTACATCACACAGGTATATGTACTATTACAAAAATATACTTCTGTAAAAGTGAATTTTTTCAAAGCAATTCAATCCCTCGTGAAAATACAACCCATCATACTTTTACTAAAATGATATTATTAGCAAAGTAACCTAACCTAAGTCCCCTTTCTATTTCTAGCCTAATGCACGCCACTGATTATAGCATAAATCTGGCGTGTGGAGTTTTTACTTATCATTAATTTAAGCTACCATTACTAGCAATTACTTGGAAGTGAATATTTATATGACGACATTCGTAGCGCAATTATTAGTATTATTCAGATTCTAACATATGGCAATAATATGTCAATAAATATTTAATTTTGATTTACTTTTCAGAAATGCAAGCTGTCCACAATTTAAATGTATTCATTGCACGCCCCTTTCATCCACGATTTCAAACAAAATTAGTTATTAAAGAGTTAAGGTTGTTATTACCGTCGTTACATATTTAACTGTAACTGGTTGCGGATATTTAAACGAACCGTATGTTTTACCGAGAAACGATTCTCGACGTTTGTTTGAATCAGCCAGGTGTTGTTTAAATTAAATATAATAATAGTTTTCAGCCCCCGTAGTTCGATCTCACGTATGTTAGGTAGTGCGAAAGATAACACACCGTTCGAGTCTCCAGGTGTATACAGAGTGCCATGCGATTGTGTAGCGTTCTACATAGGACAAACCAAACGCAATATCGATACACGATTGGAGCAATTAAAAACGACAACTCCAATATATCGGAAATCTTCGAACATGCATCCAAAGGGAATCCCTGTCACTTCATCAGATTTGACAAGACAAAAATCTTATCAACAGAACCGTTAGTTAGTTATAAATGAAACGGTGGTATATATTACCGGAATATCACGAACGATGGTCTTTTGAATCATTGATTTGTTTTGTTCCATGAAGGATTGTCATATTTTTATATAGTAATAAACATAATGGACATAATTATTAATTTTATTTAATTGAACAATTTTGTATTAACCTCTTAATTAGTAATTCTACGTCTAAAGGTTTCGATACCACTGTATCTTCATCAGGACGGACGCAAACTCTTTTTTTGCGACGCAAACGGACACAAAAAAGAGTTTGAAGATTTTGATGAAGATGCAGTGGTATCGAACCAGATGTAGAGTTACTACGTAAGTAGTTAATACAAAGTTGTTTAATTAATTAATATTAAGATATTATAAGAAAACACACATATCCAGCATTGAAACCGTCTACAACCCGTTCGACCAGATCAGACCCAAGACCAGCCCCGTGAATAATCACCGGAAGGTAGAAAGAACCTTCTTCCATCGGAGACGTGGTCACTCGAGCCCGGGGAGGGCGCTGTCGCCACCCCCGGTCGCCCGCCATTATCGCCGGATTGTCGCCGCCGCACGCCGCCCCCGGGGCCACCTCCCCCGCCCGGGCCAGCCGCCCTGACAAATTAACTCATTCACACAATCCCAGGCCGGATGCGGCTGTCGATTTTCCCGCGGATTTTCGTCACTAAAAATCGACACACAGTACTTATCCTCACCTCTGTGATTTATCCCCGTTTCAGAGGGCGCCGATACTAATTGTATCGGTTTATTTTAGCGCGACACGTGACATCGCGTACTCGATCTAACGTGTATTTTATTTAAATTCAAAACAAGTAACGAATTCACACAAATTAAAGAAAATCTAACAGTATTACAAATAAGATGAATGGCTTAGAAATATAGATTCACGGAAAAAATCTGGAATGAAACCATTTACGCCAACTTTATACAGCCACGAAAATGTTGTGCTATGCAGTGTATCAAAATGACTGTAATCCAAAATTAAACTAACGCCCTACGCCGTACTTTGTGTTGACGAAATTTGGAGCAAAAAAAATGTGGTTTGATGAAAAAATTTTAGTTTTTTTTATATCTAACACTTTTGATAAAATGTTTTTGTATTTTGCAACGTGTGTGATGTATTGGTTTTAAAAGGAACTAGAATTTTGTGTGAAATTTGGTGAAAATACTTTGTTGGCAAACAACTGACTGAATTCATTCATGCCGGTATCGACTAGATGGAGTTACCAGTGCGGCTATTTGAAATCAAGGTGTGGGTAACGAGAGTGCGCGCAGCAAGAGTGCGCATACGTACTTTTGCGGAACTTTAAAATAATTAATGTTTCTTTGTTGCAAATGGAATCGAAACCACGAGAATCAAGCGGACAAAATATTTGATCTTGATCTTGCTCACAAGATGGTAGGGGAGGGGAAGAGTAAGAGATGTGTGACTGAATTATTAAGTATGGTAGAATCAAGTTTGAGAAAACGCGTAGGGCTACCTACACCTGCTATTTTCCTTGGCAGATACGGGTCTACATTTTCTAAAGAAACAGAAAAAGAATTAGTCAAATAGTCAGACTAAGAATACAAATAAATATTAAAAGTGTTTTGATTAGAATATCGAGTTTTTTTTCGCACTATGCTCATATCTCTTAAAACCGCGCACTCTTACCCTAACCTTATTCCAGACTTTATAGTTCAGCAAAACGTATAAACCGTTGAATTTCGGATGATCCTATTTGACAGTCAATGGATTACTAGCGATGTCATATTTACACAATTAAATATATAGGTTTTTGAATATCATTATTATTGGATTATTTATAGTTGTAGAGAATTAGACAGGTAATAAATAATAGGCAGAATAGTGAATCAGAAAGGTTTGAATAATCTTTGGTATTACAAATATGATATCTTTAACGGAAAGACTGAGAAAAATATCGAAAAGAGGGTGACTGAAGTGAATAATAAAGGTAAATGGATGCAGTCATTTCTAAATAAAAATAATAGTGTCCTGGTACCAACACTTTTATATGAAGGCGAAATCTGGAGCTGACAAAGAAGAAATGAAAGAGGACTATATGCAGTGAAAATAAGATCACTCAGATTTATATTGCGATTAGATTTTTTTTCCTTCATTTTATTACATTTACAGTACCTCCCCAGTCCCAACTCTTGTCATATATGTCTGTAGAAAATAAGTCGTGAATATAAACCCGACCTTAGCATGATGAACAAAATTAATAAAGGCATGGTTAGGTGATTCGGGTAAATCAGGTGCCGGAATACGGTTCTGCTAGAAGCCTCAACAGTCAACGAGTGTGCGTAAGAATATATTTCAACATCATTGTATTCATTTTTGTGTCAGGATTAAAAAAGTGTTGCACTTGAGCCGCGAGGGATCGGCATGATAGTAAGTTAGTCGTATATTTAAAAAATATTTTTTCATAAATGTACATAATATGTAATGGTGGGTAATATATATTTTTCGTACACATTGCCGCTTTGTACTTTATATTTTTAATTTCTGTACTCATGTTTTGGTGCTATTCCTGGTACTTTTAATAATTTGCTACTTGTAAATTATATTGTTTAATGTATGTTCTTTTTAATTTTATGATATATTTTTTTATGTAAAAGCCTATATGCATTGCTGCTCGTTACCTACTCTACATTTTTAATTTTTATACTCATGATTTGGTGCTATTCCTGAAACTTTAATGTATGTGCTTTTTGAAATTTATTTTATACTCTTTATGTAAAAGCCTAATGGGCGTAAACAAATAAATAAATAAATAAATAAATAAAACTTTTGAAAAAAGACGTAACGTGTCCAACACACGACGATAATTTAAAGCACGAACAAAAGCGACGTTAGATAATAAAAAAGGTTTCTAATAAAAAGCCTGTCACCATTCCACGGTCATTAAATGCCATCAGTCTTACTTATTGTCACCTTGTCGCTCATTACTCCAAAACATCCAAAAGCGAATTGTTCTCCCTAACGACATTTTACAATTTCCGCTCAATGTTTCCTGAGAACTCTTCTCCGACCACATTTCTATGCGGTACGGGGAACTGGAGCGCTTGCGGGACTTGGGACGGAGACCTGCGAGCCGGCTGCTAACTTCATCACATTCAATCTTTGAGCATTATTTCTAAGTACCGGAAAATATATTTACTAACCATTAACGCCCAAAAGAAAAGTACACGAAATATTTTTAATTGTTATTTATTACGACATACTGAGCGAGGCATAAAATATTACAAAAAAAAATAGCTTAGAAATTTATTTGTTTTTCTATATTTATTGTTATATTATATTTATTAAATTTAACTTAGAAAATAAAGAGGTCAGATTTCCATAGTACACGCTCGCGTACGAGGCAATAAAATATAACCCAGCACGTGATAATTTAAAAATATTGTCATACTAATAGTATCTTGCTTTATGTTAGAGTCTAAATATGCCTACATTATAACAAATAACAAGTCAAAATATTTTATAATAAAAAAACATCTTTCCTAAATTGTCTTGTTTCAAATCCGTATTACGATGATAAATAAACCAATGATAGTTAGTTATAAAAGATTTATTGCCAAATTTTATTGGTTCCATAATAATTATAGAAAGAAAACACCGAAGAAATAAAAATTAAATTATAAAATTCAATATTTGTACAAAAGTTTTAACGTTGTATTCATAATAATTAAATAGTAAAAAATAACCATTCTCATGATTTCATTTGAAACACGAGGAACTGTCAAAATATTTGGAAAGCCAAAGGTCTATTCAAGTACCTGCACAAAACGACATATCTTTAAGCAGGATATATCACTTGTACATTTTTATTACCGTGAAATCTGGTATCTTCAACACGAGATTTAAATTCCCAAATATTTAGGCAGAAGTGTGCGGTGGAGATTCGCAACGCCGAGATGGCTTTTGTAAACAGAACTGGGTGGCCGGCGAGCGCCCAGCGGGACGCCCTCACCTTCTGCTGCTTAAATGCCCGGATGACAAAGAGTCTCCAACAAGACGATGGGCGACAATAGGGCCTGGCCATAAAAGTGGTGCAAGCTCTTTCGTCTCTCTGGTTTCGAAATGTGGCGTCGGAAGATAAAATTACCCGGACGACAGGAATTAACGTCTCTGGCGTGAGCCAGTCACGTAAATTAAACGGGGAATAAAAAGTGGACATAAAAAACGATATCTCTGGATATAAATTTGTTTAGACATACTTTTGGAGTACAACTACTAGTGGAATAATATCGACATTAAGATTTAGTACCGAGATCGTTTGTAGCGAGTGATCGAGTACCAAGAAGTATCCTCTTGGCAACCCCGGAAGGAAGACGACCGATAGGTCGCCCCATATTAAACTGGGAGAAGCAACAACAAAAAGTGTATGAAAACAGAATGGTTCTAGACTGATTAACTCGTACGAATGCAGTACAAAACAGGGGAATATGGAAGCACCTTTTCGAATTTTGAGCCCCCGAACCTGCTTGGATAATGGTTGAAGATGACGATGATGAATATTTAATTCAATAGTAAATAGAAAACCATAAGGACAAAAGTAGATGGAATTAAATTCCTTTCTGCATGAGATCACTTTAGCAAATATAAGGGGGGTGCAGTGAGAACAAGAAGCATTACTTTTATTTACACATACCTGTATATATATTTGGAAAAAAAATGAAATTAAATATTTATCTTCTTCTTCAAATGTAGCAAATTTATTTTGTGGTAACATAATTATAATTGATATAAATTAACTTTGTTAAAACCACTTATTTATCGAAAAAATTCAACATGTTTCGAAGCCAATGGCTTCTTCGTCAGGATAACAAAAATAATATTTAAAAATCGAAGTATAAATCAAAATATTAAAAAGTTATATATAGAAAATGATAATACAAAGTACCTAATTAATTAACATGAAAATAAATTTAAAAGAGTGTAAATAGTAAATTGAATATTATAAATAATCAGGTCCTTTTTGCAAATAGTTATCTTTTAAATTTATTTTCATGTTAATTAGGTACTTTATATTATCATTTTCCATATATAACTTTTTAATATTTTGATCTATTCTTCGATTTTTAAATATTATTTTTGTTATCCTGACGAAGAAGCCATTGGCTTCTTAACATGTTGAATTTTTTCAATAAATAAGTGGTTTTAACAAAGTTAATTTATATCAATTATAAATATTTATCATGCAGAATATCATGAAATATTAAAATTGAATAGGTAACATGTTAATTATTGTGAGATATAACTTTTATTGCGGTTTCCTTTCAAAATATACGCTTAGTAAAAAGTCATGCTTCTTCTTCTCACTGCACGCCCCTGGCCAATATCTATTTATGATGGAGTGATGAATGAAAAAATGTTCTCATCGTTAGAGCTTCTAAAAATATTTTTGAAAACTAAAATATCTAAGAAAATATAAAATAATTTTAAATCATGAATGACTATAGATAGTTTGTATATTCTCCCACATAATGATATATTCATAATTTCAAATACTCAAATTGCTATTATAGTATGATTAGGTACTGCAGTTGTAAATTAAAATAAAATTGCAATAAGTTGACTAAATGGCGTTTGGTAATAAAGATAAGAAAATAGGATAGGGGCCTCTAAAAACGTAAAAAGGGTCGAAAAACACAGGTGAAGATGCTCCAAATAAAGCCTGCATGATTACTAAATGGCTTCTTTTAACAATATTGTAACCTTTCAGACGTCCAGGCTACTTCGACAGGGAAGGATTATAAGATATAAAATATTTAATGGGACGAAATATATTTTCAAGTTAATATATTTTTACTCTTTTGATAGTGATAAAGAAACGAGTTCATAAACTTTACTCATGTACACTATTATATTCAAAAATGTAAATGGGTTTGCTTTGGATAATAAGCATGATGACAGTATTAAAGAATTAAAGAATAAGTGAGTTTAGAGAAGAAAATATTTAGAAAGGATTCTAAAAAATGATCCAGTTTTAATATACACATTGAGATAAGTAAGATTTTCAATACAATAAAAGTATAAAATTGTGCAATCCGCAATTTTAACAGAAACACCGGTCAAAGCGAATGACGTCACGCCTCAGTACTTATCACCGTGTCTTTGAACCGTTGCCATAGACACAATGCAATGTTTATTGAGGCTTGACGTCGCGTAGACGAAATGACAGCTGCGGGCGTTTTTGCGCGAAATTAAAAATATGTAGATGAAAATGAAACTTTTTTCGAAAAAACTTAGTTTATTACTGAAATAATGTTATTTTCGGTAATAGTAGACGTATACCTACAATATAGAATTCCTACAATATTGACATCATGCCTATTGTATAGACAACATATATTTTATTTCAGTTTTACTTTTAGTACCTACTTACATTTTTTTTCTTTTTTATGGTTTAATTTTCAGTGACTAAATCTCGGTAACTTTCTTCCTATTTCTTATACAACACTCTTCTCATTCAGGCATCAAACCCAGAATCCCCGGTATAAGAAGTCAGTGTCATGCCCATTGGACCTCCTATTTTAAATATTATACGTACATACATATATTCATACCTTTATGATGGCAAGAATGTATTACAGAACTCGATCATGCTAGTTCGATCCTGCATTTACATTCCTATTGTAGGAACGTGAATAGCCAGGTTATCTGATCGTATTTCGTTTCTTTTTTAGACCTGTCATATTCCATTTTATACGGAGACATAGATCTACTGCCCGACAAATATGTAAAGCGCTTCCAAAAAATTCTTAATATTTTACAAAATAATACGTTAGGGTTAAAACTACGCAACATATAAATGTCGTAGATCATATTGACTGCTTTGTGTCTCTACACTTCCGCGTTTTTTGGCGGGATGATAAATAAGTTAGAAAACTCATCTTGTATTTATTTTTGGTGTGAGTTAAAGGAATAGATTTATGACTAACCAACTGAACATCACGCTGTTTTCCCGCAGGGGCAGAAAGAGAGGATAGAATGCCACACTCTTCTATTTTTGCCGGGATGATAAATAAGTTAGAAAACTCATCTTGTATTTATTTTTGGTGTGAGTTAAAGGAATAGATTTATGACTAACCAACTGAACATCACGCTGTTTTCCCGCAGGGGCAGAAAGAGAGGATAGAATGCCACACTCTTCTATTTTTGCACGTCACTTTTTTTCGGTCATATTCATACATCTGCACATGCACGCTCTACGGTTGTTAAGGCTCCTCCAATATTTGTTTTATCTGATCATGCCAGTCATTTCGTGTACGCTCTCTGTTATTGTTGGCATCATCTCTCATACGTTTTCTTTACCATTCTCTCTTCTCCATACGTTCTACATAACCGAATCATCTCAGAAATCATTCCTTTATTCTATTGATGTATAAAGCGCCCTATGAAGTCAGTTCTCACGAAAACGGTGCTTTATAATAAATATTATCTAAATGTTATTATCATTATTATCTATTACGCTATAGCCAGCATTGCCTGCATTCATTTCTAATTTGTTCATTCCTCTCTCTATCACACATGTAGCCACCGCATTTAGTCTACTTTCATGCCTTTTTTGACAATTCCAGGCTTCACTTCCATGGAATCAGAACTCCGTTACGAACACCTAGTCTTTCTTCGTGTTCATATGACATTAAAAATTAATATACCAATATTTAAAATATCTATTGAAAGGATCTTTTTTATTAACGAGCAATAAATTCACAAAACTTAATAAGCAATTACTTGTACAATATTTTTTTATACTAAACTGTATTTTCAATAATAATACGTTAACTTATAGATAATAAGCAATACAAATTATTTCTGAATGTTTTTTTTCAGATTTAATGTTTTCTGACCACTGCACAACAGTAGTTATAAAAACACTAATCACTATTTCGAATACAAGTAAGTAGAAATATAATATCTGCTAAGCACGTTAAAAGTTTTAATAGTTTAAACAGGTCGATACTTTGTCAAACTCGAGAGTGTCTTGTTTCAGAATGAGCCACGCGACCACTGTTTCATGTTAATAAATTGAGCGGTTTATCGCGTCCCGTCCAACCTTCGTGGGTAAACACGCGTCAAACGGTCTCTTAATTTTAACAACTCCATCGGATCATCGCTCATCTTTGGAGGCTTGTTAGAAAGTGTGACTAGACAATATTTCACATCTGCGCGAAATATATTACCCATCAATGTTAAGGTCTCGTGTTACACGAGAGCAGTCGACGAGAGACGGGACATCTCCGTTTGGAAATGTCCGTCAGGCGCGGAGATCGGAGCGTGGATTGTACAAAAAGCGATACGTGATCCCTCAGCCGAGGCGGTCGTAAAGCAAAAGTTAAGTGTTGGGCAACGCACCGGGGACGGGCGCGTCGCGCGCGTAACGCGGCTCGGTCGCTCGTGGGTGGCAAAACGGGTCTGGACCCGAGTGGCGGCTCGGACCTTGCTCGACATCCATCATCAGGAAGAACCTTATCGAGGATTTCTCAGCGCTCTGGACATTTTACAGAAAATTGGAAATTGCTAGAGGGGGTCTAGATTAAACGTGTAGATTCGCAAAACGTCTAGAAACTTGAAAATGTATAAAAGTGCGACCAAGCCATCGAGATGAACAGTTTTATGTGACCTTTCAGCGATTACACAGAGGCGATCCCATGAAACCATCAGCGAGTGACCAGCGAAACTAAATTAAGAACCTACGGAGCGTTCGATATTGAACAAGTGCAGCCGCAGACGGCAAATATTCTGGAAAGATCAATATAAAATGTTACACAGGCAAGTGATTGCGAAATTATCATGAATTAATGCCACCTATTTTCAGTATAACAAAAATTTTATGATATTTATATTATTATCATTACTCAAAAATAGATGGGAAAAATATAAATTATACATGTAATATAATTTTATTATACCATTTTTAATAATTAAGTGTAATTAATATATATGTAATTATACGTGTAACATGATGTAAAATTAACATGCCGCCATTGCGCAGGAGACCACACGGAAACAAGCTGTCCAAATTCAAAGGAGAAACCTACCTGCAACAACTGTCAAACACAAAATCAACGATTTAACATGAAATATTTAACCGACCACAAAACTGACAACCCACATTGCGAATACAGGAAAAAAATGTTAGAACTAGCAAAGGACAAAATTGAATACGAGTGAGTGACGAAACATTTTTGTTACTAATTCTAATGCTTCACTATTTACATTATTTATTAAAGACAATATTAACAAAAGAAAGGAACGACGAGTTGGTGTTCCAATCTTAGAACATGTATATGCATGTACCATTCTTACGAATATCCAAAAAAAAAAAAATCACCAGATCACCTCTTAGATAAAAGGTATAAATTAAATTAAATTAATTTTCAAATTTCAATAATGAATGATTACATTTTAAATTCCATAAATAAAAAAATCAAAATAGACGAAAGAATTTTTCAGACGACAACCGATACAAACCATATAATAGAATCAAATCCTGACAGTAGCTTAGTAATTATTCAAATGAACATTAGAAGTTTGCAAAAAAACTTCGACGAATTTCTTATAAGTTGTTGCTAATTCTTTAAATAGGCTGGGCGTTATAGTGTTAACAGAAACGCACTCGTCGCGCGACGTTAACTTTAGCATTCCAAAATATACATACTATGCAACCGATAAATTTATAAATAAAAATAGTGGAATAGGGATTTTTATTTCAAATATATACACAGTAATAAACTTCGAAGAAATTAAAGTCAAATATGTTAATATCCTACACTTAAAAATAAAATACAAAGGTAATTTATTTAACATCTTAGCAATATATAGAACGCATCTATCATTAATAACTACCTTTATAGAAGAGTTAAGAAATATATTATCAAAATTAAAACACGAAAATGCCATTATTTTAGGATATATAAATCTAAATATAGCTGACGACTACTCATGTGATAATAAAGATAATTATTTAAATATGCTAGCAGAATTAAACTTCATGTCATGTATAAACGGATATACAAGAAATATAAAAAATCAACGACCATCTTGCATTGACCATATACATTGTAACATTCCAGACATAAACAAAATTGTTTCTGGTATCATTCGCACTGAAATTACAGATCATTACGCTACTTTATTCAAATACAAATACAATTTAATTACAAACCTTCAAGCAGCGATTACAGCTCCTCAAACGCAAAACATACAACTAATAAAATTAAATGATAATCTTATAAACAATTTAAACTCTGAGAAATGGACTCACCTATACAGTAGTAATGATGTCAATGAATGTTGTAACATATTTGATGACACATTATCTAAATATATCGACGCTGCAAAATACTCTTTACCCAAATATAAGTCCTCGAAATACAAACCAATAAAACCCTGGATTACTCACGGTCTAATAGTATCAATAAGATACAAAGAAACTGTAATAAAAAAATATAAAAAGCAACCAAATAACGAGCAACTTAATACATATATAAAAGCTTACAAAAAAAAACTTTCATTTCTAATAAAAACTACCAAAGAAAATTATTATAAAAAAAAGTTAGAGTGCAAAAAACTATAGTAAGAGAGTATGGAAAATAATCAATGAGATAATTGATAAAAAACAATCAAAAAAAGAAAATATAAGTATCCTCTCACACGAAAACACTAAGATAAACTGCTCTGAAAATCCCCGTGAAGCGGCAGATATTTTTAATAATTTCTTTGCCAACGTCGGTAAAAATTTGGCAAAAAAAATTACAAATCCACAGATCACTGACACATCAATTCCAAAAACAACAAATACAGAGAATAAATTGGAAAAATTCTTACCTACCACGATTGAAGAAATTGAACAAATTATTACATCTTTAAAAAGTGGATCAGCACCAGGCTATGACGGCTACACGGGTAATATCTTAAAATTTATCAAAAAACAAATATCTAAACCTCTAATGCATATAATAAACCTAAGTATAGAAACTGGAATTTTTCCGTCCGGAGGAAACTACTAACTACAGACCAATATCTCTTATATCAAATTTTGGAAAAATTATAGAAAAATTCGTTAAAAAAAGAATATTTCACTTTCTCAAAATAAACAAAATAATCCACAATAACCAATTTGGTTTCATCGAAAATAAAAATACGCAAGAGGCAATAGCTCAATTAACAAATACTGTCCAAGAATCGCTAGACAAATCTTTTAAATGTATTGGTATTTTCGTGGACCTAAGAAAGGCTTTTGACAGTGTCTCACATAATAAACTAATATTAAAATTAAAATCTGTTGGTATAAAAGGTACAGCTCTAAGCTGGTTTCAAAGTTATCTACATGAAAGACAACAATGTGTAAAAATTAATGAAACTCTAAGTCAACCCCTAACCAGCGACTTCGGTATACCGCAGGGGACAGTTCTAGGCCCATTGCTATTTATAATTTACGTTAACGACATCTTCAACCTAAAACTGAACGGAAAAATAATAACATACGCTGACGATACTGCGATCATCACGAAAGGAAGCGACTGGGACACAGTTAATACACAAGCGAACAATGACATAAATACGCTAAAATTATGGTTTGACAACAACTTACTCTCCTTAAATTCCGACAAAACTTACTTTATTCCTTTTTCAATAAAAAAACCGACAATCCCTTCAAATTTACAATTATACAACTAATTAAAGAAAAAATAACTGCTAAATTTGAAAAAAACACAACATTAAGATTCAAAAATAATTTTAAAATCCCAAAATATAATACCAAACTGTGTCAACAAAACTACAAATACTTGGGCATAAAAAACTTCAATAACCTACCTACAGATATTAAGAAAATCGATGACTTACAACAATTAAAGAAAAAAATAAACCAACACATTAGATCGATACAATTTGACAATGCCTAACAAGACATATAGCTAAGGAACAAATACGCCAAATCCAAAATAAACTAATAAAGTGTAAGCCCCTCACCAAGCACATGAGCAAGTCTCATTTTTGGAGAGGTAAAGCAATAAAATAAAATGTATCTAGAAGATTGTAATAGACAAATGTATTATGATTTAAATGTAGTTTTAATATTAAAAAAAAAAGGAACAAACATTACTTAGCTTTGTTAAATTTATTGTAAATTTAAAACATTATAACTTTATAAATATTGAATATTTCTTGATTTCCTTAGTAAAAATGGTAGATAATGAAGTATACTTTATACGTATAAAAAAAGATGTTATACGTACATATAAATATTCATTAAAAATTATCGCCGCCTAGGACACTAAAAACGATTTTTTGGCCGCGGCCTGTCGATTAGTGCTTATATTTTATAATTATTACAAATAATGTCCAGTTTATTACTTTTATACATTAACAAAGGTTCTATCTAAGTTATTGCCCTAAAAAATTGCATTTTATATACATTCTGATATAAATGAATAACAAAAACCTACATTTTCGTAAAAAAAACGCCGAAATATGCATTTGCAGTGAATGTGCCGCCTTTGCGACAGACGTAATGAATGTGAATTTAAAAACTTTCCACAGAAAACTAACAAAAAGCCACCAACCCTGAGATCATGTTTGCGCTCTTCCATCACGGCTAGTGTTCGAATGTTTCTAAAAATAGTGTTGTGATTCGAATGTTTCTAAAAATAGTGTTGTGATTTCTAATCTTGCAAAGTACCTATCTACCGTGGTTTTCATCGTTTAGCCACTCACCCACAGAGCTAAAAACAATGAGACAGCACAATGGCGAAAGAAGAAGAGAGGTCTAACAAAAGCGGGTTGACAATATCCAAAAATCGAGTCATGGGAACCACAAGATTTAGACCCATTGTCCGCACACTTACAATGCATTTGTCACATTTTTTGGTATAAACAACGCGCCCTCACGTCGAGTGACGGATGAAATATGATCGTTTTCAATATGTGACGCAGTGTCTACTTTTACGACCTTTAGAAAATTGATATTATTCAGCATCATTTTGCAACGCCTTGCTAGTCTGTTCAACATTGTTTTTGGATGTAGAAACACAAAAATTAAGCGTGCCTCTACAGTTTCATTTGGCGTGCATTTTAAAAAATTTTTTTGAAGCAAAGAGGTTGCACAAAAAGAGTAAAGATAATTATTATTAATAACAATAATTATTTTTCAGACCCCAGATTTATTCATTTTCTCAATAAAATTATATCAATAAATTCATCATGGGGTGAAAATTTTACGAAATTGTCAAATTATACAACTTATTTAGCTACTTGCCATCGCGCCGTTTCCCCGTGGGGGTAACAAAGAGAATAGAGCGCCGCACTCTTCTGTCCTGACATACAACTCTTGCCTCATCCACATTCATACATTTTCGCATACAAGCTCGACGGTTGTTGAGGCTTCTAACGGGACCATCTTCCAGTATCTGGTTAACCTGGTCATGCCACGTCTTCCGCGGTCGCCCTCTCTTTCTGGCACCGTTAACACTTGCATTATAAATATGTCTTTCTTACCATTCATTCGCTCAACGTGCCCAAAACATCTGAGCGACCCTTTTTTAATTCTATGAATTATGCTAAGTTCAGCTTTACATTCATCCCTAATATCTTCATTATTTACTCTATCATAAATGGTGTAGTTATGTTAAATCCTTGATAATCTTTATGTTGAAAAATTTAGTAAAATTATGTATATTAAATCCTTGATAATCTGTGTATTGAAAAATTTAATAAAATTATGTATATTTAAATAAAATAACACTTTGTTTGACTTTATTCCTTTTTTTCCTTTTTTCCTTATTATCCACTTTATTCCTAATTACCAACTAGTTCGGCTCAAAGCTGAGCCTTCATCAGGGTTGAAAATATACTACATATATATTCAAATGTATGGGCAGCACCTACTCAACCCTGATCAAGGTTCAGTTCAGAGCCGAAACTAATTTGTAATTACTCAATATAGTGGTGTCAAACAAGTGTTATTTTATTTAATGATATTATATCTCACCACAATTTGTTTGCTTCGTGTGAAAAATGGTGTATGTAAAATCCTTGGTAATCTGTATGTTAAAAAATAAAATAATTTTGTTCATTAAATTGCCGTTACTTGCCACACGAGGAATCGCGGGAGAACAACGCGGTGGTGGGAACGATGGAATGGGGGGTTTTTCACTTCATTGCACTTAAAAATGATTAAATAAAAATAATCGAGCGCCAAAATTCGCTCATCTAAAATGTACTGCTCGAGCTGAACATAATCGTACGTCACGTTGATTATAGCTTACAATAATTTGTAGACGGGCCTAAACAACAATAATGGTATGAAATACGGCCCCTCGCCGCGGGGGGCCGCTCGGGCCACACGACCAAAAATATTTTTATTGTTTTATTGGCTGCATTGTCCCGCGTGTCTTTACAACTAAAAATGAATTCTTCGGCATTGTTTTCCGGCGGTTTCCCACAGAACGACAATTATTATTGTGGACGTGGCCTAATTTTAATGTCGGTAATATATGACACTAGCCATGGTTTCAATGGACTACTTTTTATTTGGCCTGAATTTTTAACATTTTTCAGCAGTCTGTAATTAGGCCGAGATACAAATTTACCCTTCAAAGTACGATAAAAGGGTTTGAAATGCATCTCTTTTATTATTCCTCATACATACAGGAAAAGCACTAAACTTAACATTTTAGTACACAGGTACAGGTAGGTATGTTGCTGCTATAATTTCGAGTGAGGCTCGGTAATTAATATGAATATGGACAGTCGTTAATGACCCTAATAGATATATCTAATCCTAGTTTGGCATTTAAGTACCTACATAATCAAAATGACATATTATGCATCAATATAATATGCATATATGTACATATGCACATAAAATATATATTTGGCGTACGTCTTCACCATGCAAACCAAACCAAAGAATATAACATTAAAAAAATTCACACCCAAACGAATCGATTTCATGATGAAGTTAGCAATCCACTTGATTTGAAATGCATCGGAATAACACTGTCATGAAAACGAGCGTGCTCTAGCGCCACCCCTTATCCCCTCCACCAATTCAATATGCTCGAGCCACCACTCTAGGGGAGCGTCTACGGAGCTTCCCTCTTCTACGAAAGCACATAAATACTCCGGCATTGTGGTATTGGATCCAATTAAATTCCTCTCTTTCTCGCACCGCGCAGCCACTCTCCCCTCTCTCCCTCGGGCTCCCTTCGGATATGAGCCAATATAAAAATGGAATTGCGGCTGGAAGTACTACATGCTGGTTTCCGTGTACAGGGTACCGCTGTAAGGAGGTTTGTAAGTGGAAATGAATGCACTTCTCGTCCCCTTCGAATACGCGGTCTCTCATTACAACTCGAACAAGGGAAGATATCTTATCCCGTTGTGCCTTAAAGTGCGTACATAAATAGTTTCTCAAGTTTACTCGCATCGCAGCATCCGATTCAATAAAGGTAAGATAAAATTTAAATACCTGGTAAAGTGTGGCGTATTTTCTATTAGTATTGAACATAAAAAAGTTTTTCCCTAGGATTTTTTCTCTTATTATATAATAATAAAATATTTTTACATTCTACTTTTATATTAAGCTTTGATAATTTATCAGAGTCATGAGCGACCTGTTATAAAATCTGTACTAAAAAATAAAAATTCTTAAAACCAAATTAATTAATCAATTAGAAAGACATACAGAAAAATCTAATTCACGAAAAAATATTAGGTTATTACTGGGATACGAACCCAGGTCACCTCCTTTTCGAGGCCGGTGCTCTGACCATTAAGCTATAGCAACCCTCTATGTTTCCGTGAATATATTGACGTTATATGTAGTTCTCATTTTTTAATAATTGATTAATTTTTATTTTTGTCCATAGAGCAATCCACTTTTTTTTGATACGTTAGTTCAAATTACTTTGCAATGCCACCGCTAGATGGACGCCAGAATTACCCGAATAATTCATTTTATTTGGACATACATTTTATACAACAGATATTATATATATTCAAGAACACATTAATATTTGTGTAGTTGTAATTTTTTTTAGAACAAAGTTCTGTGATATTTTAAAATCAATTTAATAAATCTTTCTAATTGATTAATTAATTTGGTTTTAGAATTTCACAGAACTTCGTTCTGAAAAGTTACAACTTCACAAATATGAATGTGTTTTTGAATATTAAATTTCTTGTTGGGTATTTAAATGACCTTTCCAAAACCTTAAAATCTACGTTATGTACCCTGTGCTGACTATCCCGTTTGCCGTTTTCCCCGCAGTAATGGACTGAGAGGGTAGAACGTCACACGCTTTTGGTATTGTTGTCTCGTTCACTTTCATACACCGATTGTTGATGTTTCTAATACTATGTTATATATCTTTCTAGCTATTCACTCACCATTCAATCATTCCAGGTGCCAAAGTGACAAAACGATCCTTATTAATCCTGTGTATTATAATAGTAAGATCAGCGTTACATTCACTGGAATTTTTTCATTCTTTATTTTAACATAAATGGATTTTCTCCAATTTAGGCACATCGAAGTGAATTTTATTTATTTATTTATTTTACTGAAGATTTTAAATTTTCCATAATTTTATTTCTCAATTATTAAAATTTACTATGATTTTACTGAGAGATGATACGAAAGATATTACACTGTTTCACCACTTTAGTAGGTACCTACTTATGCATACGAATTCGTATGCATAAAATAATATTTAAAAGAAGACTAGACTAGGAGTTATAATTATGTGGAAGACAATATAGTGCTCTCTTAATGATAAAAAATTACCCAATTATTTTATTAAATAACGTATGCATTTGTGGCATTTCAGTTAAAAAATATACATTTTTTGAAGCACCAATGACGATATCACAAATAAATAATTGTCATTCCTACGCATTGTTCAAATTTAATTAAAAGAAAAGGAGTGTGTCTCCAAGGTGTGCTGGCCTGTTGACAACGAATTGCTTTTGGGTGTGCCGAAAATTGACAGGTGATAATGACAGCGATTAATTTTGCAACGCGTTTATGGCGAATACTTAAAAAAATTAACGCCGCTGCCGCCCCGGACGTCCAACTCAAACTGGATCCTCCCGCGGCTAAAGTATGTACTAAATTTGCTGTTGCTCAAAAATCGCTCAAATTCTGTTTGTTGCCTTTTTTTAAACATAACACAATTTATATAAAACATCTTAATTAGATTATTTGATGTCGGATATAAAACAACCGGGACAAAAATAAGGACACCTTTCAGACAGACCTGGAATAGAGGCACTGGAAAAGACCCAGTGCCTCTTTTCTATTTTGCATTGGAGCATTGCTATTAGAACCTTCTGTATATGAATTCTGTATTAAATAAAGAATAAACAAGCGATGTTTTAAGAAATGAAGAAAATTGCTCCAATTTGTGGAGGTTATGAGTGCATGGACTTGTGGCATGTCTTTTTTAAAAATAATATTACAACGATTATCTTTAATTACTAAAAATTATTTTTAAATCGTTCAATTGGTTTTCTTGCAATTCATATTTTAAAAGAGCATATATTAAAAAAATCTTCGTGATATTTTTAAACTTTTTACACAACTGACAACTTTTTAACTTCAATAAATTAAAATAATGGATATTATTATTTATATACGTATAGTAGCTATGAGAAAATGTAGTAAATTTTCGCTTAGCGGCGATGGTACTAATGTATGCATCTCGACAATGCCCTAGCAAGTTTTTTTACACGTACAAATTTACACGTAATTTATAAATTTTATAATTCCATTTCTTACTGTCGAGGATATTTAAAATTATCGGTCCAAATGAGGTGCTGCAAACTGTCAAAATGTATCAGAGAGTGCAGACCTTTCATACGCATACCGTGAAAAAATAAATTCCGTTACGCATTTACTTTCCTCTCATTAAATGAATTTCGGTTGTGTGACAATTTTTTGCAGAAAGATATTTAACGTTAAAAAAGCCCATTTTGTGTGGCTTTATTTGTAAAGGCACATTATTACCCGCCGCCGGTCGCCTCGCTCGCCGCAGCAATGCGTTCGGCGTCTCGCGAGCTAACCGCAGAAGCGGACAGGTCGATTGAAACGCCTGCATGGAATTATTGCATTCAATTGCATCGGTTTCGTGCGCATGGCAGTTCGCACCCCTGAAGGAAGACTGCCACATGTCAAAAAGTTGAGGTTGGAGTTAAGTAGGTACGCCATTCAAATATCCCGTCCATGTGCAATTTTGATACATTATTCCCGTAAAAAATACCTCACATATTTGTTTGAATTGTAAAGTTCTTTGTTGATGTTTTATTTACTAACTAACGGGCACCATGTACCTTCTGTATGGTCTCACGTTCTGTGCGTACAGTCAATGTAAACGTTTTTTCAAATAATTCTGTTACTGTATCTATCTCCCGGTGTGTATATATATTTCGTTGCTATAAACAAATAGAATTTTATGTAAATATGATTTCGCGAAAATAAAGTTAATAATTGTTTTAAAAAATAACAACTTTAAACAAACTCTTAAAACGGATGACTTAATCTGCTTAAAAAAAACTATTGTCGTTCGTTGCGATATTATTGAGTGCAAATATTTTCATCGTTAGGATAATAGTAAAAGTAACCAAATAACAGGTAATATATAAATTCATTGACAACTTAAATTTTATTTGAAACATACTATTAACGAATTAATTTGTATTTTATAATATATAGCTGCTTATATATAAACAGCTATATATATGTCAATTATTGAAGTTTATAATAAGCCCAACATCCAATAGTTGATCGTAACAAAAACACATTCTTCATTTGCAGACATCTTTAGATCCCGTTGTCTTCATCACTCGCTTCATATACATTTTTTACCAATCTTTTCACAAGCATATGTTCCTAAACATTGGAATCATCCCTTTGTATCCTCTTGGTTAAGCTACACACATTGCATTATTTATTTTTTTCGGACAATTCTTATTCAGGTATATTAATTTCTCTTTTGCTAGACCTGAATTTAGGTATATTAATTTCAGTAAAAAGGAATAAAGATGTGAAAACAGATAACAAGGTACGCATTTATAAGACCTGTATGCGACCTATTCTCTCGTATAGTATTGAAGCGAGGGCGCACACTGTCAAGACAAAGAGCATGCTAAGAACAACTGAATTGAAAATTCTGCTTGCTATTGCTGGGAAGACTGCATGGTCGCGTGAGGAATACAGCAATCCGGGAGGTATGTTCAAGATGTGGTCAGATGAGGCTGACAGCGTCGACGATACTGGTACCAATACGTACTGAGAATGAGTACCACAATAGTACCATACGCAGCTCTGCATGGCGTACCTACCAAATGGACCGCTTCCACCAGGGAGACACCCGAAGCGATGAAGTGATAGCTGGTATTCAGCGTCACAAGAGGAAACTCCTGCACAGACTCTTGAGTCTAAATAAAGTTAAATAACAAGAAGAAGAATTTCAGTTACGAATCTAGATATATTAATATATCATTTGCCAGTTTCAAGCCTCCAATTTCATGCTGTTTCGAAGACAGATTCCTATTTACTAACGCTGGCATATTATTTATCTGATGATATGCGGCATTGTTCCTTCAGGAGTGCGAAGTGTTTGTTTGATAAAAGGGGCGTTCCGGCTATTGTGTGGAGTTCCGGCGGCCGTGTAATTCTACCGCCATGTAACCTTTCTCCACGCACAAACTACATAGCGACTACATCGCTAAAACAAGTAGAAGGCAGAAGCAAAGTTCTTTGGACAGATTTTGGTAAAAGAGAAAAATAAAGTTTATTAAATTGTCATTATAATATAATTCATAAAAATGTACTTTGTTTTCACCACTTATATATTGAAAATATTAACATGTTTTGGGCCGCTCCTCAGGATACATTGTTTACTAACAAATTCAAAAATCAAAAATCGAAGTATAGATAATTAAAATATAAAAAAATAATATGAGATTAATAATTAAATACTAACGTGAAAACATATTTAAAAGATAACTATTCGTAAAAAAGATCCGGTTATTTAAATATTCAATTTAGGTATCATTAACACCTTTTCTTAATTCCAAAATTTCTAATTCATCAAACTGTAATTCTGTATAATTTTTATTTAAATTTGTAAACCCATATTAATATTAAAAGAATGATCCATAGGAAAAGGTGACTCGCAAATTCAGAATAATTATTGGTACTTAAACACCTCAAGTGTTCCTTTACTCTAACTTCAAATTTTTTACACGTTTTTCCTATATAAAAATAATCAAAATCAATTGAAATCAATTTATAAACACCAGATATTTTTAAAGAATCATCCTTATCTTTATAATTTAAAATGTATTTTTATTTCATATTAGTATTGAAAGGTGGTTGAATTTGAAATTTGATTATTTATAAATACGATTTTTCTTCAATGCTTTTCAATATTAAATATTGGGAAAAAATTATCCTTTATTTCATCTCATTGTTTTTGTTTGTATATATTTTAGTATAATCAGTCTTTAAACTATTTTATTATTCAACACCATATATGCCGATAATAACAGGATATATATATATATATATATATATATATATATGATATATATTATATATATCTATATATCTATATATCCTTTATATATATATATGTATGTGTATGTATGTGTATGTATGTGTGTATATATGTTTATTATATATATTATATCTTGCTAATGTCCAAACTTAAAAAAAAAACTGTACAGGTAGTTGCTTCAGAACAGACATTGTCTAGTGAAGCAACTACCTACATTTGTATGTATAAATAAATTTTAAAAAAAATAAAAATAAAAAAAATAAAATAAACTTAACCAAAATAATTATTCCCGTAAGAAATAAAAGATAAATTATTAATCCGTTCTCATGAAAAAATCCTGTTATTATCGGCATATATGGTGTTGTATAAAATAGTTTATATATATATATATACACATATATATATATACATCCAAGGACTCGGCACGGATTAAGGACGTATACCGAGATACCACTTGATTTATTTGTATTTAATATGCCGTTCATTTTAATTGAATTAGAAAAAGGTCGCTTAGATGGTTTGAGCATGTTGATCGAAAGAATGGTAATAAAGAAATACTACGCTAGTATTGACGACGCCAGACCAGATTAACCAGATACTGGAAGATAGTCATATTAGGAGCCTCAACACTCATTGAGCTTGCATGCGAATATATATGAATTTGGATGAGGCGAGAGTGTGGCGCTCTATCTTAGTAAGGTCATTTTTCTCATGAATTTTGTGTTAATGTTGTGTTTTCCAACATTTTCAAAAAATAAAATGTAGATAATCTCGTTGTATCAAGATAGGTACTAACGGGTTGAATAATCCGTTATCACAGCGAATCGCATTCGCATGAGCGGTTTTGGCCTTTCAGACGTTTTCGAAAACGACAACATTATTGATAAATTATCTTCAGAAACGCTATGTTATAAAATATTTTAGAACGCAACGTACATAAGTTAGCAGGTGGCAGGTACCAGCGTGAACAAATAATACGACTACTGCCTTTCCGCGATAACAGATCTTGACAAACGGCCCCGCTTTGCACGACAGTTCAAATCAAACCTGCATTCCTCGACGGTAAGGAAAGTTTGGTGAAACTCGACGCTTCCAACGATGTTCCCTCTTATTTTTCTAGTTGCTGCGCGCAATAAAATATTTCTGCACGGGAATTTTTTAACCGCGTCTTCAGCAGACCAAAAAATAAACAATAGGCTTTTTTAGGTACTAAATTCAAAAAAGGATTTTTTTATTTATTTTATAATGTTTCTATAGAATTTAAGGCAATATTAATTAGAATTGTCTTCAACGAATACAATTAAAAAAATATTATTTTATAAATTTTATAAAGATAGGTTTGTGGTATGTATGAATATCTACACAGAATATTCAAAAATTTCAATTGATTTTTATTTTATTATATACGTGATTATATTATATATTTTAAAAATATATTTTAACAAAAATAAACAACATTATATATTAGATAATATTAACGCCAGGACTCAACACGTCATCATGATATTATTTAGAATATATTTTTTTTGTAAACTGGCAACATTATTCAATTATACTGCAGTATTTTAATTTTTCATTAAAAGTTATTTAGTTGTTAAAAAAGTATAACGCTGCGAAGTTTTTTTGCAATTATCTAACAACTGGATTTTTGCTTCTCAAACGCAACATATCTTACGGGAGTTACAAATAATTATTTTATAAATCTGTACCAATGTTCTTGCTCTTTACCCAGATATTCCGAATGTCAATTGATTTTAATATTTAGGGTTCTTGTAGACTGAAAATTTAAAGCATTTTGAAATGTCACCGCCTTGTAAAAGAAACGGAATCTATCACGAGGTTATTAATAATATATCAATAACCCGACGTCGTTCTCAGTAAAGTTCTTTAATTTTTTTCCATTCAATTTCGAACATTAAAACATATTGCGTATGATCGCTTACGTAAAGAAGAAAACATATATATTTATACATGTATTATAATTCATAATCTTACAAAAAATTAACCGATATTTTTTGCAAAAATATATATTATCTACTATGTCTACATACGCAAAATATGCCTATTATACAGCTTAAGGGTAAGTTTAATAAATTTGTATAAAAAATATATATTTATTTATACGTACGTTCTGATAACACAATTACTGGATTTTTTCACTTACTGAATTAATTTGGATTTCAATTACTGGATTATTATTTAATTAAAATTATTAAAGAAGTCTCACGGAGACGAAGCTATTTTTATGAGAAAGGCGTATGGAAGTCTTTTATACGACAAAAATTTAATTTTTAAAAAGGGAGGTATCAGTACCAGCTGCGAAATATATGTATACTAATTTCATGAGAAGGACTACAGATTTCTCTAGCATAGTCCCATCTAATATATGGAAGATTTCAATTTAGAACACAAAAACAACTTTCAAAAGATTTGATAATGTGTGGATATACATATAAGGTACTTTTTAAAAAGGGAGGTATCATTACCAGCTGCGAAATATATGTATACTAATTTCATGAGAAGGACTACAGATTTCTCTAGCATAGTCCCATCTAATATATGGAAGATTTCAATTTAGAACACAAAAACAACTTTCAAAAGATTTGATAATGTGTGGATATACATATAAGGTACTTTTTAAAAAGGGAGGTATCATTACCAGCTACGAAATATATGTATACTAATTTCATGAGAAGGACTACAGATTTCTCTAGCATAGTCCCATCTAATATATGTAAGATTTCAATTTAGAACACAAAAACAACTTTCGAAAGATTTGATAATGTGTGGATATACATATAAGGTACTTTTTAAAAAGGGAGGTATCATTACCAGCTACGAAATATATGTATACTAATTTCATGAGAAGGACTACAGATTTCTCTAGCATAGTCCCATCCAATATATGTAAGATTTCAATTTAGAACACAAAAACAACTTTCGAAAGATTTGATAATGTGTGGATATACATATAAGGTACTTTTTAAAAAGGGAGGTATCATTACCAGCTACGAAATATATGTATACTAATTTCATGAGAAGGACTACAGATTTCTCTAGCATAGTCCCATCTAATATATTGAAGATTTCAATTTAGAACACAAAAACAACTTTCGAAAGATTTGATAATGTGTGGATATACATATAAGGTACTTTTTAAAAAGGGAGGTATCATTACCAGCTACGAAATATATGTATACTAATTTCATGAGAAGGACTACAGATTTCTCTAGCATAGTCCCATCCAATATATGTAAGATTTCAATTTAGAACACAAAAACAACTTTCGAAAGATTTGATAATGTGTGGATATACATATAAGGTACTTTTTAAAAAGGGAGGTATCATTACCAGCTACGAAATATATGTATACTAATTTCATGAGAAGGACTACAGATTTCTCTAGCATAGTCCCATCCAATATATGGAAGATTTTAATTTAGAACACAAAAACTTTCAAATAATTTTATAATGTGTGGATATACATATAAGGTACTTAGACCAGCTCTAACAGTTTGCAGTTTACAGCCTTGAGCCATCGTATAAAAGACTTCCTATATGTTTCTCATAAAAATAGCTTCATCTCTGTGAAACTTCAGTCATTTATCTTAATAAAACAGAAATAATATAAAGCAAATCAGGTAAATCATTCATAAAAGTTCACATAAAAATCTTACGATCACCACCGGGTTAGTTACCCAGCCAATGTTTGCCGGTAGACAGCTTTAATCAATTAAGTTGCAGTGGTACTACATAATTTCGTCAGCTTTTATCAACATAAAAAGTTTATTTATTAGCGAGACATCATTTTTTCACTTAGAAGCAATTATTTTTTAAGTACACAGTTTCCAAAAACCTTCGAGTAGAACTCATTAGATGGCCCCAGGAATTATGATCCATTCATTATATTGACAATTATATTATTAAATTGTGACATTCGTTATATTGTCGTTACTAATGACATTATTTTTAATAATCTTACATATTTTTTTCCATGCAGTCACGTTATTACAGTATTTACGTAGTTCCTTGATAATTATAAAAAAATAAGTTGAACTACTAAATTTCCCGTTGGAATTCTTAGAAATTCATATACCTAATATTGTTTTTATTACCATGCAATAATATTACTGTAATTTCACAAATAAAATTTGATATCAAAATTAATGTAAATTTTTTTAAATAAATCATTTATACTATTCTTCAGAGAATTTACAATAGATATTCCAATAAATTTATAAATTAAAATTTCAATAATTTTATACAAAAATCCTCCAGATTGTACCTACTCACACTGAAATAAAATTTGGAAAAAATAACATTAACTTTTGTTTAGAAAAATAAAATAAGTGTTTATTGACTATCAGTGAGCCGTAAATAATAATGAAAATTCATTTAACTGGAAGTTTTATTTTATTCGACACAAAAATCACCACGGACAATTCAAGCGTGTTCATTTAAATAATTTTCCGTGATTCGAAGAACATTAAAAGTATTTAAGTATCTCATATTTTGTACACCCAGTATTTTGGGCGACCCGACCCATACTATAGCAGTCAGACATAACACGATCACTAATATTTAGAAGTGATTTGAGACATTACGAATTGCGTAAATCCAGGGGAAAGAATGGAACAATTTCGAAGTGTGCTAGTAAAACGTCACCATCCCGCACCAAAAGGTACAAAAGTATCCTATTTTAATATTTATTTACTTTTTTATAAAAAAAATAATTCTGGCTCTAGATGTCTCAAACCATGTAGTAGTTTTACATGTCGATTCCCACCTCAGTATTGAGTCAAAAATGTTCATGCAAACATGATCTAATATCAATAATTATGGATAGGTATATGCAATATCAAAGTGTGTACTTTTTTTAAAATATTTCTCACTTATTTTTTGCAAAAAGTTGAACTATCATTACAGTAACTTATATTGATTATGAAAAATTCATTCGCTTAATATAAGTCGAATAAAATTAGAAAAACCTTGCAAAAATTGAAAATAGAAGGTCATGGTTGCTTGAACTTTTTCTACTAGCTATGAGACATGCTGTATATGTATAATGTTAGCTAGCGCCTACTTTAAATATAACACGACTAAACATAGGTATATGTGTCTCCGGAATTTTTAGTAAAATGCAAGTCCAAAGGTATACTTAAGCATGCTGAATAAATAATGTAAAATGACCAATATCCTTTCAAAAATATATGATTTAATAAGTTACGTAATCTCAGAAATATTTGTGACAAAAATGTAACATAATAAAAACGTTATACTCGTTACCATGGTGACAATATCTTTTACTCAATGCCCATAAATGTTAATCATCCATTTTGATAATTGAAAAATTCACATATCCCAAAATTAAATTATGTCATTTCACATCCCGGTAAATAGATAAAAAAACGATAATCGAAAATTCAGTAGGTACCTACACTATAAAAATAAACTGCCATTTTTTTAAAATTATTTATTAATTGTAGGTACATAGATTTCAATCCTTTTTCATTCTTTCTTTTCCATTAAACTATTCACACAACAATTACACGATTTTTACACATAACCATAACAATGCTGATTGTACCTACCCACTTTTTTTTTTATTAGGTAATCTTCAAATCTAAAATATTATAATATACTATTATATAATACCGTAGGTATACTAAAATTATATATTTCATTTCTTATTAAAGAAGAATTTTAAATTAAGTTAAAAATATTTCAAATCATACATTTTGACAAAGTGTCCGGCTTCTTGCTTAAGTGTTAATTATTAATAGTGTTCAGATGGATTTTGTTAGTTTTGCATACAGAAGGCGTAAGATATTTCAACGTCTAGTTAATTGGTATTTTCAAGGGACCGCGGGGGGTCCACAGCCGTAAGATAATCCAACATACACGAGTGGAACGTTTGTCATTATTTTTATTTCATACAAAATTTAATAAAAAACTAAACTAAATTGTAAAACAGTATAATAATTTCAATCGGGTGCTTAGGTTAAAATTGAATAAATTACAGTAGCTTTGAGTCGAATCCCCTTTCTTATCAATGAGTTTTTTTCTACGAAATAGAATCATGCATTACATTTTTTTTTAATGGTTTTAAATATTTAAGTTTAAATATTTTTTTGTAAGTCTACAATAGGAGCTACGATAACGTAATGGTACATGTAATGATTTATGGACCAAAAGAAAAAAATGGCATTATGCATAGCGCGTGAGCAGATAAGTTGGGCAAAGTGATAAATATATTTTAATTTATCACTCTGACCGGCCGTGGCTGGATATTGTCCATGTAATAAATATAAATATAGTTACCGTTTTGGATATAAGAAATCATAATATTTAAAAATTGACACTAATTAATCATGGCAAATTAAACGAATTATGTTAAAGAAACCAATTTAACCATTGTAAATTAAATGGCGTTACTACTGAAAATGTACCCAATAGCAAGAATTATGTCGGCTTGTAGAAGCAAGAATTAAATTAGGATAAATTATACAAAAAAAATTATTAGAATATTACATTGCTTGGGGAGTAGGTATGTAACGTTATGCAAGTGGCCGATCAGAGTGACAAATTGATACATATTTATCACTTTGTACGACATCTCCGAGTATTATAAATAGTAAAAAAAGGTACAGTGTTAAAAGATTTTCGCTCCGTTTAAAATATGTTCATGGAATCATTATTATATACATATTCTCACATTAAATGTTATGATAAATCACTCACAATATATAGTTAAACGAACGTAATGGATTTAAAAAATATTATATTTGCGATACATATAAATAAAATACCTACTTTGTCTAAATATGAACGATAACTCGGCGATAAAAAAGATCATTACACAATTTAATTACACAATTTAAAAAATTCAAGTCACTTAATATAAAAGGACCTGTGTATCAGTCGAGAAAAATTATTTAAATCTATTAAATTTATGTTCAAAAACCACTAACTGTGAAAAAACATTTAACAAATGTGAATATATTGTTGGTTTAAAAACAATTCAAGCCTGCTGACTATAATCTGTAATTGCATATTAATTCAAAACCACACGAGCGAAATTCAGTCATTACTTATTTAAATGCCAATATATTTTCATTATAACTCTGAAATATGGATATACAATGCAGGCGTATAGTCTTACAAGTTTTATATTTCTTTGTATTTATCTTATTAACATGCTAAGTCTAACCACACGACGCCACAACGCTTTCTGGTTCTATAAAAACGGTCCGGGGTCGTAAGCAAGTGGATGCTGTCAAAAATCTCGTTGTCTACATAAATAACATGATCCGGGTGATGACAGCAGACCTCTCTGAGCAGCGAAGCATCTCCCGCTGCGGTTATTACCATGACAATCCGTGGACCATTAAAAGTCCATCCAGATCCGATTGAGAAATAACGAGCTAAAATGATAGTAAAATCGAGCGCATCAGTCCAAAGAAAATATTTCTCCGCATTTGCCTTTACAACAGACATATTATCATATTCACTTTTGATGAGCAGGCTCCTTCACCAAATTCTTGAGGGGAAGGATGATTGTTATTTTGTATTTTCAAGGTGTAACAGGAATGAATCGGCACTATGTTAATGGTGTGTATTTTAAGCGCTGCTATTAGAATAATTCTATGTAAATGTATAAACCTTTACACTCGGGGTACACTTTATTTACATACTTTATCATAGATATAATTCTCACTATTTTATATTTAAAAAACGTGTATCTAATGATAAGTGAAATATTAAAAAGTGCTTTCTACAAGAGCCACATTAATATTATAACGCGTAAATACCACATCACTTTGTAAGAAGTGGCTGAATTTTGCCCGCCAACGGTTTCATAATGTTGCCTTCAAACAGTAACATTTCAGAGAAAGATGGAGAGAGATAAAGTTGGACCTCAAATACCTGAACAAGTTTGATTTACAGGCAGTTAACGATTACAAATTAAAAATTACACGGGTAGGTGAGATGGAGTGACTAATTTAATTGATGATAAATGAGATAAAATCATTATTTATTAAGGAATGCGTTGATTCTAAATTATTTACTGGATCATTTTTAAAGTATCATTTTAGGAATGCAAAAATATATATGTGGGGTATAAAAGCAAAGGCAGCAATATACAAAAAAAAATTAATGCAGTCATCAAGGATTACTAATTTACAATGTACCAACTGAATTCAAGATTTTGTAGGAAACATAGCCTGTAAATTTATAGAAAATATGATTTTGGAATGGATAGATACTTACATGAAATCTAGAATTCAGTTGGTACATTTTAAATTAGTAATCCTCGGTGACTGCATTCAAAAAACGTTTTTAATTTTTTTGAATTTTCCTGCTTATGCTTTTATACCCCACATGTGATATCAGTTAAGATGTAATCATTAATTTTAAATAAGATTTTTAAGCCATACTGCAATAGTTGTAATTTTTATACTTGAACAAAAAGTGATTCTGAGACTTAAAAAGTGAATTCTGATTAAATAAAAGTGATTCTGGGACCTGCTCTCCAAGCTTTCCAGGCTTTAGCCAGTTTTTAACGTTATAAATACAATTCGAATTTAAAATATTTAATAATTCAGAATATTTTGAGTTTGTTCAAATCTTTCAGAACAGTGCTGGATTTATGTCACAGAGACATTATTAATCAATTAGTGTATATTATAGATATCTCACAGAGACGAAACTGTATTAATTATGGGAAAGTAGGTATAGAAGTCATTTGGGTGTAACAGGACTTATGACCTGTCTTTTGGTAGGCTTAAGTGATCACTTTACACAATTGTAACATTCGCCATTTCCACCCATGATAGAATATACCATGCTTATTCATTTGAATGATGAAGCATATGCATAATGAATAAGCATGGTATATTCTATCATGGGTGGAAATGGCGAATGTTACAATTGTGTAAAGTGATCACTTAAGCCTACCAAAAGACAGGTCATAAGTCCTGTTACACCCAAATGACTTCTATACCTACTTTCCCATAATTAATACAGTTTCGTCTCTGTGAGATATCTATAATATACACTAATTATTTAATAATTATTTATTTTATGAACCGTGGGTCAAAAAACAACAAACCATCCGTGTTACGTTGGAAGCTTCTACAACACTGCTAGTGTGGTTGGCAACGAATGGTTTGGTTGTGTAAATTAGAGACTACCACAAAATCACAAACAGGTAGCTTTATTGTGCTTTTCACTTTATTACGTTAACTAACCGTAGACCGTAGTAACTGAGTAATAATTTTGACGCCGTTAGGACAAGTGGATTTAATTGGAAACAAAATACAAAATTCGCATCACGATTTTATTTTCTTATTGAATGAAATACACTGTTACTTATCGTGTTTTGGACGTAGCTTGACTAATGAGCTGGGTCAAAATAACCACACATCCAATCCCGTTAACTTAGACACTAGTTATTTTAACATTAGCTAACTGAGATTAAAATAACAAGTCGCGCAACCGTGTAAAATATTGAACAAAAATTTCATCAGTAATTGTCATTTTTTTCACTAATTATTATCATATTATTAAATATAAATAAAACCACACTTTTGCATCTAATGTGTAATGTTTTTGGGTTTAAAAATAATTTATTTTAAAAATAATAAAGGTTTATTATGCTGATAGATTTGCTGTATAAAGATAAAGGTAAGAAAAAAGTTTAAAATGTCAGATAGTAAATAAAAATGACGAAGAGAAGCGTGAATATGATCCAAGGCAGGCAGGCTGAACCTCCGATAATCCTCAACCACGTTTTGGTGTATTAAAGTGATACGAGCCGCGGGGGGCGGAGCTGCACCCCGGAGCTGCACCGCGAGCGTCATCCCTCGTGACATCATGACAGACGTCAAATCAGAATACTCAAATAAATTCACTATTTTTGTTTACAAAAAGTTCAAATAACATTTTTCGACGCACCATATCAGAACACGCTTAAAATAAGGAAGGACAGTTATAAATATACACATATACATAACACATACGTGTTATATTTTTAAAAAATTATAAAAAAAAGATATTTAAAATGATCACTAAAATGGATGTCAAACATAAAAAATAATTTCCCATTATTAATAAAAAGTTATTGAATTTAAATGATTTCAAACAGTAAAATAAAAATCTTATTTTTTAGGTAGGTATTCATTTAAATAAATTTTAAAACATATATTATATTCAAGAACACATTCTTATTGTGAAATCGCAATTTTTTCAGAACAAAGTTCTGTGAAAATTAGAACCAAATTAATTAATCAATTAGAAAGACATACCTACAGAAAAATCAAATCCACGAAAAAATATTTGGCTGCCAAATATTTTTTCATGGATTTGATTTCTCTGTATGTCTTTCTAATTGATTAATTAATTTGGTTTTAAAAAATATTTTTAATGTCAAGTAGCCTAATTTCCAATATATAATTTTCGATGAATACCTATACATGTGCATACATCACACGATAATATTTTTTAATTATGTTTGCGTTACATAATTGTGAAACACGAAATTCATTATAATTAAGGCAAACACGTTTTATAAGAGATAAAAACTTAAATAAAATAAATAATCTTTTTTGCCTTGTCATATATAATATCGTATATTCACCTATCCGCAATCATTTTTAAACCACTACATTTAAAGCATTTCTGGTAACATCATTATCGATAGAAAACACAGATCTATAAATATAAAATTATTTTTTAAGAAGTAAAAATAAAATTGATTTATAAAATTTTATATTTGTTATCTTAATAAATGGCCCTTACAGAAATGGTGTATGAAAGTCAATAAAAAGATAATAAGTTAAATAGTTTTGCACATTTTATTTTTAAAAAATCTACAGAAGTATAAGACATGATGCAGTGTCATAACCATATTCATTACACCCCTAAATTTTCTTTTTCGGTACTTTATGTATTATTAAATTATCTTCTAATTTAATTTAACTTTCGTTTATACTTTCTTTTTTTTCATTTTAGACAACTTATTACCTTTATTCCATTGCCTTAACCCCAGGAAACTTCACTGGTCACATAAAGATAATATGTATAGACACACTATGTATTAATTGTGGGGTATAAAAGCAAAGACAGTGTGATTTAGTCAAGTCTGGGTGTTTTGTGATGTATTTTCGCTTCTGTAATTGGGCCTCCTGGCCTGTAGAAGCGTAAAAAAAAATATTCAAGTAATCTTTAAATGTTTTGAATGCAGTCACCGAGGATCACTAGTTTAAATTGTGTTGAATTCTAGATTTTATGTATCTATCCCTTCCAAAATAATGTTTCCTATAAATTAATAGACTATGTTTCCTATAAAATCTAGAATTCAGTAGGTACGTTATAAATAATTGACGTGAGAAATAATTGAAAATAAATAAATGACTGCATTAATTTTTTTTAGATTTGCTGCCTTTGCTCTTATACCCCACAATTGTAGTGTCTATTTCCTTAAATATTTTTTTAAAAATATCTACGGTTCCCCAAAAATAATAGAAAAATACGCTACTTTGATAACTTTTCTTACCGGCAGTAAAGATAAAGACCACTGCTTTCACTGAAAAAAGCAATATAGTAACGAAACATTTCAACTGTAGCAAGTGGCCCTTAACCTAACATAACCTAACCTAACCCAACCAAAGTAGTTCTTCCTTCAAATCTTGTTTTTTTAAATATACTTATTTTTCTCATATTAAAAAGTACAAGTATTCTATTCTTTCACTTTTAATTATAACTTAGGTATCTTTTATTTAATTTGTAAAATCGACTTAAGACAATTTTTAACATTATTGCGCATATTTGCTCTGTTGTTCATATTTTCAGAACACATAATAATGTTCGTACACTCCAATATCTCCGATTCTATTTATTCAACAAATCATATAAATTTATAGATATATTTTGTTTCCGACGTAACGGTTACCTTACTATATCTGTGTAACAGTTTTGTGAATAACTTATGCCGATTTGACAATGCGTTGACATTCTACAGTCGCGACCATTATCATAAATAAAGTAATACTCTACCAACCTTACGGCCAGTTATTCTTCGTGGATACTATTTGAATGGTCGGTATTATCATAATGTATGACATTTATAAATAAATATCATTATAAAATGAAAATAATCATTCAATAATCGTCCATTTAAGAAAAATGATATTGTTCAGATCGACCAACGCGGAGATGCAATCAAAATACTACTATGCAAGTCAGAATAAAGTTTATTTTTTCTGTAACCAATTTTAATAAGACATTCATGTCAGGTAATAAACTAATAATTTTATTTTTACATAACGCTTAGAATTTTATTGTTTTAAACCAACCGGATACCGAACAACACATTTTCTTCCAAAACACTTAGTTCAAAAATTGGTTGGGTTTAACTCTCGGGGTTAACAGAGTTATTTGAATTAATAAAATGTCCAATCAAACAAATTATTTATAAATTTTCCTTGGTTCAAATAAAACAGAGTCCGCCACACTCTTCCGTGCTGGCGTACACATTTCCTCATCCACTTTCATACACCTTTTCATACACGCACCTCGGTTGCTAACGCTTATAGTAGTATTATAAGTATGAATGACGTATGAATGTGGATGAGGCGGGAGTTGTATATTAGGACAGAAGAGTGTGGCGCTCTACCTTCTTTGCTTAACCTCACGGGGAAACGGCGTGATGGTAAGTAAGTAAGTATAAATATTCTCCAATATTTGGCTTATCTTCATGTCATGCCAGGTCTGCCGCGGACACCCATTGTTTAGTTGCCTTCAACATTCGCCTCATAAATTTTCTTTACGATCTTTCCTCGCTCATCCGTTCCAAATGTCTAAATTATTTTACCCTTTCTTTATTCTATCCACTACGTCATAGCTATAATACATTCACTTCGTTTGTGTTTCAAATAACCGATATTTTACTAAATTAATAATGCTGCTTTTTGGATGATTTAACTCCATTACGTTTATACTATTTCCTATTTAGAATAATGGTAGGTACTAGGTACCTACTGCGACCGTATCAGAAAAAATAATGTGAATTCGATATTAGCTGTGGAAATCCGGAGGAAGACCAGAAGTAGGTAGTCACCGAGGAATGAAAACGGATTCTAATAAACGTACCCACCTACTGTTTCTGTTCACGAATTGCGTGTCGTATCTACAGTGTTTTAATGTGTAAGGAAAAAGAAACACTTCATTAAAAAGTCTGTTTTATAATTATTTTTCAAGGTTTCATGAATACGAAATACCTTTACTTTTCCACGACCGGATTGCTGCTTCGACGGAATCGTTAGAATTGGCCGGTCGCCGTCATTACGAAGGCTTTCGTGGTGGCTTAACGTTAACCTAGATTCGTGTTGATGTTTGCGTTTACCCAAAATCCCATATATCACGAGTAAATTGTTACGTCTCTTGTCCATTACAGCGCGGAACTAATATGTGACGTGGCGTGCGTTCAACATGAAAGTGACATGGATCATTCTTATTCGCTTTTCCATGATCAGGGCTCGTGTAAGGGCCTACCCTACCTCCTGGCAATGAGCATTAAAGTACTGAATGTATTCAAGTTTATGAAGCTCGGGTGTCAGTTCTAACTGAATCTATAACTAGTTATGAAAAAATTGTTCGTTATATTTTTATCGCTAATTGGTGCATAGTCAATAGAATTTAAATTGACAACAATAATGAAAATAAACTGATTGAAATGGAAATTATTAAGTGAATTGTTTTAAATATTTGAGCTAAAAATCAACATTCAAATATTACAAACGAATGTAAACACATTTATAGTATGATTAACTGCGTTAAGAATGCTAGCATCAATGTAGATCAAATGAGTGAATAGAACATAAAAATGAGTAAAATAACAAGTATACATTATGATGATGATGATGAAAAATGTAGAAAGGCGGCCCTCGTAGCCCAGTGAGCATGATACTGGCTTCTCAAACCGAGAGTTCCGGGTTGGATTCCCAGTGGGGTTGCAATTAATCTATGTGATTTACTCAAGCCTGGGTGTTTTGTGATATGTTTTACTTCTGTGATTGAGCCTCTTGACCTGTTGAAGCGTAAAATTTAATAAAAAATAAAATAACAAGATATACATATCTCTGACGTGATTTTTATGGCACCAAATATGTACCTTAAGTGAGCAGGCGAATCAGATGCCGGAATATCATATTAGAAGCCTAATAATCGGAGAAAACACATGAATTTGAAAAATGGGAAATTTTTGTGTCAAGAACAGTGATGCGCCTACCCTCTTGGGAAAACGCTCAATCTATACACTTTTATTACTTCATTTTTAAAGTTTGCTCAGTTAAATTTATATGTAAGCATATTAAAGTAATACTCAGTAAAATTTTATAACTAAAAGATTACGCGTTTATAAACATTAATCCGTATCAATTTTATTTTAATGATTTCACTAATGTAATGCTTAATCTTTACATTCAATATTTTCATCAGAGAAAGAATATAATTATGCATTTCTAAAACCGTATTTAATGTTCGCAATAAATCTTTTTATATACCGGTACATAGCCACTGAGATAGACACTGATAATAACAGATAATTCAATTCAGATTTACTCAATTAATTATTAAAAATTGTACACGTATGAAAATAAAATAAGCAGGAAAATATGCATAGAGCATTTCAAAATGTGTTATTTTTTTAATGATTCGATAATTTTGTATTTGAAAATGTTGATAATTCTCGTATGTCTGACACAATAAATACCAAATGCCACAATAAAAATAATGGTTCTTTATTACAGCAAACAGGATAACGTCCGCTGAACAAATAACACGACAAAAGATACATTCATTAATCATTTTATCATCCAGTTTGTATTAAGCCTATATTTTAACTCTACAAAATGTAATTTCGTTCCTACAATGATCGAAATAATAACAAATTGGTGACAATTGACATCCTCATGTCACCTGTAAGACAATAATACTATATTCTATTGTTATTATGACAAAAAACTACCCCGGTAGCGGAATTCAAAAACTGACGTCATATAACAGGGATGGTGAACGTTTTTATATAAAACAATATAGTCTTACTTATACATCCTAGAATTTAAAAAATGGTTTATCAGGCAGTTATTAAAAAATATACATATGATACAACTATAAAAAATAATGTTAACCAAAAACTTGAATTAGTACCTACACCAGAATGTAATTGTATTAAAAATACTTTTTGAACCTTTTGAGTTGTAAGAAACGATGGCAAAAAACCCTGCAGTTTGATGTAGTTTGCATTGCAGAATCTCAATTAACGTGGCTTATATATATGTACGTAGAAAAAAACATATTTTAGTATTAAAGAAAACACATTCTTATTGTGAAGTTTCAATTTCAAAACAAAGTTCTCTGAATTTTTCAAACAAATTTATTGATCAATTAGAAAAGATACATAAAAAAATCAAATCAACAAAAAAAAAATTTTCGTTGATTTAATTTTTCCACGGGATACTTTGGCTGCTACCGGGAATCAATCAACTCGACTGCTACTATTCAGCAATAGATTTTAGAAAATTATAGAACTAAGCATTATTTATTTAATATAGTTAATTTGCAAAAGTAGTGTTACTTGTATTTATATAATCAAAATCTTTAATAAACAAAAGATTATAAATGGGTAAAGTACACAGGTATATAAAAAAAAAATATGGTCCTTCATATTTTAATACTTATACGTATAAAAAGTCTTATTCATTCGTGTGTAATACATATCGTATGACCAAAGATTGTCAAAGACCAAAGTTTTCGAAAACAGTTAATCTTAAAACAAAAAATTTTCATTGCTCTTTCATACTCACTAAAATTTTTAACAAAAATTTAACCGTCTGAAAAGACACTTTAATCTGAACAAATACATATAACGCAACTTAGAATCAAACGTATAATTTTTTATTTCAAAGATTATGAAATAGCTTGAAATTTTGGGAAAAATGCAATTAATCTTAATCATGCTGGTTTATATAAAATTCAGTTTGAATTTGAAAACAAAGAACTAAGTATTCAGATGAGAAATTAAGTAAAATTTAATATAAGTTTATTTGGTAACTTAACGTAAAATAATATTTTTTTAAAGAAAATTAATTTATTTCATTGATATTTGTTTATTTAACTAATGTTATGACTTTTGTTAACGCCTCGGTTATGTTAAATTCCATATTTTATTTCAATGTTAAAGTAGCGTTATATTAAAGAGTCCATAACTTTTGTGATGCCTGTGCAGCGGTGTAATGACAGCGGTGCTCGCGACACCGTCCTACAGAAACCGATCATTATTTTCCAATTCACAATGGCTAATTAGGTATTAGTGGTCAGGCGACAGCCGCCGGGCGCGTCAGGTGTGAAGTGTGAGGGGCCGCCGCGCGAGTACTGACTGACTACCGACCAACACAAGGACCTTTTCTCATTCCTTTTGTTTTCTCGAGGAAATAGAGCAGTCACTAGAAATGGAAGACCAAAAGTAATAAGGTTTATCGAATGAAAGTTAGATTATTTGTAAAAAAAATAATTTTAAAATATACATAAAATATATTAGATGGAAAAAATATATCGAGAAAAAATGTATAGTTCCCACCGGAATTTTATTTTGCCAAGAGAGTGCGATATTATTACACGGTATTATTACGGTATTATATGGTGATGTATGCATTGGTTTGTATGATCCCGATAATTACCTAAGACAGCGTCAGCATAGATTGTTTCACATTCCAATTTACAGGACCAACCTACCAATGGTTATGCCTGTTGGAAGAGCTCCTGCTATGCTGAACAATATTACTCTGGATATCGATCAATTCCATGTGTCTGAGAGAGTATTCCGAAGCAGAATTCTCTTACACTTTTGACGTGACTGATTTTATATAAGTTTAATATTTGCTTTTTTTTGTATGTGTTTATATAATTCTAACTTATTTATAACATTTACGAATTAAATTTTGTATTTGTAATGTAAATGTTATATAAAAAATAAATAAATTGAATTAAATTGAAATTGAATTGAATTAAAGAATTTTATAGACAGATAGATTTTTTTCACTTGTCCGTCTGAGTGAGCAATTTAATGTGCTTTTTAAAAAAAATGTCTACCGAACATGTGTGACATCAATATTCTTACTATTTTCAAACTTAGCTGATTGCTCGTGCTATGAAAATAGGACTAACTTGATTATCTCCTAGTACGAGGTTGGAACCTCCATCCACAATGATTACTAGGCGAGTGTCGAGTATCAAATAGATCAACAAACCACTCATGATCGTTTTAATTATCAAATAAAAATAAAATTGCAACATCACACAAAATGAGTAAATATACATTTCAAGATGAAATCTCATTTATAAACATTGACACTGAGAAAATAAATACAGTGAAATTAATAAATAAAGAAATAATACCCGTATGTTTCAGTATTTATTGGAAGCACTTCTTTTGTATTTGGAAATTATTATAATTTTGTGTTTCTGGTATTAAAAAAATGGTATTTTGAATGCAAAAATTGCTAATTAAGTAATGGAATCCTAGTAATAGCACTGACATATAAAAGTGAAGGAACCGAAGTCACTTAGATTTGCAGATAGTAAATACATTTACGTAAGGAATGAACAAATAAGTACCTATAAATATAATTGGGAAGGGTCGCTAAGGTGATTTATTCAAGTTGAACGAGTGACCCGAAAGGTATGTGACGCTAGTGTTGATGGAACCAAAAATAGAAAATATCCGCGGAAGGCGTGAACAGAAAAACCGTATGCTAGAATACTGCCGTTTTAGAAGTCTTTAGTCCACGACTATGTATAAAAAGATGTAATGAGAGTTGATAGTGAAACGCTCACCCTCCGTCTTCGCAGAGTGATGTAAACAAAAAATAAGTAATTTCGTTAAAGCAACGAGGAATTAATATAAACACCCTTGTTTTTGAGTGAAATGTGCTGATTGTCGCGGGCAGTATGAAATTTGCCTGAACGAAAATTAAGCGAGTTATAATGTCCCGGATAATATAATTTGACGCGTATACATCATTCTGCACATGGCAAATTGTTCACTGCCGACAACTTTTAACGGTCCTGTAATAAAACAAGTCTCGAATGGCTGATCGGTGTCGCACCCTACTTCTGCCCGGCGGACTGCAATTAGGCGACATTGGAATCCATTTCGACACCATTTTTCAGTTCATGGCATCGGGTACACGCATGCGCGACATATGCATTAAAAATCCTTTGAAACGTCCGATGGAATTGCGAATATGCGACCGCAAAAAAATTGACGTATCTCTCAAACACGGAATATTGTAGTTATTAGTATTATTTATCAACGCTACAGTGAGTACATTTGTTTGGTTGTTAAATAAGTCACCAACCATGCAGTCGTCTCAATTAGCATTCATTATGTGACGATTTTTAATAAAAATGAATCGTGTATGTTTCAATTATTTTTTTTACTCCACAATGCTTTTCGAAAAAAGAAAAGCTTTTAATTTGAACTAAATTGAACTTTGTAATGCAAACACGATGAGTTAAATTTATCACTACTATATTTTCGAGAGGAGCATTCCTTCTCGTCATCAAGTCATCATTGTGAAGTTTATGACAGCACATGCATAGGCCAACCTAAATAAAAGAAAAAAGTAACATCGCCGATGTTTAAATAACAACAACTTCTCAAAATTCGCAAACCATACAATTAATACTAACCATTCTTTCGATTATCATAGATTTAAATTACTCCACTCAGTTCCTCATAAAGTCTCCGATCCTCAAGATCTTCCCATTAAAATCCACACAAAAAGTCATTCCCACTACTCCGTGACTCGTTACTCTCGTCGAATAAGATGACTCAATTCCTGTATTTAGATTAGTTATAAATTACATCTGATGATGAGAGGGGCTGCTCTTTTAAAACTATAGTAGATATAATTTTAACTCATGTGTGTGTATGCATTACAAAGGTCAATTTAGTTAAATTTAAAAAACTCATGTTGCACCAACTACCTTATAAATTAATAAAGAAAAGATTGCTTATAAATAACTACATAAAAGATATCTATAGACTACGTAAATTATATCTATAGTTAGTGAGTTATAATGCTGTCACGAGATTCTAAAATCTGCACATAATCGAGTTTCCTAAACAGCCTGAACATTTGGATTTTTTTAGAATCGTTAGAAGGATCTGGAAAACGCGGGAAAGATCGAGAAGTTGCGGTAATAAATACGCAGCAACACACGCGGTTGTTACGGCCAGCGATAAAGTACCAGAGTATCTACCCGCGTGCGCAATATTCTCAAGTGATCGAATTAGTGCGATACAAACGACGCGCGTCAGAGTTCCACAGAAAGCGGAAGCTCGATGTTTCTCGAATTATGTACTATATAGTGTTACTATTAAGTCTGTGTCTAGTAAATTTTTTTATTAAGTTTAATAAAACTTTAATTAATTTAAGTGTTTCATTTTATCTCCCACCGCAACGGAAAATGTAGATATGTTGGATTTTTATTTTGTTATATAATTTATTTGACCATATTACTTACTACCATAATATTTTGACGCTTCAACAGACCAAGAGGCCCAATTACTGAAGAGCGACACATCACAAAACACCGATGTTCGAGTAAATTACGTATATTAATTATGACCTCATCGGGAATCGAGCCCGGAACCCGCGGCGTGAAAATCCGGTGTCATGCACACTCAGCTGAGAGGACCGGTAAGTTATTAATTATCACATCTTATCACCATATTGTATCCATAGAGTATCACCATATTGAAAGTTGAGGCTTTTTTATTACGAGTACAATGTGTAGATACTCACTCATGCATATTGCAGTACCATTTGATATTGGCTGGATCTAAACGCACTGGACAAGTGTGAAAGGCAAAAGGTCCGATAAATGTCCGTGAGTGCGGATAATTATCTCAGATTTCTTGAACATTGAACCACTTGCATGTAGTAATTCCAGTTATTCCTATGGAATTAACCTCGGTGCACGTAGAAACCGATGCCTTCAGTTGAAAAAGTGCGTGTAAACATGAATGTGGAATGAAATGACGTCAGTGGAAACTAATGAATGAGAGAGTAGACTTGAAATGGCTTTGCAGTACAGGCCAACGCTCAACAAATAAGAGTAAGTATTTCTCTTTCAATAAATAAAATAATCATGTTCGATTGATTAAATTTTATTCGTATTAGGTAATACCACATTCATTTGTTGAAATTCAACTTTGAAAATTAATAATGATTATATCAGATAATTTGTATACCGACATTTTTGTAAAAAAATCAAGTCAAAAAACGAAACGACTTGTGAGAGTTGATACAGTTTATGGAATTATCAGATTTTTTTAAATGATATTTCTGTTGTCCTGTTTCGCGTCACAAAGTGTAGAAAGTTGCACGTTATTAAACCTGCCGCCGCAAATGCCCCATCATTGAACCTAGTTTTCTGCAATGACTGATCGATTCCAAAATCTTTTCAGCGGCTGAAGTACAGGATGACCTGAAAATTTGGGCTCTACCATTTATGTTCAATCACATTATTAAATATTTATTAGTGTTATGAAAAATAGTGTCAATAGTAAATATATGTTCACGCCTTAAAACTTTGAATTTATCATGTATCTGATTGGATTTATTTCAATGTTTTCTATCACACATACTCGTTTGTACACATGACAAAGAGTACATAAAATTGTAGTAAATAGCTTATTGTACATATTGTTAGTGATATCGCTTTTAAAAACATTTCTTGAAATCACATTGGAATAATGTCGCCGTTCAAAGCATCTGACTACTAATAATCCTTTTTTTAAGTATGTGTGCGTTTCAGGAGGAAATTTTAACATCTATTCAAACTAAATATTTCACTAAAACATTACATCCCAAGTATGCCCCGATGGCCAGAATAATATATTAAGATATTTTTTATATTCCGCATTTTTCACCTTGGTTTAATTTCCAAGAAACGGTGGGTATACATAGATTTTCGGAAAAATTGTGACTTCACGAGCAAAAAGGAAATTTAATATCTGGTGGTTCTAGAGAAACCAAGCGCTATCGTAATATGACTAAATATTTCCATTAAGCATTCTGTGTCCGGACATGCAGGATGGTAATTACACAGTAAAATAAAACCAATAAAGGAGAAACACCTCGTCAGGCGTGGCGCGCTCCCACAGGCAAATTAAAGGTCGGATCTCCGATAGATACCTTGGGAACCGATGAAGAAAGGGCCGGTGACAGTGGAAAAATTATAGTATGACAGTGAAAAGTCTTTACTTATGAATTATGCAAAGGACCTTTAAGAGGACACTTATTTTAATAACATATCTACTCGTCTTAGATGACCAGCTTGCCTGATCCAACGATAAAGCACCAAAAAATAAGATAATTTTATTTATCACAGAACCACAGATTAGTGATACGACAGTTTCTATTTGAATCTATCTATTCAAATAAGTTTTATAGTCAGGAGTAATTAAAATAGGTAAAATATACATTTAAAAGATCTTTGATTCCTCTAATATTTTTACTAAAGTTTTTCTACGCGGAAAAGTATTATATAGCAACTCTAAATTATAATAAAAAAAGTGGATTTTTTTATGTACTGGACCCCTAAAATATTTTAAAATGAACTTCCAAATACAAATACAAATTCCAAATACATGGATGCCATATTTAGATATTACATATAACAAGATACTTGGGACTTAATTTATACGGAAACAATAAGATTTTTTTATACATAAAATGTTATCAATCGTTTAATTTAATGTTTATTTAATCAGGATGAATTATTTCGTCAAGAACAATATTTAGTGCACGTCAATATTTCATATTCTTAGAGGAGGTACTTGTAGCAATCACACAAAATATTTGCTATATCATCAAAACACATCATAATTATTATTTACTGAGCCCAAGAAATTACTATTATTAACAATATTTTTATGCATTTTTTAAATTTGTTTAGCAATAGAATAGATCATCTATCTGATTGATCATAAGCAGAGAGACGCTATAAAAAGTGTTTATCAGTTTTATCAGAAAGTGTCAACCCTGTTTCCATATTTCGTGGCGGTCGGAAGGTGCTCGGCTGGACTGCTGATGAGCGATTCGCGTGATGAGCTCAACCGTCGGCGTCGCCAGCAAGTGTCAGCCATTATGAGGGACAGTCCAATCGGAAACGGGCAACGGCTTTGTAGAGCCCTGCTTGAGTGCTGCAGTGAGAAAAGCTCTAAATCTTAATTTTCAGAAGCGCGTAATTGAAAACTTCAATTCCATTTTTATTTTATTTATTTAAGGTACACGGCAAAATATTAATTTTACCTACTGTGCATTTATACAAAATATTAATACAACAACTGTTTAAATTATAGAAATAGAATTATAGGTACATCAGTGTTGAAATACACTAAAAATAAAATATAAAATAGTAGAATATAATACAATAAAACACGTGAATAATAGAAAAATTTTAAAACATAAATGAGTTGAGGAGTAATACAATAAAATACATGAAAAATAGAAGCATTTGAAAATTATATAAGACACCTGTATTGCATAAGTTAGGATCTGATCCATTATATTAAAAAAGTGATTTTATTTATACATAGTCATGAATCCATCAGAGGATAAATGAATTTTTATTTTTACATATATTTAATTTTAATATATTTAAATAATAACTTTGTCTTAAATTAAATAGAATACGTATTTCAAACACATCGCAATTAGTCATTTATAATTAAATATATATTTTTTGTAACGACAAAACCATTTGAGATATTATAATCATTTTATTGTCAGAATTATCAAATTATTTATTTTAACAAAAAATTTAATGTGTATATTTTTCATTGTGGGGCTTCAAAGTGAATCATACAAAATCATAAGAAATTACTAAATTGTGTAAAAATAACCAAATTATCATAAATTAATTAACCAATAAATTGATCACCAGTCCCATTTAAAAAAAAACTATTATAATACCTAGATAACAAGTGTTGTCTTCCCGTTACTTTCATCGAATATTTATGTTATCAGGTACCTATTTTAATTATTTTGTATATTTATATTTTAAGCAAAAGACAATTAATTTATGTTTAGGATTATTTCTTATCACCTTAATGAATGAAATATATTTTTTTTAAATCTGATAAATAATCTCATATTATTAAAAAATATATACATATTTAAATAATAATAAATAACTTGGCAAATGAGTTATAGTAAATAAAAAATAAAAAAATAAAAATTATGTTGTAAGCATAAAACATATATTTTTGGAAGGTCTTTATCATTATCTAAATGATTTTAGATTATAGATCTATAATTTTATATGTATACAATTGTTTTAGTTAATTTTCATCACGTTGCTTAAAAATGCTCACACACTAGATAGAAATGATTTACTGACTCAGAAAATATTTTGTCACTTTAGAACGAGTCACCAGAGACCAACAAAAAGCTCACTGATTCTATTTTAAAGAACAAATTAAACGGTTTGTCCGGCCAAGGAAGGCGCGAGCTACCGGCGGATACCTTTTATTTGAAAGGGACTTCTAATTTATATTATTCACGTCGGCTTAGTGTGAACATGATTTAGTTTTACAAGAAATATCATATTAACTGGCCAGCTGGTCGGACACAAGGCTCACTGAGCTGCGTATAGGCAAGCATATTGCAGTGTTCGCGAAGATTCTCAAAGAGCTCAAAAAGTTATTATTATGAAAAAAATATATGTAAATTAAATTAAATGAATCAATTAGGAAAATGCATTTTTTTCTGTAAATGTTTTAAATTGATTCATCCATTTCGTTTTGATTATTTTTTTATATTTTCATTTAATATTATACATGCATTTTTAATAATTTATTTAAATAACATAGTTAGGTATTATATGTAAATGGCATATATCTTATTAAAAATAATAATAAAAATTAAAATGTCATAAAATGTAATTTAATATCATAAAAAACGATAATATCATAATACAGAGAATAAAAATAGGGTCGCTCAGGTGGTTTGGGCATGTTGAGCGAATGAATGAGGAAAGAATGGTAAGAAAGATATATGATGCAAGTGTTGACGGCGCCAGAAAAAGAGGGCGACCACGGAAGACGTGGCATGACCAGATTAACCAGATACTGGAAGATGGTCCTGTTAGAAGTCTGAACAACCGTCGAGCTTGCATGCGAAGATGTATGAATGTAGACGAAGCGAAAGTTGTATGTCAGGACAGAAGAGTATGGCGCTCTATCCTCTCTGCCTACCCCCTCGGGGAAACGGCGTGATGGTAAGTAAGTAAGTAAGTAAGTAAAAACGATAATCGTGAAATGCACAAATTGACCAAATACCACAGATTAATTAGGTACGCAATGCAATGTTATGTAGGATCGTTACTATTACGGTATATAAATTTTCCTCATATTTTTGTAGTAAGAAAGCTCTGAATTTTTTTATAAATTGTATATGATGAGAGAGATTATCGATTTTAACCTAATCGATTTCAATTTTAGTCAAATATAGTCTGCAAATTGCTTTTACTGTTTCCTAGAAGCTTGTTCTGATGACGGGCATAGCTAAACAGCGGAATTATATTTTGCACTTTCCTCTTGTTGATACGTCGTAACATAATCTCTTCACCGAGACTCGAATCTGCGTGCAGTCAGCTATTTATTATTTAAGTCTCGAGCATGCACATTAAACTGACTGAAGCATGACTCGCGGGAAACTCAGATTTTGCATTAAAAATCACGAATGTTCTTAAAATTAAACAATGTCTTATTAAACAAGGTGTAATGTGGCGTTCACTCGACTGCAGCTTCCCGATAATAATAACAGAATTTTACTATTCCTTTTTATCTGTTAAATAAATACCGTTGCCATACGTTATATGAGCTGAACATTTACGATCGTTTCCCGTGATGTATTTAAAAAGAGTTATTAATAAAAAAAAATTAAATGAATTAATTGAATTTGCAATCATGAAATGTATTTAGGTAAAATCAGTTGCCTTAATTTCGATTCATAAAAATAATCTCTATACTTGATATTTTATTCTCACAGTTGATACCACAAATATTTAAATATATGGTGTATGTAATTATATTCGTACAGCGCAGCAATGAAAATACACAATAAACGAAGGGAGACTTCGAATTATTCATAATAATTAGGTTTTTGGAAGATTTCGAATGTATTATACATCGTAGGTTGACATATAACTGAATAAACAGGTTCATGTATACTTTTTGACCATCTAACCAAAAAGTACATTTCGCTCATGTACTTTTTGAAAATAAATAAAGGTTATTAATACTTCGTTATAGAGAGTTTTTTCTAATTATCATATAATAATTCGGAACTTATTTATTTTATTTCCTTATAATGTACTTAATTCAGTCTTTAATAAGTGCTTCTATAAAAATATATATTTACATTTATGATTTAAAATTATTTTTGGATTTTACTTTTAATATAATAAATTATCACATGAACAAATTCTACTTTGCATTTCAAAGAAACTTTCAAAGATAACGGTATTCTACAACTATCAGTCATAGTACCTACTTTATATGTAGTTTAATAACGAAATCAGGCCTCATTTAATTCAATTAACAAAACATTTGACTACAATAAATTAACGTAGTAAACTCAGGAGTTTGTTGTAAACTGCTAATATCCTAATCGGTTTAATTTCAATATACCTTTTGATTGGTAATTATGTTTATGCGGACGTCGATGAATGAAAAAACGGGCCACCAAATAAATTAATGCTCATTATACCACAATTCTCACAGATTGAAAAGCACATTTAGCAAACAAGACACACATCGTTATGTTTCGCGAAACGTGAAGTAGGCAAGTCGAAACTGCACAGCCAGCAATGTTATAAATTATCCGCAACCAAATTACGAAAAACTTACAGACCGAGATAAAAATATTATTTTCACTGCATCTACCACCTTCCTTCGGGCGGCTTTCCGGAAAAGGGTTACATTTAAATTATAACGCATAAAATGTTTCGGGGGTGATATTTAAATTTTGTTTCTCGATGGTTGATTTTAAGCCGTGTCTCGGTGGTCACGTTTTGTCGTGCAGTCGGCCGAATGGTCTCTCATTGGGTACATTGTTGTGGAAGCAACAATAGTTTGCCCATGAAGTATATTCACAGAACCTAACAATAAGTGTTACGTATCGGTTTATTAGTGGTGGCCGTTCAATTGTTGTTAACGTGTCAACAACGACACGCATTTCAAGATGAATTATTTTGAATCATAAGTCAACAAGAATGAAATAAAATTAACGAACATATTATATTACATTCGCGAGTTTTCAAAAAGGCTCTTTACTGAGTTTCCTTAATTATTTTCACAGATTATGAATACATAAATAAACTTTTTCATTTTCAAACACGTGTTGCCTAGATTTGGATTTCTAATAGTAAAAAATGTATGTTTATTTTTGAAACACAGTAATTTTTTAGATATTCGCATGGGTTATGCTCTAGAGGATTGTCGTAAATGCAAAAGCCTCGAATTCTGAAGTATATCATCCACAATAATAAATAAATAAGTGTCATTTCAATTTTATACTTAAAACTGTTTCATACTGGTGCATTTACAAGAAGAATTCGGATAGTATTTTTTCGAGGCGTGCATTTAAACTAAGAAAAAATTAATAAATCAGCGAAGTAAATACACGAAACCGCGGATACGTTTGCCGTGGATGCCTAGGGATTATTGTATATGTGTATATAATATCATATATATATATATATATATATATATATATGATATTAAAATGAACGATTTGAATAACTTGATTTACTATTTGCAAACTTAAAAAAATACAAAGACTTGAGTTCTCAAATACGACAGAATATGCGATAAGCGTTTACAAGATTAAATAATATGGGTTGTTAAGAGACCGAGTGCGACCCTGTCCAGCCACCTCATTATGCAGCCTTTGTGCCACCGCGCTGACAGCAGCTCTCACTGGATACTCCTGGGAGTTAAGCAGGCCCGAATCCAGAAACTAAATTCATAATTTTAATATTTTTTTAAAAATATGACGCAAATAATAATTCAATAATAGGTTGGTATTATAGTGATTCTTATCATAATAAATCCTTTACAATGTATTTTGAGTTAGATAAACACTATTTTAAAGATATACCTTATTTTCACTTGACTTTTGACACATGTCCAATTATATCTGTACGATAGAGATTATTTTATGCCTTTATTACACGGAGACGTGACGTGATGTGGAAAATTCATTGTAATATTTTGAAAAAACTATACACTGTGCCACACACGTTGAGATATTATACTTTTCTCATTTAACTATAGAAGTGATGAATGTATAACTCGACGCGTGCGCAGTACAAAGTATAGTTTATTTAAAAAAAAATCATTCTGAAACGCAGAATAATAACAATGTTTAATATTCATATGACTATGTAGGTCTATATAAATAAATAAATAAATAAGTAAGTAGTGTGAAATGGGGAGAACTTGCCTATTAGGTACGTGTAAAATGATAATAATAATAATTTCGTTGTCCCTCCGTCTGTCCATCATTCTGTCCATGTGTTCGTAACTTCATGAAACGTCCATAATTTCGTTCGAATTCACGGCTAAAAAAACTAAAGTAAACAGCCGGAGACGGGGCTTGAACCCTGGGCCATCAAACCTGAATCGGCGGCAACTTAATGGTGTTGCTACCGCCAAGCCTGCTTGACCCGTCAAAAATACAAAACATATAGGACTTAGCAAGAATGCGCAGAATTTTTACTTATAAAAAAGATTATAGAGCGCACAATATATTTTGTAAAATATATTTTCTTTAGGCACACTGGCTTTATAAACATTTTTTCGAGACCAGTGACAACTTTGATATGGTGTAGTGGCTAGAATACCTGGCTCTCACCCGGGAGACCCGGGTTTAGTTCCCGGTATTGGAAAATATTTTTATTTTATTTCGATGTCTATTTTATTAATAATATTAATTATTTAATTATGCCCTCACTATAGTGTTATTATCATAAAAGGACAGTATCGCGATTGGTTTTACGTGCAATCGCCGGGGTTTAAAATAGTATCATTAACTGCCGGCAGGGGAAATACAAAAAAAAATCAAATATTTTGATCAGTCATTATTACTATTTCATGGGTGTCGGCTATAAATAAACAAATATTAGACACCGGCATGTAAAAGTATTGTTATTTTTGACGGGTTACAGCTAGTATAACTTATTAAATTGGGTGAAAAACATAAACTACGTTATCTCTACGTGAGTTAAATTATAATTTTGTATTTTCGTACTCGAAATTCGGGAGTATCAGAATCTCTCATCGACAGGTGAAGTATTAAACTGACTACATTCAAATATAGAAAAAAAACCTGGATTGGTTGTAGATACAAATAATTAATTTATTAACTGACAAAATAAATCAGAGTTATTCGTGTAAAAGTAACTATTGAGATGAGGAGGAAGGAGAGAAAGGAATTATTGAGAGGAGAGGAGAAGAGTTAGTGGAAGTAATGTAATAAGTAAATACTTATGGTAGTAGTACATAGTTTGTTTTTTACCCAATTTAATTATAATTTAATATCTACAACGTAATCACTAAATCCATCAATAATATAATTAAACTTAGTTTGAAATATGTAGCGTCGGATCAATGAAAAATTATTGACACTGAAAAAAGTATTTATATAAAAACTGTCTGTACCTACTTAGATTTGTTTATATTATACTGTCCTGAAAATGATTGGCTGTAACTGGTAGAAACCAGTAGATTTTGTGTATTTTATCAATAAAGTAGCTTAATTAAAAAAAAAATTAAAAACGTTTTACGAACCCAGAAACATTCAAAAAGATTTGAAAGTTTCACAAAAAAAATATCGAAAATAAGACGCGCCAACATCCATAAAAAATCTCATCCACCCCTGCTCCTGTCAGTCAATATCAACACAATAATATACTTTGATACAACAATGAAGGAATATTTTCACGGCAACAGATTTGTATGTAAGCTTACAAAGTGAGCTAACGCCCAAATTGTATTGAGAGAGTGAGTGACCCCCGCACAACACGCTAACGAACAACTGACCTGTCAAATTCTGTGCGGGTTTTTTTTCTGTCAGCTTGTATATTGCTATTTAACAGAAACAAGTTTCATTTTTCATTCCCATAACAATATTATTGATGGAAATAATATCAAAGATCAACGAAATAGCAACAAGGGGGTGGATACCTTTTTTTATTATATTTTAAACATTTTCATTTTTAATCACATAATATATTTTTGAATTTTAAAGATTGTTTGGAAATATTTTAATTATAAATCAAAAAAAGGATTTTTATTTTTAAGCTTTTCAGTTAATGTTGAAATTATTTGAATACTATGTAGCATATCTTTATTCAAATATTAATCTAAATGGTACAATTTTAATTTAGAAATTGAACCCTCGACCTCTAGGTATGAATGAAATTATTCTACCGTTCATCATCATCACTCTTGGCTCTACAACCCCTGGTGGGTCTTGGCCTCCTCAAGAGTCTTCCTCCATTCATCTCAGTTTGGTGCCAGCTCTCTACAGTTCAGAATCTCCGAGGCAGATATATGTTTGAAGACGTTGTCGCTCCATCTTGGCCTAATTTTGGCCTTCCTAAGCTCCTTCGCCATATCGGTATTTTGAATCTTTACCATTCAAGATATGCACGTAGTAAAAACGCAAATAATATAGTCATTAGTCATTAGTTAGTTAATACATTTCTGTCTGTTAACATTTTCTTAATTTTAACCACCTCAAATGTATGAATAATAATTTAATTCCATAAGGTAGGAACAGTAATAACATTATCAGAAAGTATATAAGAATATTCATTGAAATTAAAGTTTCATGTAGAAGCACATTTGTCAACTACTATTTAAATAATGTATATATACCAACAAAATACAAGTTTTTAATAACTGTGCAGGGATAGGTATAGCTGGTAAAGTAACGAATTATTGGGTTCTAATTTAGGCTTCGAATAAATAATATAAAGAAAATTGTTTATCAAGGTTGGTTATCTGATTATGATTATAGCATTATAAAATATGTATATAAAAGATTTTTTAAATAAATGTGAGCAAGTATGTAAGTAGGTACCTATATATAATACATATCTATCATTTGAATTCCGAGTTATGGCGGCTGTTTTTACCATACTGTAAATCGACCGGAAAATAAACCATAAATATTTATTTTATTTTTCTCGGTCTGTTTATTTTACAATACTTCTTCAGGGCATTAATGGTGAGAATGGGTTTAGAACGAAAAGATTCAACGTGAAATGGAAGGCAGTGTGATATTAAAATTTAAAAAAAATATTTATTGACGTCACCAAGCTTTGGAAAGCGAGCAACAAAGGATAATCGGCTTTTATGAGGAACAGGTGTCCTTTCACAATAAAAGTGGTGACTCTAAATCAACCACTGGGACAACTTTATATCTTTTAAAAGGAACACAACCGTTTAAAGTAAAACCCTGGAACTTGTTTATAGTTCATATAATAATCGGAATGTATTTTCATACAATGTCAGGTAATATCGCTAAACCTTGGAATAGTAATCGAAGTGTAAGTTACTTACCCGCAATGTGCATAATGAATAATAAAAATAAATATTAAACTCTTATAATATTGCGTACACTAATAATACGATTAAAAAAAACGAATAACTTTAGTTATATGTTAATTAATATTCAATCGATTATGGTTAAACTGCCAAATAAAAAATACAAGTTCAAATGTGTTTTATAGATTCCAATTTATACAATAAGTAAACAATAAGTCGTGATTTTACTAAATAACTACCTAATCTTCAAATACAGTAAGAAAATTAACAATATTATTACTTTTAATCGTCAATCAGTAGGTTTTTACGTATTACTTACTGATCCATTTTATTATATGGTATTCGATATATATATATATATATATATATATATATACAATACTCTCTTGCATTAAAAAATTCAAGAAAGAAAAACAGATGTAGTGCCGGATACGGATGGAAACAATAAGGTGTACTGAAAGATTTACAAATGAGAAGCTTCTCAAGAGAACGCAAGCAATACGATCGTAATCATCTAAAATCGAAGAGGGCAACGAAAACATCTAATACACCAAGCATACCTCTGGAATATAATTGAGTAAACTATACGTATAAAAAAGTTATAAAAAATTCACCTCAGGGTCTCATGGCGAAAAAATATATGTTTCACTAATAAAGTAGGTAATACATTCGACGACAATCTGCGGGTTAACATAATTTGTTGATTGGTAAAGCTGCCTGTCGGATCGAGTCCCGCTAGTGAAAATTCATATCATTCCGCAATACTATTCACTAATTTTATAAAAATATCAGGTAGAAGGTTTGCTGAGGAAGTGATCCGCCCTTGACCTATGAATATGCAAAATCTGCTTTATATAATTTCAAGTATACTCTAATACAGTATTTTTTTGTATTTATTTGTGTATCTACTTTAACTTTTATCTTAATTTTATATGTATATTTTCTTTTCTTTTAGATTTATTTATGTATTCTTATGATTGAATATATTACTAAATTCTATTCTGCTTTCCTTTTTACGTTTATGCTTCTTTACTATTATTATTTGTTACTATTACATAACTATCAAATGAGAATAACTGCCACAGAATAGGTTTTACCGAGTGTGGTAGTTATTAGTAAATTATATTAACATATGTAAAAAAAAATTAAAAAATAAACAAATCAATACAAGAAGCATGTACGACATGCACCACTGATAAAGCAATATACAGTATATCCACTAGCTTGCCCCTCATTTTGATTAATTTTTGCCTCTGAACAAATGAACGACAGCGCGACGCATGAACGCATAGATATGAGTTTACCATAATTACATTATTTTATATCTAAGTATACAAAGATGATAATTGTTTGTCATAGATAAATAAACAGTCAATATGATTTTTTTTTTAATATTTTACAAACATTAAATAAAAGGGTTTTTACCGGCGATCGCAAGTCCACATTTTTGGAAAGACTGCTTTAAGGGATCTCCGCGGAAAGCCCAGTATTTTGGACCGGGACGAACGAGTGAATATGGATACCGCGTTAGAGTTCTCGAGACTCGGGTCTCCATGATCATGCCGAGGCATTTAACTTTTTATAACGGTTGTCTATCTGCGGTGTGATGTTAATATAAAGCCTGTCCCGCACGATTAACGCCCCTCGGGCAATACAAGTCGTATATGACAAAACACCATTTAAGATAATTTAAGGCACACCCTGATTTATTAATTTTTATCTAGGTAACCATATATTTTATATTCAGCTTCACCCATTAAACTCGCTTAGGATTTATACGAGCGGTTCTCAGGTGTTGAACTAACTAGTAAAAATGTCAAACGTGGAAACGGACGGCCCATCGGGCTGGACAATAGTACAAGTAATAAAAAGGCCAGGACTGGATGAGGGGGAACGAGTAGGACGTTGACTATCGCGACCTTGGAAGAACATGATATCATCTAACATTCTGTCAAAATACTGACTTAAATTTTCTCTTCAAACATGTGTTACAAACATATCAAGTTTCCTGGAAGTTTAGAAGATTTTATTTTATTTTTTTATTTATTAATCAACGCCCTAGTGGACTTTTACAGTAGAAGAAAAGGATTTTTATATACCTAACGCAAAACACGTTTTACAGTAAATAATAAAAAAAAAACATATTTAACATAAATAAACAATATAAAATAATGTAAGAATATAAAACGAACAATATAAAATAAATGAACAATAGAAATGAGCAATAGACATAAACCATTATTAATACACAAGCAAACAGTAATAATAAGAAACCTTTAACAAATTAATAATAGAGTAAAATAAAGATTATTAAACCAATAAACCATATAACTAAGATAAGAAGATAAAATAAACCAAAAAAATAAATGAGAAAGTTAAAATTAAAGCATATTTAAAAGGGAAATGAACAATAATTAGGACACTTCAAAATAAATAAAGAAATATATATAATTCATGGGGAACAAAACATAATTAAGAATTTTTCCATTAAACTGTAATTAATTCTGTTGGTATATTCTAAGTCTAAGTAATTATTTAATTCGGGTATGATACTACAACAAAAAAGGTCTATGAATTCCGAAAATTTGTTTCCAAGGCGATGCATAGGTGTTAACGGTGAATTTAATGCTGTGGGGTCCCTACAAAAAACACTTCGTGATGTCTCGTTTGTTATATTTAAGAAGAACACGTGCCTCTTGAACGACAAGTTATGAACTCACATTTAATTCATAATTAAGAAAGATATTCAGCTTAAAAGTGTGATAAAATATTTTTTTAATTTCTTCGGCGGAGCTTAGTTCATTAACCATGTGGTGATTTTTTTACGAAAATGGCGCACAAACCAACAATAAAAAATATCAATCCAGCCCTGCAGTACCCTCAGAACATTAATTTATGATAAATTTATAGTCAGTTAATCAAGTGAACTGAAATCGTATAAGAATACTTGAAATTGTATAGGTATTATAATTAATTACAGTCTTCAATCTCTCTATCGAAGAAATGTTGAAGTTTGACATATATATATCGCGCATTTGCAAACTATATTTTTGTACGTTTTAAATAGAAAAACTAACATTTTCCAAGCATTATAATAATATTTTTGATAATATAACTAATATTTTGAATTACAATTTATATGAAAAATCATTTAAAATGTTGCATGAAAATGCACAACTTTAATAAATCTATACATTTTAATTTATCTTCAATTAATTGTCAAGCTACGATTCAAGTATATTTTTTTATATTAAAAAAAATAAAACAACGTGCTTAAGTAATGATTTTTTTATGTTTAATACGCACGATCAACGGATAGAGTGAAAGTGGTAAAATTATTTTATATATATATATATATATATAAAAAATAAAGGTATATAATAAATGGATTAACTTTTTAATATATTTATAGATACCTACATAGATTTGTTTATTATATTTTTTACGTACATAGATCATATTTCTTTATATTCTTACTTTTTTTCACGTCTACCAACAGGTTCTGTTTTTAAAAAATATATTTATAGCGTCGAAATTGTGTTTAGACATAATTAGAACATAATGAGATATCAAGTTATAAATTAGGACGTAAAAGTAATAACATATATTGAATATATAACGTTTTCTCATAGACAAGAACAATATCTATATATCTTTTCGATTAGATTTCAAAAATACTAATATAAATTCAAGAGCCATCTTATAAATTAACTAGTTCATTTATTAGTTAGTAGAAATACACGAGATACAAATAAGCGCACATGTACAAAGTGTATGGATTCCATGGTCAACTAATTATATCTCGTGATATATACTTATTATGCGGGCGTCACGAATTTCGTTTACAGTAAATATATGTTTAACACGTACTTATATATCAGTATATTTTTAAAAATAATTTTTAATTTCTTAATAAGTACCATGGAACAAAAAACATATATAACATAACTTATATTTTACTATTATGTAGTTGCAAAACGGCTTGTATAATGACTTAATAGTTAACTCATTTGAACAAACTCTATTATATTTTCTATCTTACAATTCGAGCATCAATCACTCGAAATATCATAATATTATCTTAAGTGTTTTTAAAGTGATGATCTCGTTGATACCAGTTTCGGAACAAGTCGGTGTAAGGTTAATTATATTCGATTGCCTAGCCTAGCGCGGTGACTAGTGACTAGTGTCTGGTGACCAGTGTCCTAGTGTGTCGGCGGGCGCCGCGCGTTTCTGCAGATGATATTTTATGCTCCGCAGTCGAACGCTGATAATTTATGTAAAATGAGGTGGACATTTATAGTGCGGGTAAAAGTAATAGCGAGCAGCAGGTGATCAAAGCTTTTGATAAATAATTGTACACGACACCAGATACACAACACTTTGGAGGGATGCGAGCAACAGATCCGCGGGGGATAACGCCCGACTCGTGTGGGGCAACTAAATCCTCTAGCGATACTCAAACTCCATCCGAGTATTTTTAATGTCATAAAAATATTTCATCGTTTAATTTTACTTCTTTTACATGCTTTTATTTAACTCTCTTTCAACATTTACGTAAATTGGATTATACATTGAGTCATTTTCGACGTGATTTGGTCATTATCCCAATTATAATAATTTCGTTGTCTGTCTGTTTGACGGTTCATCTATCCGTCTGTCTGTCCCCATAACTCCATGTAACGTCCGTTACGTCATTATAGTAAAACGTTTTTTTTTGAAAAAAAAAATTTTCGAAAATATTTTATTGATTTTTATTTTACATTTTTTTTAAATAAAATAAATAAATACTTATTCCTTTATTACTTAGGAACCGACATGTATAAGTACCGTCATTTTTGAAGGGTTAAAGCTAGTTTCTATTAAAATTAATAATTTTCCATTATTATTGAACATTAAATGCCTACGTAACATAGAAATTCATAACATAACAGAGAACACAGCAGACAGCAACGGAAGATTTCAGTGCGAGTATTGACCAGCGATAAAGTATCTACTGATGTGCGAGAAGTGTTCGATAGCGATACGAACGACATGAATCAGAGTTTCATGAGACAAGTGGAAGATTCTCGAGCTAGTGTGAGATTTAATTCTAAATATAGAATAGTGCTCCAGTTAAATGCGCGTCCAGTTAATTTTTGTGTAGTAGTATTTTCAAGTATTTAATTTCGTTCCTCTCTCCGCCGCGATATTATATATTACTATGTATCACCGTGATATATGTATGTACCAGTAAATTCATGTCTATATATTTTGGTAGTCTGTGGGGTAATAGTCAAATGATTCAACAGTTTGAGAGCCCCGGACAAAGACAGCATCCCCAAGTGGTCTGCCCAGCGCCCGGGGGAGAGCGGCGAACAATGAGTCATTTAGTGATTTAGATTGATGCGATACTGCGAGCCATTAGACACGGAGATTGTGCCACGGCAGACAGCTAAACACCCACCAGTGGCGTAACGCGATCAGATTAATGGCCTTGAGGGGGGGACACTGATTCAGTCAACAAGGCGAAATCCCCCCACCCCCGCAGAGTAATCTCGGAGGGATGCTGCGCGGGTTAATTGATATACTGATTGTTGGAGTGGACGGGACGCTTGACTCAATTCCATTACTAAACTGTTACACGGGTGGGGCGACGCGCTGCACGCCGCCGTCTTGATGTATCGTTGTAATTATGGCGGGGGGACATTTTTATAGCCCAATTGTGTTGCAACAGCAGATCGATCTCAAAGTGGCTTATCGACAATTATTTATGAAGACATTACAAATTTACATATTGCATGTAGGGTGGGGCGATAGATTAATGTTGTGTTTTATGTTTGGGTTGTATTCGGTATTTGATGAAATATAACATAAAAATCTTGGTGACGACCATGGTATCGGCTTTGTTGAAAAGTTAATTTTACGCATTGTTTAAATATGATTACGATACCATGATTTTCGAAATGAATTTGAACAATTTACGAGCTTTTTTCTCACGAAGGTGGATCTATTGATGGTGAAATGGCTAACCAAACTGAGCACAAATCAACTGCCATCAGTCAAATTTTCTGTCGCTGAAAAAAGTGTTGCCAATTCAAAAAACTTACTTAAACCCTAATCTCATAATATTATCATTTTCAACTTGTATAAGATCTGTCGAAACCAATATAATTGTCCACCCCTATTATCACCTATAAACATCCACGTCCCAGCAATAGCTACTAGAACATAATGCCTCTTCCACATTCCTGCTGCTGCAACTCCGGATTACGCTCACCCAAAGTGGGAATGTGCCGAGCCTACAGCGATTTGTTTACCGACATTGACATCTATCATGTGTCTCTATACCACCTAAGATCACAAGTGAACATAATTCTGCGTCGGGACATTGAATTAATACTTGATTAACAATTAAATATAGATTCAATGCTGCGATGCACGATATAAATAAAGTTATACTTATCTCAATATGTTATATTTAATATTATTATTTACTTTATTATGTTTCATTCACTACTACCTATGTCTGTTATTTTAATTTACTTATATTATAATTATGTATTACTTCAAAATTATTTTTATGTGAAAGGATATAAGTTAATAAGTTCATTACTATCTATTTACACTCTCATATACATATTTATACATATCATTTTCTTATATCTGTTAATGTTTTTTTTTTTTAATATTTCATTTTACAGGAAAAATCTTCTAAAAAAACCATCCTATATTAATTATTTAATAATTAATTTTTCATGTTTGTAGTGTTTACTTGGTGGTTGGATATTATTATCTATTATTTATGACATTTTTAATTACTTTGCTTAAATGGTTTTGATTAATTTAATGCCAGCCAGGATCTATGCTGCTGAATCAACGTCAGGACATACCCACGCTAGCAGATCCATCTATAAAATTGGTTAGTAATGGGGAATTCATTTCTATGCTTCTATATATTTTTATGGATCCGTCAGTGTTTCGGTCTATAGAATTACGCTTTTCCGAAATAATGTGAAAAATAAGCTCACATTCCTTTATAAAATATATTATATAGGTATTCTATAATTTCAATTTGTGAAATTGAGACATTCATTAAGATTCAAAATTAAATTTGTACTTAAAACTCTAAAAAAATTTAATCATTTCATGATCTTACATTCCTGACTTGGTAAGAGCTGTAATGGTATCTACGCACATCTCCCAAAACAGGAAATAAACAAACTACAATCTATTTTAATGCCGCTGCAAGACTCAAGACCGGCGCATATGTCACACCATCTTCAAAACCTTCACCGACTTAAATGTCCAGAAAGGATTGAATATTAGTTATGCCTCACAATATTCAAGGTTATTCACAACATGGCCCCTCAATACATTACCGACTTCTGCATTCCTTTTCCCGCAAATAACAGACAACTAACTCTTCGCTCAGCATCAACATCTTATAGAAATAATTTAGTTGAAGTAAATTGCGTTCACAAAACCAATTTCGGTGACCGTGCTTTCGCGGTGGCTAGACCAAATTTGTGAAATAAACTACCAAATAAATTGAGACAAACATACAGCTTACCATAGTTCAAAAAACAACTAAAGACTCATTTGTTTAGACAATCATATAAAAACCTATAGAATCAGACCGTTACATCACTAAGTAATGTTTCCCACTCCTAGTATGCACTCCGCGAATATACCTGATTCTTTCTAGCACTCCCAATTATTTTTTACACATTCAACGCGTAGGCTATTGTTTGAAAATGGAGATGTGGTCTGACCTGCCAGTCTTGGTGATGATCATCTCGGTGCCCAGGTCGTGGAACTTGTCCCACAGGTCCTTGGTCTCCAGGCGGCAGTCGGCCTGCAGCAGCTCCTCGCAGTTGCAGCGCGGCGCGGGCAGGGCGCGCGGGCCGGGGGATGAGCTGGGCGAGGGGGAGGACCGCTCTGGGGAACACAAAACCAGCGTTACCGTTACCGTTACCATCTCCTCGTCCGAACCCTCGCATAGTCCACCGTGCCATAGGCCATCGTACGCGGCTCCTGAGGTGGAAGGCTCACAAAACTATTTATGGCATTTTCCACCAATCATACTCCCCTTTTTCATAAAATCATCAAAATCTACGCTTTTAACGATTTATTACTATAAACCAACCAAGTTGACACAACTGGCGCTAAATAAAATTGAAGCATAAATAAATTACAAATTTATTAGTAGCTTACGAATATGTTATTTAAAAAAAATATTCACTTAAATTTGAGCAGCTTGTTGGTCTTGTGGTTAGGACTCTCGCCTCGTGATCCAAAAGTCGCAGGTTCGAACATCACTCCAGAACAGCGAGTTAGTCCTATTTTCATAGCAGAAGCTTTTAGCTTAGTTTGAAAATACTAAGAATTTTGATGTGACACGTATTCTGTGTTCGCATCTCTATTAAAAAAAAATAGAAAAAAAATTAAATAATGAAAAAACTTTTATATCTCTGAGTTATTAGCTGTTTATTGATTGATAAAAGCTAGGTGATATACCTATTAAAAATGCTGGCAATTAATTAAAAAAATATAATTTGATTTATTAATTAGAAGATTAGGAAAACCGGTTTTTAAGGCCTTTTGTATGTCCTGTATTTCTTTTCTCTATAAATCCACCACTGATTGGAATAAACTAAAAAAGGCTAAAAGAAAGAATAAGCAGTTTAGGTGTGTATGCGCTCTTCTTGTCAAACTACGTCTCATAATCTACACCTCAGAACGTTCAAGGGGTATTTCTTCCTCAAAAATGTGAGAACAAACCAGCACATCATCATCATTGCCCAGGCTATATTGACTTGGTAAAGATGAAGTACAGTGAATGTGTGACCATATTTCATCATTGACAAACATGTGAAAGAAACCTGCTGACGATTTTGAGATGTACCTACGAGGTTTCAACATAAAATACGCGTATTTTGAAATTCGCGAGCAAGTCCAATTGTCACAAAGAAAAAAAATTTGCACTAGTAAACTTGTCCCTGGCGTATTGGATGCTTACTTTGGAATTGGCTATCGAAAAGGTTGCACTTTTTTGATTTTCTCGGTGATTTTTTACTTATGGAAAAAACGAAAAGATTTCAAAATTTCTAAACAAAAACATCACCGTTGTGATGCCGCGGTCTTCTTATTTGCCGGACATGGTCCCCTGCCTATTATCTACTACCTATAAAAAAATCATTAATGGTCTACGTTTTGCCATCATTGAAAAAATACCGAAAATCGCGTTCCAAAATAATTGGATATTGAAAAAGCGCCGAGACAAGTCTATTGCATTCGACGACGACTTCTTTTAATAAATAAAGATTTTTTGAAAAAAAAAGTCGAATTATTTTTTTGATCAAACCTCGTAAATAGTTTTTTCGTGGTAGAGAATCTATTTTATTTCCAATTTGAAAATTGAATGGTCGAAATTGTGCGTCGCTGTCACGCGCGATACGCATTCAAACATTCGCCGCGACAGTATGGAGATCGAGCGGTCTCACCTGAGCACGGCGTCCTGGAGCCCGACAGCGGCGAGGAGCGCGGCGAGCGGGGGGAGCCCTCGCCCTCCCCCTCCCCCTCCCCCTCCCCGTCCGAGCAGCGCTCCACGTCCACGTCCGCGTCCTCCTCCGCGCAGGCGCTGGAGGCCGGCGAGCCCTGCAGCGACACGGCTCCTGGACAGACATAACTCCAATTTACTCCGAGTGTATTTCTTCGAGTGACACCGAAATCTTTCTTCATTTAAAAACTAAAAAAAAATTGTACGAACCACTTTGACTAATTTAACGTCGACCGGTTTCAATACTGTTGTTCCTTCGTCAGGACAGACGCGCACCGACTGAGTTTAGAGGTTTATACAACATTTTGTTAGTTTTTAAATAATATTAATGTTCAAAATATTATTTTTTTAATACATGTACCTACATATACAAAATAAGAAATCACACAAAAGTGTAAGCCTCTCTCCAAACACACGAGTTGGTTTCTTTTTGGAGAGGTACGGCGAATAAAATATATGTATTTACTATAGTTTTAATAGAATAGAATAAAATAAAATATTATAACGAAACAAAAACGTAAAAAAAAATATTTAGTATTTTTTCAATAGGTTGAGCAACTTTGTAGATTGAAATTTAAAAAAATTATTTTATTATTTGTTTTAATCTACTTATATTAATTAATTACACCTACATATTTCGGAAAAACCTTTCCATCGTCGGGGTATAATATATTTTATATATATTTTATATTTATAAAACACCCTCACGATGGAAAGGTTTTTCCGAAATATGCAAGTGTAATTAATGAATAAAAAGTAGGTTAAAACAAATAATAAAATTATTTTTTTGGAATCTATTTAGACAAACGATATCCCAAATTTAGCTGGAATCACAGCGTCTTCAGGAGAATGCCCTCTCACCACGGAAGTCAAGGACATACAAGATACTCTCCTGAACACACTGTGATATGACTCAAGATACTCTCCTGAACACACTGTGATATGACTCAAGATACTCTCCTGAACACACTGTGATATGACTCAAGATGGCTCTGCTAGGAGCCTCAATAATCATCGAGCTTGCATACGAAAATTTTCTTCATTGTATCTTGTACCTATATGCTTAAGGCTATATATAAACTTACAAAAATAAATTGAAAAAACATGCAATCCCAATTATATAATGTCGTTTTCTGTCTGTTTCGTCCGTCCGTCTGTCCCCGTAACGACCGTAAATCATTTATTGGAAAAAAAAAATTCATTTTTACGTAAAAAAATTTGTTTTCTTAATTTTTTTTCTTTTTCTTTTCTTTTTCATATTAATAAATAAATACTTATTCCTTGGAAACCGACATGTAAAAGTACCGTCATTTTCGACGGGTTACAGCTAGTACTGTTTAATATACGTATGTGCAAGAATAGAGTTTTACCTTCACCCGTGAATAAGAATTTATCTTGAATTATGGGGGTAACCATCGACATAAATATAGATGTATGTAAAGCAGAGCGTAGCGCTCCATCCTCTCTGCCTACCCCCGCGCGCGTCATGGTAAATTACTTAGTAGTGTGCTCCTATGGCTTCGCGCTTATCCCACGAACCAATGGTTAAATTACAAACCTCTCACTCAACCGATAGTGATTCTTACCGAATCTTCTAATTTCGTTGTCTGCCTGCCCCGTAAGTCCGTAACTTTCAGGAATTCACGTCAAAAAAACGAAATCACTCGACTGGAGAGAGACTCGAACGCGCGAACGGAAGCACGGGGACTAGTCAACATAGCCACCATTGCTTCTCCACGTCCCGTCAAAAACATACTATATATACAACACGTTGTAAAAGCGGGGCTTAGGTAAGACGCGAATCATTAATTTACGCCTTTTTTGAGGGTGTACGGCTATTATTTACAATAAAACTTTTTACGGAGAATTCGGACACGTTTCATAATATAAGTGATATTCTGATTTATTTTAATATTTTTTTACGTTAAACAAACTTCATGTAAAAAGAGAAATGACGGGCCTAGCCAATAGAATGGGTAGTATGTGGCAAACGACATACTGCATCTGTTGTTTATTATCTGATGTTGCATAGTCAATAGAAAATTAAGTCATAAACAGTGACAATATGGTGGCCGGCATATTATTTTGTTATTTTAAGACTAAGTCTTGTGTGTGTTTAAGACATTTACGTAATATGTGAGGTATAAAAGCAAAGGCAGCAATATCCAAAAAATTTAAAAAAATATTTTGAACGTAGGATTAGGTACTAATTTAAAATGTACCGAATTCAAGATTCTATATTTCCTATAAACTTTTGGCTATGTTTCCTGTAAAATATTGGATTCAGTAGGTACATTATAAGTTAGTTATCCTCGATGACTGTAATCATTTTTTTTACATTGATGCCTCTGTTATCCGTCAAAAATGACGGTACTTCTACATGCCGGTTCCTAAAGAATAACTATTTACTTATTTATAGCCGACACCCATGAAATAGTAGTAACAACTTTTATCAAAATATTTGGATATTATTTTTTATATTTCCCCTGCCGGCAGTAAATGGTAGTATTTTAAAAACCTAGCGATTGTGTTGAGCGAAACACGAAATGGTTCGCTTAATCCTATTTGTACTGTATTTCTGACGTTGTAACGCAGGCTCGGCGGCAAAACATCGATATAGAACATTGCAGCCTTCAGGTTTGCTGGCCCAAGATTCAAACCCCATCTCCGGCCGTTTAATTTCATTTTTTTTCTTGCCGTCAATTCGAACGAAATTACGGACGTTACACGAAGTTACGGGGACAGACAGACAGACATGCGGACAGACAACGAAATTATTATGTTTGATATAGAGTAATGGGAACCTAATTAAATTTCCTTCGTTATTAAATACAGATTCATATCATTTAAAAATATAAGAGATTAATTTCGTGTGTATATCCAGATAAATAGTATACTTGTTAATTTGTCTAGTTTAATATAAACTTATTTAATTTGATATTAAAATATTAAATAGGTATAACATCATTTATTTGCTTAATACCACTATTGCGTGTTCGGTGATGCTTACTAGGTAAAATATGTGTTTTATTTTTTAAGACTTTATATATCCTTTCTTACATAAACAGTAATTACAAATAATTTATAAAAAAATCAATCAAATGAAAGCATCACATATTTCTTTAGCTTCCTCTTAAAAGTTATCATATTTGATTCATACCTAATGCTCCCCGTTAGTTCACCATTTTTTTTAAATAGAGATGCAAACATGGAACAGGTGTCGCATAAATATTCTTAATATTTTCAAAATAAGTAAAACGCTTGCGCTATGACAATAAGACTAACTTGCTGGTGTCCTGGGAATGGTGGTTGAACCACAAACCACAGATCACTGGGCGAGCATCATGAGTATTACGCCAACAAGCCATTCATTTGACACAATAACATTATTGTGAGTTGTACCTAGAGTCTCCAATCCGAATATTTGAATATTCGAAACTCGAATATATTTGCCTGTTTTTAAGTATTCTTTATTCGAATACATTAAGTATTCGTAAAGTACTCGCTCATATTTATATTATAAGATTTTTAATATTTTTCCAAACGAAACAAAGGTTTACGAACCCTGAAAGTCATTTGCAATGGGCTGTATAATGAAGTCGGACTTCAAAGATGTAAACGCCGTAAATTGTCGGACGTCTTTTGCATTTGTCTTTTTTTTTAAGTCATGCTTATCTTTATAGTTTTATTACAATAAGCACTTACGGTTACGGTCAACGATGGAGTCGGCTTTTTCATAAATACTTAAGCCGACCAACAAGAAGTTATATACAAAATATTTTTTTATAAACTTGCACGTGGGGTGTGAGATATGAAGTAATATAAACATATCTAAAATTTTGTCAGTTATAGAGAGAATACTGGCTCGTCTGTATCTAATTTTCTTGTTTTTATATAGGATGTATCTTTACAAAATTGAAAATTTTTTTTTTGTTTTTTTTTAAATATGTACTTCTAAATTCAAATTTATTTTTCAATATATTTTTTGTTGTTTTTTTATAACATATATTTTTAAAAATTAAAATAAATAAATTCTCTACAATTATTATATTTTTTCTATAATATATAAAATGTATTTATCTGTTTTTATCATCCAAAGTAAATTATTCCTTTCTTAAAAAATTTACGAATATATTCGAATATTTGAATATATTATCATTAACTATTCGATATTCGAATAGTTGGAATCACGAATATTTGGAGGCTCTAGTTGTACCTATGTAATGTTACACCTCTGCATTCTGTTGTGCATTGACTTTTGGAATTGATTTTTCTTTCTAAAAGTAGTCTTATTTCATGTTATCTTTTTATGTACTGGTCATGTTAGTGGTTTTTTTTTTCATTTTTCCTGCGAATTCAAAGGTGTTGTATCCATTAAATTTAATCATTTATCTGAATGTCATTATTTGTAAACTTTCTAGAATCACTTTGATTCTTGTATACCGATTTCATTTTAACATTATTCTCAGTCCTTTATTCTGGAGTACTGTTAATTATTTTTTTATACATAATTAATATAAATATATAATATTGTTCTAACACGCATAAATATGTTACTTCGAAAACTATGTAATTTCGTATTCTTAATCTTCAATATCCTTCAAACTAATCAACGTATTAAAGCTCCTGTTAAAAATAGTTTTTCGTTTCTAATTTAAAAAAAATTATAAATTCAAAAATAAAAAATCAAAACACGATTTTTTTGAGTTCAAATTTATTTTACCACACACAGGACGATCATTTCGGCTTATTAAGCCTTTATTAAACTGATGCTTAATAAGCCGAAACGATCGTCCTGTGTGTGGTAAAATAAATTTGAACTCAAAAAAATCGTGTTTTGATTTTTTATTTTTGAATTTAAAATAATGGAGTTCTATAACATAAATAGCGTCAGTGTTAAAAAAATTAAAACATCTAAAAAAAGTTATATTATTTAAGACAAACGTTTTTTTTATATTTTTATTTCACAACAAGCTTTAGGAAAATCTAGTCAAAATTAAAACTTGTTTTGTTTTGACACAAATTCGAGCTTTCAAAAGTGTTAAATCGATATTGAAGAGCTTTCAGATGTAGACTTCAAGACACGTTCGTCTTAACAAATTTGCAAATTAGTAATCCCGTAACGAAATCTCGTCCTATCAAACCTTAATCCCGACCTGTCTTACCCCTTTCTGTCGTCATAGCCACCGTGCCACCAGGGGCGTATCAGGGGGTTACCGATAATAAATTAACCCGCCCCCTACCCCGCGCCACTGGAAGGATGAAGGCTTTACGGCGGGCGTAGACCTGTCTTCGAAGTAACGTAGGAAAAGGACTAAGGCTTTCGCTGTGAAATATGAAACGGTAAAAAAATATTAAAGAAGGGCAGATGCCTAGGGGCAAAGGCATTAATTTTCAGGAGTTACGGAACACAGTAAAGTTTGTCAAAATACGGGATATTTTTGCCCGTTTGAATAACAGATAAATTTGATAAAGGTGTTTTTAAAGTTAATAAATAAACATCGGAATAAAACAAATATTGTGACTGTAAAATAATGGCGATGTAAAATATAATTCTATTTATATACCAGTGGCGTGCAGTAGGTATAAACTAAGGCTATGTTGTGATCAACTATATAACCTATATTTTTAAAATATATACGCATATACCTATGCTATGGCGATGCAAAATGTAATTCTATTTATATACCAGTGGCGTGCAGTGCGTATAAACTAAGGTTATGTTGTGATCAACTGAATAACCTATATTTTAAAAATATTTAAGCATATACCTATATACCTGTACACTGTGTATTAATAGGTTATGGGCAATTCTGATGTAAAATTTCAAGTATTTTGGTGAATGCAGTTGAAATATTATTGAATTTGTGTATAATCATGGCTGTGAACTACGTACAAAGTATTCCAAAACTGAGGGGCAGAGAAAATTATGACTAATGGAGTTTTGCGGCAGAAAATCTGTTGGTACCTGAAGGTACGATTCACCATATCAAGCCGAATGCCAAGGCGGAAATAAAGTCCGAAGAAGACGCAAAAACTAAAGCAAAACTAATTTTAACTATAGATCCTGGATTGTATGTGCATATTAAGGAAACAACCAGTTTTTTCAGATATACATTAAATACATATGTATAGGTATGTATAATATTATCTGTCTATTTGGGTAAAACATGGGTACAAAAATTAAGTGGTCGAGAGAGAGACAATCAAGTTTTGTTTGAAAGGTGGTAAGAATATTGAAGATATGTAGGTACCTACTACTTGTTTAATATATTGTCTGTAACCTAATAAAATTAAAAAATGTAGACAGAATACGACCACTGCAAAAACGCGACTGAAATTTCGGCCACGCGTACTATCCGAAGACGATTCGTCTAACTTCGGGCAGCAACTGTAGCTAGTTGGCTGTGTATTGGATTAGATTTTTTAAATCTAGAAAAGGGCATTGTGATAAATTGTTAAAAAATACTGTTTTTTTCTTTCATCCATTATTATTCCGAGCCCCTCATAGGTGTAGATGTATCAGGAAGACTGACTAAGTAGCTGGTGTAGGCGTCGGTACCCACCCGGCGCGTGATATGAAGGAGGGATTATCGCGGATTAGCGGCGCAAATTCAACACTGACACCGTGAATAATTAACGTCGCCGGCTTCTGAGGATCGATGGCGGCTTCTCTTCCATGTTCATCGATTGCTCTCCTCCCGGCTCTCCCACGCGTGGCGGAGGGCGCCTGCCGGGTGGGCGGCGAGTGCCGGACGGATATTTTGTTTCAAGCTACCAATTTGTACCAACGAGTAGCTTGTTGGTCTTGTGGTTAGGACACTCGCCTCGTGATCCAAAGGTCGCGGGTTCGAATCTCAGCCCAGACTAGCAAGTTAGTCCTATTTTCATAGCACAAGCGTTTAGCTTAGTTTGAAAATAGTAAGAATATTGATGTGACACGTATTCCGTGTTCGCATCTCTATTTTTTAAAAAAAAAAAAAAAATTCTCGTGCCTTAGATTTTATCACAATTTCGTGATTAATTAAGGTATTCTTTTATGATATACCTACAATATGTATCTGGAATGTGGCTACAGATTAAGAGCAGCAATCTATAATTTGAATTATCTGTAAAACATTAACTGCACGCGATGCTGTTTATTACTGCCGTGCCAAGGTTTTGCGGTTAAAAATATTATAATTAATGAATTGTATGTAGGTACCTAAATATTATTATATGTAGGTACCTATTGTGATTTCTCAACAATATTTTTTCCTTCCAGTTCATAAATATTGTTTTTGGCAAAAAAAAATGTAGGTACATTTTCGTACAAAATCGAGCTATCAAAAGGTCAGACATCGTTTATGCTTTCATCGATGATAGATTTGAAAATAATTTTTATTTACTTTTATACGTATTATGAAAAATAAAATAAATCAAAAATATCGTAATATACCTGAAGCACATTAGAATACATTAATAACAAAAAAATACATAACCCGCCTATAATTTTCAATATTTCCATCAAATTAGTAGTGAAAGTGCTCTTGTTCTTCTAAATATATATTTTTTAACTGCTCGAAGAATATTTTTTCTTCTTCTGTATGAAGGCTTGAACTTTGTCGTGACATTATTATTAAAATAAAACACAAATTACTTTGTTTTCACCACTATATTAGATTAAAAAATCTACATGTTTCGAGAACAATGTTCTCTTCATCAGGATTATTGTGATGAAGAGAACATTGTTCTCGAAACATGTAGATTTTTTAATCTAATATAGTGGTGAAAACAAAGTAATTTGTGTTTTATTTTAATATATTTTTTATAGTACCAAACGTGAGTGGAAACTCTACAATGTCACTCTAAATATTTTCTTTTATTTTTAGTAGTATTTTTTTTATTCAAATAAATTTCAAACTATTTTTTCTAAACGCCTTATTAAAGAAAGAGTATCGGTTAATAATAAATCATGTAGGTATTGTCCGCAAAGCGGCCAAAAATTAAGCCACGGAGTAGCTTATAGCTAATATTATACATTTAAAGTAAAATTTATGAATGTAAGATCAAAGAGAACAGAAGATTGAAGGTTGTAGGAATGTAGCTTGGCTGTTCGGACTGGGCCAATTAAATATCACTCAATCCCTCAATATCGAGACTACTTGACTATCGAAACTATGCTTTTAAGGCGTATCTTAACCTTTATATCATGTAAGTATTGATTCTGTATTTGGACCTTAATAGTAGAGAAACCGTGCGAAGAAATAAAAACAAATTTTCATATAAACGATTTATTGTAAAAGATTCAAAGTAATTATTTAAATTTAGTTGATTTTAGGGATTCTCTTAAAAATTAAAATAAAATATCCAAATATTAAAAAAAATACATAGATACTTATCGTTTCCTAATTTTTGTCTTTAAAGATTACATCTTTATTTTTCAAATATTTTTAAGCACTAGGTAGGTAGGTATGTAGGTAGGTACCTACAAATATTTACAAGGTTGTGTGTAAAAAACCAGTATAAAAAATCTTATTCACTTTCGAAATGGGTTTCAACTCGCATCTGTGATGCTAATGAATGAAAAATGTATTATGGTGGAAAGAAATGTTCTACATAAAATGGAAGTGATACAAGGTTAAATAATTATTTTTAAACAATTTTTATTAATCAATCAGAAAAAACATACAGAAAAAATCAAATTAACGAAAAAATATTGAAATGCCACCGAGACTCGAACCACGGACCTCACATTCTATCCGGGAATGGCGCGTTATCCAATTTCGCCATGGCACTCTGGTAAGTTAATGAAAATTTTTCAACCTTATATGTAGTCTCTTTTTAATTGATTAACATTTTTATTCCCAGTGGCATTTAAATATTTTTTCTGTATGTCTTTTCTGATTGATTAATAAAAAATGTTTAATAATTCACAGAACTTTGTTCTGAAATTGCAACTTCACAATAAGAATGTGTTTCCTTTAATAATTATTTTTAACTATTTCTACGGATATAAATATGAAAATATGAGATGAGAAAGGAAAAGATTTCCAAACCACGTCTAATTATTGTACCTAATAGTTGATAATAATAGCTAATCTATTTGCTTATAAATATAAGTACCTACTTACCTATGTCAAAATAAATGCAGCAATAGAAATGCCAATCAAATATCTGTACATAAAATAAATTATAGAAGTCTCAAAAAGACGAAGTTATTTATATAAGAAAAGAATGTGGAAGTCTTTATAGGATAAATCAGGGCTTATGATGTGTATGAGCTGGCTTAAGTGATCATTTTACACAATGAAACCGTATTTATAAATTTGATAATTCACACATTAGATACCAAATTTTTTATTGTTGTACCTACCTATATACATACATGCCTATATATACCTTTCTATGTTCTAAATGAGTTTTCTTCACATATTCGAATGGACTAAGCGAAAGACATCTATGAAGACAGCTCCTACAGGTCATAAGCCCTGGGCCCCCATATGAAGACTTCCATATACGTTTTCTATAATTAATCTTAACAATAATGATTATCTCTCTGGGGACAAAATCCAGTAATTTTGTTCTCAGAACATACATAACATACATCAACAATATTTTGATATATATATATATATATCAAAATATTGCTAAAAATATTTGTACATTTACCTATATAGGTACCACGATACATTGTAAATCTAATTAAACCTAGTTTGTGAAACATACACGGGGCAAGTGATATCCACCAAATATATTATCAACCGGTTCGATAAACTAATTTTGAAAATTAGTTCAGCCAACCGCGTATACGTATGTACCTTTCCTTCCCCCAACATATATATTTTTTTTTATTTCAAAAAAATCCTTGTTTACAAATAAAGGTACTTAATACTAGTTTAACAATAAAATATAAGATAAATTACACATTTTTTTTGTTAAATTTGTGGATTATGCCACTCTACTAGGCTACGCCTGTCCCAGAGTGGCGTTATAGAACACAATTATAATATTTTTTTGAATTCGTCGTATACCTGCCTACTAAATGCTTCTTAGTAAATATCCCCATTCTTGCTGACTACGCATTTCATTCTACGTTGAGGACTTTTGAGGACTATTTTGAGGAACTTCCGAAGCAATGATATCGAATATTGGGATCTATTTGAATGATTTTATGTTGCACATATAAAAATAAACGCTATTTCTCAATATTATAAATTATATCTTGTACCTCCAAACTTTTTTATTATAAATATTCGATAACCAACGGTTCGCATAGAGGTTTCCACAATATGTAAGAACCGGTTTTCGGGAACCGATACGAACCCACGAAGAGACATCAATAGAATGCATCACATGGTGTCTTCCCATTTCGCCATTTCAAAATAAACTCCAAAAAAAAGTTCAAAAAGAAGTTCCAGTTCAAGTCGTTATTATATGTCCCACCACATTTTTTCATATAAGATACCATTGAATTCATCGATTTTTGTCAATATATTTATTGTACATATTATTTCCCTATAGGTACGATATAGGTAGTTACGTAAATTACTAGGTATATTTCATATGAAACATAAATCTCAGAAGTAGGAAGGTACTTGTCTTCTGAATAAAGATGCGGTAGTAAAAAATATTTGTAATTATTGAAGGTAGTACCTACAGCATTTAATTTGAGTTAATTAACTAACTAACTAAATAACTTACCATCCCGCCGTTTCCCCGTGGGGGTAGCCAGAGAGGATAGAGCGCCATACTCTTCTGTCCTGACATACAACTTTCGCTTCGTCTACATTCATACATCTTCGCATGCAAGCTCGACGGTTGTTCAGGCTTCTCACAGGACCATCTTCCAGTATCTGGTTAATCTGGTCATGGCACGTCTTCCGTGGTCGCCCTCTCTTTCTGGCGCCGTCAACACTTGCATCATATATCTTTCTTACCATTATTTCCTCATTCATTCGCTCAACATGCCCAAACCACCTGAGCGACCCTATTTTTATTTATGTATTATGCTACGATCAGCTTTACATGCATTCCTAATATCTTCATTCGTTACGCTATCATACATGGATTTACAACACATACGTCTAAGGGACCTCATCTCCACTGCATTCAATCTACTTCTAATTCTAATCAATCTATGATAAACCAAAGATATTAAAGATTTACCGAGGAAAAAGCTCAATCAAGTGAGCATGATGAATTGGATCAAAATTAGGTATGAATAAACATATGGCTTTTTTATTCAATTCCTTTATTTTAATAAAATATGATTTCGCGTAGGTAGCAGAGTCTACCTTGCAATGATTTAGTCATAGTCGAATTTGAATACCTACGTAAAAATTAGCCTCACAAAAATAATACCAGGAAAGATATAAAATTTATCATTTAACATCTAGAGATGAAAATTATAAATAATAAATTATAAAAAAAATGCCAAAAAAATATATAAACCTAAATATCTTAAAGTACCTACAGGTTAGATAGGTCTACCTACTTAATTCATTCCGGCTACTTTTGTGAACGCGCGAAAATTGCTCCGACAATGTGAAAGAATATAGTTGCATAAAAATCGATTAAACAAATAGGTTGGTATTAATATTTCCATACACAAATAAAAAACATTTTTCATTTCAAAAAATATTTAAACGACATTCAATCACCGTTTTATAGATGTAATAAATTGTAACATTAAAAAGTACATTCAATAAATGTAATAATTTTACTACTCTATGGCTAAAAATATTATAATTGAATAGGTACCATAAAGCTAAGGGCCTACGTGAGATTTTCATAGATAGTTATGTTAGATTAGGATATGTAATACCTACTTATTAAACAGGTATCTACACACAGAGTCATAAATGTGGGAAAAGTAGTGCGATCTTACTTCTATGCCCATATTTACTTGATCGTAGGTACCTACCTACTTGATAGGTAGTATTTCTCAGAATGATAACATTACTTTAGGTAGGTCAACCGCTGGGAGCTACTAATATGATCATCTCATTCTGTTATCGTATGTTTTCTCCTTTTAGATAGAGCTAACGGTAGTGCAAATGAGAGATAAATATATTTTTTCCATGGTTCATAGATACAAAACCTCTGGGCGGCTGACTTATAGATAGGTACAGCATCTTTGCTAAGGAATTGATAAGTAGGTATTATAACAAATAAAAATTCAGCAAATATAAAGTTTTAAAGTCAGGGTAATACCTACTCAAATACTGCAATCAATATAATATAGTTAGAAATGTAATATTGCAACCTAACCCTACATGTCAAACCACAGGTGACTGTGGTTGGACATGTAGGGTTATGTTTCTTAGATTTTTGGATGATTAGGTAGGTATGTTATCTATTTATTTTATATTTATCATTGCATAATTTCCGATATTTTAAATTAATACGATCGTTTAAATAATTTGTAGGCAACATACCCACGCTGTCCACCCCGGGCGAGGGCCTCCGGCACGGGGCCGCGCACCTGGCCGCGGGCTGCGCCCCCCGAGACATGATGGCGGCGATGGAGAAGTCCGTGGCGCGAGCCTTGGCGGCCCCCAGCACCCCGTCGTCCCGCATCGTTCCGAGGAGCATCGTACCGCGAGACGGGCCGATATTACACTAACCGACACTTAGGTATTCTCTCTTTATTTCCGTAATTTCATCATTTAAAAATAAACTTCGATTTTAAAAGGTTCACTATAATTGCGCGAGCAGTCCGTGAAAATAAAACTAATTTTAAGGAGTTCGCAGTCAGTAACCTACTGTCTACGAAGGGTAGACGTCGGCGTCGTCCGACGGCGGCTGAATTTTCCTCGAACGGTCACATAAAAAATATTAATAAGAGTAGGTAAATGAATTTGTAATAATTTTAATCGAAAAATGTCTATCTAATTTGTCGCAGTATTATCGGTGTAGCGTCGCAAATAGTCAATTATAGGAAACAACGTTACACTCGATCAAATCGTTTAATGTCACAATACCATTAGGTATATACGTAAACTGTTTGTCGCGTCTTTTACACGGATGTTATTAAAAAATCTTCCGACGCGCGTTGATTTTTTTTACTCGATCGACCGCCGCAAAAAATCAACGGCCGCGCTGACAGCTGTCCGCGTCGCTCGCGCCGCCGACTTTCCCGCCCGTCGGATAATTTCGCGCGTTCGCGGAAGCTCGGAAAATCGTGACGGCCGCGGTAGGTACGGAGAAGATGGGCAAAATTAAAAATAAAAGTGTCAGTCGCGCGCGGGCGTGGGTCGCGCGGGCCGGTGCCTGTCTGCTGGCGGCTGGCTGCGCACTGAGCGCCGCGCGCCGCTCGCGCAGGCCCCCGGGGGCGGCGCCCGGCGCCCGGGCCCCGCCCCCCCCATTCGGCCGCGGTCTCCCCGACGATAACGACGTCTTTCCGCCGAACTTCAATTTGGGAAATTTATGGTCTACGGGCGCGATTAGCATCCTAGACGCCGGTAAAAGCGTAGACTATTAGTGTCGTAGTTCATTTTGGAATAATTAACATTTTAATGAACATAATTATTTTTAACAATACGAGAACTCGTTATTTTTCCGGCGTTGCATTTGTAATTACGAATTTCTTTTGACTGTATCGCGTCGAGATACGATCTCGCGTTAAAATTATTTTAAATCATTCCGTGTTTACGTATTTATTTCAACGTAATCAAGTAGGCAACTTAAATGAAGTAGGCACCTACTTACCCAATTGGGCAACACTATGTATGTAGGTTATTTATTGGTAATTTCGACTGAATTTCATACTCAATTTACGCGTAAAATTTTTATAAAATAATATTTTTTATCGAATACAAAAATGTTACAGTTTTCGTAGCGTGCTTTTAAATGTAACGCGTCGTATTTATTATTCAAACGTTTAAACTTGCCGCGGGTTTATAATTATATTATAGTGAAACCGTAGACGAGCCCGCGAGGGAGATGACAAGCCGAGTTCGAACATGGAACGCGGCGAATCTGTCGCCGGCATTTCCCGCCAACTTGCGCCCGTCCCGTCGCCGATAGGGGGGCACGGGGGGCGTGGCCCGGTACCGGCACCGCTCCCCCCGTCTCGCTCTCGCTGTCGGCCCGGGGCGGCGAGCGAGCGAGACAAAAAGCGGCGTCCCGAAAAGGAGATGCGTAGCCTTCTATTACTTTTACTTGCGGGGCTTCGCGATGTGATAGAGAGGGACGGAGGCACCGTGCATATGCTTGGAAGCGGAAAAGGCGATATGAAATGACGATACGAATGCTCTCGGTAGTGGATGGAGTGTTGTGCGCGATGAATGTTTTGATTGTGTGTGGTCCGACACTTGGCGGGATGTGAGAATCTACTTGACATCCACTTTTTATAAGAGGACAACGACTTTTACACCAACCTACCTCCTACTTTGTAGTCGACTTGAGAGCGTAAATCACGTTATCATACAATTCTGAACGAGGGTAATATCTCAATAATAAAGAACGTAATATAAAAAGGGGTGGGGATGTGGAAGGAGAAAAATATATAAATTAAGAACCGAATTTGCGGCGTTCTATCGTCTCTGCCTGCTCTTAATGAAATCACTATAAAGGTATGTACCTAGACAGGTAGGTACCAGTGGTTATGCTGTGACATAGTAGGGGAGAGTAACCAATATTGAACCGGCACTTATATTGGACCACTTCTGTTTTACTACCAAAATGAAACAATTTTTTTACACTGGCAATTGAAAAACACGCGATTGCAGCGCCACTAACATTCCGCCATTTTGTACCGACGTTGAATACATATTGCAACTGTGATGAAAAAAAATTCTTTTTGGACTGTATTGATGCTGATTTTGAATGTGATGTCTAACGAAGTTGTTCGTCGTAATAGTAAGTCATCATTTTGTAATATTTAATATAAATAGGCAAGTTTTATACTTTTTTAAATACCAGTAAATAAACACAAATCCGTAGAGTTTATGTTTTTATTTTTTGACACGAATGAAAATATACCATGGTCCGTATATTGAACCACTCCCGAGTTCCTAAATTGTACCGGTCCAATTAATGCAACCACTTTTGTTCAAAATTTGAATAAAATTCTTTTCAATCTAGATGACCACTGCAGATGGCGAGTGTAAAAAGAAGTACTACAAATGGAGGAAAGAAGACTTAGGAAGAGCATTGATGACATATAAAAATAAAGAAATGGGTATAAATGCCACTCCAGGCAGTATCAAATGCCAAAAGCGATTTTTGCGTCACGCTAAACTGCTTAATAAAATTGCTAATAATGATGTGACACACAAAGGAAGACCGACAGTTTTCTCCATCGAACAGGAAAAGGAGTTTGTAGAGTACCTTTTTTTTGTGGAAAACTACATGTTTGGTTTAACTATTACCGACGTGCGGCGCTTAGCCTACCAAATTGCTGAATACAACAAAATATAATGAATACAGCCTTCTACGTCAAAAGAGACCAACACGTCCAATAAAAATATTACGGAATCACTGGCAATTTTGTCACCCCTTCCAGATAATAAAGGTACAGATACACATGCCACTTAGTGGCATGCTCATAAATCAACCGGCGTTTGTATGGCTAGTGGCATACAAAGGCTCGTTACTAGCAACGTGCGTACACACATGCCACTAATAAGCAAGGCCTAGAGAAGGTCGATACTGCGCATGCTCACGTGCCACTAAATAAGCATGTGTATCAGAGGCTTAAAGCAATTAAAAGAAGATCTATTCCAAAAACTACTGAAATAACTTCATCCCCATACAAATTATCTTTAGAAGAAAGTATTCAACGAAAAGGTCAAGTAGGTAAAGCAAAAAAACAAGTTGTAATTAAAACGCTAACGTAACTAAAACGACTAAAGCTAGCAAAAAAGAGTAGTTAAGAAGGAAGCAGTAAAGAAGAAGACTTTGAAGCGAAAAGGTCAATTTCCAGTAGTTCAAGTGATTCTGATGTTGTAATCGAACTAAATGACGACGACGACGATGGCGATGATGAGCATCGTGTGGTGTGAACTATTTCGATAAAATTCGAGTGGCTGCAATGCATGCGGTGCTAAAGATGGCTACATGAGACCTGCACCACAAACCCTGACGTATGTGATGATTGCTTGAATTAACATTATTAGGTATTATCCCATTCAGCAGTATGTTCATTCAGTAGAAGCATTGTTGTTGATTATTTGATATGTTTGAGTTTATAATTGCCATAAAGATTAAGATATTTTTTATGTTGATTAAGCAAAACAGGCATCCAAAGACTATAGTAAGTAAAAGTATTCTTTTTTGAAATTATATTACTTTCAAATAATAAATAAAATTAATCATGATATAAGATCAAAAAAAAGTTGATTAAGTAAGATAGGTATCCAAAGACTTTATTAAGTAAAATTGTTCCTTTTTGAATACATACTACTTTTAAATAATAAATATATGTAATCATGATACTAAACTGTGTTTATTTTTCATTAATTACGTATTTTTTTCATTTGGTCCAATTTAGGATCCTGGTGGTCCAATTTAGGATACTGGTTGCGTTAATTGGACCGAACGACAACCTTCACTAAACGATTATTTTTTAATAGTTACGACTGCGCTACGATGAGAACAGATTGTTATTATCTAGCTACTGAATCAAGCTATATTTTCAGCTACTTTTCATTCTTATAGCTTGAAAGGATTTGGTGATATGTGCCATTATGTCAAAAGTGGTCCAATATAGGTTACTCTCCCCTACATACCTACCTATATATATTTAAAAAATATAGATATATACGGATATAGCTATATCGGTAGGCATATACATATTCTGTATTTTTTTAACTGTACGTAATGAACTATTGTAAACAAGGATTTTCAAAATAAATAAATATTTTAAATATGTAGATAACTACCTATGGGTAGGTAATATGGCAAAAATTTTCAATAAATTTTGAAGACGATTTAAATATAATTAAAACGGGAATAATACTAATTTCACATAAAAGTTTCTTTTCACAAAAATAAATCAAACATTTATGTCATAATCAATGGCAATGTCGTTGTAAATAAAAATTTCATATTTCGTATAAAATGTTCAAAAACCTACATTTTACGAAGATTCTTAATAAATTACCATGAAATAATTAATGTAAATAGAAACGAATTAAATTTATGTGATTTTTGAACTAAGTAGGTAATTCATATAAAAATAATAAAAGAAAAAGAACAAACGTACCTACTCAACATAATCATTATGATTTGACAGATGGAATTCACCACAAAAAAGAGAAATAGAATTCAAACAAAAAGTATTGGGTGGAATTTGTAAAAGATGTCATTTCTGCAAGTGACGTGCGCGCAGTTCTCACTCACATCATATGAAGCAACACGCTATTATATGAAAAAAATTATTGTCCCTAAAATCTCGCAGACAGAGAGATGAGTCAAAATACACGGTTCAGGACGAGTTTTTTCTTGACTTGACTAGATCTATGGAACAAATTTGTTGTGCGCAAAAAAGTGAGATAAATTATGAATTGCCTTCGCTTTGAGTTCACTATAGGACCATCTATTAGGGTCATTAATGACCTGTTGACGGTCTGTATGTGAAAAAAAAAAAAATTGTCATGAAGTTGGATACAGAAACGTCGGAAATAAAACATATAGCTGTAGGACGAATTACAGCTAGAATTTTAAATCGACTTTTTCTTAAGATAGGTATTATTTAATAAAAATATGTTTCCCAGAATGTTTACTAATGGACAGCTTTTTTGGTTGTATGTGCGCGCCGCTGGTAGGTAGGTAGGTACTTACCTATAGATAAAAATGTATGAACAATGTATATTTTAGATGTCTCACAGAGACGAAACTCTATATTTATGGAAAAGTAGATATAGAATTCTTTTGGGTGTACATAGGGCTTACGACCTATCGTACGGCTGGCTTAAGTGATCACCTTACACAATGTAACGTTCGCCATTTCCACCCATAATAGAATACCATGTCTACTAATTTTTGGAAGTTGTATATATTTAAATTATACCCCACGTTAACTATATTTTTTTTTTCAGTGAATATTAACAACAAGTATTTAAGACATTTTTTGGTGAGTTTAAACTTAAGTACAATTTGTTACTAGCTGAATTGATAAATCGCTTGGTTAATAAAAAAGAAAAAATACATTTATAGTGGTGCTAACTTCAATAAATTTAATTACAACCTAATTTATATAAAAATCTTTGTACTGGTGACTTAACTTTAAAAATTTGTAACATTTTACCAGATTCAATGTCTCCAGCATTTTACACTAGGTACTTAAAAATTTAATATTTATTGAATGACAAAGATTCAATAGGTAAATGGGAAAGAAGTGGTATCTACGCATTAGAATGCAATGATTGTGATGCACAATATACAGGAATGACCACAAGAAATTTCAAAACTAGGATAAGAGAGCAAGAACTTTGTTTGAGAAATAATTATAATTCTGAATTTTCTAACCACTTGTTAGAAACTGGCCACAATTTCAAAAAAGATAAATCTACCTTTAAATACACTTATGATAACAAAAAATTTAAATTGTATGCTGTAGAAACCTTAGAAATCAACAAAAAATTAAATTCAAATATCAATATTGTCAACAAAATAATAGCCCCATGTAAGTCACCATTATTAACGACGTTCCCTCCCTCGCCCCTCCCTCCCGCTAATTACCACCACCACCTAAAAACACCTAGGTAATACAGTACTTGCACATTTTAGTTTAGTTTAAATATCGCTCGTTAATGACACGGACTTGTCGAAACCGGTAGCGTAGTAATCATAAATAAGTAATAAATTGTAGGTACATAAATTTAAACTCACCAAAAAAATGTCTGAAAGAAATTGTTACATAGTAATTGCCCAACAAGTACAAAAAAAAAGTATTTTAGATCCATGAAGAAATCAATCGAAATAATAAACGTGAAACGGATCCATTTTTCAGAGTAGGTAGGTACCTACCTACTTCAAAATTAAGGGTTATAATATTTTTCAATTAGGTAGGTAATCGCCATTGTTCGGGAAAGAGAAAAAAAAATTAATTTTTTTTTGTAATGCAACGTGCATCTAAAATTTATATCTTTAGTGGCTGTAATTTTGATATCTTAAACTGTAATTATGATATCTTAATTATTTTGTATGTAGATAGGTATAAATTGATTTAAATATAATTTTAAATTTGGTAGGTGATATAAATTTATTTTCTTAGACAATATATGTTACTGCAAGGAAAATTACTTGTAGTAACAAAAGGATTAGTGAAAATAAAACAGATTTAAAACATGGACTCTCTTGAGCAGTTAGAATAAATTCAAATAATTATTTAAATATTTCCTTTTTTTAAATGTGTTCTATAATATACAACTACTTAGCCAATATTCGGTTTACCTAATGTTCACTAAAATACTTTCTTACTTATGCAAATACATTTGAGATTTTTCTATACGCTAATCAATTTTCTCACACGTGTCAACGGTTCAGTAATTATATGGTTAGGTCTTATCGTATACTTATTATATAAGAATCTTTGAAGATGGATATAGGAAAGAAAAAAACAAATAATTATGATATTATTTATATTTATTGCGAGACTTGCGAATTCATTTATCCTAAATGACAAGCGGAAATGACAGGACGCGCACAGATGGAGGACGAGCAACCGTAAATTTTTTTCAACCCTATTCAACCTTCGGAGATAAAATCTTATTAGAATTGCAATGGTAGAAATGATTAATTTTTACATCCAAATTAATCATTAAAAGATATAAATCTAAAGGCATTCAGGTTATTCGAGTGATAATTACCTCGGCAAAATATATTTATAATAACTTGTGAAATAAACATTCATTACGGTTCCTATATAATTCATTATGTAGTTAAGTGGGTGTACATTTTTAAACTACGGTTTATACATATGTATGTTGTATATATGTACTTACTGCCTACGACATAATTTGAGGAGGGAAAAATGATCAATACCAAAATGCAATTAGTCAAAAATTTTGTTATTATTAAAATTTGAAATACAGCTGCGATTATCACGTGAGACAAGAATAATGCAACAATCTAGTTATTATTGTTTTTTATTTTTATTAATCTATATTATATGTACATATATATTTTAAACTTGCACTTTGTAAAACTATAAATGCAGTATGTGTGCAAGAATACTGAAGAGCAGGCGTGTCTTATAGATTTAGAATACATTACTTAATAGTCTTTTAAAATGTAATACAAAATTTAGTTAATTAAGGTATCACCACAATATTATTGTTATTGTGTTTTTTAATGTATCCGTGTATTATTCCAGTACCATGTAGTAATGAAGTTGTTTTTGTGTCAGTAAGATATTACACATTTTAAATAGGTTGTCAGATTGGTGCTTCCTTTTGTTTTTAATTTGTGACTGTTAATTATTCTTATTTGTAGTTGTTTTCCTTTATGTCTAAATATTAAAACTAGTCGGTACTTTTTAAGCCATAGTTTTATAATTGAGGTTACCATAGGTATCATAGTGTAAACGATATCGTGTACCTATGTCTTGGAATACAGTATTTTGAATTGAAGAATTTAGTGTTCACGTTTCTTGCATGTGTCTCCTTGCAATTGAAATAGTTTGATGAAAAAGATTTAGAATGAACTATAGTATACGTTATTATATATCTTTGTAGGTATATGTCCCTAAACAACATAAATACAATCAATGAGCACTCGTATTAAGTTGTCAATGTTTCAAACGTTCTTGCTACTTTTACATAAATTAAAAAAATACACAATGGATATATATATACTTACCTATAGTTTGTTTATATTTGTTTGTAATTGTTTATAATTGTTTTGAACGTCAATATATTTGACAATAGTACATACATATATATATATATATATATATATAATATATATTATATATATAATATATATATCTACGTCTTTTAATAAAAAAATATTTACAAATAACTTGTAGAACCTTCCCAGTCTTCCCAGTTTAACGCATTTTAACATAAAAATACTAAATAATATTTTAAGATTTTTGCATATTAAATAATTTATTATGGGTGTGTGAAAGGACCTTAATTATTGGGTATGTAGGCATTTTAGTAACATAATTTTATTGATTTATTAGATTTTTTTAATATCGTTAAATTATAATTATTGTAAACGTTCAAGTTGCTGGTTACTTTAGTTGGCAGCTTATATTTTTAAGCCATTTTTGATTATCATTGCTTGTATTCACTGTCAGTGGATATTTAGAAAGTATAAGTTTAATAAATGAATGATGTAATAGTGGCTAATTACGTGGCTAAATGAATTTTAATTGGAGGTAAAAAATAAAAACATTTTTGGAGCTTTAACATTTTTTAAAACACATTCATATACATACATTCAGGAAAAAATTAATATAATGTAGATTATTATTAATTATATTGGTTATATATAATTAATGTAGATGTTATTATAAATAATGTATCTAGATTATACCTACTATTATATTTAATTAAAATGACGTACACTTATTTTCATTGGGATAAAAAATGATTAAGAAATTCTGAATTTGGCTGAGAATTTTGAAATATGTTTCAGATCAATTGTTGCTACATAAATCTACAATCTCAAAACATAGATACCGGGCCATGACTTTTGCTGAAATATATTTATTAATAGATATATCGTACTCGTTTAGCTGTTTTACAAAATATGTTCATTTTTATTTTTTAGTCCGTGGGTGTTATTCTAGTGGACACAATCTTACTTCGTAAGCTCACTGTTAATGAGCTTTGAAACTTAAATAGAAATAACGAACTGTTTCTCCGAATCCAGGAGTAACGTGCTTCTAAAAATTAATTATCACGCCATTAATTTCCCACAGAATGAGGGTAATTAGTAATTAGAGGCTTCTATTACTTACCCATACGGGCTGCTCCACGTCAATCAAAAACAACTTTTTTCTCCTAAAAACGAGAGTGGGATATACTAACGTGCAATTAGAAGGGTCTCTCTTGTTCGTACTTTTCAAAATAGAAAATCTGCTCTTGCTCATTATTTTACATCGCAATTGTGCTTATATATGCTTGTATTGCCAATATGTAATTTTATGGCAATAGCACAAATATAATTATAACAAACGAGTGCTTTAGAAATATATGGGTATAGATACGTAAATAAAACTGTGTACAGGTACGTAGGTTTATAAAAATCCTTTACACTTTTCCATATTACTCATTCGATATTTATGATTAATCCCGTGGTTCCATGTATCTATAAATAAACTGTTTTATTTTTAAAAATCATTAAAAATTTTATTCATCACAAAAGTACCTTCGTACGCAGATATCTGAAGAATTTATTAGCGGTCCATCAAATAGATTATCATGCATTGTGTATAGTAAATTGACATTTTTCCTTTTCATTAATTAATTGAGTTGTGCCAACCAGTTAATTACATAGTACCTGTGTATATTAGGTCCTTACATATGAAATTGATGTTTTGCCGTACTGGCAAATTTGATCTCAAATATCTTCTCTTTGGTTAGGAATTCCAAATCCAAATTTATACAGCTATTTACTCATGTATTTGTGTTTTGAAAATTATAATTCATTTGTTTTTTCCTCAATTGTTTTTTTCTTTGCGTCACTCAGTTTACAAAATGAAAAACTTGAAATATCGCGTTATTTATGAGTACGAGTTCCACCGTGGCACCAGTGCTGCAGAAACGGCTCGAAGGATTAATGATGTGTATGGCGACGGTGCCGCTAAAGAAAACACAGTGCGTTTTTGGTTCAACGTTTTCGTTCTGGAAATTTCGACCTGCAGAACAAGCCCCGTGGACGGCCGGAGACCAAAGTTGATAATGAAGAATTGAAGGCTATTGTGGAAGCGGATCCATCGCAAACCACATTCGAGTTAGCTGCAGGCTGCGGTGTTAGTGATAAAACTGTTTTAATCCACTTGAAGCAAATTGGTAAGTTGAAAAAGCTTGAAAGGTGGGTACCTCACGAATTGAGTGAAGCAAATCAACAAACGCGAGTTACTTGTGAGCGTTTGGTGGACTAGTGCTGGTGTCGTTCACTACAGCTTTCTTAAATCTGGCCAGACGATTACGGCAGATTTCTATTGTCAGCAACTGCAAACCATGATGGAAAAGCTAGCTGCTAAACAACCGAGGCTGGTTATTCGCTCTAGGCCACTGCTGCTTCATGATAACGCTAGACCACACACTGCACAACAGACGGCTACCAAATTAGAGGAGCTTCAATTGGAATGTCTAAGACATCCACCGTACTCTCCGGACCTTGCCCCAACAGATTACCATTTTTTTCGAAATTTGGATAACTTCTTGTAAAGGAAAAAATTCAACTCCGATGGGGCAGTCCAAAACCGCCTTCAAAGATTTTATTGATTCCCGTCCGAATGGTTTTTTTAGTAAAGGGATCGATGAACTACCTATGAGATGGCAAAAGTGCATAGATAGCAATGGTACATACTTTGATTAAATAAAAATATTATAATAAAAAAAAATCGGCTTTATGTTCCTCCCATACTAAACGCCAATTTCATATGTAAGGACCTAATATTTGGTTATATCGAAAAAATACTTGTGAATGAATTGTTGTTTTAATTTACTTTATAAAGGGAATATGGGAAACTGTGTTTCTGTATAAATTTATTTTTGAATTTTGGCGTTTGCGAATGATGTTATCAGTGATATCATATATATCACCAGTATTTTAATAGAGATGTATAAATCTATCACATACAAATATTTCAATTATTTTTCAATCTGGTAGTCTCCCTAGAAGAAAATACAATTTTAGCCTGCAGGATCACATGCAAATGTGATATATCACTAAATAAATGCTTAATTCGACTTTAGTTACAAGCGACATTTCCACTTTAAATTATTAGGCATTGGACATTTTTGAGATATAAAATGTTCATTGATTATGGTATTTGCTTACTCACTTACTTACCATCACGCCGTTTCCCGTGGGGGCAAGCTGAAAGGATAGAGCGCCACTCTTCTGTCCTGACATACAACTCTCGCCTCATCCACATTCACACTACTCTCATGTAAGCTCGACGGTTGTAGAGGCTCCTAACGGGACTATCTTCCAGTATCTGGTTAATCTGGTCGTGCCACGTCGGTTCCGCGGTCGCCCTCTCTTTCTGACGCCGTTAACACTCGCGTTATGTATCTTTCTTACCATTCTTTCCTCATTCATATGCTCAACATGCCCAAACTACCTGAGCGACACTTTATTAATTATATTAATTATGCTAAGATCAGCTTTACATTTATTCCTATACCTATATTCATTCTTTATCTATTCTATCATAAATAGATTTGCCACACATAGGTACATCTAAAGAATCTTATCTCCACTGCATTCATTCTACTTTCGTTCTTCTTCTGCCAGCTCCAGGCTTCACTTCCAGTGTTGGTACCAGAATTCCTGTATTATTGCATTTAAAGCACCGTTCACCCTATTCCCTGCAGTTACTCTCCTCTCGATATCTTTCTCAACTTTCCCTCTTCTATCGAACATACTACCCAAGTACACAAACTCTACTTGTTCCAAACATTCATTGCCGACTAGTAGGTATCTATTTCACACATTATCTTACTTTCCACCTTCTCGAATTCCATCACTTTCGACTTTTGACTTATATTCATAATAAAATCACTTTCCTTGCATATATCGGAAGTCTTGTTCGCTATTTGCCGTTAATACTGCATCATCCGCGTACAGTAAACAGCATACCTACATCAAATCACTCACATTTAAATTTATATGTCACTTCAATATTAGGTATCTACTAATATTTTACGAGTCTTATGCATTCTAGCTACGCTTTATTTATGTGCTCTTTGACACTCCTATTTTCATAAGTTTTCTTGTTTAATATTTCTTTGCTTATGTTATGTTTTATTTCTATGTATGTTCCTAGATTTATTTAATTTATTTTATATTTTATATTTATTTATACAAACTTTTTTATTAATTACTAAAAGAATAATTACAAAATCATGTACCTACAAATAAAATATGCACCAAACAATGTCGAAGAAATATTTTAAAAAATTAAAATAATTAATAATATGTGTGTGTTAACATGGCATATCGTAAAATATATTATTTATAGAGGTGTATCTGTTTGTGAATGTGTTAGGATGAATTTTGCTGTAGAAGTGGACTTGATACTTTCACTTTCATATGTAGGTATTATGCTTTGCTTAATATTTCTGTATTATTTTTACATGTCATTTCCTGGATAGATAGGTACTCCTTAATATTGTTCATATATTTTGTTTTTTATTTTGGTGTTTATTTTATACTTTATTTTTATATCCTTAGATACTCCTATTACCTATAGTACCTACGTATTATAATTATCATCTCTTTGGTATAGTGCTTTCTTGCTTTACCTATATACACTTATGTTATCTTTATACTTAGTATCTTTATTTTATAATTTTAAGCTCATATATATGTAGCCACTATCATAAACTTATTGATTATTTCATAGATGCATATTAATCGCACGCAATGAGCATTTATAACAGATTTGACGATAATTTTATCATGTATTTTCTCTGTAGGTATAGGTACCGTTGTCTTCCAATTATTAATGCTTTGTAAAACACAGATTAGTTGTGTAGACCTCTTTCCTTTTAAGAAAGACAATCGAATTAGTATGTGTAAACCATGCGTATGAGGCACATTGTTTCGTTGCGTTGGTGTTTGTATCCGTAAACACCAACACAACGAAACAAAGTGCGTCGTACGCACGGCTTACCCACACTAATTCGATTAACTTTCTTAAATAGAAAGACCTATACCGACAGATATATCAATATATCAATATCTAGAAATGTATTAATTAAAATGTACAGATCAAAAAATGACTGTAAGAAAAATGGTCCAAATAATTATTGGTTTTCAAACCCAAGACATTCCTCATCACGGACGAACGGAACAGAGATGTGGGCACGCACGTAATAGCCGAGCCCCTGAAATGATTTATGTGTTTCCAGGGCTGATCTCGTCACCCGCGCCGCAGCGACAGGCCGGCCCCGCAGCGTCTCCGGTTGCAGACCTCCGCGGTCGCGCTAAGACCCCGCTGATTTGTGAGCATTTATTTTCACGAGATGAAAAAATTAACCCGGCTTTTTGTTTCCCGCTGCTGGGCCAATTAGCCACCGGATCCCCGAGGTGGGAACACGGAGGAGCTCGGCGCTACCACGTGGTAACACTTTTTTGTGCGCATTTCAGTGTTCCTTTCAAATAATTAATTGTATATTTCCTTGCATTTTATATAAAATAAAATTTATAGATAGATACCTGTTTATGTAGTTGTTTTTGAGTTCTTAAATTATGTAATGAATCAGGTATACCTACATATAACGCTAGACATCATTCATATAGCGGATATATACATCATGCCTTAAATCTTCATACGCCTTGGCAAGTGCATTAGCCTCTCGCAAATACTTAGTTAAATACATAGTTATTTTTGGTTAAATAAAAAGAAAACACTTTGTATAAAATATTTTCGGGGCCAATAGTCCCTTCATCACGATACAATGTATACTAAAAATTAAAATTGGAAGTATAGACAAACAAAAACAAAAAATAAAAATATACACTAATTAGGAACAAATATGAAAACAAATAACTTAACAACATATTTGCAAAAAATATTTGATTATTTATAATATTTCTATTAATGCTATGATAATAATACAAAGTTATTTTGCTTTTATTGAAGAAGTCAATTTTTATATCACGATTTCAGATATTTTAAATTGTTTTCAGAAATTTCAGAAATTAAAGTACCTAGTGGATAATTAATTCTTAATATTTACAGCAAAAATATAATATTTTATCTACACAATTTAATTTGAAAATCTTTAACTAAAAGTATTTTAATAATTTCGGATCATTAACATCATTATTTTAATAATTTCGGATCATTTACATCATTAAACCGCGTTTCTGATTTATAATATTTTCACGTAAGCAAATATTGTGAAGATTGAATAAATAGTTTATATATTAATTTACACTAAATAATTATAATATTGTTTTTATTTGTTTTTATTTAATATGTAGTTATATTTACGCTCCTGTTTTTTGCTCGAGTATAATATTATTATACCTACATACATACATATCCAAAAGTGTCTACTCGGCGATCATGGAAAGATATGAATAATATTTCCTGGCTCAACATTTAATACGGCATCTACCTATTGCTTAGCCTTTTGGCGACTACAATAAATAGCAGAGGTGAACCATAAAGCTTGGCGGCACGGGGCGCTCAAGTGATGGGAGTTCTGTACCGTTCATATTTCTGGGCGATCTGAAAAATGCTGGAAGCTGAAGGTTTATCACACACACCCTGTATGGAGGTAATGTATGGAATTACCACGACACCCTGGGAGGGGTGTAATAGATACCTACTCGGTGGATTACCGCTTTAAATTTATAAAAGAAAATAAACTGTAGAATTGTTGGAAAGATAAATTTATTTTATTTTTTTTAACTTTATCTTTATATCTATTTATATGTCACTTCTCGATCTTTTTAATGGGTTTTATGTCGCAATAAAAGTACTCCGGCGTTTCGTTCTTACTTAAGACAATACTATCAATTATTTAGTTAAATTTTAGGTACAAATTATCGTAAGTATCTATAACAATTTACGGCACTCTCAATTCGGCTGATAGGGTGATTAATGGTGAGCTAAAAATTGATTTGTTAAAGGAGTTCCTATCGATAATCTTGTAATAAATTTATATTGACTATTTAATAATTTGAGGTGGACTTTGAATAATTAAAGTAACGGTGGGTACAGTAGCCGGCAAACATCTTGAAACTTTACGGCGTAGTGGGGTTCAATCAATTTATAAATTGTTGCTTATGTAAATAAATTAGTCCTTTTTCAAATTATATTATTATTTTAAATTAAATAAATTTATATAATTATCATTTGTATTATTAACTATTAGTAAGTAGGTAAGTACATAGTTATCAAGAAAATACTTTGTATAAACCACTATTTTCTTAAATAATCAACATGTTTCGGGGCCACTGGTCCCTTCGTGAGGATACAACGTACCAAAAATAAAAAAATATATTTATTCATTTTCTTCATAGTTGTTTAAGTAATTTTCAGATCTAATGTCAGATTGAAAGTAAGCAAATTTAGAGAAGATGTATTTTTTCATATTTTATTTAAACGTCACAGATTAACTAATTTTTCATTGCCTTTAAAGATATTCTTCTGTATCACTTTCCTACTTTATAACTTAATATTTAAATCATATTCAATAAAAATGATTTTTCCAACTTTTCAGTTATAAAAATTTTTACTGTAAGTAGTTTTTTTATTCGAAAAAATCAATGCTAACGATTAATATTTTTATCCAAAAAAACCTAATTTTATGTCCATATTTATAATATTTGGTCAATAAGTCAATGTATTGCTGGCTGTGGTACCTACGGTAGATCGCTGAGATAGCTTGGCCGTGTGCAACGTATGAACGAAAGAATCTTCTCCTTCTTCTACCTACCCCTTATCCTAATGGGTCGGGGTCCCTACACCGCATAGAAGGTTTTGACTTTTCCTATCTTGGGCTTCGCCAGCTCCTCCTAGAACGGCCTCTCGGTTTTCTGCTTCTGGTTTTGCCTGGAATATCCGCATTGGCAGTCTATCTGCCGGCATCCGCAAGATATGTACCAGTCACCTAACTGTGATTTATCGATAAACGTCAAAAAGGGTTCTTCGAGACATTATCTTATTTGAGTAGTTCTGATTCTCTACCTCCTACTATTCCTCGAAGAAAATTATGATGATAAAAAATGATTATTAAGAAAATAGTACTGAATGAAGTAGGAAAAGAGGGTGTCCACGAAAGCCTGAAACAATCAGATAGGTACAATGAATATTAGTATCCAAATAAGCAAAATATATGAATTTTTTTTATACTAATAATGTGTGATATATAATTTGTAGAATATAATTATATAATAATATTGTACAAATAGATGGACTCTTGAAATTAATTTAGCAATGGGCGTACCTTCCCGGGCCAATCCATCTCCGGCTGGCGGGGTTGATCGTGCGCCCCCGTGGGCCCCCATTAACCACTCCGCCAGGATATGATACGAGTCCCAGGGCGAATATTTTTCAATTTGCCTGAATGGTCTCGGGAACAGAAATGTGAATTTTATTGCTGACATTTCTCGCCTAGACGCCTCGCGAGGTGTCGCGCCCCTCTCCTGATATGTTGCGCCGCTGGGTGCGGGGGGAGGGGGGTGCCTGAACATAAATACAATTTATATTACGAAAATATTTCGGTGCGAAGGTGGAGCGGGACCCGAGTACACCGAACGCATTGGTAGGCAAATTAAATTCCACAAATGTTTATCATATTCTTACTTGTATCATGTAGGTATTTAATATATATTATACCTAATTATAATTACTTCAAAAACGATTTTCATGTAGTACGTACGTTTCCAGTTACAAAAAATAGCAAAAAGAATTATTAGAATTATTTAGAACTATTATATATACTATACATTATTTGTGGGGTATAAAAGCAAAAGCAGCAGATTATTAATGTAGAATGTACTGAAGTCGAGATTTTATAGAAAATATAGCCTATAAATATATAGGAAACGTGATTTTGGAAAGGATTGATATATAAAATCTAGAATACCTACATTACATTCTAAATTAGTAATTTTCGATGACTTCATTCAAATCATTTTTTTATTTTTTTGGATGTTGCTGCCTTTGCTTTTATACCCCACATATTATGTAAGAATTCAATATGTATATTTTCTTAAATCAATTTTATTTTTTCTGCTGGCAAATAAATGATTGACTTGATGTGAATAAATGTCCATAACTGTCGGGGATATTATTTTCTAGGCTAAGATTTATCAATCTCAAACAAATCGAAAGCTTTGACGTTATATTTAATACGCAAACGAATTGAAACGAAAATAATCGGACCTAATATTGGTCAACAGTTTCTACGTTAGTTTTTTGTTTTAAAAGTTAATGTGAATATTTTGACGCTATAGCTTTTTAGCAACGTGAAAGGAGGATTGCAATTCCAAAAGGTTTTTTTATTAGATTTTTTTACCTAATGTTTATTACAATAACGTAGTTTTAAAAGTGTCACTTGTCTGATGCACTTGTAGCAGTAGATTAGGCGGTTTAGCCGCATGTAGAATACTCAAAGTATCATTGACTAAGGAATTGGAATCGGAAATCGGAATGCGTGACCAAGAATTCAAAATAGGACTAGGACCAGCGTGAAAGTAAGAATGCAAGTCGACATCGACGCAACAGGAGATGCAAGTCTCTGAAACATGAATGAAGAACATATACATATGCCATCTAATTTTCTTGATCATCTAGATAGTAAATGCACCTTTAAAATGAGGTTAACAATTTTTTTTCGTCAGTTAGCAAAAATGTTTTAATTTATTTCCTATTTATTATTTTACATCTGATCACTTTCTGTCTCAGTATCATAAAAAAAACTAACTCAATGAGAAATAAAAGTCTGGTGCGACAGAGACACTACTACTCACCAAAAAAATTAAACTTCGTACATACCTATTATAAAAAAATTATGCCATTTTACAGCTATCAACCTGCAAAGTAAATTAATGTGGACTACTACTATAATATTTATATATTTTTTTACATTTATATATATTTTTAAAATAAAATAGAGATGCGAACACGGAATACGTGTCGCGTCTCTATTCTAAACTACTATTCACAAACTAAGCCAAAAGCCTGTGCTATGAAAATAGGACTAACTCGCTGGTGTCCTGTAATGAGGCTCGAACCACCGACCACCAGATTGCTAGGCAAGTGTCATGACCACTACACCAACAAGCTACTCATTTGTTTAAAGCAAAAGAGAAGAGGGATAATTTATCTAATTTTATCTGTCGAGGAACTATTACTGAAGTATAGATATATAAGGTACATAGCAATTAAATTATACAGCAGTTAACTTGCAATGCAAATGAATGTATATTGTAATATATGTACCTTTTTGGTGGCATGTGCATCTGTTAAAAACAACATAGAAAAGGGATAAATTCTCTCTTTAAAAATGTGTTGGTAAAATATTATTAAGCTAAGTACCTATTTACCATTATGAAAACCTACCTGTTTAAAGGTTGTTGTTGAGTTGTTCTGTATCTTTTCTCTTAATCTTTTATCATCCAATTTGGTTAGGTTTCGTTGTTAATAAAATTTAGAGCCAATTAAAATTATGTAATAAAAATAGAGGATTTTATCTTCGCTGTGGTCACAAGCCTGAACATAACAATAGATATTTATACCCCAGAAATCCGTTATTTATTATTCATATTTTAGTAGATTCCACCTGCATGCTGAAATGAACGAAGAAATTAGTAAAGGAGATTATGCAATGTTTTATAAAATTAGCATTTTCAATCAGTTCAGATTATTAATAAATCTTTTTCGCAAATTAATAATAGATAATAACATGTTTAGACAATTGTTTAACTTTATCTCTATTGTGCATCTATTGCAGGTACATTCATTACTTGTACACTAGGTTGATTAGGTCTACAAACGAAATGCACTTAAATGCAGCACAGAAGACAATGAATGTCGAGTCACGATATAACCATCTTCTATACAATCAGCCATTGTATACAAGAAAAAGCACTTAAATATTTACCAATAATCGCGGTGTTATCTATTTTCATTGAAAATGTTGTATATGAAATACTCCCCTAGAACATAATTTCCTACTACACGTAATTATTTGAAGTTTAAACCTCACGGAGATCGATTGCCACCCTGATGAGATAAACTTATATATTATGTAATTAATAAAAATGAGCTTTGTTTTTACCACTTTTGTTTTGAAAAATATCAAAATATTTCAGAGCCCGTGGCCCCGTCGTTAAGATACTATTGTATAATAACAAATTACAAATGAAAAATCGAAGTATAGACATGAAAATATAAAAATTATACATTGAAAATGAATAATAATAATAAAGTACCTACTAACAAGAAAACAAATTTAAAAGATAACTGTTTATAAAAAGGACCTGGTTATATATAATATTCAATTTACTATTAACACTTTTTCTTATTTCCGAAATTTCTAATTTATCAAACTGTGATTCTGTATGTAAAATTTGTAATATTAAAAGAATGATCCATATATAATTTTTATATTTTGATTGTCTATACTTCGATTTATGATTTTTAATTTGTCAGTATACAATTGTATTCTGACTAAGGGCCCATGAGCTCTGAAACATGCTAATATTTTGCAAAACAAAAGTGGTGAAAACAAAGTTCATTTTTATTAATTATATTAATAATTTCACTACAAAAATATTTTGCTCTTTTTGAGGAAGCCATATTTTATATATATTTACAAATATCTGTACGAACACATTACCTACTTATACTTCATACTCAGAAAAAATTCTCATGTCAGAAAAAATATAATGTCATAAAGATGAGAGCAAAAATATACAGTAAGATATATGTATAAGATTTTTATAATATCGTGGTTATCACTTACTTAACATACAAAAAAAATTGATCGTATTAAATGAAGAAAAATGCGAATTATTTCTAAATGTGTTGATCGATTGACCCACGATATGTAACCTAGGATATATACCTAAGTTTAAATTTTGTGTATTTTTTATTCTGCTTATCATTAAAAGTATTAAATTATGTATTGCGCAGTTATCAAAATATAATAGTTTCTTGATTTTTAACCAAATTTTTGTGTATTTCATCGAGTGAAACATTTCTCTATTTTATTTTTCATATATTTTTCTTCTTAAGTATGTTTAATTTCGTTTTTATTAAATATATTTTTAATTTTGCATTTTTATACACTATGCAATTGAATAATTTTTTACGAATAGTTTTAGTATAACTAAACACTATTCGTTGCCCTGTCTGCTCAACTAGAAATTTATGTTGCATTAAATCAGACTGTGCATTTCCACAGCAACACACATACGAAAAGTGTTTATTTAATGTTAAGGCAATGCCGTAAAAATACTTTCTAGTTCTAGTTCTACTGTTGATGACTAAATATATAAATACTTATATTAATCTCTATTTGTTTGCTGATAGGTACTTACCACAGTGGAAAACATTAGAAATGAAAAAATATTCCAATTCCAAAAAATGCTGTGACATTCATATATTTGTTTTCATTAAACATTTTTTTTATTTTATTTACTTCACGTGCTTACTGTTTATGACTTTACCAAGCACAAGTCATATTGTCATTATACGGTCACTGACATTAAACAAATTATCTATACGACTATTTGAAAGCATTATTTTATCTGTAGACAATTGATATACGCTTCTAAATGATATGTGGAGTCAAAACTTTTAAATTTTACCCCTACCCTGTTTAATGTCACTCATGTCAAATTAGGTTGGTATTTAAAAATTTATCAAATAATTCATTTGACGAGGAAAAATGTTTCGGTCCCCATCGTTACATGTTAAACGATTTCCACTGTACCTATAATATTATGTCAAGACAAACAGATAATATTTTTTTGCAACATATTAAATTTATATTTAAGTAGGTTCTCACCCGGTGTACTCCCATCCCTCCCCGAGTCGACCCTGTTTTCCGGCGACCTACCCGCGTATATTCCGACATAACGGGAAATTTGCATTCGCTGTTTTCAGTGTACGTTGTTTCATACATAATATTGCTTACATTTCACATGTTACGGCCTCGGGGTACGTTCTCGGGAGTAAGTATTGCGCTTTTCAGTACAAATTTCATATGTGGCTTTTCAGTTTATGGCGCTCTCAAACGCGAAGGAATTGCGGGAGCGCTTCACAATTATTGTGCCGAAAAATGCTGCGACCAACATTTTACCAACAAATCTACATCTTTTGTAATATATTTTTCAAAATATCATTTAGAGTAGATACATTCGATAACGATTTATAATTTTATTAATATAAATTATTGAAGTAGGTATCACAGAGGGAGAAGTTATTTATGTGGGAAACGCGTTTGGAGGTCTTTTATGGAATGGCCCAGAGCTTATGACCTGTATGAGCTGGCTTGATGATCACTTTATGCAATGCAACGTTCACCAATACCACCGGAAGAAGATTCACACATCATCAAATTATTGAAAGTTGTAAATTATGTATGTTATAAATTATGTATAAAAGCAAAGACAGCGATATCCAAAAAAAATGTAATCGTCGTGGATTACTAATTTATAATGTACCTACTGAATTTGAGATTTTAAATTTATATTTTATAGTGTATAGAAAACATAGGAAGGAATAGAAACACAAAATCTAGAATTCAGTACATTTAAAATCTTAATCCTCGGTTACCGCATTCAAAACATATTTTTAATTTTTTTGGATATTGCTGCCTTTGCTTTTATACCTCACATATGTTCTAAATCAGTTTATTTAATATATTCGAATGGACTGTGCTAGAGATATCTATAGTTCTTTCCATAACATTGTATAACTACATACATTTCATACATACATTCATACATAGATTAGATTATATATAGGTACTTCTTTATTTAAAAAAATGTATAATTTGCTTAAATAATATATTAGTTATACATACTTATTTACCTACTCCATCACTTAATCCAACAGAAATATGAAAACAAATTTAGATCCAATATTTATTAATAAGCTAATAAACTGATGTCTCGATTTTTTTAAATGATTTGAGTAGCTATTAGGTATAGTGGTTATGACTCTCGCCTAGTGATCCTGTGGACGGTGTGGTTCGAGCCGTATTCCAGGACACCAGAAAGTTAGTCCTGCTTTCAAGAGTTAGCAATACTGATCATTTTGAGTTTGCACCTGTATTTTAAAAAAATAAATATATTTTTACTTGTTTTTTTTCAGTTTTTAAATTTTTGCAATGTCCGAATGCGTAAATGATTAAAAAAAAGTTTCGGCATTCATTGTTCAATGTTTATAAAGATAACCCCTTAAAAATACATGTAAGTTACAGTAGGTAATTGATTATTTATACCCTGGCTATACAGTAACTTACTATTTATAAATGTTTTCTATAAATATAGGTACAATTGTGTAATAGCATATAAGTATAGGTACATAATACAGAAATTAATACTATTGATAACATGTTTGTGTATAAAACGAATACGTTAAGACTACAAACTATAACGTATATCACTATAATTATTGAGGATAATTTATATCCCAGAATTTACCCAAAATCCCAAGATTTTTACGATTATTTCTATATAGCATTCGTGGGAATTTTCAGTGTTACCCATTATTATTCCTACTACAGTAAAATATTTTTTAAAAAAAATTAAAAATATGAACTATTTTATACTTCCCCTTTCTAAGGCCAACTCAAAACAAAACTCCTTTATGTACAGATCCACAAATTCATTTAGCACAAACTATCACCACATTGACATTTTCAACTCAATGATTAGAAACATAAAACAAACAAAATCTACACAACCACACCCAAACTAATTCGTACAATTTATCTTCCCTTCTACTCCCGTCCCGCATTCCCCTCCACCCCCTCCACTCGCTGTTAAAATAATTTTAAAAAAATATTTTACTACGTCACACTTGTTCTAATAAATTACCATATTCAAATAAACTATGTTCTAATAAATTACTACATTCAGTGGAATATTTGTAATTGGCATAATTTTAAAAACCACTATTTTATATTTGTTAATATGTTAATATGCTGTTAATTTCCCTAAAACAAATAAATACAATTACTTGTGAAGTAAGAATAAAACTCAAAAGCAGATGTACCTACCTGATTATCTGAAGTAAGTAAAAGAAGGATGTGCGTACTTCAAATACGATAATAACCATTTTTAGTTCCCTCCAGTATACACATAGATATCTAGAAGAATATCGGTAAGTTTTTTACTAAGTATATGCGGAGATAGGTGAAATTGGAACGATATACCTATTTCAATTTCTCAAGAAGCGTGTATGGAAAACTAATAAAGTTTCATCGCTTTTCAGCGAATTCGATATTTTCACAAAAATTCAACTCGAGGCATTTTAGTAATATAAGATTTTTTGCATGTATCAAAATAAAGTAGGTAAATGGAATTCGGATTCGTGTTTCATGTTTGCGGGTCTCACAATTGAATGTGGAAATGGAATAAAACTTCATGAATATTCAGAGACTCGTACGGTAATAATCGGCTTAATATTTCAAGGTATGAAAACTATTAAAGCAATTATTATTAGTATTCAATTAAAAATATTATTATAAGAAGCCGAAATTACAAGGAGGAAGACCGCGATAAACAAACTGGAGAAAATTTAGAGAGACATATTTCACTAGATCCATTTAAGAGAAGATTGTCACAAATAAATCTTATCAATCTTTTTGGATGGGTTTGCCACATAAACAATGAGAAAATAAGAGGGCAAGAAGGTGGATGCATTAGAGACAGCTTCAGGACTTCCTCACAGAACAATTGGCTCCGTTTTACAAGAAATATTGAGCAACGTCTGTCATCTCCAATAATGCACAAGCTGAACATGTCATAAGACATACAGATGCAATAGAAAGATCTAAATTTAAGAAACGTAATGAAGAAAATGTAATATGTTTTCCAAATAAAATATATTTTAGGCAAAATAAGCAATGATTACGAATGTGAATATGCTAATTTAATTGACATAATTTTCTTATTCTCTTATTTTTCTCATTTGCTTGGCAGAGCAGTCATGATAGTTATGATTTATTAGGCAAAGCTATTATTTTTCGCCATATGACAAAATTTATTATACTTTTTTAATTTCACCGATGTTCTTAAATTTTACATTATTTTTACAAAAGTATTCCGACATACCTATATAGATAATAAGCACGTCAGTTTGAGGTACCATCACAACCTTTTACTACGGAGTGATAAAGAAAATGCCATCTTTCGAATAATCGCCGCCATACTTTTTATTTGAATTTTTAGTGCCCTGTGTATTTTTGTGCGTTGGCTTATTTTCATTGTGCGCGACACGTAGGCCGCGGGGCGCGGTTTACGAGCGCCGTATATCCCGCCACCCGCCGCCTCCCGAGGTAACAACACCTTACCCTGTAACCGCTCACCCCTGCCAGTTTCAAATTTGTAAATGGCTTTTGCGGAAAAGCGAACTGCGGCCGGGGCTTACGGGCTAACGGCTAACGGGGGCTGTTCGGCAGTCGCGCGGCTCGCCGGATATCCCGCGAATATGCTCAGCCAGCTCGTTTGCAGCTGAAACCGTATTTGGGCGGTAATGCAGCGCTTGACTGAAGGAGGCTGTGTTATTACAACTCTTTCCCTCCAAAATATTGCAATTTTTCACGCTTGGACAATAAAAATATCTAAAACATACGACCAATTTATCATCACATCGTTGCCCCGGGGATAGGCAAAGAGGATGAAGCGCCACACGCTTTTATCCTGACCACCAACAAAACTAAAACTGGAGCTTACGAGTAGTTGAATGCGCTGCATATAAAAATTGCCATTTTCTTTTATCGAGAACCTGTGACAACTTAGTATTCAGTGGTACTGCTTTTTGAAACGTTTTTCAGATAAATAATTTTAACCAAATACATAATTATGTGCGTATTTTTAACATAGGAAAATATTAATGAAATGGCGGCATTAATAAAAAATGTTTTTGAACGAATTTATCCGTATCCTGCTTCGTGCATTTTTTCATGCAAATTCGTGGATTGGTTTCTACCAGAACCATTTTCTAGTTAGATATGTGGTTTACCTAGTCATAACATAACACATCTTCTGCGGACGTTCGCTATTTCTGATGATATCTGTGATAACTACGTCTTTCGTACCATTTTTCCTCTTTCATTCGTTTTACGAGACCAAACCTCCTAAAAGACCGTTTTTTAATCCGATCAGCTTTACAACACGTTCTAATTTGTTCATTCTATACTCTAACATATGTCAGTGGATTTGCCACATATATTAATCATTAAAGTGAACTCAGTTTCTCTGTATTAAGTCCTCTTTCTCTTCTGACAGCTCCAGGATTCACGTCCATACACCAAAACAGAAAAAAACATTATTATTTCTGTTGTGCCTATATCTAAAGAATCAGTATGTTAATTATACCCATTGTATACATAGGTATAACGACAGAGTTCACCAAATTATCTCATTTCTACTACACTCTTCTGTGTTATTAATAATTATGCTAATTTATAAATGAATAAAATACTTGTGTATGACCACTTTTGAGTTAAATTTATACACGACTAGTTTCGAAAGCCGCAGATGCTCTCATCTATATTTATAGAGAGTTTATATTCTCACCTGTGAATGAGAGCATCTGTGGTTCTTGAAACTAGTCGTGTTTAAATTGAACTCAAAAGTGGTTTTACACAAGTATTTTATTTATCTATAAATTATCATGTCATTCCAGAATGTAAATGCCAAATCAATATATAATATAATAATTATGCTTATACCTTGCTTGCTTACGTTTACCTGTGTTTATATTCGTAGTTCATGCATTAGCTATTAAATAGCTATTGGATGAAAACATTTTTGTAGTGGTTGGATTGTCACGATTCGTGCGTCCGTTTCCTGCGCAATGGTTGAAACCTTCTTCCTCGAATTTTGGGAAAAAAATCCAACAAAACGCGGGCTAATGATGTTAGTTTGGTTTTTGTTGAAAAGCCAGTCATCAACGCAAAAATGGTCCATATATCACAGCGTTTCCCTTCTATTCATTCGCTGGGCAGAGTGTCCTTCCAGTCGTGGCACGCTGCTTGTAGCGGGCAGTGCGCGATTCAGGGCACAAAGGGCCCAGACATCGAATGTGTCAATACAGGGCGGAACACCCGGGGGGCCCGGCCCGCACAGGAACACGGAGCTCCACAAAAAACAACGCGGCTCTCGCTCGGCCGTGAAATGAATAGGGGTGATTTATTTCTCGTATTATACCCATATTGCGGGACGCTGGAGTGGTATGAAATCGGTAGGAATTATCGGCTTGTTTGTATTCCGGCGCGACACACCTCACTCACACCCAGTGCCGGCCGTAGGTAAAGTGGCGCTCTTAGGTTACGCCACGTTGACATTATCAAAAACTGTTTTTTTTTTGCTTTATATTACGGCATGAAGTTCAAAAAATAATTTGAGTCATACCTAATTCATTGAAAAATTCAAGCAATCTGAATGTACATAGCGTGGTAGGTGATTTTTTTAATCGAATTTCATTATTTAATAAAATGCGTCATTTGCTTATTATGAATTTTTAATCACATTTTTTTTAGGAAAAGTAACAACGTTTCTTTTCGATATGCTTTTTCTGATATGAACTTTTTCATTTTACTCAAGCCCTGGCACCATGAATCGATGAACTTTCGTGATAAAATATAAATATTAACTCCATATGTATGAGTAAAGAGTTATGTTGCGCGCCTACGCCTGCGGGAGACTACTTGATGGTAAGTTAGTTAGTTAATCCTTTTAAATTTAATTATTTTTTGACTTAGCAGGAACATTAAATAGCATAATTTTTTGGCCTTGTCCGCTAATATTTTCCCAAAGCATTTTTTGTGCCATTAGAAGATTTTTTGACGGTAATTTTAACATACTAACTAAACATCATGCCGTTTCCAAGAGAAGTAGGCAGAGAGGATAACGCCATACTCTTCTCTCCTGGAACACACGACATTTGCTTCGTCCACTTTCATACATTTTCTAATGCACTCTCTTCGGTTGTTAAAGCTTCTAACAAGGCCGTCCTCCAATGCTTGATTGATCTGGTCATGCCAGGACTTCCACGGATGCCCTCTGTTTCTACTGCCTTCAGCACTCGCCTCATAAATTTTCTTTACCATCCTTTCCACATGGCCAAACCATCTCATCCTTTCCTTATTTTATCTAATTTAATATTTGGAATTTGTAATATTTGTTTTATAATATTTTATTGTATACTGCCCCGATTCGCCGCCCCTAGGCACTGCCTCGCTCGCCCATTTCCACGCAGCGTCCCTGGCCGGCCGCGTTAAGTGTCGCCGCGCGGGTTAACGCGAGCACGACGCGGACGCCAACAAAATGCCGATTTGACGCGGCAAATTATCAACGCTCAATCGATAGTGCGCGCGGTCGCAGATGTTGACTTTTATTAATATTCAGCCGGTGCCTACCTCCGGGCTGGAAACAAATGTTTCCTAATTTGTGTTTGCGAAATTCCTAGAAAAGTATCGGACCGCGACGATGCCACCCATGACAGAAGCGATCAATCTTTCCCGCGTGAGAGATACGCATCTCCTTCGGATGAGGAAGATTTATAGTCGTGTGCGGTATCTCCTAACTACCCAAAACAACCTTAATGTATTACCTCAAAGTATTTAACGAATTCTAAAAATTTACTAATTGGTCGGACCTCATAAATATTTTCGCACATTCGTGGGTACGTATGTACCTATTTAAATAAAATTATAACATTAATAACTAAGGTAATCACGTAGAGGTTTTCTTTAAGATCTGAAATAGTATTCTACTAGCTGTTCATACCCGGCATTGCACGGGTTAAGGATTAAGCTGAAAATGAAAAATAAAGGTTCCATTGTTTTACAAAGCATCTAATTAAAACAATGTTTCCATTTAATCAAGGCTGGGATGGATATGATGTCCAGGGAAGAAATGTGGCATATTTTTTTTGTCTGGAATATGTATGCAAAATTTGGGTTCAATCGGTCAAGCGGTGTAGATTGGTACAGAAAATATATCTGGGGGAGGGGATGGGAAATGTCGCCTTTATTACCCGACTGGTCCTAAAGCATAAGTTTAACTATACAGATTTGCATTGTAAATATATAATGGGGAAGGGAAGAGGTAAAAGTGGAGGGGGGAATATCGCCTATGTTACCCGCCGGGTCCTTAAGAATAAGTTTCCAAATTTTGAGTCCGATCGGTCTAACGGTACAGATTTGCATTGAAAATATATCAGGGGAAGGAGAAGGCATAGAATGAGAGGGGGGAAATATCCTAAAGCATAAGTATTCAAAATTTGAGTCGAATCGGACAAACGGTGTAGATTTATAGTATAGAGAACAGACAGACAGAAAGACAGACATCGAGTTTTATAGGTATAGATATCGCGATACGATTGGCTGCTTTCTCTCATCGGTTATTTAAGAAAAGAAAACCAAAAGTTATCAAAAAATTTGAATTTGAAAAATGTTAATATAAATATTTATCAATATTGAAAGAGTAGGTACCTGCGTCTTTTTTTTCAAATAATTTGTGCGAATTCGAATGCAACGTTGTGTCAAAAAGAACTTTAGGAGATTTATGATTTTGGACAATCGAAAAATTAAATTTTTATTTATATAAATTAATAGTAAATATATGAAAACGAATTAGGTATACAAAATCCTCGTAATCGAATGTAACGTTGTGCCAAAATTTCAAAGCAATCGGTGAAGAGCTTTCAGAGATTATCGATTTTGTACAAACGAACATCTACATTTTTATTTATATAGATAACAAACAGACCATCAGCAGGTCATTAATGACCCTAGTAGATAGTCGTAGAGTGATTTTATATTATATAATAATGATTGTATATTGTATAATTGTATTGTATAATAAACTGTATATTGTAAATATTAATAAATGTTAAATAATATATAATGTTAAAATGTTTTAACGGCATCGTCAAATGCTTCAACAATGAAAAAGCGTGCTTGAGAAGAAGTATAAAAGTGGACAAGGCAAGTGGAGAGATAAAGCAAGACAGGTATTTTTTTTAAATACATTAGACAAGGCATTTCTCCAGTTAATAAAATCCAATATCGTCCAAGATTCCTCCTAATTAAAAATAATAGTTTGCTTATTTCAATATACACAGAAGTTTCCTTAGTCATTAATTTCTAAAAAAACATAAAAATATACAAAAAATCTTTCACATTTAGGTGGGACTTGATTCCGTATTTCAACGCTCTTGCACAAAATAGCCATTTATTTCCATATGTAAGTATTTTTAGAACAGCTGTACAAAATTTGGGATGCTGAAATTTGATCAGCACCCGGTACGTACTCTGTGTAAACTCGAAAACAAACGTCTTTCATTTCTGAGGCCGTACAGAAAAGGGGGCGGATCATTTGCCACGTGTCTTTATGGAGTGGTTTGATTGAGAGGCGCCTTTGGGCGCCGCGACAGGGACGGGGGTGGCGAGCGGACGGGCGCAGCCGGGGCGCAAGGTCCTCAGATGAGGCGGAACACAGTGGTGTCGCATTTCCGCCCACCCACGCTCTGAGCTCCTTAACACACACTTCGTATTTTCTTAACGAGATCTCGCCCAAATTCTTCAAACATAACATGTTAGTACCTACCTAATGACATTAACTTGGTAGGTAGGTACTTAAATATATCACGTTTAATTAAGGATATTCTTCAAACATGATCGACAATTCCTTAATCATAAAATGTTAGCACCACCTTACCGAGTGAGCGTCATTATGTAAGTACTTACTTACCCATTTATCATCACTCCGTTTCCCCGGGAGGATAGAAAGCCATTCTCTTCTGTCCTAACACACAACACTCGCCTCATCCGGTCATACATCTTCTCGTGCATGCTCGACGATTACTCGGACTCCTAACAGGTAGATACTAACTTATCAACAACTATGTGTGAATTCGGTGTAACTCCAAGAAATATGTAATTACATGTATGAATTATATAGATAAAAATACACATTTAAAAAATGTTTTTATTTTTAGAATTAAATACCTACATTTAAATATACGTAGGTATATACAAAAAGTTTATAATTTCATATACATAGTATAAATTCTTTGATTGATTATACAACTTGATTGATATACTAACTAACTAACCATCACGCCTTTTCACCGCAGGGGTAGGCAGATAGGATAGAATGCCATATTAGTATATCTTAGTAGGTACGTCTCTTTTGCTTTGGCTAAATTCGTACATCTTCTTATGCATACTGTACGATTGCTGAGGCTTTTAAAAGGGCCTCTGATCGTTCCAGAACTTTCGCTGACGCTCTCTTTCCTGCTGCCTGCAAAACTCGCCTGATTTATTTTCTTAACCATCTCCTCCTCGTTATACGTTTCTAATGACCAAACCATCTCAGCGATCCAAAACAATTTTTCAGTGAGTGAGGAATGAACAAATTAGAAGTGAATGTAATGCTGGCTGTGGAGTGGTAGATAGAATAAAAATATAGGTATATGTAACTATTTAAAAAAATCTGTTTTGATACAAATAAATTATTTTTTACTCCCTTTATATTAACTCGTGGCGTCTGCTTGCTTGCCGTCAACAAAAACTTTGGATCGATTTTTGACCCTTTTCCCGTGATCCAATCGAGCTGAAACTTGGCAAGCAGACTCGTGGTGACGATCAAGAAGATCTATCAAAGTTTCGTTAAAAAAAATTAATAATTATAGTATAATTTCGGATTTTTAGAAATTTTATTGGTTTTTTCAAATTAGAATCATTAGAAAAGTTTGATTTGCAACGGCGCGGCGGCCCGATAACGTCGTTTTCTAAATTTGAATTACTCCGTCGGTATAATAGGTACATCACTACGAATTTCGAAAATTTACAAAACAATTGGTTCACAGACGACAGCAAAATTGGTTTTTTGGGAAAAAATCAAATAATAATTTATTTCTTTTAGATTTCTGCTTAGTTTTGAAGAATTCTACATTACTCATATCTGATTCTGACTAAATCATTTGACGCTGGAAATTCATAAGGTACGATATTGATGATAATTGAATCTATCAAAATCTTGACATCTCAAAACATCCGACATTTTAGAAATATATTAAATTTCTGTAAGTTTAGTGTTATGTTATATGTTTTAATTTGTCTTTAATCATTGTTATATTTTACAAAGAAAGGGAGTATAGTAAAAACTTGTTTTTTATGGGTTACTTTTTTTGTAGTTATTTCAAATTGATACTAATCAATTGCTGATTATGTTCATACTCGTAATTCAAAAATACTCGTGGTTCAAAAAAATTAATGTTGGTAATAATAATAATACTATATAATAATTATATAATAATTAATAATAATTAATACCTTCTGATTTATTGTCGGTAGGGGAGTATTAGCATATCGTTCAAAGAGTACCTATAGTGTCCGTTTAGAAGTTTTCAACACGGCGTAGTATGCAAAGAAGTATGCTACATATCACTAAAAACACACGTGAAGTATATGCTACACTTGGAGTAGAGCATAGACCAGTGCATGATGTAATTGTCACCGTTAAAAAGCGTAAATGGCAAATTTTATTCGCAAGTGGGCAAGAAAATACATATGTAGTATTTAATAACCAAATTAATTAATCAATTAGAAAGACATACAGAAAAATCTAATTCACGAAAAAATATTAGGTTACTACTGGGATTCGAACCCAGGTCACCTCCTTTCCGGGGCCGGTGCTCTGACCACTAAGCTATAGCAACCCTCTATGTTTCCGTGAATATATCGACCTTATATGTAGTTCTTATTTTTTATTAATTGATTAATTTTTATTTTTGTCCATAGAGCAATCCACTTTTTTGATACGTTAGTTGAAATTACTTTGCAATGCCACCGCTAGATGGACGCCATGATTAATTGAATAATTCATTTTTATTTTTATTATTATACATATGTAGTGTCTTAAATGGTATCCACCAGACAAAAAATGTTTAATCTCTGATGCTAGTGATGGCCTACGTAATAAGGACGTTTATAGACAAAAAACTAATTTTAATATCTACAACCAATAGGTACTCCAAATTTTTTACTTAAAAAGTAACGTATTTTTTCTCATTGGTATAGTGGTCAATCATTTAGTGATCAGGTTGTTGGAGATTCGAGCCTAGTTACGGAGACCATCAAGTTAGTCATAATTTAAAAATAGTAAGAATATTAGTGTGACATGTATTCCGTTTACTTACATATTCCTATTATTTCATTTTTTTCCGATTCGTGCTAGATTTTTCGCAGATATTTTCCTGAGGAATTGTAATTGAATTATGTATATATAATTCCCATTAGAAAGCTAAACTTGTGTAAATGTATTACATAATGCATAAATCTTAAAATAAAATATTTGATTTAAACCCTGATTAAAATCAGCAATCGCATATCTCATTTGATCGTAGTTAATTTTAAAAATATCTAACTGAATTAATAATACACATAATTAACAAGAATATACTCTGTTTACACCACTAATTGTTGAAAATACTAACATTTTTTTCGAAATGGATCTTTTTTTTGATATTTTTTCATAAGGGTTTACAAATTTTACATCCAAATAATGCACAGGATTACGGTTGGATAAATAAGAAATTTTGAAAATTAGAAAAAGTGTCAATAGTAAATTAAATATTATAAATAACCAAGTCCTTTTTGCAAAAAGCCTTATATTAAATATCTTTTCATATGATTTATTCATCTCCTTTATATGAATTTTTATTTTCTAAATGTCAATACTTCGATTTTAAATTTTTAGTATTCGTTATACCCTGATGAAGGGACCAATGACCCCGAAACATACTGGTATTTTCAACAATTAATAGTGTAAACAAAGTATATTCTTGACAATTTTATTTATAAAATCTTTTTTTTTTATTGAAAAAGAAATAACATACTTTCATTAAAATACTTTCTACGCATCGCACCATTTCTCAGCGGGGGCAAGTCCAGGAAGTCGATCGCCTTAACAAATAGTTCATGTCTCGTTCACATTCATACACGTCCTTATGGATTAACCAAAACACACTTTTATTCTAAACAGGAATATTTATTGTTTCAATGTTTATTTAGTACTTTATTATACTACAAGCTGTAACCCCTCAAAAATGACGGTACTTTTACATGTTGATTCCTAAGGAATAGGTAAGTAGGTACTTATTTATTTATTTATATAAAAAAAGAAGAAAAATTACCATAAAGAAGTTATGGACGTTACACGAAGTTAGTATATTGTCTAATACATGATTTTACTTTTGATTTTACATTAAAACATATTGTAGTGCCTATATAAACATTAGTCACTTAAATTTTTTCATAATAAACTTTTTATACTCTAATTAATTTCTTTACGTTCACTATATTTCGGTCGCCGTGCTTTCGCAGCGCTGGACCAAAGTTATGAAATAAGCTATCTAATAAATTGAGATAAACAGACAGCTTATCACAGTTCAAAAAACAACTAGAGGCGCACTTGTTTAGACAATCATATAAAAACCTATAGAATCAGACCGTTACAACCTTAGAGTATATACTCTAAGGTTACAACACTACCTAATGTTTTCCACTCCTAGTGTGCACTCCGCAAAAAAACCTGATTCTCCCTGGCAATCCCAACTATTAAGTTTTAAACATTAATTCCATTTGTTGCATGTCATTTAGTGAGTAAGCAATAGTAAATAAGTTTTTTAGCCACTAAGTTGTTTTGTAATATTTCCTTTTTTGTGCGTGTGAAGCGCCCTGAGGTGAATAGGTACCTACTCAGATAAACAGCGCTATATAAATGATCCAATTATTATTATTATATTATTATTATTGTCACTTCTTATATTGTATTAACGTAAATCGTTGTTTAGTTTCACTCTCTTTAATTAAAATATTTGGGAAATAATCCATGCTTATTTTAAATATTTGTACCAAAACATTATATTTTACTCTCTGAATTACTGATTCTAATTTTATTCATAGTAATTTATGTAGATTTATTGACATTAAATGCTCAAATCCTTTAGATAAATGATGTTCGTCTAAATATATTATATCAACATTAAATTTTAAGTTAATCGGACATTGCGTTGGTTCAACGAAACCGGTATTTTTTTCTAGAAAATGAATTACATCTGCGTGCAAAATAATGCAGAAGTAGAACATTGTCGCTCCCTTTTGAAAAGCCGTGGGTAAATATGGTAGCGATAAACCAAACCGACGACTGAATTATGGCCTCCGTGATGTTCAGTAAGTCTGCGGTTATTAACATAAACAAATATTAAAACCAGCTGATACCTAGAAATTGGACAATAAATCTGCTTAACGTGGTCATAACAGGACGCCATCTTTCATTATCTGTACCGACAACAATAAAGGTAATTACAAACCCATTTGACAAGTCATCCCCTGGTGGGTTAGCTTGATTCATCTAAAATATATGCGGTGATATAATATAAATAAATAATAATATGTGACGGAATATTAAGAACTGCTGGGTACGTGCGAAGACAGGAATTCATGGTAGTAATTCAGTTAGGATATTCACATTTTTTAATGTTCTCCAGATGATTTTTTTAAGCACGATTATTTCAGTCACTAAAGTGCATATTTTTTAAAAATACATTTTAGAAATTCTAGATAAGCGGGTAATGTTTAAAATAGTTCACAGTTGCGTTCAATCTGTAAAAGTAAACTCCAGCTGAGACCATTCGTTTGCTCAGCGTGTAAAATACCTAACTATCATTAGTATGTTAAATATCCCTAAGTTTAACATTATTTTGACTAAACTGTAATAAAAGTGTTATTACGTGTTTATGATAACTATTGATCAACCAATATATTTTGGTTGCATACATTTAGCTTTTCATTGGAAATAATAAATGTCTCATTTAAAGATTTATATATAATTTCTAAATGATCAACGTAATGTAACCGTGATGTATTCATTCAATAAGAAAAAGTTTCGGGTTCGAATCTCCTGGTAATTAAATATTTTTTTGATGAATAGATTTCTTCTGTATCGTAGTTCTAAGTAATTCATATAATTTATTTTAAATATACTAGTATTCAATTGGACATATACAATTTCAACTCTAGCTTAAACGAACTTAAGCAAACATGTAATGTGGATAAGTCAAAATAGTGGTCAAGCAGGTGACCGTCAAATGAGTGATGCTTTCACAACAATATTTTAGAAGATAAAAATAAATATAAACAAAAAAAAACACAAAATGTTTGCCTCGTATAGACCTAAACGTGTATTGAAAGTTGAAATTTCTAAATAGCACCTACCCACATACATTGAGGCAAAGCTTTTGAAATGCTTTCTTTCAAACGCTCTACCTGGTGGGGAACTGGATCAGTCGTTGTTATTTGAGTTTTATGACCTTAAAAAAGCTGTAAATCACGCCATTTATATATCACATTACGAATTTCAAAGTTATATTTAAGTCAATAAAAACACTCAGATCGAGAACATGCAACCTTAGGAACAAAAAGACGGAACGCCGCCGTAAAATTTAAATTGGAAATTATTTGTTTTGAAGTGCACGCGAAGTGCAATGTGAGAAACCTTTGCGGTTACAGATAGAATTGTATTGAAAATTGTAAAAAAATGATATTAATACCAGAATATAATATGCAAATATAAGTTATATTTACGCAGAATCAACCTGGATTACTCAAACACTAAGCTACCTAATTTGTTAGTTTGTAATTATTTATTTTATTTCGTTTCTTGTGCGTTTATTGGAAATAAAATTATTAAAAGAATGTTATTTAATCATTTAATCAACAATAAATTATTAATAGAAAATTTCACCACCGCATTTACTGGTCAATTTTTTTTTTCATTTGTAACTGTTTCGTCAGGAGACAATAGAAGAGAAAATGACTTGTTCTCGTCTTATTATAAGTTTCATTTTATTATTATTTTTTATGATAATCACAATCCCCACATCCAGACCGGATGCAATCAAAACCAAGCAAGCAGAATTACAAATTTAAAATTAGGTAAGAATATTTGCAATTATTTCAATCTGCTTCACATGTGTGTTCACCATAAGCAATAAAACATATTTAGGTAATATAGCGGCAAATACAATTCGTGAGCAGTAAAAGGTATAATAAATATATTGGTAAGTATTAGACGCCTACCTACGTATAAAATTGCACTATTTTAGCAAAATATATTATTACTAACTAACTAACTTACCATCACGCCATTTCCCCGTGGGGGTAGGCAGAGAAGATAGAGTGCCAAACTCTTCTGTCCTGACACACAACTTTCGCTTCATCTAAATTCATACATCTTCGCATGCAAGCTTGACGGTTGTTTAGGCTTCTAACAGGACCATCTTCCAGTATCTGGTTAATCTGGTCATGCCACGTCTTCCGTGGTCGCCCTCTCTTTCTGGCGCCGTCAACACTTGCATTATATATCTTTCTTACCATTCATTCCTCATTCATTCGCTCAACATGCCCAAACCACCTGAGCGACCCTATTTTTATTCTATGTATTATGCTACGATCAGCTTTACATTCATTCCTAATATCTTCATTCTTTATTCTATCATACATGGATTTGCCACACATACGGTAAGGGATCTCATCTCCACTGCGTTCAATCTACTTTCGTTCCTCTTCTGCTAGCTCCAGGTTTCACTTCCATACATTGGTGTGGGTACCAGAACTCCATTATGTACCGCTAGTTTTGCTTCGGTAGACACATTTTTATTAGAAATTATTGCATTCAAAGCTCCGTTCACCCTATTCCCGGCAGTCACTCTCCTCTCTATATCTTTCTCAACCTTCCCTCTTCTATCGAACATACTTCCCAAGTACACAAACTCATCTACTTGTTCCAAACATTGATTGCCTACTAGTTATATATTATTACAGTTCTGTTAAATCACTATAAAATACTATATATATTTCCAATATTATTAAATATGGGAAAAGGAGATCTTATGAGAAATTTAATCTTAAATTTCTCATAAAATCTCCTTGATCATTATCTCATAATGTCAATTATAAATTTCCATTGAGAAGAATTTTATTTTATCAGTCAATATTTTTATTTCTTCAACTGAAATATTAGGATCTGTAGATGATTATACAATACCAAAGGTCTATGGTGAATCTTCTTCTTCTTCAGCCTCCAACTCTCCACTGCTGATATAGGCCTCTTTCATCCTTCTCTGTTGTTTGTTTCTTGTAGCTATCTCTTCCCCAAGGTGAATAATATTTAGGAACAAGCCTTTTAGGCGAAAATGTCGAGTTGTCTATAGCATATCGATAGAATAAATAAATAATCTTAAATAAATAATAAAAATGAGAAAATTAAAGAAAATATGAAGTGAGTATTGAAGGCAATGGTAAAAGAAGGTATTCTCAAGGGGCCTGGCGTGATCAAATAATCAAAATATTGGTGGGCAGCCCTGTTAAAAATCTTCAACAATCACAAAGCGTGCATGAGAAGATGTATGAAATTGGACAAGATAAGAGTGCTGAGCCAGGATAGAAGAGTGTGATTTTCTAGTCTTTTTGCCTACCCATAAGATAAAACGGAATGAAAATAAGTAAGTTAGATAATTTTTAAGGCATGGCTCTACTTAGCCAAAGAGTCAATCAAGCTTTAGACATCTTTATCACAAGCTAAAATATATGTACCTTTTATTATACTTTTATTATATGGAATATTATTTACGCTTTTTACTGAAGCAAAACACATAAAAAATACCCAGACTTGGGTGAATCCCATAGATTAATTGTCACCTCATCGGGTATCCAACCGGAACCCTCGGTGTGAGAAGCCAGTATCATGCCCACTAGCCTTTGTTTTATTAAAAAATTCTTCGATTACAACAATCTATTAGAAATTTCTATGGTTTTTTTGTCGTGTTTATACGACCTTTCTGGCCGACGTTTCGGATCCCATTTCAGGGTCCAACATCAAGACTAACGTGTTATTTTGAGTGTTGATGTTGTCGTTAAGTATTGGCTCGCAATATCGTGTCGAAAGCAGGGTGAAACGTTATCACTGTTATACTAAGTACGTCGGCCATAAAGGTCGTCGAAACGCGGCAAAATACCCCAGAAAATACAACCACCCAGAAGACTCTGATTCATTGTTTGACAACTTATGCTCGATACTTTTGGTATTTAAAGAACATTTAATTTATCTAACCTTTGGATGTACCTATATTTTTTTAAATAGACACACTATTAAATATGTATATCCCGATAAATTATCATCCTTTTTAAAATGTCTGTCAGGTCATGAACAAAATGAAAAGGACGGACTACTACATCATTATAATTTAAACACAGACATTTAATTTGATTTGGGTAACTGCCTTAATATGGCGACAGTGAGAATCGCACCCTTTGGGGTAATTTATTAAAGGTGAGTGCCTACCTATTATTGGGTAGGTCGGACGGGGCGGGATAGGGGCAGCGAGGGGGATACGAACATCCCCTCAGACTGACAGCGGGGGGCGGGTTGGATCTTCATTACTTAACCACAATAGCGAGACATACGCAGATACCAAGTATTTCTACAAAAATATTTTTATTTTGAAATTAAATATATTTATGCATTAATTAATCGTATATTTTACGATTAGCAATGGAGTAAACATTTAATAGCAGTAGGATCTACGATTTATATTATAGAATTTTAATCTTATGTTAATTAATTTTTTTGATGATCAGTTAATACCAAAGTATCACAAATATTAAAAAAAAAAAAACATAACCACCAGTCCCTATCCTAGTAGAAATTTTGATTTCTCACCCATATATCTTTCAACATACTATTTTTTTATATTAATATACTCACTAGTATTAGATTAAAAAATAATCATTTAATTTCGTAACAAAAGATGGGTATTAATTGTATTTTGGATGAAGTACTTTTATATTACCCTGATGAAAGATTTGATATTTTATGAAACAGGTTAGATTTGATAAATAATGTCAATGGTTATATATAAAGTTAATTATACTATGTATTTCATAAAAAATAAATTGTTAACTAAACTTAGTTACTGAAATAAAATTGAAAGATAGTAAATAAATGAAATCTTAATATTATCGTGTACTTAAACATCGTAATTTATCTTACAAATATAATAATTTAGTTGTCTGTCTGTCGGGTCCGTAACGTCCTAACTTGCTGGAAATATAACTTTAGACAAATAGAGTGTGACACGCAATCAGCTTGCGGCTCAAGCAACACGCAAGGGTCGAATTTACACGGTTTTGATATTTTTATAGTGTTATTTTAATATATTTAATTTTATGTTTAAGAGAATAAAGAAAATTAAAAAAAAAAATGGTTTTCTATTCATTACTTTTCAGCTTCAAAATCCTGCAATTGTTATAAAGATTTTTCAAGGGTTTGTATATTTTTAAATCATACTTTTTGCGTAAATCCTACTAAATTTATTTACTAGTACAAAGCAAAAAACACACTAAAACTGCAACAATCGATGAGCGTGCATGATTATATACAATATAAAAGTGTTACTATGTTATATTCAGGAGTGGTATGTCAAGTTAGGTTAGGAATAGAGTAGCTATCCTCTCTACCTATCCCTGTGAGAAACGGCGTAGTGGTAAGTTCGTTAGATAAAATTTCGTTTACAATATATCTTTTATGTATTATGACGGAATTAAGCTGTCAGCAATTAATATCACGCAGGATCAAATAGGCTGTACCAAATAATGCATTTAGCTCTCTACGTCACATAATCCAAATTGTATGCATATTTCCATGAAAATATTAAGTAATCTACATATTACTAACTGATTAATAAAATAAAATAAATATTTAATTTCGGTTGCATGTTAAGAAAGATATATTCAATATAGAAAACACGTGGGACCAAAAATCATAGAAAATTTTTGCATTCCGCAGCTAAAAGATAACTTATCTTACGGGCGTAATATATTATAGAATGCTTATCTAGTATGATATTATGTTTGGTAGTATGATACTTCCAGAAACTACCACCGCGAAAAATTCCAGTACCTACCCAGCACCCTCTCAAACCCGTAAATGGCATTACGTATGTTTATTGTGTTGGTTAGATTTATGTTTAGTTGCAATATTTACCCCAAACACAAAGGGATGATACCCTTAAATGCTTTTGAATGGCCTTTTCACAAAGCATGTGTAAACAACGACAGATAACAGAGAACACCTTTGCGTTCGTACACTCAATCAAATGGAATTTTTTTTGCAAAATCCTTGACATACCTACATCCTTATTCATTCCTCTATTTTATTTATTTTCTTCTTCTTCTTCATTTGTCGTCTATGCTAATTTCATTTTTAAGACACTCGATTGTTTATATACATACTCGCACATTTCATACCTTGTTCTTTCTCCCACCAGTCGCAGCTAATCAATTCATCTACAGATGTCCTCTTTGCACTACACTCACAAAAACTTTTTTTTTGTTTTTTTCCACTAAGTTATTTTATAATATCACACGACCCGTTTCGGATACCTCATTTTCGGAGGTTTCCGAAATATGTTCGGCCGTATTCTGAAAATAGCAATATTGTTTTAATGCCGTCAATGTTAACTAATTACGTAAATTAATTAATAACGTAATTGTTCAGATACCGAAATAGCAACACTGCTATTTTCAGAATACGGCCGGTTGTTTGATACTTAAAAATAAACCAGTAGAAAAAACTTATATAGTGTTTCATTTATAATGGTTATAATGAATTTCACAAAGTAAACGCCGCCAAATTCAATTATTTACATTTAGAAAATATTTAGAATGGACCAGATTTAGAAAATAAAAACAGAATTGCAGAATGCACAAACCAAAAATTGCATTCTAAAAGTGGTTGAAAGATTTGAATGGGTGTGTAATATCTGACGGAGACTACTTTTAAGAGGATAAATAATATAATTCGGTTGAAATTTCGTTAAGGTAAAATTTCGCGTATTTTTTTTATCAAATCTCCTATTTCATATAAACCTCCTCCAACGTGCTTGTGCAAATACTTTTTTTTTAACTACCTAACTAACCATCACGCCGTTTCCCCGCACGGGTAAGCAGAGAGGATACAACGCCATATTCTTCTATCTTGGCACACAACTTTTGCTTCGGCTACATTCATACATCTTTTCATGCAAGCTCTACGGTTGTTGAGTCTTTTGAGGGCCATCCCCCAATATTGTTTATATTTGATCACGACAGGTCTTTCGCGGACGCCCTCTATTCCTGTTGCCTTCAACGCTCGCCCCATATATTTTCTTTACCATCCTTATGACATGACCAAACCATCTCAGCGCTTCTTTCTTTATTCTGCCTATTTTTTTTTAAATAAACATATATTATGTTAACGCGGTATATATTTTTTTTGATAATTTCTCAATGCTTAAAAAATTCGTTGCATTCGTATCCATCCGTTTGTTCCACCGTACCCACGTCATTTTCCACACAACCGTCACATGAAAGATTTATATGTGACAAGTCTCATACGTGTTTTGACTATTGGTATTCGGCTCCGAGGGCAGCGCCGGCGGGTGGGGGCGGTGGTTGTCACCGGCTGTATATATAGGTGGGAAGTGGCCGTGTAACCAATATCCGGATTAGGGCATAGACTTTGGAGCTTTTGGGGCTCTTGATTATGCGGTCCAAAGACCTTGTAAGTATTCGCCTGTATAGGATCCGATTTTGTATGCCTGGTTGGCTTTTAAGTGGATTTAAAACTTAATGTCCTAAAATCCTCGGCCGACAGGGGGAGGGCGTCTTTATGCTTTCATTTGGAAATATTTAATCTACCCCCTTCCCTGAGATGGTTACTTAGCCGTACCTAATTTTGTTTTGACATTTAAAAATTTATTAGGTTTGTCACTAGGTGAAAGCCAGTCAATTGTGACAAAAATTATGTTTTCAAATTTAAATAGAATAGTTGGTACCGATGGTTTAAGATACATGAAGCATGAGTCTTTACGTCAACATATTTTGTACAAAAAAGACAAAATTTAATATTTATTTTACTGAATATTTCGATATTTTTAAATTTTTAAAATATGTTCATATTAATAATTGGAAATTTAGGACAAACTTATTTTATTTATATTTATAATATTTCGTAGAAATTTTAGTCCTGTAGGTATAGCTTATTTCAAAGTACTGACTGCACATTGCTAAAAGATCTACCTAGGATGATTTTTTTATAACTCATTGATTCATTTGAAAAATTTAAGGTCAGGAATTAATTCATATTTCAATTTTTTCATAAATAGTCAAAATATACAATGGTTATTATATACCTTATTAATTTTTCAAAATATTTATACATATTAGGTAGCTTACGAATTTAGAATTTTATTCTCTTTACCAATCATTGCAGTATACAGTGCGATGGTAGGTAAGTAATATCTATTTGGAAAAAGATACTAAAGTCTTGGTGGATGATTATTTTGAAAAAATATATAATATCAAGAAATAAACAAATTAGTGCTGGCTGCTGATTCTATTATCTATACGTTTAATGCTTGAGTGAGTTAAATATGTTTTTAAACTTTCTAATTGAATATTTTAATAATCTTAAAACAATTCACACTGGTGAAATAGTACCTACAAAATGTATTAATGTCAGAGATTCAAAATAAAATAAAAATTAATAAAGCTATCAAATACATAAAAATGTTTTGAATATTAAAATAATTTCTATTAAAATATAAATGTAGGTAAGAAATCATATTATTAATTCATTAAGTAGATTATAATTGAAAAACACACTCGCACTATCTATTGTAGAGGGCGAAATTTCATGACGAAATTTCAATGCTTTTTCTTTGCGTATGCAAAAACGAACCAAAATAGAAGAATAATTATGTAAACTATACCTTATTAAACTACGTAAGAATCTATTTATTCACTTTACTTTTTATTGTTTTCAATGAGGTTTCTTTACTTTACAAGATATTAGTTGTATGTAGTGTCGTAAAATTGTATCTCGCTTCGATATTGGTCCTAGAAAAAATATTTATAATGGTTCTAATTTTTCCTTTAGTTTATCCGGTTCAATTTCTATTTTTTAAAATGAACAAAATATATATTTTTTAAATTAAACATTCGTAAATTCATTAATTGTATTATTATTATTATTATTATTACCTTTTAACTAATATTATTGTAACTTTTAACTATATTATTATTTTAACTGTCTTATGTTATTTTTAAAAAAAATTATTCTGTATATTTGTAAAAGCTCATAAGGGCGTTAAAGAAATAAATAAATAAATATTGAACCTAGAGAAAAACCGGATGGAATTAAAGGTAGCAATATCCAAAAATTGAAAAAATGTTTTGAATGCAGTCACATGTTAGAATTAATGTATCTATCTCTCCCAAAATAATATTTGATATTTCCTATAAAAAAAATTTCTATGTTTTCTATAAAATCTCGAATTTAGTACTTTATAATTTAGTTATCCTCGATGAATGCATTAAATTTTTTTTTGGATATTGCTGCCTTTGCTTTTATACCCCACATATGATACTTGTTTAACATATGATATTATATTACACATATGATATTACAGAAGTAAACGCTTCACCTAATCTCCTTTAAAATTCCTATCAATTACGCCAGTTCGACAATGAATGATTATTATTATTTACACCAGGAAAGATATACATAAGAACATGACTATTTTTTAGTAATATTTATGTTTTTCTGTCTACTTAAATAAATTCATATTTAACCGTCTCACTCTCCATTAAATCAGTCCTAAGCTGTCACTACCGCATTCCACGATAACATACGATCGCAATGACAAACCTACTTTACTCAACAATCAAACTAAATACCCAAACACATCAACCAAACGGGAACGCTTAGGACACCATAACGTGGACAGATAATCATTTTGGTCGTTGGACGTAAATACTAAAAAAAAAGAATAATAAAAGTTTTGTGAGATGCCCGGACTTATGTCATTGCCTCCACCCGATTTTGGGAGTAGTTTCTTAATAGTTGAGATGGATTAGAACGGCATTTTACAAACGCCGCGTTAAACCGGAGCTGACGTTAATTCGGGATGTCGTTCTTTAGATGCCCGAAAACGATTTGTATCTAGCTCCTTATGTAGATTGGGCCTTAAACGCCTGACGTTTTTTTTTTAAGTGGGGTTGAAGAAGGGTGAACTTTTAACCTAATGGGAATAAGAGTACTCATGTTGTGTCGACATTTTAAAACTGAAGCAATCCACACCGATTTGGTGTTGAGACATCTGACTTTATAAATTCTGACATTTATTATCGGGATGCTAATAGTAGGTAAATATGATATGAGAAAACATTTAACTCTAAACAGAACTGAAAACAAGATCTATGTATTTGAAGCAAAAATTCTATTTATATATTAGTCTATACTCTAAACACATAAAGTAATATGTAGTATGAGATTGCCTATAAGAAAAAAAAACAAGTATAAATTATAAGATTTATTAAATAAACAATGATTATTTAAAGAAACAGCGATAAAAACCACTATTATAAAATAATTAACATCTTTCGAGACCAACGGTTTCTTCATCAGGACACAGCGTATAGACAAAATGGAAAACAAAAATAAGGGAATGAAATAACGAATTCGGAAATATAATCTTTTTTGAAAAGAGTTGCCTTTTAAATTTATTTTCACAATTGTTCCTAATTGTTATTCAACTTTCTTACATTTATGTTTTTATTTTTAACTATGTTTATATATCGAATTTTAATTAATTTTAATTAGAACCTAATTTTTTAACCGATATCCTGAAATTATGCGGAGCATTGGTTGGTTCCCGCATTACCTAAGACAGCGTCAGCATAGATTGTTTCACATTCCGAAGCAAGATTCTCCTACACCTTTGATGTGAATGATTTTACAATGTTTAATATTTGCTTGTTTATATATGTTTATATAATTCTTACTTATTTATAACATTTATGCATTACATTTTGTGTTTGTAATGTAAATGTTATATAAAAAATAAATTGAATTGAATTGAATTTGCCTTATATTTTATTATAGTTATTTACTTATATTTCAAGAATTATAAGGTAAAATAAATAAAATAAAAAATTATTTATTTTTTACTTCATTTATTTATTCTAAATTATTTTTTACATAGAAAAGGTAAAGGTAGTTGCTTAACTAGACTAGTCTCTTCTAAAGCAACTACCTGTACTGTTTTTGAAATTTAGTTAATAATTAGTGTATAATAATTATAAAGTGCACTTAACAAATTCACTTCAGATAGATAGATAAAATCAAAACATATTACATATAATTCACATCACATAGATAAAAAAAATCAAATCATATTTAGATAAGGTATTTGAATTATAATACACACAAAAACGATTTACAATATAATCTAGGCTGTCACATTGGACACATTGCTTTCGTTTTTAAGTCCACCTACATTTAGTAACCACTTTGAATGTTTCACTTTTAACCCTTTAATGTCCGATGGCAATATATTGTCATTCATTCACAAATTCATACAGATTCTCATGCATACTCGTCGATTGTTAAAGCTCGTAAAAATGGGCATAGCACTCATTTTGTGGGTTTTGGGATCGATTGCCGGAAAAAAGAAAATATGTGTGATTATAACATATGTGTGATTATTTTAAGCTTCGGTGAAATAGTTTTTTGTAATGTAATAGGCTGAAATAATTGGGCCTCTTGGCCTGCTATAGTGTTAAAAATAAAAAAATTATATTTATCATGTCGACTATGACATTAAAAAATCTGTATTTGCTTCTGATTTGTTGATTTTTACTCGACTTTACATAGATTATTCACGCGTGCATCTGAGCAGTTGCATTTTCATTACATTAGGAGTGTTTTTAAAATCCGTTAATGATTTATTTTTTATTCAAATATTTATATATATATATATATATATTTATTCACTATATATATTTTATTAAACTTTTTGTCAAATCTATGTATTTATTATTGCATCATGATTTTTTTTCTTAATTATGGTTCGTACCTTGCTAGAATTATTAATGATTTTAACAAAAAAATATCTTAGTGAAAAATTGTCTATGGTTCGCGTCATATATATTACAGATAAAATTATTGAAATGTCAAAACGTATGAAAAATATTCAAACTTTAAAGTGTAATAACTTTTTAAATACTTACGACCTCCAAATTTTGATTTCAGATTTGACATAAGGGCCCTCAACTACGCCAGGATACTTTTTTTTATGAATGTCAGAGTGAGGCCATAAAATAAAGTAATACCTTATCCCATCCCACCCCAATAATAATAATTTCCTTATCTGTCTGTAACTTCCTGTAACGTCCGAAACTTTGTTATTTACTTTTTCTTATGTTTTCTTTTTTTTTTTTAATAATAAATTAATACTTATGCTTTAGGAAGCGATACGTTAAAGTTATTATTTTTGACGCGTTACAGCTAGTATTTAATAAATAATGTGTACGTGTTAAACAAAGTGGAAATTTTCATAATGTATACATTAACTAGTATAGTTTATACACTAACTCATACATATACTAGTTAATATTTACATTATCGAAATTTGGCTCTTTGTCTGTAACATAGATACCTAATACGAAACCGCATCAGGATCATAATAAATATTTTCAATATCAAGTTATAAATAGAAATCTTTAGGATAAAAACTTTGTATTAATAGGTAAAGAAGAATTAGGTATAATGTTGCTAAGAATCATAATTAAAATAATTCGCTTGTTCCTGCGTTACTAGGTAATTTATTCATTACGCGTAAGACTTATAAGGTTAAAAAACACACCTGCGAGTAAACATGTAAGTATATTAACTTGTAAAAATACTATAAAATAATACTTTAATCCATGTAAACACGAGTGCGTATAAGGTCATAAATTAGTAACCCTTTGTAGTAGTCGCATTAAAGAATGATAAAATCAGAAGGTACTCTTTGAAGGTGAATAATCTTGTAGGTATACAAGGCTGAAATTAACTCACAAAATACTTAGAAGTCATCATAGATTCTCCTCAAATTAACTATACATATAGACAAAATAATAAATTCAATAACCAAACTGATTGACAGGTTTGTTCTATGAAATACACACCAAAGATGTAAATTTTGATAAATGTGGCATATTTCAAGAGTATAATAGTATATTACGAGGGTGGGAATTCATATTAGTCTTGTTAGTCTTGTAGGTAGGACTCTCGCCTCGTGATCCAAAGGTCGCGGGTTCGAATCTCACTCCAGACCAGCAAGTTGGTCCTATTTTCATAGCACAAGCGTTTAGCTTAGTTTGAAAATAGTAAGAATATTAATGTGGCACGTATTCCGTGTTCGCATCTCTATTTTTTAAGAAAAAAAAATATTAACAGATTATATTCGATCAGGCTTTGTTGCATGTTGTTAAAGAGTTTGGGTCCAAAGTGGAAGCTCCTTTGCTCACAGTGTGTGTGTGCTTGTGATTTGTTAATTAAGTTTATATATTCTTGTGGTACTCGTTTTAAAATTATTATATTTGTGTTGTTGATACAGTCTAAAAATGTCAATTTGGTGCTGTAAGAACAAGTCCTCACCTCACGATGCGTGTAACACGAAGTGTTGGAAATATTGCACGTACAAAGTTAAAGATAACTCGGTGTTCCCCCGACCCCGCGCTTCTCGCTACTGCTGATTTCTCCCGAGTTATGAGATGTCAGGATAAGCGGGGTCCTGACTCGCGTTCTTCAAGGGTGATTATTTTTTTATTGGTGTCATTTGTTGGCCGGACCACCCCCTGGGCCCCGCCACCCCCCGTCGCGCCGCAATTTATCACGCAGTATTTATCAAACAAATACCCAGCCATACATCAAGGCTGCGAGGCTCGCGGACGGCGCAAGTCATACCAGCATTTATATAACACCTTGCAAATCGGAATGATAGTGAGGTATGCCCGGCATGCCGGAGCCATTATGAAAATATTCAAATATTCTCCATGTCAAATTAATCAATGTACTGCTCACGTTATTATTTATGGCCGCGACGGAAAAATGACTTTGTAATGATATGATACTACCAATTGAGCTCACCCAAACTAACCTGACCTTCGAGAATTTAACAAATTAATCGTATTTTAAGATCGGAGGCCTTACAATCCAACACCAGGTAAAAATCTATATTTTTTTTCAGTAGATTTTTATCCACGCGCAACTATATGTAATTAAACTAAAATTTTTGTATAGTTAATTGTATGTACAATAAGCCAAAACAATATCTTTTACCCTATTTTTCATCGATAATTTATCTCCCACAGTAACGTCCCGTGACGTGGGAGATAAATTATAGATTATATTCCTAATCCGCGAAACTACTATTACCAATTTTGCTTTGCTGTCCATTTAGCATTACTACTACATATGTTACTGGAAGATGGTCCTGTTAGAAGTCTTAACAATCGTCGAGGTAGTGCAAAGATGTATATTGACGAGGCAAGAGTTGAGTCTGCCTACCTTCGCGGGGAAACGGCGTGATGATTAGTAAGTAAGTACTACATATATGGATTTTTCTTTATGTAGATACCTTCTGATTCATTTAATTTGTTATAAATTTCATAGTGCCGTTATCTCAAATTGCAACTTTACAATAAAAAATTTTTTACAAAATAATATTTTTAGTTAAAAAATTGTAATTTAATGACGTATGTTTTTGACAATTCGAAATAATTTGTTCATTGGACATTTTATTTTAATTTCTTCTACTATTTTAATTTCATTTCTATTTTCTTAACCACAAAAAGTGAAACATATGATGCCCTTGATTGTTATTACATAAAATGTTTTTACATTGTGCAGTAATCTCTAACTAGATGGATCTGTCACATTTAAAATTTAAAAACCTTATGATAAACCGAATATTGAAAAATTATAGAATTTGACATGAATACTTTTTATACATCATGATGTATAAAAAGCACATATATACATCAGATATTTTAAGTCTTTTCATACGTATTTTCTTGTTATTGGTATCTAAATAAATACTAATCACTCGTACATCACAAATTATCTAATGTCTCAGACACGTATCATATCACCCCTGCATACAATCATATTTTGTTCAAAATCTTCCTTGTGTGTTTTTCTGGGATATTCTGCCATGTATATCTGACCTCTCCGACCGACATTTCAGATCGCATTGCAGGGTCCATCATCAGGACTGATGTGATGAGTGTGTGTTGACGTTAAGGTTAATTATTGGCTTGCAATACCGTACCGAAATCAGGGTACGTCCTTGTTTGTATTAGGCTAAGTACTGTTTTATATATCTTAGCAATATATTTTTATCTCGTGCTGCCCCCAAAAAGAGTTTTATCTCGTGCTTCGGGGGTTAATTCACATTTTTTTGTGTAAATATGTAAACCTATCAAATTGTGTATATTAACAACAAGCATAATTATAATTAATCTCTTTTTAATGGCATTGCAAGCCAGTATGAATCACAGGTTAGTTTGGTTCACAACAATAGAAATTTAATGTCACGTTGATTATTTTTTTAAATGAATTTGATGTTTCTAGATTGATTTGAGAATCCAATTCTTTAAATCATTTTATTCCTATATACTTGTAGTGTAGTGGGTTATTGTTTTCAACCATGGTAGGTATATGTTTATATTATTTTTACTTCTTGAGTGGTGTCTAATTTAATGCAATCTGGAGAATGGATTTCGTAGATAAAATAATCTTTGTAGATGTGGTAAAGAGATGTTCTTCTGTAAAGTACATTAATAGTTGTTGGAAGATCAAATCATTGAAAAAATTCTGCAGTGAGATAGTCAAAACATTGTTTTCAATATACTAACCATCACGCCGGTTCTCCGTGGGGGTAGAGTAGAGCATAGAGAATAGAGCGCCACACTCTTCTGTTCTGACATACAACTTTCGCCTCATCCACATTCAAACATCTTCGCATGCAAGCTCGCCGGTTGTTGAGGCTTCTAATGGGACCATCTTCCAGTATCTGGTTAATCTGGTCATGCCACGTCTTCCGCGGTCGCCCTCTCATTCTGGCGCCATCAACACTTGCATTATACATGGTCTGTTCAAAAAGAATCGCGAATTTTGAATTTACGCAGGTTACGTATGACACGTTGACGTACGACGGTTACGTTGACGTGCTCGGGAGTCCAGCACGCTCTTCGTCGTTCACATCTTCTCGGCCCTCTGAGAACATTTTGTACCACCGATAATCGTTGATTCGGTCCAAGGTAGCTTCACCATATGCCACAGTCAACATTCGGAATGCTTTCGCGCACTTAATTTTGTTATTCACACAAAATTTGATTTATTTATTTTATTTTTTTATTTTTATTTTGGGAATCTCAACAGTATACAATTTATTATAATAATACATAACGTATTGGGTAATTCGTAGACCAATTATAGAGATCCACGGCATAAAATGTTAAATCAAGCAATAAAGAGAACATATATTAAATAGAGGGATAGGAGTGGGAGTTAGAGGGGGAAGTGGAGTGAGGTGTATGGGATTGTGGCTGAGTGGAGTGCGTATGTATTCTGTGCGTGACGTTGTATACAGATATGGGGGTATGTGTAAAGAGTGATGAGAGTTTGGCTGTGGTGTGTGTATGATGATGGTCGGTCTCAGTTAATCCGGTGAAGATATAGTAATATAATATAAGCGGTTTAAATACGATTTTTAAGAGCTGAGATGTTGATAAAGATTCTTTGATCCATTTTTTGGAATAGGCAAAAATCGAAGACGAGCCAAATCATGTGTAAGCAAAGCAGCCATCAAAAATTAAGTGAATATTCAAAATGGCCGAAATCGTCGTCACAAGTGAGAGACATGAGTACCAACATAACGTCACAAAAAAATCGAATATACGTAACCTGCGGAAATTCAAAATTCGCGATACTTTTTGAACAGACCTCGTATTTCTTTCTAACCATTCTTTCCTCATTTCCTCATTCGCTTAACATGCCCAAACCATGTGAGTTTTTTTTCCATTTTTAATTCTATTAATTATGCTAAGATTAGCTTTGCATTCATTCCTAATGTCTCCATTCCTTACTCTATCACAAATCAATATTATGTTTATAACTATTCACTAACTTGTATTTTTCTTTATCATTTTTAAATGAGATGCGAACACGGAATGTGTCGCATCAATATTCTTACTTTTCTCAAACTAAACCAAAAGCCTGTGCTATGAAAATAGGACTAACTTGTTAGTGTCCTGGAATGGGGCTCGAACCACCGACCACCAGATTACAAGATGAGCATCAAACCACTACACCAACAAGTTACTCATTTTATGAGTATTAAATTAGATTTACCAGCTGCACCCCACCTGATTATTTCATATTGCAAAATTGACTGCACAATGGTATCATGAAGTGTTTTTAATCATTATGTTTTCAAAATTTAACGAAAGCATTTAACAATTTCTTTATTCACTCAACACAAAAAATTTTCTATCCACTTGATGTTGCAGTCAACGATGATTCCCAAATATTTGATACTAGATTTGCGCACAAGTTGACTGTAATTTGTGTGAGAATAATTATTTTCATTATATTTTCAGCATCAGATTATTATAGCATCCTTTAAAATGATACGAATTTATTTAATGTACGTTTATAATGTTTAGTGGAAACTTTTTTTTATATAAATTCAATGTTTTATATAATTTGTTTAAGCGAGGACAATGACATCTCATCCGAGTTACGCGCTAAGCTTAGAGAAACAGCCTCTGAAAAAGGAAATGAAGCATACTACATAACCTACACGCCGTAAAGTTTCGGAATGACATGTTGGGCTAAGTTGACGCGATAATTCCGTAAAATATGAACCCGTGGACAGGGTGAGCCCGGAGACGAGGGGGCAGCTGTCAGAGGGAAGATTACTCTAAATCTGTCAGAAAGAAGCTGATACCTATGCTTGAGACACACCTGCATATCTTGAAGGGAAGCACTGTGACTCTTAGTAGAAAGGTTTCATTATCCGTGCGTTTAATAAAAAGGTATTAGTAAACTTTGCTTTGGTTTGATACTTTGGCAATAATTCAATTTTGTATGCGATCTAAAATAAGATTATTACTATTTGTAGTACTATTGTAGACTATTATGAGTGCCTTGAGGGAATTTTTAAAATAATTGCAATTTCAGTTTTGTAATTGAGAAGTAAAAGTATGTACATACACATTAATTAGATGTGTATGTACATACTTATGTAATAATTATACTAATATATGTATAAGTGTAAATTAAAGTAATATGTATACAAATATTTTTATAATCTATAAATGTACTCACAGCTATTACATACATATACTACATAATGGAAACACTATCGAAATTTGACACTTTGTAACATATATACAAGAAAGTAGCTATATATTTTTTTTTATAAACCTGTAACAAAGCTTTGTGCAACAAAGCCATGTGTATTTCATACATAACGTATACACAAAAATAGACTAAATAGGTACCTACACTAATTATATTCTACATACTTAGAGTCCATTTTTGGGTAGGTAGATAGGTACCTACATGTTATGTACATTTGGTATACGTAAAACAAAATGTTATATGTATCAATGTATCATATAAAGAGAAAGTACGTCCCTAATTAATTGTAATAAAAAAACAAATAAATTATTTTTTTTGCTTATGGTATTTAAGCTGTTTCGTCATTTAATATTTTTAGCAGATTAAGTTTGGAAAAACTCGATGTTTTTATAAATATTCGACAAGAAACGGTTCGGTGAGAGCTTTCCATTTTCCAATTTTAAACCTGAGTGAAATCATAGGGGGACGTCAATGTTCAACAATCCTGATAGCAACGATTTTGTAACCCCCCAAATTACACTGAATACCAAAGTAGAAATTTCTTGAATCTCTAACATGAAATGTATGGTCAGCGACCGATTTTTACAGTCGCGCTTGCCGCAATTGCGAGGGGCCGTTCTTTTTCTCGAAACGCTGAGAAAATATAAGTTAAATTAGAAACCACAGAAATGGCATCTAGAAAATGAGAATATTTTAAAAATAAGGCCTAGGATACTTATAGGAGCTGAAAAAATTTTGTAAGTAAAAAAAAAGGCTTTGTATTCATGACGTTGACCTTGTCAGATTGGCTCGGGGACACCGGGTCTGTTATTACGGAAAGTTTGACCTAAAATTACTGTGTTAAATTAATTAAATTAACTGTGTTGCTTTTAGAAGTTGCCTCATGACGTTACAATACTGAGGTCGTCGTGTCTTGACGTAAGGGTTCCCAAAATGGATTTGAAAAAAAGGTTACATTGGAAAATGTATCCTCTTTTCGATCATTGATAAAGATCTAATTAACATTTCCCTTACAGTATTAAAATAAAAACGCGCCTTAAATGCTGATAACTCCCTATAGGTACATGTAGACTTTTGACATATTTAGGTTTGATAAATATTAATATTTTACATTTACGACTTTTTTTTTAAAATAGAGATGTGAACACGGAATACGTGTCATATCAATATTCTTACTATTTTTAAACTAAGCTAAACGCTTATGCTATGAAAATAGGACCAACTTACTGGTTTGGAGTGTGGTTCGAACCTGTAATCACGAGGCGAGAGTCTTAACCGCAAGACCAACAAGCTACTCATTTTACGACTTATTTTAATCATTATAATAATAGTTGATGATGTGTATATTAGTGAATATATGTACCTACATATATATCAATTATTGTATAAAAGAGAAAAATTAGTCATCATGAACGACAACACAAAGACGCAACCAACCCCACCAGGGCACACTCCGCAATCACATAGTAAGGATGGGTCTTTCGTGAACGAAATGTTCACTTTTCTCAACGAATAAATTATTCAGTTCACTTTCACCAACAATCATTCATAAGTTTAGTAGTCGTAAATTAATTAGGAATTCCTACAGTCGATATAGAATGTAACAAAGCTATTTTGATCATAATTCAGTGAATTAATATTTCAATTCTGCTTCTCAAATTTTCCCACGCACTGACTTCAATTCTTAGATAAGACATTTTTTGTTGCGTCAGGTAAATACTTATATATTGTAATTATTTTATCCAACACATATATAACGGAGGAATACCTAAAATATGAACTCTGTATTTAGTATGTTTACAGGGATATTCACATTATTAGATGTAATATCAACTCGGTTTACATCATCGGAGAGGAAAGGTCAGTCGTGGATTATTTCATGAGTCTTCCTGGTGTTTTTATGTATTCGAGAGCAATGCAATTGACATGATACCCTCCGTTGCTCGGCTTCCAGGTATGCGAGCAGGACCCGCGTCAGTGAGTGCGCAGACACCTGCAGCCCGCTGATAGCATCTCATTAGCCATCCGAGACGCGGACGAACTTCACGTGGCACCAACAGTCTTCACATTCCTGGCCCCACACTGGGATATTATTTATTTCCCCCGAGATGCTTGAAAAATGGACAAATTAGTGCACGTCAAAATAAATATACGCCGGATTACACGGTGAGCATTTCGTCCGTCGGGCCCGTCACCTGACGGGCAGCTCATTGTTTGTTTGTCCGGGACTTTACGATGTTTCATTTTAATAATGGTAATTAGAAAACTTTTGAAGGTGATGGGATCATTTTTTCCAAAATCATATCGTTAGTGTCTGAGATTAATCGCGGCTGACCGCGTCGCTCTGATGATTGTAATATTTAGATAAAGAAATACAATTACGGAAATCGAAAATGTAGAAGCAGTAATACATAATACCAGCTTGCTGCTATGCCCTGCGGGCAGCTGTCTTAGCGGCTGGGTGACCGTAGGTGGCCGCTTCTTTTTGGAGGCTTCATGGATAAAATAAGAGAAGAAACTACATAAAAAATAACACATTTATGGATGGTTCGCGGGTGCGAATGTAATTATAATATAAAAGTATATTTACTATGATTGCAAGCAGCTAAAAGAAAGAAATGTGTACGCGGGGGTACGATTCTTGTGTCTGACGTGAGACATATTCATCTTGTTTAATCAATTAATTTTCCATACGCATACAAGGTGTTTATCGAAAATGATAAATTTTTAGTCAAAAATATTATGTACTTAAAGGTGCACGTTATTCATTTTTTCTTTCATTAATTAGTTCATATTTAATCAATATTTACTTACACATGATGCTCTTCAGAATTGATGACCAGCCTAGTAGAAGAGCTACTGTAAATCAAAAATAAATAAACCAACATATTTAAAACAAATACCTTTATACGGATATAATTAATCGGAAGTTATTCCAAAATTGTGAAAAATTTTAATATGCCTTTTTCTGAGTATTTTCAAATATTTTTATCATACAATAAAAAATAGAACCTTCGAAAATGTATTAATCATTCTGAAAATACATTTAAAAGAATGTAGGTTGGAATCTACCTAAATACGTGTGTACGATTTCGGCTTCGCGGCAAACTATTCCCAGTCCTGTGGGAATAGGCGGACAATGTGTGAACTGCGGCCGCAGTATCTTTCAGGGAACAGCTCCAATTGTCAACAGAAATGTTATGGAAACATGAAAAACTACATTTTCTTTGTTGTCACTGGGGCCATCTCTTGGGAAAACCCGTAACACTAAATTTGTAGGCGAAAGAACACGTACAAATCATGACGTGCTTATATTAATCAAAATATTTTTAAAAATGCTTTTGTAAGCATTTATACCATTTATCAAATTATCTCTGGTTGGATGAGGTCAGCGGCTCGAGTTTAGGTTCTTGTTTTATTCTCAAAGGACTCATCCATCTAGGAGTTTGTCAATTTTAATAAATTGTTTTCTGCTTCCTTATTACACAGACTTTTCAGTCCAGTTTGTCGAGTCCAAATAGCGATAAATGACATTTAAGACTTGGGTACTTTTCTAATAATGAAGGTGAAACTAACATTACTGACTTAGTTCGAATCACTTTCTCAAATGATTTTTAAACGAATATTTTCAGACTTACGTAAGTACTTGTTGTTGAAAATTTGCCTGTAATGGTATCAAAAATAATTTTAAAAATATATAATAGGTACCTACCTACTGTGACCATAATTAGATAAAAAAATATTATTATTTTTATTTATTTTTATATTTATTCAAATTGAAGCTTACAATGCATGAAGATATTTTACAAAGTAAAAGATTAAAACGTTTGAATAATATCTGCTCTATACATCTTTAGTTGCTTACAATAATATCTACCAAATTACTTAAAGGTGATGTTCGTGTGTGTGTGTGTGTGTGTGCGTGTGAGTGTGTGTGCGTGTGTGTGTGTGTGTGTGTATGTGTGTGTGTGTGTGTGTGTGTGTGTGTGTGTGTGTGTGTCTGTGTGTATGTGTGTTGTACATTAGGTTAAGCCTATGAAATTATTTTAAGTTTTTGCTTAAGAATATACTTTGTGTCTGCGAATAAGTCTATGCCAAGGGAATCTCGTATTGCAAGAATAAGTTTATGATTTTACTGAAACCGAGTTTTTTGCGGCCTGAATTTATAGTTTTTGAGTCGAAAAATTGTTGTATGTCATTAGCTATATATTAGTTGTCTTAAAGGTTTTCTTAATTAGTGCGAATTAAAAAAAAGAAACAGTTAAAATCATAATGAGGTGACATTAAAGGCCGTCAACGATTTTTCATTAAACTAAAATAGCCACATTTATAAACGTAGGTAATTAGTAATTTCATATATATGTACGAGTCCATATATGATAGGTATTTTTTCATGTATCTAATATAAATGTTTGTATCACTGTTGAAACCACATCAAACATTTTTAACCTGATGTACATACTAACATACGCTTTATCTTTCGCTTCTTTCAAATCCACATTAATTCTAACATAATGTTCAATCTACTACTTCTTCATAAGCCTTCTTCTCTCCAGTGCTGGATATAGGCCTCCTTCTTCCCTTTCCATCCTTCTTTGTTGTTTCAATGTTTCAATGTTCATTAATCAAGAAAAATTATAGAAGTCTCACAGAGACGAAGCTATCAATATGAGAAACGCGTACGGAAGTCTTTTTATTCGCTGGCCCAGGGATTACAACCTGTATGAGCTGGCTTATGTGATCACTCTACGCAATTCAACGTCCACCAATTCCATCGTAACATCATCCACACATTATCAAATTTTTAAAGTACTATATATGTTCAAATCTGAGAATCTTTCGTGTATTTTAATGGACTGTGATAGAGATATCTGTAGTCTTTTCTCATGAACTAGTAGTGTACATACATTTTCGTAGCTGGTAATAATACCTTTATATTTTTTATGTCTTTTAATAGTACACCTATTGACAAGGTATTTCTGACGTATCTAAGGTGTTTAAATTTGTATTCATCGAAAGAAAATACTTTATATGTTGTACAATTAATCATGTATGTTTTCTTAATAATAAAGTCAGATTTTCAAATTGATATTATTAGTATTTTTTTTTTAAATATTGATGATATGTTGTTTTAATGTTAGCAGCTACATTTGCAGGTACCTTGGTTGCGGCATTTGAGAAAGCCAGCCAGCCTTCGTCTCCCAGGACTCATCCATCGTCCGATCAGTCATCAGCAACGTACCGAGCTGCTTCCAGATTACACGAGCCGCCAGTCATTCTAAACTCTCCTAGTAACTTCTTACTGACATTCGGTGTAGAATACCGGAATACTCCACTTAATATTATTTCACGTTGAGAGGTAAACCATACTTTTAATATTACTTTTTATTAATTTACTACAGGAGGCAAATGAAAACCCAGGTAATTAATTAACGATTTATTGATTAGTATAATTATCTCACAAAATCACTGGACGCGAATTATATTTAAACACTGATCTCGAATTCACACTATTTCTTAATTAATTACTCATCGGTGAATATTTTATTATGGTTGTTAACGCTTCTGAGAAAACTCCGTTCAACTATCGCACATAAGTAGGCATTTCTCTTAAAAATAATAATAATAAACTTTATTCTAGTATGTGGGGAGGTTAGTGCAGTCCCACACATTGTATATAACTAAACATATATTAAATTATAATACAAGCGATATATAAAAATATAAGAGGATATGGATATATAAACAGAGATTATCACACGCAGGTACATAATAGATAACACATATAAAGGAATAAGATTTATAGCAAGAATTATTCAAATAAATAAGGCATACAGAGTAACAAAAACATGGTGCGAAGCGAAAAGTAAGTATAAAAGTAATAATTATTAACATAAAAAGCGTTAGTAAATAAATAAGATGTATAAGAGAAAAAAATAAGTATTAACATACAAAAATCGTGTAATATCGGCTTTAGTGAGTTATGACATGTCGATTATTAGGGGCCAGTATCTTTCTCCAATAAGCATCAATGCTGGATGCTGGAATCAAGCGGGCTTCCAGGATAATGATATTCTTCGAGCTGTATATCCTTTCCCTCATTCCTACCACCCTGGATCTTATGAGGGCTTCAAAGTTGGGGACTCATCCTTCCGAGAACATACCAGAGCGCTGCAGTTTCTGTTTTATATCAATTATATCATAATATCAATTAATATTTCACTCGATTTACACGCGTTTGCCACACCTACTTTTATATACTATATAGTTTGTCGCTAATATTGCGCTGGTTCAAACGTCAAAATAAACTTGAAGCGCTGCGGCGGTTCCCCCTTTTTATGTGGAACAAGTTGGTTTTTCGAATCCCATAGATTGTTCTATACGTTTATAGTGTTTCCGATAATGTTCCCATCGCTTTTCGACTATACCGGATATTTGTAGATAATTCCAGAGTGTTATATGTTATCTAAAAGATTATAGATGTGCGAAAGAATTCGATCGTATGTTGCAATTATCTCGTAACAATATATTATAGTTGTACATATTAGTTATACAGACACAATTTTTTTTCACTTAAGAGCAATACCTCTGATGCATTCTTAACTACAATTATTATTATTATTTTTCTACTTATGTTTACCTTTCTACTAGCCGATAATATGTATTGTATTTCGATTTATCTTTCATATAAAAAAAAATATATATTATAATAATCAATCAAAAATTTTAATATTAAAACACTTTTTATAATATTTAAATACATTAATAAACACCACAGGATATTTCGTAGTTAGTAGCAAAAACATCGGGGATTTTGAATGGAAAAAAATCTTTATATTTGCAGATTGCATTTTTTTCAATATTTCTGATTTATCTTTTGTAAAACTGTGGACGGTGGAAAAACGAATATTATAAACTCATTCGCTATAATGCAAGTCAAATAAAATTATTAAACCCTTGCGAAAAAATTTTTTCAAGCTCTAAAAATAGCAACCTAAAAATGATATATTTTAATCTGAAACAAAAATAAACAATATAACAATAAACCTAAATACATTATGAAGAATATTATATATAATTCTAGCAAGTCGTAATATAGTATTCATTAAACAGCACAGACCATATCATAGAGTTGCTTTCGTTTTTTAGTCTTAGTTTTAACAATATTGTGACTAACTTTGCTATATCACGGCTGCAAAAAGAATATAAAAGCGCTATAATGTGTTTAAAATCCATCCGAACATCTAAATAATATTATTAACTATAATTTCCTGAAAAAAAAGGCACCTAGGTACATACATGCTTATTTATTGTCGCGTATAGTATCTATGAGAAATGTCGACATTTTTCAAATTTTAATATTTCTATGCTTATACTGAAAATATTGTCTTTACTTTAATATTTGGGCACTTTATGCAAAGAAATTAATAGATTTGTGTGAAACAAACATCTCTTTACTATTGTTAAAATATAATTATTACTAATTTTATACAATATTCATAACGGAAAAATTGATGAAGTGCGCAATGATAATATATTGTTATGGTCGAATTATGATTGTTATTATAACGTAATCTAATTAGTATGGACGCGATATTTTTGTGAAACATTTTTCCATTATAAATGTATTGATGCTTATTTATAGCTAACATAATAAATTATTCATATAATATAATAATAAAATGCTTTAGTACATTGCGAACAGGAAAAAATTTTTCTTGAAAATTACTTTTTAAAATATTGTATTTATATACTAAGATATATTATAATATTTTTACGTAGATAATATTAAGTAAAATAGAATATACAAATTTATGGAAAAAAGTTTTTGGAGAGGTATATACACACAAAAAAATATCGATTTGTAAACATTGTCTATGTATGATTGTAAAAAAATATTATATATATTGTATATTATTAAATAAATAAATTTAAAAAATATATATTGTTAACTTTCTGCCTATTCGAGTTCACTATAATACCTACCTGCACTTTCGTTTTGTTAAAAGGAAGTCAAAATATGTTTAAATACATGCAAGGTTTAAACATTTAAGAAATATCCTGAAAACCGGTATGCAAACTTACAATATACATAATATTATAATACTCTATGAAAGCATTCTAACAAAAGTGACAGTAATGTTTGCAACGGTATTTCATTATTTTCTGACTGCGCCTCACAATGGAAGCTCATAACTAGAGCTTTTTTCTTCCTTTAACGACAATTCGACAAAAGGTGTCAATCACCCACTGTCCCTGTTCCATTGTTGTTCTAACATTACGCCGGAGTCATATTTCAGGACAACGATAGTCTGTCAGCGTTCTCACGTCAATCAGGAAAATGGCGACAAGTGAATCGAGTTTTAATAAGTCAAGGGGCGGATATGTATATGATAAAAAGACATCAGTAATCAAATAAAATAAAAATTAATTAAATTACTATTGTACTTATTATTCTTTCAGATATGGATGTTTCCAAAAACAATTGTGTATGTTAATTTAAACAACTATAATAGATCAATTACATTAACTCTGCATACCTACAGCCTTTCAAGGAATGAATATTATAAAAAAAATACTGATTGTATTATTTGTATATATCTACTTGTTTTATTTGATTAATTACACCAACATGTTTCAGAAAAACCTTTCCATCGTCAGGGTGTTGTATAACTGTCAAAATATCATAATGAAATGTCTTTTGTTTCTTGTTTTCGTAAATTATTTGAAAAAATATTTTCAAATATTTTCTTAAGTTCTTGAATACTCGCAATTATTGGAAAATTTAAAAAAAATTTAGGACTTACCTATTTTACATCTAAATAATTTTGGTCTGAAATTGAATAATTTAGAATCATTAGAAATTAGTAAAGCATGTAATATTGTAAACAAAGTATTATTAATAATCAATTAAATTACTACTACTAGCCCAATTCTAACAAAATTTCGAATAATTGCTAGTAATCAAGAACTTCAGTAATAATATTTAAAAATAATTTTTCTAATTATTTAAAAAACGAGAAACAAAAGACATTTCGTTCTGATATTTTGGCAGTTATTCAACACCCTGACGATGGAAAAGTTTTTCTGAAACATGTTGGTGTAATTAATCAGATAAAACAAGTAGATATATACATATAATACAATCAATATTTTTTTTAAATGTCAATATACAATATTGCTAAATCAATTGAAAAATGAATATTATTTTAATTTTGGAGAACAGTACAGTAAAACTCGATATAACGATAAATTGTTAACGTCGAAGATCCGTTATATAATAAAGTTGATTTTCCGAATGCGTTACTTAAATTTTTGTTTGTCATTTGTCAGAATCAATCATTTGTCAGAAAACTAATTAGTTACTTAATATATTTATTTATTTATACGTTTATGAAGTTCAAATAACGTATTTATGAAATGTTTAAATCGTACTTACTTAACTAGGCAATATTTGTAAAATAGAAAAAAATCAAAAATAATCTATTAATTTAATCACGTCAATTAATCAGTCATAAGAAAACCTTGTTTATAAGCCTTTTATGTTAATTTAATATTTACTTTCAAATATGACATAAGAACCCGATTTTTTTTCCGGAAGAATATTTACAAAATTTTCTACATATATCAACTCAAATATAGTTATCATAATTTCTCAAAAAAAAAAAAAATCAAGCACCGTTTGTAAATCATATTTTGATTTCTGTTATATACCATTGATAAATTCATCATGTAATTGCTTGGAAGCAATTATGCCGCTGCAATACTTATTAAATATATAAATTCGCATGATACATGACGATTTGTTTCGGAAACCTGAATTACAAACTATATACTATGTGGGCACACATTGCTCATGATAAAATAATTAATTTCAGAATAGATTGGATACCAAAATACTTGATAATGGCTTTATTGGTACCTTCTCCGTAACGAAAAATGTTGGAATTTTAATAAACTTTACTGAAAATCTACTAAATCCCAAGGAAATATTAGTTTTTCAATATCTCATTGCCCAAGGTTCGACCCCATACAGAACAACGGAAAACACTAGACCTTTAACTAGTCTTGACTTTTACTTCCTCGAACGGTTCTTCCAAATTTAAGTCGGCTTGGACATAGCATACCGGACCAACAAATTTTTCTTCGGAACTCGCCTTCGCACTCTCCATTTTATGGGTTGAGATAAATTGTTGTCCTCTTTGTAAAATATTATTATCGAATTTTTGAAAATCATTAATATTGTATAAATTTCAATATAGCTATCAACTAAAAACGTTTTTTGATTTATTTAATAATTGGTTAGGTTTAATAGGATACTTTTGACTGTTAAAATTTTTTGTTTGAAAGTATTTGCTAATTCATTTTTAATTTTGTTAAATATTAATTGAAAAATACTATATTATTCCACCGTATATTTTATTTTGAGTTAAAATTTTCTCGAGAGATAACCTCTCATTATCAATAACTTGAAGTAAGTTGTTGATAATGAGGTTGTCTTTCGAAGTTGTTGATAATGAGGTTGTCTTTTTTTTTCGTTTTAACTCAAAAAAAAACATTAACTTTATTTTTTACAAAATTAATGATTATGATGGATTTCAGAATATGATTAATTTATTACAATAATTGTCTCCATTATTCATACTATTACTACGAAATTCTGAAACATTAAGAACTGCTCGTGACCATTTTCCAACACTTATGTTTTAGAATACATTAGAAACACCTAAACTGACAGAACACACTGAAATATAGGAGAAGATGTCCGTCGAGGACAAATATAAACAGTGACGCCAAGGCTTCGACACTTAGTTTTGTTTTAATAGTAGTGAAAAACCACAAATAAGTAAGCGGTGGTGAACATTCCATAGAAACAAGTGAAAATAAAGCGACAATCTAAAGGGAATCAGTGCAAATTATAAAATTGTGTTTCGGTTCAGTTTGTGTCTAGTGACTTTGTGTATGAAATAAAATTTTAATTGGTTTATGGTGTTTCATTTGAATCCAACCGCTGAAAATTCGTAACATTATTGTTATGTTACATTTCATTGACCTGTTTTGTATATATTTATTTTAAAATACATATTTATGTAAATAGGCAAATATCTGTGTGTCTTTTTATCAAAGGTTAATGCGAGAAATCAATCAAAATGTATGTAACATAAGGGTTTCCTGTTCAAGAAAAAAGGCTCCGTTCCTTGATGATCCTACATTTCTCAAAGTATAGTTATCGGTTCAGATATGAATATATATTCTTACAACGAATGTTTTGTATGAAAGCAATAAAGTATACTGATGACGGCTGACGTCACTAGGTATTGTAAATCTCCAGGTTACAAGTTGATGGATGTTCAGCACTTGATTTTTAATATGTATCTGTCAAACAATGGGAGTTATTCAAACAATGAACCATCGTCAGGAATGCCTTAATGATATGCGCTCCTGATCATCTGAATCTTATTATTTATATGGTCGTTGGTTTGAAAGATTATACCAATGTATGCACCAGCAAACCTACGTATATCTTCATAATAATATGTTCAAAAAACCATTGACTTCGGAACTTAAATTCCTCTCACACAAAATACAAATTATTTAAAAAAAAAAATTGTTTAATTCCAAAACCGCTACAAATATTAAAATGATTTATTACATGGTATTTTTTTCGTACTCTTGATTGACATACTTTTTAATTTAAAATTCTTTAAGTAAATATATAATAAACATATTATATATAATATTGCATAATTTTAGATTGCAGTATTACATACTTCAACCATATACTGTCGAGTCAGTACCGAACCATTCAGAAAACCAGGGCACTAAATTCGGCTTTCACACGGTGGTCCCTAAGGAGGAGATCCTCCCTTATGCACAATCAATAATATTTTTGAAACACCCGATACTCACGAGAAATTATTTTGCAAAATAATCCACTTTTATGTGTTAAATTCTACGACCAGTTTTCCATAATAGATACTACTTATTGTGTACTGCGTATTTCGGATAAAGTATAATACATTTTTTTTTATAAACTAATCATATTCCATAATTCACAAAATTATTAAATGTATTCTGTAAAAAAAATTATTGTATTCAGATTCATAAACGAAAAATCTTTTTTTTTTAATGTAATTTTTTTTGAAAAAAATTTTTTTTATTTAATTTTCAAAAATATTTTAAGCATTTAACAGTTGACAAGTTTTTTTATCACCAACAATATTATAAAGAAATAAAAAGAAAATTTATTTACAACAATATTTATTACGTAATACATTTATTATGTTATACATTACAAAGTACCTCTCCATTTAAGAGCGTTGCTCTTGTGCTCGGACGACTGTTTTTTTTTGTTTTGTTTTGTTTTGTTTTGTTATGGACGTGATTTTTTGAAATGCTGAGAAAGTTTTTTGCAAGGTTTCTGGTGCACTGTTTTGATTACGGAAGATATAGACTTACGAATGCTCGTTTACTAAATTTAGTCTTCTCTCATCTCTGTCACTTTCTGTCAATATCCTCATTCTACAATATTATTTTATTTTTCTAACTCTTTTTGTGTTTGCGATTGATTTGCGGTGATAGTTGAATGAAAGCACCATTTTGTGTTGCTTATTTTACATTTAAGCTTCCTGAGTTAGTATTATGCTACATAGACATGAAATAAAATCTTTAGAGAAATCAAAAATCTTGCAAAATCTGTAAATTTATTTAAAAACTCTTAAATATGTACATAAATCTATCGAAATAAGATTTTAAGAAATCGCAACGAATTCAATAGAACCAATTAAATTTTGTGAGATATTTATACATTACTTAGCTTAGAGTACTTACTTAGCTAATGTAATTTTGCAATTTCGGACGTAAACATATTTTTTTGTTTAGATTGTCTGGATTAGTTGAAGGAGAGGGCGCGGTCCTCCCCTAAGGCGCCGCCCCACAAATTCAAGGGGACATAATCCTTCATCCCCTGTGTATTGTATATTCATCTGTCTCCCTTACAGAATAAACCAACTAAGATACCAAACCAATCTTAAGTGAAATCCATTTAGGTCTGCGTATCAACTACCATTTAGTGTTACGTCGCTTGCCACAAAAAGGCGCAGTATTTAAATAAATAACTATATTTTCAAAGACAAGTAGACAAAATGCAATAAAATCGCGTGAAACGAGTTTAGCATAATGCTTCTTGGCTTGAGTTGCAATAAATTTATTTTTTAAAGTTAATGAACCTTCGGGAAAGTGGATTGACAGAAGAAAGAGGTTAAACAGACGATTATTTATTTTGGATAGATCGTTATGAGCAAGTCAATTTATTTAGAATAGCTAAGTTACGTGTTAATCCATTAAAATAATGAATTTTTTTAAATACCGAAATTGCACTAACTAAAGAATAGATGTAGTAGGTAACTACCTTAATCTGATATTTTTAAGAGTCTACTTCGATGTATATTTTTTATATGAGAAAAACATTGGAAATAGGAAAGAAATTTTTTTTTAAATTTTTTTTTCTACTGTGAATGTATGTAATGATTTCACATAGAAGAACTCGCATACCGGAACTAGAATGGACGTATTTTAATATTCTAACATTTGAGTGCTATAGCTTTTACGTGAATTTCTAAAAAAAATGTCAATACGTTTAATGTAATATGCACCATGATGTTATGATGTATACAAATATACTAAAAGTATGTCTCAACATGTGTTTTGGCCAATGTTGGGTAAGGAAATAATGAATAATTGTTGTGACTGGACTGGACATCAATGAGATGAAAATCCACCAATACTTGTCCTTTATTTCAACCTCTTTTTCCGATCCTTAAATTCCAATTCTGTCTACCTTATATGCCTATAAAGACATCTATTGTCGTATATAGACTTCTTGCCTGCGGGGGGAGTCTTTATTCATTATTCAGTTTTGGACCACCGCTTACGAATTACATTATATCCCGCACTGACAATTTTGTAAAATATCTTACCGCAAACTTCGTTGATTGTATTTCATCGCTGCATTTTTAATCGTCGGGCGTCGAGTATACAGTATCATCATCATATGAAAAGAAAATTGGACACAGAAGAGGTAGTCCTGTATACCAGCATCCTGTCATATGAAGGTAGGAATTTTTATTCTTATTTGATTCGTAATCCCCGCAAAGAACACTCCTAACGCGAACACAGAACCAGCAGTCAACCAATATAAAAAACTATTTTAATTTGAGTAGCTTGTTGGTCTTGTGGTTAGGATACTCGCCTCGTGATCCAAAGGTCGCGGGTTCGAATCTCACTCCAGACTAGCAAGTTAGTCCTATTTTCATAGCACAAGCATTTTAGCTTAGTTTTAAAATAGTAAGAATATTGATGTGACACGTATTCCGTGTTCGCATCTCTATTTAAAAAAAAAAAAAAAAAAAATTGCCGCATTTTTTGATAACCGCATCAACGACAATATCAAAAAATGCATATGCGTTTAAACATTTCAATATACGCACATACGAATAAACATCAGCGAGAAATTCAATTTTCTTCGGCTTCTTTACATATGCGACGCACGTGAATATACTACAAATCAAATCTTAGACATCCGCCAGAATATCCAACAGTCTCATTTAATAACGTACAGAACCTTATATATGACAAAGCTCGCAAAATATCGTATTAGGATGTGTACTTCTTCGGACGGGGGGTCGAATCGGGGTGAACACAAATAATATGAAAACCTCCAAACCGTTCTGCGAGATTCCACCCCTGCGATACAGCCGCAAGATGCCGCTAAGGACCAGGGCTGGATGTAATAAGAAGCGATATGAGAGGTCCGAGGTATCTTTTGATATTAATATGAGAGAACGTGATCGCGTTACATAAAGCGGAGACTTACACCCAAAACTGACAACGAAGATTCTACATTTTCATGTAAAGGAAATTTGAACCACCTAAACGAAAAGTGTAAGAGTTTGCTTCGCGTTCTAAAGAAGGTTATAACCCTTTCGTGTCATAGCCCGTGAGCCGCGCGAGATTTGTCAAGAAAGTTAAGATGGCGCAGATGGGCGGGGGTGGTACGCAGTTTGGACACGAACCCCGAGTGGACACCCAGACCACTTACACAAGATAATATTGTAAGCAAATTTTGAGAGATAAACCTTCAAACTGACCGTCAGATGGCACCGAAGAAAGAGCATGGTTTTAACAAATGTAACGTGTTTGTAGGTTATTATTTTATCTTTTAATGATTTCTATCTATTTTAAAACAAATCATCGGTTATTAGATGAGAAAAAAAAATCATTTGAGAAAACGTACCTTCTTAATTATTTAGAATCCTCAACATTCCCTGTGATTGATGGAACCACACCCACAATCCAGGAATGGGGACAAGCAGTGGTAGGAAATATAAATCCAGCTTTTAGCATCTAGAGAAAAAACAAAGATACACCTGATAGAGAATACATTCCTTCCTGCATGCCCAGAAATTTAATCTGAATTTCCTAATTCTTTCATTAACCGAATGTTAGCGAATAAATTCAACATGTGAAAATTTTGATTGATTAATACTGTATGTACTTATATTTCGAATAAATTATTTGTAACAAGTGTCTAGCACCTGATGAGATATGAAAAAATATTGCTCTTTGGACATTTATTTAAAATAAACGAATTCGTTTGAAATTCGTGGAAATTGTATTGTAAGATTGTAAATTATACAAGTTGGTAAAAACCCACCAACTATGGTATGTTCATTAGAAAACTATTTTTTTCCTGTCATCATTAACCGGTTTTTTATATATATTTATATATTTATAAGTCTATTTCACGTCTCAGTCCACGCTGTTCTTTGACTATTATGACTTCAAAATATTAGTTATATATATATATATATATATATATCAGTTATATTTTAAAGTTTACTACTTGCATTCACGCTAGAATAATACTTTTAATATTTAAACTGTTTCATTAAAACAATATGGTAAAGCTATACTGTCAAAAATATCTAAAAAGTTTGACATTTAATAGGCACACAGCCAATCTGAAAAAACCTCAGAGAAATCCATAATTTAATGTGTAGAAATGTTATATACATTAGGTATGTATTATTTGAGTCACTTCAAGGAAATGAGACATGTATCTACTATTTTTACACAAAAATAAGTATATACTCGTTTGTTTTTTTTAATTATCTGTACGTCGCTATTTTGTTGTTTTTTGTGCTGACAGCGGGAGCACTAGATTTAAGTTTATTTTTGAAGCATTTATATTATATATAGATGATACTAGCATTTTATATATATTTATAAGATTTTTTAAAATAATTTACTAATTCTTAAAATACTTAAATTTCATTATGATTCGTAGTTAAGAACACAAATTAGTGAGATACTCTGCATGAACACAAAATGTCTCTTCAATTTTATAACCATCCTAGATTAATCCATTCGTACTATTATGGTAGGTGGGTACCCAGTACCATGTTTAGTCTCCTTGTAAGATGCATGGTCACATATTTCTTAAATCGTCCCAACTCTGCATTATTTATGGGGGAATTTACGTCAGCAAAAACTGACTTGGTTTACGTTATCCATTCGGACATAACAATTTACGGACATGATCAAGTTATGTGGATATCTAAGTTTTTACGACTTATTTTCATAGTTAAAAATAATATTACAGGTTATTTCGTGAATATAAAAGAATAATTCAGATAATAGCATATTACATTATCATACAATTCCAACATTATTAAAAACATGATATTTAATAGATCTGAATGTTACCTTAGTTTTTTCATACACGACGGTAGATGAGATTTTTTTACGGAAGTACATATTAATCAGAGCAGTTAGAATTTATATTAAATGAGAACAGAATTTGAAGTAGTTTAGGTGGAACTTTACTTGCTGAACTACTGAAGACTTTCGTTAACTTATTAAAATTGATGAATAATGTCCTCGAATCGAAATTAGTTTTTCCGTTAAATACACTCAACAATATTCAACAATGAGGTATTTACCATTGCTTTTGCAGTGTCCTCTTTTATTCTTTTTTCTTACATAACTAGTGTTTCAAACCCTAGTTTCAAAAACTAGTATCCTAGGATGGATGTGATAGACATGCGTATAACTATGATTTTCTACCGTCTATATATTATATATAAGACTGGAATAATTGAAATAATTTCCTACCTGAGTATAGCAGCATTTTTCACATTTATTGATTATAATCTATATATAATACATATTTTTCCAGGCATCTTGCAAAACTGTAAATGCATTTTGTGCACAATGCTACATTACAATATATTTTATATGTTAAGGCTACATAACTTAATAGTCTTTAAAAAATATTGTTACATTGTAAATCTTAAATGAAACATACTCCATGAAAGTAGTGTAGATTTGAGGTAGGTACTGGAAATAACGTTTACAAAATTAAGCCCGGGTAGAGACTGCCTTGACGGATGTCTAGCCAAAGGTCGCGGGTTCGAACCTCACTCCAGACTAGCAAGTTAGTCCTATTTTCATAGAACAAGCGTTTAGCTTAGTTTGAAAATAGTAAGAATATTGATGTGACACGTATTCCGTGTTCGCATCTCTATTTATTTTTTAAAAAAAGTCAGGTAAGTTAAGTAAACTATATGTTGTATTATGTAATCAGGTTATGTTCATTAAATATTTATATTTGATACTCTAATTAGACATACTGGAATCCATATTTTGTTAAAGATATAGTTTTACTGGAAAATGTTCAGAGACGAGCCACAAAATTGCCCTTGGGTCTTAAAAACCTGGAATATGCGGAAAGGCTGAGAGTATTGAAACTGCCCACTCTTCAGGAGCGACGAGCAAGAGGTGACCTCATCGAGACATTCAAGATTCTATCGGGCTACTACAATATTCCTAATATGACAGATATGTTTGCATTTAACACTAATGTGGGCCTTCGAGGACATCACCTGAAGTTGAACAAGTCTCGGTTCTCGTGTAACCCAAGAAAGCATGCATTAAGCAATAGAGTGGTCAATATGTGGAACAGTTTGCCTGAGGGCGTTGTGTCTGCAGCCAGTGTCAACCAATTTAAGAATAGGTTGGATATTCAAATGGGAGACAGTGATATGGGCCTATCAGCTTAAGCTGCCTGCCCAATATCAATAATAATAATAACAATAATAATAATAATAATAATAATAATACTGGGACCATCTGTAAGGATCAATATTGACTTGTTTGTTTAAATATTACGAATATTGTTTGTCAAAAAATACTGTTGTTAAAAAACAAGTTCTTAATCAAATTTATTTCAAATAAATTTCATGCACTTCAATTCACCAGTAGCCTCATTCTAATAAATATCATAACCTACACACAAATTGAAATTATCCAACTGATTATCATTACTATACTATACTTCTCAATCCATCCCTTTGATTTCCATCGTCTTACATATTATTTAAAAAAATGGTTATGTCTTATATATAGACAATAATAAGTATATAGGTTCATTTATGTAAATTTTGGTTGATAAATTATTTACCCTAGCCAAAATTTAGATCTCATCAGATCTCATAAAATACATTGTGTCCGGTTAAGGATTTCTATTTTATGAAGATTACACAAATTCCATATAAAATAAGATTCACAAAACCACTGTCCTTATTTGATATATGTGTGTAAATCATAGAAATCTCTTTTCAGTCCATTTTTTGTTGTTTTAATAAATGACCTTAAAACGTTCACCTCATACTTATCACATTGAGCCTGAAATAAGTTTAAAATTTAGCAATTGAAAATAATTTAATGTTTAATCTGAAATATTTATATATATATATATATATATATATATATTTAGTAAAAATCTCGTCATTTTATTTTCTTTCCTACTTTTCTCTTCCAATGGTTTACACTAAAATCGAGAAGTATGGCTAAAATTGGTATAAATTTTGTAAAGACATATATGTAAATGAGAAAAATATATATGCCCTTACCAAGCAAACAATAGTCTATGAGTGTTGTGTTTGTTGCAGGTCTTCGAAAATAAAATAGCATTTAAAATAAATTATTGTACAAGCTTCACGTCTCAAGCCCCAATATATGAAAATCTAACTGGAAAGTTGATGAGGTTACATAACTTGGAACTTTGGGAACAATATACCGCTTTAATATCCCGAAGAAGGTGAATGAATGAGGCTAAAACAGGATTAAGGAGGAAGACTAAGTTATAGGTGCGCATGGGATACCTGCAAATACGTGTATATAAATGCAGACATACCATGCCTTTAACACATTATGGCAAGTCAATGCCTAACTACATTATCAACATTCATATTACAGGGTCTATTATACTCGGAAGAACTGAAAAAAAATTCTAACCAGAACATTCTGAGTGTTTTACTATCATTAATCATAAATTATTAGGTATATCGTATCAGCATTCAGTATATACACTTCTAATCCATCACCAATTAAAACTATGTAGGCAATTAATTCATCAAATGACTTTTCATCTGTTTTTCGAAGTGTGCTGGCCATTTACATTCAACTACTGAGTACTTGTTTAAAAAGTGTTACTAACGGTTATTATACTACGTGGTCAACTTTGTTGTAAAAATACATATACATAAGAGAGTAAATCATTCAATTCAATTTCGCTATACACCTGAGATACTTTTAGTGCCATGTTCTATGCAGATTGATTATTGGACCAACACGATGCTGACAGGATATGTGGTTAGTTGATTCTAATTAGACAACCATGCACATTATTGTGTGATAAACTTTTTCGTACCTTCATAATTATCGACTATAAAATAAAATATTATTCCACAATGTTTTTCAGTTCGCTGTTTAAAATATTATTTCGTTTTAATTTTCAAATGTTTTATACCATCCCCAACAATACTAATTTCGAATTTCCATCCGTAATCGTAACTAGAATCCAACCAAAGCTGGGCTCATTCCGTTTACATTATTTAATAAAATGAAAACATTATTCCGTTTTCAAAATTAGTATTATTTCAAATAGGACATATAACTAATAATTAATAATTACTTAATGTAGTGTTGAAACTCAAAAATAAAAAGTCCTTCAATTTTTAGGGGTTATAGCTAATTTTTAAATAGTTATGTAAAATGACTTAATAACGTAATAAATTATTTGAATGAATTCTTAAAATGTAAGTGGATTTCAAAAAATTGTGTTTACTTTTGATCCCACCAAATGCAGAAAACCAAACGCGTAACAATCTAATTATATTATTTGGATAAAATTATAAGGATACCACAAGAATAATATATGAGCTTATTTTTTTTAACAATATTATAACATGTGCTGCTAAACATTTCAAATAGCAAGAAATTAAAATATTCAGATAGGAATACATATGTGGCATTTAATTCTTTATACTTTATATTTATCACTAGACAGATATACGACAACACTATTATGTGGCAATTGTTGTAAAATGTATTTATGTAAAATGTAAAAAAAAACATAAAACATTTTATAAAAATATAACTACTGGTACGTCTTTCTGTTTCTATTCTGTTCAATTTTATATGTGCCTGGTGCCTACTATTATAATGCCTTCATATCAGGCGCGTGCAATGAGTACCCACATTAAAGCGTGAATTTTCTGTAAACATATACTCGTGTTTGAGAAAAAAATGTAAATTAAGTTATCATTTGAGAGAATATTAAAATATGCATAACATTAAATATTACGAGATGCATATTTCATTTAAATTTTTTTTCCAAAAAATTAAAGTCATGCTTCAATGTACCTACTCGCTGCACATCCCTGCTACCTGCATATAACAAACTCATGTTCTGAAATAAATTCGGTAAAACAAAATGTTTACATGTTTATACACCTTCCTGTTTTGCAAACCTAATGGCTTTATTCAAATTGACACAAGGGGCTGTAACTTGCGAGAGAGAGGGTGCGGCAAGTGTATTGAAGGATAGGGAAAGCCAGGGTTGGTACCTCCTAACGATGCTGTCAAACATATGTATTTTATGTGCCATCTTGTGAAATAAAAAATGTCAACCTTCCAAAGAAATACATTACTACTGAAACAATCCATGTCACTCTTATGGCGATTTTGAGTAAATTGGTTTCCCAAGTAGAAAACCCTTATTATATGCAGGCGCGTGCGGTGATTACAGTAAAGCATGAGTTTTTCGTAAAGATGTATCTTGGAAAAAAAAATAGAAATTAAATATTTTCTAACACAATATTATGATATATTAAAACCTAATAAATATAATTATTATAATTGTGGTAGGAATAGTACGGAATTTATACTTTATTTCAATATTTTTCAAAATATATGCTTACGTAAAAGTCTTACTTCAAGATACTTATTCAATGTACGTCCTTGATTATATCATGCCTATATATATAATAGAATGCTCTAAAAATTTATGTTTATATCACCGAATACTTCTTATATTGGATATTTCAGTGCGCCTCAGTTATTATTAAAAAAACATTTTATGTGTGCATGTACGTTCGTTAGTTAATAATTACAAAATATAAATATGTGCTTTATTTTGTTGAGTATAAAAAAATATTTTAAAATTGTATATGAGAGATGGGCCGACGATATAACCGCTGTGGGGGGGGGGAATAAATGGCTACAAGAAGCAAACAACAGGGAAGGATGAAAGGGTATGGAAGAGGCTTATATCCAGCAGTGCAGAGATGTAGGCTGAAGAAGAAGAAGATGTAATATGCTAGGTACAAAGGTATTATATACATATATGTTATCAGATTATAAATGTTCCAAAAAATAAGAAATAAAAAATTTAAATATAGAAGGTGTTGAGTTTCACTCTATAATTTAACTTAAATTATATTTATAGATGTCTTAAAACAGTATTCTAAATATTTTAACGGTAATAATTTGTGGTGAATACTTAATTCATTATAATAAGCCTTTTGAATACACTTTATATTATCGTAATACTTATATACAAATCATATAATTATTATGATTTACATCAAAAATTCTAAAACGTATCATAGAAAGGTGAATATTAATGAAAGTAGATAAAATTTTAGACTTATATTAAAAGCAGCAAATGTTTTGTTTTGGAATTGTTAAGAAATACATTTATGTTTTTGTACATAAATAATACCTAACATAAACATAAAAAAAGAAGAAAATCACTAAAATTCTGGCAGACAAACTTAACTCAATCGCTATTTATAATATTAATTATAAATATATTATTTATGTTCGAAAATATTAGTAATTAGTTGTGATGAATAAAAATTACACAGCGATTTTTTTTAATTTGCTTAGTGACAGTTCTTGTCTGTTTACAGGAACTCCCTAACATTGTTTTTCACCGAGAGAATTCGTCCGAAGATCCAAGCAGGTAAATTGTTGTTTCTGGGGAGGGGAAAGGCGTGGGTGACATTATGGGACTGAGTGACGTGCTCCACATTTAGAAATAACATCGGCATGGAAACCCTGTTCCCTTCATTAAAACAATCCAGACAAACTAACTTGGATAAGTGGAAAGGTTGCCAAACAGATTCTCATGTTTCCTTTTCTGAAAAAATTAGCTTACATATTGTTTGGGAAAACCGACGAAGAACCGATGTGAAGCTTGCCTATTATTATAGGCAAGCTTCACATCACACTGTAGTCACCAAAACAACGGAGATATGATGACAGCCGTGTTGAGACCAATGGGCCTCCAATCTTCCTTGGACAAGATACATATGAGCACATTCACAAAAGGTGTCATCACTTATTTATTACTGACACTACAATTTTTTTTTAATTGTGTGTGTGTGTATTTATGTACGCGCATTAGAATTATACTTTTGACACACATTTATTAATTACTTTATAAATAATAGACAGCCTGAATTGAGATTTTACATAATATAAAGCACACAGTGTTCAAGTAGCATCTAAGTACATAAGTAAAAAGTAGATACATAAGAAGAAAATGATTAAAAATTAAAGAATTTCAAGATAGATAATAATAAATAATAGAATAAGTAGGTGTATTGGCAAATTATATAACAGAATGTAGGTTGATTTATTTTTTGCATGTGTATCGTGTACGATATACATAGGTGGATTCATAACATGGTTAGTGTGTTGGATACCTACATAAAAGCTAGCCTAGCTCGTCCTGTCGTGAAACCGATCGCCCAGGTACTTTGTAAGTAATCATAGGTACATAAAATACACAGCGCATCGCAAAAGTACAACAAATCGCAGAACTATCTGAACGCGAGGAAAAGCGAAACGAACCAGCCGCAAGAACTGACAACTAAAGAGATTTTCGCAGATTATAGATACCCATTCTACGTCGGTAAAGAGGCGGACGTCATTCATCAGAGCGGCGACATCTATCGAACTTCGCAGATACCGACAATAAGAACCATCTGGATCATATCGCTAGATGGCGCTAATAAAGTTGTAATAATTGCATGATCGCACGCGCATTTTGTTGCATACTAAAATTTCACCCTTAACGCGCCAAAAGAAGTATAACTTCAAAAATTATGATATATCTTGGTATAATATAATATTTAGAAAGTCCATTAAATTAGTGCAATTTTATCATTCATTAGTAAACTAAAGCCTCTCCCCAGAGCGATCTAACTCTGACCACGGCACCAGCACCGACCCGGCGTCTGGTGCTCGCCAGTGGAGGTGCAAGCTCTAGGCGCTAAGCGCAGCCGCTGGGGGCATAAGACCAAGAGGAACGCCAAAACTGTATGCGAAGTTTGTTTTATTTTTAGTTTATTTATTTTTTTATTTGATGTTAAAAATTATTTTTTTACATTTTAGTTTATTTAACATCCTATAGTTCTTGTGAGAATTTTTTAAATGTTAATTAAAGAAACGTTTATTTTGAATTGCTTTGCACGCACACAGGTAATAAAATTAATAATTTTGAAAGTTTAGAAATTAAAAGAAATTTGAATTCGGATATTAATTTGATTAACAATATTACATTCACTAACTACTTTCCTCTCCTCTTAATATTACCGTTACACCAGTAACTCTAGCTCATTTTGTCAATATTTAATCATTTTTTTTGTATTTCCACCTAATCCCTGTAAAAATTATGTATTTGAAAGTAGTCAGTATAATACTTAACTATGAGCGATTCTGTTATTCTCGAACTTAAGTAGTTAAATATAAAATTATATTTTCACAGACGTATAGGTAACATAGGTTATGTTTTCCGTCCATTAAATGTACCTAATTTGTTATTTTTGTGCTATTTTACTAATATGTAGGTATGTCATACCTATGTTAGAAAAAACATTACAATAATTGCAATTAAGTAGATATAAAATCAATTATGCATGTCTTCACATATTCTGATAAATTAAACTGTTCATACTTCATACAAACGTTATTTTGACTACACCACGTATCTAAATAAATAAAATCAGGTTAATTGACTAATCACTCAATTTTCTAACATAAGATTTGTTTGTTAGTACAGTGAGTTTATAGATATTTTTTATGAGACTACTTTAAATAGGAATATGCTGTCGATTCTGAGACAGTGATGGTTGATTCTTTTAAGTGTTGTGTTTTATTCCATTGATTTTCTGTGCATATTTTTTTTACATTAAAGTTTATTTTATAGCTATCCGTAAATCCGTGAAAAATCACGGGACATAATAATAATGAATTAAATGATTAACATGTCAAACTTGGGCCTCATTAGCGGCTAGTCATCATCAGGTTTGTAGTAGTAATTCCAGTCTAATTCTAGCGAGTTACGGACAGACAGATATTCGAAATAAGGAAAGTTGAATTATTAAGTTTTTTGAAATGTTTTTATTTTAATTTGTGATTATTATTACTATTTTAATTGTGTTATTTTGATTGCTTGGTTGTGTACTTTTTGAATGTGAGGATGTCAATTGTTTTTAGTGCATACAATAATATATAACAAACATTAAGGTTAAGCAATCGTAGTTTACTTTACTACATAACGGAGTATATGTTTTCCACTAACTGAATGATCGGGACGCTACCTCATGCCGGGGGCGCCCTGCGCGCTGGGGCCGGCCCTGGTGCCCGCCTAAAAGCAACGGCACTTTTCGCACACTTATCTCGATGGCAAATGAACCACTCTGCCTTGTTTATACGCCGCGGCCGAGATGGCGAGCTCGATCTCCGCCACCTCCTTACGGCATGAAATATTCTCCCATTGTGTCCGGCGCTGGCCCCTCGCAGATCGCAGCATCCTCCGAGGGCATGTGCTCCGCCGGAGAGGCGGGCGGTGGGCGGCAGATAGCGATGAGCGATTAACGAGATTATCGCTGTAGTTCGGATCTACAACTCATTGTTTTTGCTGCGCGAGAATAAAGGCTATAAACATGCATCGCATTAATATTGCATTAATCTAATGTGTTTTCGCGATAATGTGCTCTAGTTACGTTTGTAATATCTTACGCGCGTTATTTATATTATATTGAATGTATCGATCCGCTCGGTGGATGAGAAGGGGCATATTTATCTACTCTCCAGAAGGCCAAAGGCTCATTTCAAAATAATCCTGTCTTAATAAGAAAAGATGCTTAAGTAAATCGGTTTTAAAATATATATATTTTGTGAAGTTATTGAGGATAAAAATTTTATTGTAACGAAAGTTGCGCATGCACAGCGTATATATTGTAACGGGAATGCATGTAGCAGAAAACAGAGTGTAGCGGAGCATGTAACGAAAATGCAAAACCACGAAATGCACTTGAAATTAATGTTCCAGTAATATCGAAATATAATAACTTCGTTCAAATTCACGGCTAATAAAAACTAACCCATAAAAACCAAGTTTTTATTATACTCCCTTTCTCATTTACTAGTGGAAAATGCGCTTAACCTACGTGTTGGGCTTCGGTCGGGCGACGCTACGAAAGGTAGTAATAAAAAAATTCCAAAAATCCAAAATTATACTATAATCAGGTTTAGTGTCAACCAGATGCGTCGCAGTCTCTTCATACAACTGAGAAAGTTGTATGAAAAAACCTTTAAAAATTTCTAAAAATCCAAAATTACACTATAATTATTAATTTTTTTAACGAAAATTTGATAGATATTCTTGATCGTCGCCACGAGTTTGCTTGCAAAGTTTCAGCTCGATTGGATCACGTGAAAAGGGTTAAAAAACGATACAAAGTTTTTTCGCCAGACAAGCAACCAGACGCTACGAGTTAAAAGAAAGGGAGACAAAATTACACGGCTGGAACGTGACTCAAACCTCGGCCTAGCTAAGCCGTGCGTAGTGTATTTTTGACGGCCGCGGAGAAGCGATGGTGGCTATGATGTCTTGTCGCCGCGCTGCAGTAGGCGCGAGGTTCGAGGTTCAAGGTTCGAGTCTCTCTCCACCCATGTTTTTTTTGTTTCCTCCAATTTTAGTAATTTTTAACAAGTAAATACTTGCGCCATTAATGTTTAACATTTCTTTATTTTGGTTTTTAAGTATATTTTTTTTTATTTCAAATTAATAACATGGACCTTTAGATTACTAGAATTTTAATTTTACATAGGTAGGTGTATAAAGTAAATATAATTATATGCATAAGAAAACACATTTAAAAATGTTCTTAAGTTTCTACTGCCGTTCAGAATTTTCTGGTTTTAGTATTCTAGAGTATTCTGCTTTATATTTCTACGACCCTGCAATGGGATTTGAAACTTTGGCCACAAAGGTTGTAGAAACTCAAACCAAAAAAAAAGGAATAGAAGAAAATGGGATAAAAATTAAAATAAAATAAAGAGATTCACAACATGTTAAAGAAAATAAATAAACATTTAACAAAGAGTGATCGAGAGCTTTATCAAAATTATTCCGATTTCTCTGCACAGCATCAGAAACATCACAAATTTTTAATCAAAGAATATTGAAAAATATCCTCCGTAATGTAATTATTCCCAAGCTTGCCAAGTTTTTGCATAGGCGCATTGGTGTAAAAAATTAATATAAAACACAAACTCCCAAAATTATAAATTGCATTTTTTTAGTGAATATTATTTCGGTAAATTGAAAATGATGATATTCATTAAAAATACAAATTAAGCAATCCAAATCCGAAAATCTAATTCATAAATTTTAAAAAATCTAATTTGCTTCCTCAAAAGATCTTCAATTCACTGTCTTCTCATCCATCCCTCGACCATCATTCTTCTGATCTCGTTGCTCAATTGTCGCATCTTACTAAAATTATTTTCTCAAATAAAATATGTTCATTTTTCAATTCAAGCGAGATTTATGTATTGTATGCGGTGTTTATTCTCAATACATTTTTAGACAGGTCCAAAATACTGGATGGTAATGAATTTTATGAAGGAGCGGAAGTTGTGATGGTCGACATAGAGATAGATTTAATAAATTTAGAAAATCTTAAAATAATAATATTCAAAAAAGCCAAGTATGGACATCAAAAATATATTTCTTCTGGTTTGAATCGTTTAAAAGTAAAAGCCTGATATATTTCTTCTTAAGATTCTATGTATTACAAGAGGCTAACAAAATATTGAATATTCAGCTATACAAGTAATATTTCTTAGATCTTTATTATACCATAGATATAATTCTGTGTTAAATTAATATCGTTTGCCAATCCTAATAGACTCGACCTTGTGAGTAGGTGCGAACGAGCCTTTATTATTTATGAATCAGAACAGTAAGTCTCGCGTGTAGCGGGTGCTTAACTATTATTTTAACGAAACGGACCAATCACAGGCGCGCTTTGCCTTCGACGGGTTGAGCCGGAGGCGACCGTCCTGTTGACTGAATCCGGCCAATGGCGAGCGCCGGCGGTGAGGTCATCGCTCATAGGATGAGTCACTGCACTAGCGTGGATTTCGAAGATATGGTGCAATCGAGACTATAAGAGGAGCGAACACGATGTACTCAGCCCCCTTCAGTTCGAGACCAGACTTGCGAGCGGGAGCGCTGCCCAACAGATTACCGACGGAGCCCTGAGTTCCTGAACATCATTTGCGGACGGAGTTGCTGCCCGGACGTATGGAAGAATCTACCATTCATCAGTACCAGAGAGGATCATAGCGCCACTGAGTAGCAGCTAAGGAACACATTTATATTATCTATCGATTAATTATTTTCACTATTGAAATGTATTTATTTTGGGAAGATTTAAAATCGGAGCAATAATGTATAATTAATATCATGATTTCTTGTGTGATCTTGGCTCAATTCGTACGGGAATATCTCCCAAACGAATATATTTTGATGCATGGGGATTTTCATACCATTTGTATTAACAATTGATTTTACGGAGCTCTATAAGCAGTGCTTAATAGATTCATAATATTGTCGACGCGTTATGTATTGCATAACCAGATATCGATCCAAATCGTACGAGAAATTCTTCCGAACGAATATATTTTAAAGTATGGGGATTTTCAAACTATTTTTACCAATAATTGAATACACGTAATTCTATAAGAAATGCTTAGTAGCCTTATAATAATTGTGTTGCGTAAGTATTGCGCAATCCGGTCTTCAGTTAACTCTTTATGATTTGAGTACCTCGGTACATCTAGCTTAACAAGTAGCTTCAGAATGACGAGTAAAGGACAGAATGGGGAAGTCTAACTAAAGATTGGGGATATCTGGTTTGTGTTAGCCTAGCTGGCTGAGGGGTGGATGATTGCCGGCACTTGGGCGTGGAACCCGCACAAGCCCCTGCAGGGCCCCTTAAAGGCGGGGTCCTCCTTGTTGCTCGGGGTCGTCAATAAACCGACCACCTAACCTCATCTGGCGCAAACTACTTAAACCAACAAAAAGGTTCCCTTTGTCTTTGGAAGGATTTCCATGCTTGAATGCTGTAAAACCTTGATAGAAAACGTTAACTTCTATTTCGTCCTCTGTAAGAAAGACAGGGCCAGAATAAATATAAAAATCATTCACTCATATGGAATAGCTGGGATATTATAAATATGTTACTAACACTCTAACATTTGTCCAAAGTAAATGTTGCAAGATGCAGAATCGTGGGACGCCGCTCTGAAAAGGCATAATGAGATTGCACAATAATTTGTAACATCGCTGACTATGCCCGCAAAGGAGGCTAATGTCGTCATCAATTCGTACCAAAAGAGTACATGATTCTTCAAACACCGGCCTAAAAGAAAGGCGCCTCAAGACAACACCCATCATCAGAAACTCGTACCAAAAGAGTACGGCATCTCAATTATAAGCCTAAAAGAGAGGCGTCACAGGATCACATCTCGTAAAGAAGAGATAGAGTCTCGGGATGCAGTAAGTTCCGGAGGAACAAGGGGGGCCGTTTAGTCACTTAGGAAGTCGGCCACCGGGTTTAGGCGGGCGCGGGGCCTCTACCCCTCTCAGCAGAGATGCTGAGGGTTTAAAAAACCAAAATTTAGCATTCAAAGAAACTATTATTTCATATAAACTCACGGGCTGTTGTAGAATCCTTTCGAACAAACCATCCCCGAGACCTTATCTACTTATTTATAAAGAAGTTTCGTTTCAAAAATGTCTTATTTCGTAGATAGCAAATATATGTATTATTTTCCCCAGGAATTAATATGAACAGGTTCATACACGTCTAAGACGACACCATTCAAGGTAAGAATATGTTAATATAAAGTTTTTAAAATTATTAATTTCAGTGTTATTTAATATGTGTGAATTTTTCCCTTTGCGCCGTTCGAACGATTTTACTGGTTTGTCTCCAATCGAAAATGTTTTATTTCTAATACACGAATTCTTCTGGTGAACGTATTTTATTGTAACATAAATGTATAGATTATTAGGTTCGTTAGATGTTTTTATTACGTAATATTATGCAATTGTTTCCACACTGCTCCTATAAAAGAATTTGAAGTTATTACGATACACAACGGGGTCCTTCATCCATTAGACGAATCATGTGCCAATTCAACGACGTATTACGAATAGTATATATTGTATTTATCGAGATTTAGTCGCATTTATTATTTCTAGTGAGGTTTTTAGTATTGGTTCCAGGCGCCATTATGAGGCGGAAATAGTTCATATTCATAGCCCGACTGCAATAGGTATTTTTGTCGCGTAAGAGGTAGCACTTTTAGAAATATAACTATGTTTTATGTTTAGTCCCTGACGGACAGGATGGTATAGCTGTGGCTATTTAGGTAATATACTTAGTAAATGCAAAGGGCATTAGGTATTTTCAATATAGTATGCGAACCCAAGATGTTAGAAATATTTTCAGTTAATACGTATTTTTAGTTAATTTATCGTATAGAAGTAATTTCTGATAGTATAGAACATTATTTCATATGAAAAGTTGAATTTTAGTAGTAGTAAAATATTCTGTATTGAATATTTAATTTTAACAACTGTATCGCTACATCATATGGTTGAAGTCGACCGGTTGCATCCTGCCGCTCGATCGCGCGCGCTCACATATAAGAATAATGAAATATTTGATAATCCAATATATTGTATTTTGAACGCGACGGTTTGCTACTTACTAACCTTCATTATTTAGTAGGACCCACATTAGGGTCATCTTACATCGTTAGCCGTGAAAAGAATATGATTTACATTGATTTGCAATGGAATGATTTGTATTATAGATTTGCTTCGCCTTATATATTCAACACACACCCCATGGGATGTCTAACTCTGGTGCCGGACCAGGAGCTATACTAAATTATTATTAAATGTATCAAGGCCGCGATGCCCTACTATCTACCTGGTCATCACAGTGGTGCCGGTGACCAGACAGGAGCGTATTCGTTGGACTCATTTGCATAGTAATAAAATCATTTTGGTTTAGTTAATATTATAAATGAAAGAAAATATTTGATTATAAAAGCGGTTTTATTTAAACAATCGCGGACCACGGTCCGTGACATCAAAGAAAAAAGATTGAGCATTTATGTGAACCACGTACTGAGATTTGTAGACAAACGTGATACTAGGTATTAGAAATTTCTTTAGGTTGTTTGTCATATAGATAGTTGGCATTTTTATTATTTAATATTTTGTGAACGAAAATTATTGTAGTAATTTTGGTCCTTGTGATATATTAGTTCGATTTTGGAATGCCTGTTTCTTTGTAAAAGTATTGCTCCATTTTATAGAATATGTGATTTATTTCATATCTCATTCATTTTATGTGGTTTGAATTCAAACGATTCACATTTGAAAAATATTTTTAATAATTGTATGAAGAGAATATATTTGAATGCGATCTCACAAGTATGCCACCGTCACAATCTAAAAAAGACCATCGGGATTTGCGGATCGCAGTATAACAAATATGTAGTTAAGATTCAAACGATTCACGTTTGAAAGGTTTTAATTATTGCATTTGTTTTCTCGCAAGTATGCCACTGTCACGGCCTAGGCCGTCGGGATTTGCGAATCGCAGTATAACAAATATGTAGTTGAGATTCAAACGATTCACATTTGAAAGGTTTTAATTATTGCATTTGTGTTTGTGTTTCGCAAATATACCACCGAACACGGCCAAAGCCGCCGGGTTTGCGAGCGCTGTGTAATGGGAGAGCACGCGCGACACGGTTCCCCATACAGTACCGTCCCGGGTCATGTTCCGCCCGACTGCGAGCGTTCACGAAATAGACCGGAGACGTTTGAGGGTTTAAGGTTTAACAAGTTCGACCTTCGCGCTCGGGCTAGGGACAGTTAGCTGCTCCACTGAAACGGATTCGCACGGCGCCCGAAATGCAAAAATACACACCTGTATTACGGGCAGATCACCGCGACAGATTTCAGCGCGCGCCACGGAGGGTTTATGATAGCTTAAAATTCGGTTTTAATTTAATTTCTTATATTAATATAAACTAATAATTAACCAACGCTAGATAAAATCTGTTCAGTGGCAAATATTTTCGCTTACGAGTTATGCAATAGTAATTAATAATAATAGCAGAAAAATATAAAAGTAAAAATAAATATAAAAAACCGGATAACAATTTAGTAGAAAATATAAACACGAGAATATATGAATCTAAAAGAAAAGAAGATATAAAACCGAAAACTTTTAGTATACGGGGTACACAAGAATCATATTAAACGGATTTTGCCATGTGAACATTTGATATATATTTTATTTTATAAAAAAAATTATAAATCCGATGTTTTATAATATTTACTTTTCTCTTTCGGTTATGTACTTTTATGATACAAATGCGAAAAATATTTTAATAATTATCCGTCTGGTTTCATAATTAAAAATTAATATAAATTAATTTTAATTAAATTAAGGTTAATGTAAATTAAATAAATCCACACTTGTTATATATTTGTCTTATGGATATTAAAAAGGGTTTCTATATTTGAAAAAAAAAAGATCTTTAAATTCAGCTAAATTTTTACAGATAATAATTACACAAAAAATTTATTGATTATAGTATTCTTACAAATCTACTTATATTATTTGATAACTTTCACGTGCATGTTTCGGAGATACCTTTTTATCGTCAAGGTGTTATATTAAAAATTGTCCTAAAAAAATAAAATGTCAATCTACAATGTTGCTGAATTAATTGAAAAAAAATAATAATTTCCTTCATTGATTTATTATGGTTCTTAATTATTCTAATTATCTAAATGTGTTCTTAATTGTTATACACAGTTATATACGGTTCTGGTTATTCAAACTAATTATAATTTCTTTGTTGTATGCAGGATTGATAGACTTGTTCGTAATATAAACACAGTCGCGTATTGTTGCACGAAATATTTATTTGAGTTTCTTGTTTTGATCTAAAAATTATTTTGATTTGAATTACAAGAATAAAATTGCTTCCATTTTTATTTACAAGACGGCCTGGCATATGAATTAAAATGGTCATACTACCGCCATCTAGCGGAAATCAGAGAAAGTTTTGAGCCTTCGCTAGTATTAGTCTATAGGAAGCGGTAATAGAGAGCGCAATATATATATACTCTTAGTAACGAATAATTAAAAATTGGACTTGTTTTTTTTTATATATATTCCTTTGTTTCGCTTCATTGCAACGTTAATTGAAATTGTTTTATCTTCATTAATAAATATTATATTACAATATACGTTGATATAGCTTATTTATAGGCAGAGTAGAAATAAACATCTCACTACTTCAAATTTCGTACGTATCTATATAAGGATTGTTTTAGTTTTAGGCGCAATCTTCTTGGAAATAATACAAAAGTAAATCCGGAATTAACGATATGTGAGTTTCTTCAAGTTTTGAGAAATCGTAACGCTATGATTGATAAAGCATTTATTGTTTTTACTATACATTGGGTGTATGTAGAAATCCTTTTGAATAGTGATAAAATAAAATAAAAAAGAAATTTTTCAGGAGAGCTTTTGAATTCTTCTGGAACATTTTGAAAAAAAAAAAAATTTTGAAAATAGATTTTTAGTAGATTAAATAGTAGTAGCATAACGAAATCATTAGCTTCATCACCTTCATGCGTCGTCGTGGCATTACTTTTAGATTGAGGTAGAAAGGTTGGACGTTTGGATCTTGAATAGATTCCAGTCGTATAGCAAACCGAATTATACGTTAGGAATTCTTGATTCAGTTACACACATACATCTTCTGTGGGTATCAGTGTTGGTGATGACTACTACAGCTAGTACAGATATTAGGGTTCACCTCTTCTGATTTGTAACAGTGTACTTCGTTAAACATGTTCGCGTTGTTAAAGGAACACTTTAAAATTTTATAATGTTATGTTACATATAAGTATGGGGATGATGAATACGGAACATATTAATAAAGTTGTTTTAGGTTTGCAATAAGTTTTGGGAGGAACAATATTACAGTTATACGGAGGGTTTACGCCTGATTATTTGACAAACGCTTAAAAATCTGGGGGAAGACAGGTTAGTAGGGAATAGCTATGGGAAACTTTTCTAGACATCTGGATCCACTTCTTCTACAAACATGCGTCGTCTTTAGATATCACTCTTGAGGGTTGGCTGGAAAGTTAGTTGAGACGGATAATAGTTATATATACTTTTACGTTCTACAATTATCGAAGAGGTTGTTCCTACCCTTTTCTTCCTCTTCTTCTTCTTCGTCTTCTTCCTATTCGTATATGCTATCGGTTATATTTATAGATATATATATTTTTTTTCTCTCCCCCTTTTTTAGTTATATTGACTTCAACAGCGTCTTCTTCTTCTTCGGTACGAAGGTTTTTTTTATTGATTATGTTCACTCTAGTCTTCTTCTTCTTTGAATACATACCGTTTATGCTTTACTTTTCAAATACCTTCTCTTCTATAAATAGCAATTATTACAATACTTTGCAACTACTTTTTCGTCTTATGGTATATCTTTCGATTGCTTCTCTACTTTCTTCTTCTTCTTCTTTTTCTATTACTACATTCATTTCGTCTTCCTCCATTTATCTCATACTTTTCGACTGTTTTTCTACGTCTTTTCTTCGTCTTCTCTTCTTCTTTACCTTTTCTTCTTCTTCTTCTTTTCCTATTACTACATTATTTTCTTCTTCTTCTACTTTTCTTCTTCTTTCTTCTCTCTTCTTTCTTCTTCTTTTCATATTCGCTTCTTTCTTCTTTCCTTTTCGCTTCTCCGGTTTCTTCTTCTTCTTCTTTTCCTATAACTACATTCATTTCGTCTTCTTCCGTTTATCTTATACTTATCAACTGTTTTTCTTCGTCTTCTCTTCATCTTCTTCTTCTTCTTCTTCTTTTCCTATAACTACATTCATATCGTCTTCTTCCGTTTATCTTATAATTTTAGACTCCTTTTCTACGTCTTTTCTTCATCTTCTTTTGTTCTTTACCTACTACTACATTCGCGTCTTCTTCTAATTTTATAACTTTCGACTTCTTCTTCTTCGTCTTTATCTATTACTACACTCGGTTGTGACTTTTCTTCTTTATCTTATGCCTTTCGGTGGATTCATTTTCTTCTTCTTCTGTCGTCATCCACTACTTTTGCGGCTTCTTCTTCCTCTTCTTCATCATATTACACCAACAATAAATTATGGCAGTCATTACAGTATACGTGGAATATTGAGGACAATTGGTTGATTCTACATAATAGGAAACGTTCTGCGCATATGCATAAGGTTCATAACACAGGTGGGGTACTAGAGTTCATTTTGTCGCGGTTTGCAATCATAGTAGGAATATGCGGTTGACCATTCACTCGGCTAAAATAGGACTATACGAGTTTCAGATAGAAGAGGTTGTATAGTTTGGGGGAAGGGGGAATAAGAATTGTATTACAAGATGGTGAACACTTGTCGGGGTACACCATGATAGGATAGCAAGGAATAGTTATTGGAAATCTTCTTGACAACTGGGTTATGGTTGGAGCTCTGCTTCTTTAACAGATATGCATCGTCTTTGGGCATCTCTTTTGAGGGTTAGCTGGACAGTTAGTTGAAACGACGTCCAACGGTTATTGAAGGGACTTGTTCATTTGCGACTAGTCATTAGAAAATTTGGAGGCGGACTGCACTTTTTCTTTTTAGAGTGGATAACAAGTATCATCGTCATCATGTTTACTCGTGTACAGGAGATATTGAGATCGAAGGGTTTGCTCTATATATTAGGAAGCTGATTGTTAAGTTTATATGAATAGGTTGTACATTAATTCGTAGGTTAACATAATTCTGGAACTTCAGATTTATCGTAGCTCGCATTTCATAGGAGAAATATACAGTTAATATTTACTCGGTTGAGTTGGTTTGTATAGCTTGAAGGGGATGTGGGGAGTGTTAGTGGGAGTATATTCTGGGGGAAGGGAGGTATATGCTGGGGAAAGTAGTATAGAGTTGCGAGGTGGTGAACACTAGGAGTGTACCATTGTAAGGGAAGCAAGGAGGATAACAAAGTGGGGGAAGGAGCGTCCCTTTTAAGTGTTGATAACAGGATGGAACTTGAGTGGTTAGCAGACACAATAATGAGATTACTGAGGCATTCAATCGATTATGAAGAATCGAACCTTTTCAATCGATTGAATAAATTAGATACAGTTCCTTTTGCTTTCAAATCTTATATTTATATTAGTTGTACACTTTTCATTTGAATGACAGGCAGATGGTTTACAGTAGCTTTAAATACGCAAAGAAGGTTCCATTGAAAGAGAATTCAACCCTAATAGAAATATAGTACGCGGAGAAAGGAAAGAACAACGATTAATTTTAAAAGGAAATTTTAGAAACTCTTGATAAGTATCACGAAATATACTATCCTATTGGGTTATTTAGCAGATAGGCTCGATCTGATAGATCATTCCTCTCTCTAAATAAGGGGGAAGCTGTGATGGTCGACATAGAGATAGATTTAATAAATTTAGAAAATCCTAAAATAATAATATTCAAAAAAGCCAAGTATGGACATCAAAAATATATTTCTTCTGTTTGGAATCGTTTAAAAGTAAAAGCCTGATATATTTCTTCTTAAGATTCTATGTATTACAAGAGGCTAACAAAATATTGAATATTCAGCTATACAAGTAATATTTCTTAGATCTTTATTATACCATAGATATAATTCTGTGTTAAATTAATATTGTTTGCCAATCCTAATAGACTCGACCTTGTGAGTAGGTGCGAACGAGCCTTTATTATTTATGAATCGGAACAGCAAGTCTCGCGTGTAGCGAGTGCTTTACTCTTATTTTAACGAAACGGACCAATCACAGGCACGCGTTACCTTTCGACGGGTTGAGCCGGAGGCGACCGTCCTGTTGACTGAATCCGGCCAATGGCGAGCGCCGGCGGTGAGGTCATCGCTCATAGGATGAGTCACTGCACTAGCGTGGATTTCGAAGATATGGTGCAATCGAGAGTATAAAAGGAGCGAACACGATATACTCAGCCCCTTCAGTTCGAGACCAGACTTGCGAGCGGGAGCGCTGCCCAACAGACTACCGACGGAGCCCTGAGTTCCAGAACATCATTTGCGGACGGAGTTGCTGCCCGGACGTATGGAGGAATCTACCATTCATCAGTACCAGAGAGGATCATACCGCCACTGTGTAACAGCTAAGGAACACATTTATATTATCTATCGATTAATTATTTTCACTATTGAAATGTATTTATTTTGGGAAGATTTAAAATCGGAGCAATAATGTATAATTAATATCACGATTTCTTGTGTGATCTTGGCTCAATTCGTACGGGAATATCTCCCAAACGAATATATTTTGATGCTTGGGGATTTTCATACCATTTGTATTAACAATTGATTTTACGGAGCTCTATAAGCAGTGCGTAATAGATTCATAATATTGTCGACGCGTTATGTATTGCATAACCAGATATCAATCCAAATCGTACGAGAAATTCTTCCGAACGAATATATTTTAAAGTATGGGGATTTTCAAACTATTTTTACTAATAATTGAATACACGTAATTCTATAAGAAATGCTTAGTAGCCTTATAATAATTGTGTTGCATAAGTATTGCGCAATCCGGTCTTCAGCCAAGTCTTTATGATTTGAGTACCTCGGTACATCTGGCTTAACAAGTAGCTTCAGAATGACGAGTAAAGGACAGAATGGGGAGATCTAACTAAAGATTGGGGATATCTGGTTTGTGTTAGCCTAGCTGGCTGAGGGGTGGATGATTGCCGGCACTTGGGCGTGGAACCCGCACAAGCCCCTGCAGGGCCCCTTAAAGGCGGGGTCCTCCTTGTTGCTCGGGGTCGTCAATAAACCGACCACCTAACCTCATCTGGCGCAAACTACTTAAACCAACAAAAAGGTTCCCTATGTCTTTGGAAGGATTTCCATGCTTGAATGCTGTAAAACCTTGATAGAAAACGTTAACTTCTATTTCGTCCTCTGTAAGAAAGACAGGGCCAGAATAAATATAAAAATCATTCACTCATATGGAATAGCTGGGATATTATAAATATGTTACTAACACTCTAACATTTGTCCAAAGTAAATGTTGCAAGATGCAGAATCGTGGGACGCCGCTCTGAAAAGGCATAATGAGATTGCACAATAATTTGTAACATCGCTGACTATGCCCGCAAAGGAGGCTAATGTCGTCATCAATTCGTACCAAAAGAGTACATGATTCTTCAAACACCGGCCTAAAAGAAAGGCGCCTCAAGACAACACACATCATCAGAAACTCGTACCAAAAGAGTACGTACATCTCAATCATAAGCCTAAAAGAGAGGCGTCACAGGATCACATCTCGTAAAGAAGAGATAGAGTCTCGGGATGCAGTAAGTTCCGGAGGAACAAGGGGGGCCGTTTAGTCACTTAGGAAGTCGGCCACCGGGTTTAGGCGGGCGCGGGGCCTCTACCCCTCTCAGCAGAGATGCTGAGGGTTTAAAAAACCAAAATTAGCATTCAAAGAAACTATTATTTCATATAAACTCACGGGCTGTTGTAGAATCCTTTCGAACAAACCATCCCCGAGACCTTATCTACTTATTAATAAAGAAGTTTCGCTTCAAAAATGTCGTATTTCGTAAATAGCAAATATATGTATTATTTTCTCACGCAATTAATATGAACAGGTTCATACACGTCTAAGACGACACCATTCAAGGTAAGAATTTGCTAATACAAAGTGTTTATGATTATTAATTTCAATGTTATTTAATATGTGTGAATTTTTCCCTTTGCGCCGTTCGAACGATTTTACTGGTTTGTCTCCAATCGAAAATGTTTTATTTCTAATACACGAATTCTTTCTAGTGAACGTATTTTATTGTAACATAAATGTATAGATTATTAGGTTCGTTAGATGTTTTATTACGTAATATTATGCAATTGTTTCCACACTGCTCCTATAAAAGAATTTGAAGTTATTACGATACACAACGGGGTCCTTCATCCATTAGACGAATCATGTGCCAATTCAACGACGTATTACGAATAGTATATATTGTATTTATCGAGATTTAGTCGCATTTATTATTCCTAGTGAGGTTTTTAGTATTGGTTCCAGGCGCCATTATGAGGCGGAAATAGTTCATATTCATAGCCCGACTGCAATAGGTATTTTTGTCGCGTAAGAGGTAGCACTTTTAGAAATATAACTATGTTTTATGTTTAGTCCCTGACGGACAGGATGGTATAGCTGTGGCTATTTAGGTAATATACTTAGTAAATGCAAAGGGCATTAGGTATTTTCAATATAGTATGCGAACCCAAGATGTTAGAAATATGTTAGTTAATAATTCATATTTTTAGTTAATTTACCGAATAAAGTATTTCTGATAGTATAGAACATTATTTCATATGAAATGTTGAATTTTAGTAGTAGTAAAATATTCTGTATAGAATATTTAATTTTAACAGCTGTATCGCTACATCATATGGTTGAAGTCGACCGGTTGCATCCTGCCGCTCGATCGAGCGCGCTCACATATAAGAATAATGAAATATTTGATAATCCAATATATTGTATTTTGAACGCGACGGTTTGCTACTTACTAACCTTCATTATTTAGTAGGACCCACATTAGGGTCATCTTGCATCGTTAGCCGTGAAAAGAATATGATTTACATTGATTTGCAATGGAATGATTTGTATTATAGATTTGCTTCGCCTTATATATTCAACACACACCCCATGGGATGTCTAACTCTGGTGCCGGACCAGGAGCTATACTAAATTATTATTAAATGTATCAAGGCCGCGATGCCCTACTATCTACCTGGGTCATCACACGGACTCCAAAAGCCGAGATCTATCTCCGAAGAATTTTATGGAAGCGCGATTCTTATATCGATACGAAAATATTATAATAATCTTATTCATGGACATGAGCTACAACAATGGTCAACCAATAAACACACTCTTGTTTATTGTAAGTTATATGAATAATACGTGAAATATATACGATTGTTCCTGAATTTTGTGGTAGAAGATATTTTGAAACTAGTGAGCTTAAATCCCGTCATCCTAGAACAAGGCGTTGTCTGAAATGGATCCTATTTCATATTTGTTTCATACTATAAATATTTTCTGATAAATAGCGACTTAAAATGTTGAGAAAAATATTAAGCATTTTAACATTGAAAACGATAATTATGAATGAGAAACTCAAAATCACCCGTGTATTAAATAATTATCATCTACCGGCCTAATATTTGTTAATAAAGCTGGTTTGTTTCCATCTATAGGAGAAATTGAGTTTTCAGATCACTATTTTAAATTATGTACATTTAGAACAAAAAGCTAACAGGGATATTGACGTTTCGCTCCAGTGAAATATATCAATTTTCCTTCGTGTAATACACAGAAACGAAAACACGACACGGTTAAATATAAATTATAATCATTTGACTAAAAAAATATTATACATACATACATACAGGTAATGTGTATCGGTTATTCACATTTAAGGAAAGTAAATATAAATATTAAATATATTTGAAGGTGAATTGGATTTACAAAAAATATTAACACTTGAAAAACATTGAATATGTTGTTTTGTGTAAAAACTGTTTTCATTGCCCTGGAGGTACAAGTAACTGTGATTATAAACTTTAATTATTATTTGCCTGATGACTACGAATTTGTATAAATAGCTAAAAAGATTCAGAGTTATTCCATCTTCGTAACAGGTTAATTTAATCTAGTTTTAATTTAAATTTGTTATAAGTAAAAAATTAGCAGTTAAGCAATTGGTGTCTGCAATTGGCTGTCGGATGCACTGGCCTCTGCGCGGCCAAAAATAACTGCTGCGTGATCATTAATGTCCGCGATTGACTATCGTCCATTACCTGCTGCTTTAGGTACGATTAAGTTGTTTTTCGAAACCGGCAATGAAAATGTTTCGCATTGTATGCATCATTTTTGGAGCAAATATAATATAGATACTTTGCTCTGTGTGCTTCCAATACCCACATATTAAGGATTGTCTTTCTGCATTAACTCTTGGTCTAATATTTCTTCTATCACGCTCCTTTTCAGCTATGTGGAGAATACTTCAGCATTCCTTCTTTATTGTGGTATTTCACGCAAAATTAAAACGTTTAACACATGCCATCTTAACCTAGAAATTTATATTCAACATTGTTTATTTAATTTCAAAATCATTTGCGAATGATGTAAATTCATAATTATAAAGTCAAATCTTTCAGTGTGTTTGGGTTCATCAAATCAAAAGTCTAAAATATACTTGCCTGAAGATAAAAAAAATATTGTAAGAAAATAAAAAATTTCTATCCTGGCACACCATTTTTGCTTCGACCACATTCATACATATTTTCACACACGCTCTCTTTTTATATAAAATTTTAACAGTGCTATAGGGCTACTTATATACAAAGTATTGAATGATTATCATGTCATAAGAAAAACATTAATAAGATCATAAAAAAATATTATTTTACACTTTTTTTTAAATGTACCAACGTGTATGTGCTTGTGATTTAGAATTGTAACCACTTGCATACATAGCAGTTCAAATCTCTGAAGTTTGGTACGTAAAGCGTCCCACCGCTTAAGATGTCAAAATAACAAAAGTTTTTAGTTTAATATTCCCTCTTATAAAGGATTTCAATGATTGCGTTAATTCAACTTTTGTGTGCTCTGTTACTTTTACTAAACACTATTTCTAAAGTCAAAAAGTTTCATTACAAAATAATATATAAATTAAGTTTAGGTGAAACAAAGACTACGATGTATTATTGTTTCATTACAAGTGTTTAAAAGCCATTTAAAGGAAGCATGGATCACATACGTAACACGTTTAAATGCTTAATATGTGAATTCATAGATATAATGCGCTTAAGTTTCTATGGTGACGATGAGCAGAAGATTAAGTTGATACTAGCTGTAACCCGTCAAACATGAAGATACTTTTACATGCTCGTTCCTTAAAGAATATGTATTTACTTATTTATAGCCGACATCCATGAAATAGTAATAATGTCAGTCACCTGCCGGCAGTTAGTGGTACTATTTTAAACCCTGGCAATTGTGCTGGGCGGAACATGAAATGGTTCGCGTCTTTGCTAATTCCTTTATATGTACTGTATATAATGTGTACTGTATATATGTACTGTATTTTTGACCGGCCACGTAGGCTCGACGGTAACAACATCGCTAAGTTGCGGCTGGTTCGGGTTTGCTGGCCTGGGGTTCAAGCCCCATCTCCGGTAGTTTCATTTGTTTTTTTAGCCGTGAATTCGAACGAAATTACGGACGTTACACGAAGTTACAGACAACGAAATAATTATGTTTGATGACCACCGTGTTAAGAAGAGAATTATTCAGTCATGAGTGAAAAATAATTTTAACTTTGAAATACGTTCGTTGTTAAAAATTTCTAAAATGTGTATTATTACTTAACTCGAAAACTTGTATAAAATTAAAATGAAAGTCTAGACCAACAACCATTATTATTTCGCCTTATAAAAATGACTCTTAATATTTTTCTTTAAGGTGAATAAATTATTTTTATATTTCAAACCGCAAAAAATAATTTTTAAAATTGAATTTTGATAATGTTAAAAAAAAAGATAATTATTAATTTCAAAAAACTTTGTATAAACCATATTGATTGTTTTAAAACATCTACTGGTTTCAATACCACTGTATCTTCGTTAGGACGGACGCACAATAACATCCGTTATAAATTTATGAATGTTATTTGCGTCTATCCTGATGCACTAATTTATTGGTATTGATAGTGGTAGACTTTTAAAAACTATCTGGTTTATTAAACATATACTTAAAAGAATAATTTTGTTTTTGTAGCCGTATATTATGCATTATTGATTTTTAACCATGCTTTCGGGTAGAGTAGCCAAAGTTTTCCATTCCTATAATAATATCACTAAATTTTTTTTTCTTTCCTATAAAAACCAAATCATTTCTTACTAGGCTATAGATACTTAATAGTGCTTTATTAAAGACATAGATAAAATGATAAATAAAAACATAAATATCTTTAGTTCCTAGTAAATTGATCAATTTATTAGAACAGGTGGAGATTCACAAGAATTTATATTATTCTATCACAAACTCTGTGACATATTCTCCATTTAATTTTCAATGGAAAAACAAATAAAAGCACCAAAATACTTCAAATAAATAGAGAGAAAATATTGAAAGATATAAATAGAATTTCAGTTTGTAAATAATATTTTTAACTAATCAAATAAATTATGGTGTGAAAATTTGGGTGAATTAAATGATTAAGATAATCTCCATTTAAACTATCTTGAAATAAAATACTTTCAATGATGATATAAAACTTTTTGAAATTATCTCTAAGAAATATACAATTTTATATAAATATATTATAATTAAAAGTTAACAAGACGATGTCTAATATAACAAATCTATGACGATTTCCCACGTGTAAGAAAATAAACACAGTGTTACTAAGATTTTTTCCTATCCTTAGTTGTGTCAGATAGTCAACTAGGGCAACATAATTTACAAGTGGTAAAGTACTCGTGACGAAGAAAACATAAGGGATTTTAAGAATTTTATAAAACCGCTGGTGTGCCTGTAAAAATCACAAGCGCAAGAAAAAAATGCATTCAAAAGCAAAAGTAGACTGGATATTAATTTCATTTCAGAATGTGAAGCTAAATGAATGAACTTCTATCGATATGTTTATTTGTGAAAGTCAATAGATGGTTAGTAGACGAAAGTTTTAATATTATCTCGTTTTTTTAACACACAAGTACCTACAAAAAAATTTGAATCACGAAAAAAACAAAATAATGTTATTACTCAGAAAATATCATTACATACATTATGCCGTAAAACTCCTATGCAGTTTGGCATATAATTATATGTACATATGTAATAATATAAATTGAAAACTAAAATCTTCAGCTTAATTATACGGAATGAAACCTGGATAATTTTACTTTAACTTTATTATTTTAAAGAAGCATGCAATAAAGAATATAATTACTTATTTCTTCTAAGCTGACTGACTTCTAAGCTGGAATGAATAACTATAAAAAAACATCCTTCATACGTGATAAACAATTAATAAATTAACAAATAAAAAAGGAAATTCTTTACAATACTGCAAAAAAGAGAAGGGAGGGATGAAATTGAGATAAATTTATTAGAAGGAGAGAAATAGGATGGAAGAATTATATGAGTGGTGCTGGAAAAGGAAGTAAAGAATAAGCTGGACTCACAGAATGCTGATGAGTAGGTTTAAAAGAGAGTGTCAGGAAAGAGGTCTTTATAATTGAGACATTCTTAGGTGTAATGCATGCCTGTACATAAATGTAATTGAGGGAAATAGACGCGTAAGGAGGCCTAGAGCATTACATTAGCCAAATAATGAAAAAGGTATTCGCCGACAACTTCTGAATGAAATCCGGAACTGAAATGCATGGAGAGCCTTGTATCGTCAAGAACACGGATCATAAATATAAAGAGAGTTGTAAAGATGAAAAAAAAGTTGTAGACGTGAAAATGAACCAAATCTATTTCAAAAAATATCGTTCTTAAACTAAGCAGAAATGTACTTGTGAGTTCATCGAGACGTATCACCTGAAACACCAATTAACTAACTAGCTATTTAACTACCATATTGTTTCCTCGGAAACAATACAATACAAACAATCTTTCCTTGGAAAGATAGAACGCCAAAGTATTCAGTCATGGTATATCACTTTTATTTAATCAACTTTCAACTGTTTTCTCATACAAGCTCTTCGGTTGTTGAAGCTTTTGACGCTCTCTATTTTTGCTGCCTTCAACACTCATCCGTTCCACATGGCTAAACTATCAGTGCGATCTTTTCCTTATTCTATTTATTACACTACAGTTAGCATTACATTCGCTTCTAATGCGTTCATTCTCCACTCTATCGCACAAAGATTTTCTACATACATCTGAAAATTTACACTGCAACACAATTCATCGCAAAAGACAAACTATAGGATGATAATATTATAATAATTATTTGTAATCATCTAAGTTTTATGGCAGATAAGTCAAATCGTGAATTTGCGACTGCAGTTTCCATTTCTCTTAATCTAAACAAAGCTTCCTCCACGTCATATATTTATTTGTATGCATTTAACTTCCGGCGGCACTATTTGTGAAGCCGCCAACTTCTCCGCAACCTGAAATACTCACTTCGTGTGTTCTGTTCCCGTATTATGACAATTGAAAGTATTCCACAACATTTCAATAGAAATGTCACTATTCAAAGACTTCTCTTCATGCATTGGATAATCCAGGCTTGCTCTACTAGTTGTTGATTTATCGGATTCATTTGCATAATACAAACTTTAAAATACATATTTCACATACTCCGCTCTTACTCAGAAGTATAGATTGGAAAATGATTTCACTTCCGTTGAATACATATTTAACATAAATTTCTTAGGTTTCAAGAAGAATCTGGACGAGTTTCTTTCATGAAATCCGCTTTGTAATGTTAATTATTTTGTGGAAACAATTAACATAATTTCTTAATAGTATAATAATAACCAAACGGAGATCCAATAAAAGAATAACCTTTTGATAAAATTTGTCGGACATGAGCATGCTAAGTATTCCTATGTTCGACCTCGAAAAAAAATTTGGTATTGGCAATTTTAATGGTAGCATTAGATAACTTGTTCAAAGTCAGCGATGTTTTCTTAAGCGTTAGAAAATCAATTTCTGCCCAACTATCTTTAAGTGACAATATAAATCTCTATCCTATATCCTTAATATTTTATATAAAAAATATAATTTGCATTGCATATTATATTCATAACTAATAACATATTTTTATGTTTTCAATATTTGTAGCATACTACATTTTAAATAAATATTTTATTAAATATTTAAACTTGCACTGTTTTTTCTATACCTGTCTATAATGTATTTTTTCATAATACCAGATTGTTAATTAACTTAGTAAAAACCACTACCAGATTTTAGGTCTACCGTACCCGTCTCTTCGTCAGGACCAACACTCCACTATTATATTCACAACACTACACACCCCAACCATAGTATTGTTATACTTTCACCAATATTGATCACATGCATGTTAGTCTTGTCAGAGACAAGCATGCACTACTAGCCTACTACAGATCATGAGAGGGGGCGGGGTCTAAAGTGGTCTAAAGTCTACATTTCCGATTGCACTTTGTACCGAATACATAAAAACAAACAAATAAATAATGTTCATATAGAGTGTAAAGTGATTTTAAAAACGAGACATCACGACGTGTTCTTTGTAGGGACTCACAGGAATAACTATGCATTATTGTTCATATTATCATATCATCATTATATATAATTCATCGTTAACACGTATATATCGCCTTAAAAACAAATACTCGAAATTCGTAGACATTTTTTATTGTAGGAGCATACCCGAATTAAATAATTATTTAGAATACGCCAGTAGAACTAATTACAGTTTAATGACTAAATTTTTTATTATTTTTTTATTTCCCATATATTAATTATATATACTTATTTATTTTTAAGTATCCTAATTTTATTGTTCATTTCCCTTTAAAATATGTTTTAATTCTATATTTTTTTGGTTTATTTTATCTTCTTTTCTTATTTATCTGGTGTTTTGGCTCTCTTTTATTTTATTTTCTTTATTTTACTTTATTATCAATTTGTTAAAGGTGATTATTATATTTTCTTTTGTAGTAATCATTGTTTATATATTTTATTAAATTTTCTTAAATATATAATATTTTACTTTTACTATTTATTTTTTAATCATTTACATTAAAACCTGTTTTATGTTAGGTATACTTATATACTTTTCTGTAAATGTTTCTCTACATAGGGTGACATTTCTAGGTATTTAATGCAAGTACTAGAGGTTACCGGTCACTAGTGGTAGAACGGTATTTTTTCAGAGTCGTGAATAATAGAGTTTTGCTATTCAGAACCAAAAATAAGCTACTAAAAAAGTTCATCGCTTTTCCCGGTGCGCTACCGGAGAATAGACTCGAATAAAAATAACACAGCAATTGCGTTAAAATGTAGAACATTTGAAAGAGTGAAACTTTTAAAGATTTTTGCAAATTTTTGGTGTTATTCGAATAAAAAATGTACAATTGTCAGTTGTTTTAATGTAATATCATTTATTCACGCTTGGAATTTTTTCCCGCGACGCTAGGAATATTTGTAAGTAGGTAATAATTTTTGAGCTGTTGCCTCATCGAAGTACACGCGCAACAGCGTCACAAATGTCCCCGTACCAGAAGGAAGAGTTGATAAAGCACAATACATTTAAGATCCGTTGTATGCGTCATTCGCATTTCTTTTACGCACCTTTTTTAAACCCTCTTTACAGTCCCTACTTCAAGAAATGTTGTATTTGGTTGGGTATTATATATTTAAAATAATTTTTTTCCTAAGATTTTATAATAAATTTATATACAGGGTTATTTGTTATACATTAATAACCTAACGCAGGACTATATTCCTGCCTTGATCGTGAGTCGAAAATGTTCAAGCAACCATGACCCAATATCGATAGTTTATGGAGATATACGACAACAAAGTTTGCATTTTTTTCAATATTTCTGACTTATTTTTTTGTTAGACGTTGGACATTCATTACAGTAGCTTATATCGATTACGAAAAATTCATTCGTTTCGTTTCAATAAAATTTAAATAAAATCATAAAAACCCGGAAAAAATTCCAATTGGAATGTTTTCCAATTGGAATTCGAAGGTTTTTATTTTTTATTTGACTTTTATCAAAATTAATGAATTTTTCATATTCGATATATGTTACTGTAATGATAGTCCAACGTTTTACAAAAAATATATCATAAATATTGAAAAAAAAATGCAAACTTTGATGTCGTATATCTCCATTACTATTGATATTAAGTCATGGTTGCTTGAACATTTTCGATTCATAATCAAGGCAGGAATATAATTCTGCGAGGTTATTAATTTTTTACAAATAACCCTGTATAATCCTCGTTTAATTGAGGAAGACTTTAATTTATTAGTTATTTTTATCAAGATACTTAGTAAGAATGATAAATCAATTAATGAATGTTTTCCGACAATATCGTTCATTTAAAAAATATAATTTTGCTTAAGGCGATCGTCTTGCAAATCGAGAAAATTTCACAATTTTTTCTTATATCTTCTCTTGCGTTTTTCATCACATTTTCGAATGAAAAGATATCATACTATAATTTATTCATCAGGTTTCATACATTTAAAACGGATATATTATTAAAATAAGATAAATTAAATGACTTAATCGTTTAATAAATAACTGAACGTATGATGTTTTAAAAATGATGAAAATTACTCTACTTTGTAGACCTCCAAGCAGGTTACGAATTCTTTAAAAAAATTGAAATACTTCACCGACATAGTGCAGTGCATGTGATTGGTACATGATTGCAATCTAAAAAGCTTCTATGCATGTAATGTATTGCACTAATATATATAAATGAAAATAGTATTGGTATTTTTACCACAGTTCCTTAAAAGCGTTGGATCAAAGTTATGAAATGTTTTGAGATGTCTAAAATTGTACCAAAAAATATTACTCATGGAAAAATATGTTTGGGATCTGTTGATCTTACGTTTCACAACATTTCTTTTTAATAAATAATATTTGGAGTTCAATATCTTCTTTCAAACATTTTTACCAAAAAAAATCTTAAAGTTATCCCAAAATGGAGTGAAATTCTGTTGAAAATGATAATGGAAAATTTTTTTTTGTATAAAATCGTATTATGATAATGTGTTATCTGTTATAATAAGTGTTTTAATAAAATATCTGAAATTAAAACAAAATTGTGTTCCCGGAACAAAGTTATGTGATTTTAAGGTGCCATAAAATTGTGACAAAATAATATTGGTTTCTAATGTTTTAAAAGGCAAACCTCCAGGTGGTGTCTCGCAAATTCTTCCTCTTCTGCTTTGTTCTCTGGTGAAATGAATAATTGATTCTTTCATGGTTGAAACTCAACAACATCTGGAACTTGTTCTGTCATTGCGAAATGTCTTTTTGGAGTTTATTTAACCTATCTGACTCATTTTGATATTTCAAACAGCTCTGTACAACTGACACGGTTACAAGTTCTAGTTTATTACCGACTTTGAAATACCATGCCAAATAAAATTAATCAGAAATCTGAAATTAGGAACAGAATTTAGTACGTTGGTAAACAGTGGGAATTAATATATTTTATACATAATATTGTGTACCTACTGCCATATTGTTACATAAGGAATTATGTATTTTGATTTTTAAATAAATCACAAATATAATTCAAATAACAATTATACAATTTAGTAAATAATCGAGTATTTTTAACTAAATTAAGTATGAATTGTTCGTAAAACGCACTATGGCCGAAATTGATGGCAATTTCGTGCAGAATTTGCCAAGAAATAACGAAGCGGGGGGAACCGGAAGCCGCCATGGACAAAAATATAATATTCGTTGAGCGGTAATGAGTTTCGTAGCGCTAAGTTATAAATTTATTTATTTTAGGTAATTACGCTTTGAGATCTATTTTATTAAGGAAAAATCTTGAACCAGCGAAACAGATTTAATATCCTATTACTCATTGTAGTTATTAAGTTGATTTTATGCTTGTCATTTTTTGTCCTGGCTTGTATCCCGGGCCATATTTCAACGAAAAGATAAAAAATATAAATTATGTGTCATTATGTCACAACCGGAAAATATCGTGTTAGAGAATTAATCATACGACTGCATGAACAATAAAGGTAATGTTGATTAGAAGGTTTATTAGCCTTTTTTACCCTTCCAATCCATATATTAATGTCAAATATTTGTAAATATAATTAAACAAATTGTCTTAATTTATCACCATATTATTTTTGATAAAACAACCGGTTTCGGAAACATCTTTCTTTCATCAGGGTATACTTAATACTAATACAATATTAATATTACTACTAATACAGTACCACTACTACAGTACTATCAATACAATACAAACACAGTTTTAAGTATACCATGATGAATGAACCTTGTTTCCGAAACCGATGAGTTTTACCGAATAACTAATTTGGTAAAAAACAAATTTTTTAATTAAATTAATTTTTTTTTAGTTTGGTCATAAACTAATTCAATTTGTTTTTAATTATATATTCGTATTGAATAACCACGAAGTGATATCAAAATATATACAATAGTATAAAACACATGTACTCGTTTTAGTAGAATAGACGATCTAGTCGCATGTGTTCAGAGTTATCATAGGCTTTAATGAATTGTATAAAATGAATTGCCAGCCTGCTTATATTTGAACCGTGATTCGAATGTAGTGATTAATTAAAAATTTAATATTTTTTTTCTACCAATAGGTTATTAATAAATAACACTGTTTGGCATCAAAATCCTCCTTTTAAAAATGTCATTCAATATTGTAATGAGATTGCTGATACGAATTCGTAGTCCGAAAGACTGTATTAGGTACTTTTTTTTGTAAAAATTTTGTGTTTTGAAAAATAAATGGTAGGTATTTTTTTTCTGCTTTAAGACAACTTTTTTCCGTTTAGTCTTAATTGAAAAAATATAAAGCTGCATGATTTCGAAAATACAACCATGTATTTTAAGAAGAAAAACTACAAGAGCGTGAGTAATTTTTTCGAGGCATCGACTAAAAGAATTTGTTACTTTTCTAGGTAGAAATTAAATACTCGCACGGACGAAGCGTATACCTGGTACTTGCGCATGAAAATGGTGCCTGTTGGAATTTTTCTGTTTTAGGATTAGGAAAGAGAAGCACTTAAAGATATAGAAATCAGGAAAAGGTGCCAATAAATTTTTGCAGAGCAGTGTTATTATCAATAGATATATGTAGATGATAGTATTGAATAAAAATAAAAATTATAATTTCTGAAAGGGTGTGAAATTTGCATAAAATATTAAGAATTAAAAAAGGATAAAACTTACTTATTATTCTTAAAAATAGTTTAATTTTATTACTTAAACACGTCACAAATATAATATTTTGTTTAAAATATAATTTAATAATGATAATAATAAAAAATAATCGATTTTTTTTCCATGGCAGCATGTCATGGCGTGCTAAACAAACTGAAAATAGTGGTAATTATCGAATAAAAAAATCCGAAAAGTAAATTAAATTGTCTGTCTTATATTAAAATCACAAAAAATAAGGTTTGCTTAAACATTATCTAATTCAGAAAAAATGAATAAAATATGCATTTTTTATTAAATTTTCGGTAAATTAACTTTTATTAATACTGACTGGATAAATCAAACATCATTTCAATATAAATACCAAGTCTGTTAGCGCCTGGCAATATTAAAATTACATATGTTCTAAGCATGACATAGGATTAAAAATCAACATTTAAAGAAATATTGAAACGTTTTCAACCAATATCTGAATATTTTAAGAAAATATCATAAGTTGTGTATTTTAAAGTATATTTTTTGTATTGACTTAAAAAGAGTCAATGATTTTTAAGAATATTTCCGAAAATTTTCCACATTTCCTAAATTTTTATACACATATGAGATAGAGAATTGAGGAAGATATTTTAAATGTTACAAAGTATTTATTTTTATCAAAGGCTTTGAAACTTGTCACTTGCGTTAAATTTTATTTTGCTCTCCAATATTGGCATTTTTAAATCACTATTTAAAAGAAATATTTTAGTCTTACGAAATGTGTTTCTGTGTGTTTTCTTTTGAATTGAAGTTGAAATATCAAATTGTTGAATATATACTGTATGCTTAAAGGCTTACTTTGACTTTTAATAATAAAATTTTCATTACATCTACATATTTTACAGATTCCAAAATATTTACTTTATAATAGAATAGCTACGTATTTCGACGTTTTTTGAATTAAAAAAAAATATTAAAATCATTTTTTATATGCGATTTCTGATAAAAAAATCCAAAGCTACTCTAAGATGGTAGGACAAAGTATAAATATATATTTAGGTACTGTTAGCATTAATAACCCCTTTATCTTTATATACTATGAAGTTATAAAGTAACTGAATCACAATAAAATGACTGCGGCCCCTATCTACTCGGAAATATCAGGATGATACTACAATCACTATTTACTACACATAATGATGTTTTGGATAAATATGCATTTTACCACATTTTACGGTTAGTCTACCACGAGAATACTAGCATAATGCAATAAGCACTGTTTTACACTGAGTAGGAAATATTGGGATGGTAATAGAAATGCTGAATATCTATCTCTCAGTTGGGAATGTTGCCCTGACGGTTATTATCGATGTAATCGTCACTTATCCCTTTGTTGGGAATATCAGCATGATTCTATAATTTATTGGCTAATGTAAATAGATGTGATTCTTCTTGAAAGCGTGTAAAGGACGACACGAGTTTACCATGAAACTAGCTAGAGTAAATTATTATTATTTTTTTATTTATTTAAAAAATCCTTGTTTACAAATAAAGATACTTAATACTAATTTAACAATAAAACATAAGATAAAACATAAGATAAATTACACATTTTTTTTGTTTTGTTTAATTTGTGGATTATGCCACTCTACTAGGCTACGCCTGTCCCAGAGTGGCGTTATAGAACACAATTATAATATTTTTTCGAGTTCGTCAGTAGTATTTATTTTCATAAGGTAGTTATTATGTATCTACAGAGTATCAAGTGGAATGTTAGTGAAAGTTGAGTTAGTCATAAGTCCAAGTGTAAATATGTGTAGAATAATTGTTTAATGTAAAAAGGGTTAAAGTTTTGTTTAAGATTATTTTTTATTTTCCTTAATTAATTAATTAATTTATATAGGTATATATTTTTATTTGAATACATTATTATGCAATTACAGTAAGTAAATTTTCAGTTGCTGTTCTACCTTTGGAGGTAAGCCAGTTGTTTGCTAAAGCTTTTATTTTATTAACATCGTATTATTTTGTCTCAACCAGTACATCACTACCAACTAATATTATTATTTATTAGAGATCAAAGTCTCACTCGTGATTGTATAGGATCGTGTCATACCGATATAATTCTCTCACTGGCGTCTCATACCGAGGGCTCTGGGTTACTAGTGAGGCCACATTTAATCTATGTGTTTGAGATTCCTTGGATTTTGAAAAGTGCGTATGAATATTTTACATATTTGTTGCTGTACTTTTCATTATTACCTCATTTATTTTTTAAAATACATTAAAATATTTATTTTAATAAAATACTTAATTTGTAATTAAAACATATTTGTTATAGATTGAATTACATTAATTTGATTGTATTACGATACTCCTCTCCTGCGAACTGCAAACCTTTCTAAACGCGAGTAGTTTTCTTAGAGAGGTAGCACGTAAATTCTTTCTTACTAAAAGGCCATTAGAGCGATAATTTGACAGCGAATAATCTAGAAAAGTTCTTGTGTAGTGAAAGAAACCAAACTTTGAAAATCAAAACTGGCTTACCTCTAAAGGTAGAACAGCAACTGAAAATTTACTTACTGTAATTGCATAATAATGTCTATAAATAAAAGCATATACCTATATAAATAAATAAAATAATTAAGGAAAATAAAAAATGATCTTAAACAAAACTTTAACCCTATTTTACATTAAACAATATTCTACACATATTTACACATGGACTTATGACTCACTCAACCTATCACTAACATTGCACTTGATACTTTGTAGATACATAATTATTACCTTATGAAAACAAATATTATTGACGAATTCAAAAAAATATTATAATTGTGTTCTATAACGCCACTCTGGGACAGGCGTAGCCTAGTAGAGTGGCATAATCCACAAATCTAACAAAAAAAAAACAGTAAAGTATTATATTGATGACTTTTTTTTTCTCAACATTTTTTTTTTAACCTTATATTTTGTAATCTTATCTTATATTTTTATTGTTAAATTATTATTAAGTACCTATATATTGTAAACAAGGATTTTTTGAAATAAATAAATAAATATGAGATTGCGTGACCTCAGTATGGAATCAAAAGTCAAAGCGATGGTATGTTGGATTTGGCACTGACAATTCACAAACAATCAATGTATTCTTTTTTTTGCTCTAAGTACATTCGTTACTTCTAATTCGTCATCTAATTAATTAATCGTTAATAATTCAAAATTTATAAAAAAATAGTAGGTACACGTGAAAATATAAATATCTTAATAAAAAAAATAGTAGGTACATATGAAAATATAAATATCTTTCTTCATCATTTTATCTTTTACAGCTTTCATGATCAGTTTTTAGGTGCTGGCTTTATTGGGCGATTAGCGAAAATTTTAAAAGTTGACTTTCGATAATCCATGATCGTACCATTAGGAAAATTATTTTTCAACAGCAGGTTGTTTTTTGCACAGGCATTATTTTTGGCTTTAAACGAAATCATTTCACAAGGTCATTATGATCAGCCAATTATAATTTTTTTGAAATGCCAAAAATCACATGAGCCATATCGGGAGAGAAGAAAGGTAGAGGAATGCTGTATTTGGCCAAGAAAGCCTGATCCAACGATCCAAAGCGAAGAATGGAAATTTTAAATGGAGATGCTTTGTTCGAAATGGTAAATAAATATAATTATTTGAAGTACACGTTTCATGCAAGTAAAATCGTTAGAAATATATAAGAATATGAGAATACATAGGAACATAGAAATATGCATAAAAAAAGAAAAAAGAACAAAAATTAGCATCAAAGTATACAAACACAGTTTCATGAAAATTTTTCGTATAAAAGTTAATTGTAGCTTGGCAATAGTTAGTTTTTTATTAATGTATCTAAATTACATTAAAAATGGCTTTCTTTAGTTTTCTAACCAGTTTTAGTACTGATGCCATATTACGAGTATACTATTATACAAATTTTTACGGAATTTTTATCAAAATAGAATCCCAAGGGAAAAATTAATAGCGCCTTAACGCTTAAAAATATTTTAACGTATTTTAAAATATTGTCACCATTAAAAATAAACAATTCAGTGATAACTTTGTGATGCGGAATGATTTGATTTGAAATGTCAGTAATTTAATACGGAAAAAATCACTATTTTTTTTAAACTGTTTGTCATAAAAATTCACTCACATTCTTGTACATGCTCAAGAAGCACAGACTTCATTACTTCTAATTACTGCAAAAATAATTTTCAGGCGTATTCTTGTGTTTACGTTTAATAATTCGTACAAATATCATATATACATTAAAAATAATATTGCTTAATATTCCACTTTAATAAAATAGAGGTATCATTAACAGCTGCGAAATATAATATATGTATACTAAATCACGGAAAAGTATCATAGATGTCTCTAGCACCAAAGTTCATTCGAATAAATTAAAGAAACTGATTTGGAACATATAGGTATACAACATTAAAAAAAATTATAATGTGTGGGCGTTTTTATGGTGGAATTGTGAACGTTGCGCTGTGCAAAGTGATCACTTGAGCTGGCTCATACAGATTGTTAGCCGTGGGCCACCCTATAAAAACGTCCATACACGTTTCCCATGTAAATATCTACGTCTCTGTGAGACTTCTATAATTTATCTTATTTCATATTATTTTAGTTCGGATAATTTTCAAAAAATTCCGTGCAATTTTTATTTTATTACACCTGATCATTATGTTATACGTGTAATACTCTAAGTGTTCCTTTTGAAATAATTGTATAAATTATCTAGTATAATGTATATACATTAACTCTTAGTTAGTGCATCCATATTCTAGTTAATATAGAAATTTTCGAAATTTTACGCTCTGTCTGTAACATATATACTACTATTATTTTAAAACTACCCCATTATACACCGGGGGATGTATTCTAAGTTAAACAGACTCTGATATGGATAACATCCCAAGAGGCCAAGTAGGATTAAATGAACAAAGTGCGCTTGCATTCAACGCTCATGGTTAATTCTCTTACAGTTTTTGGAATCCCTCAACCCTTATTATGATGGGTAAGGGTTAAGCTCACGAGATACCCAGGCCTTAAGAATTTACAATGCACTCGGATCTATTCCCAATGGTTGACGATCATATCTAGACATCTAATATATAAAATTGTATCAATTTTGACGTGATAAATTAAGTTTGTATTCATATTCATATCATCTACTGCAACAATACTGCGACCATGGCACAAAGGAACTCGCCAATGTCTAGAATACAACATTTAGGCAATACATACGCTGAAATAGATATTTGGAATGCTACCTTGCAGAGTTACAAAATGGTCCTAACTAGCATTTTTGTTAATAGCAGGGTCAATGAAGAAATATAACACATACGTGCATAAACTTATGTTTTGTTTGCCATGAATTACTAATTTGTAAATTTGCAAAAGGTTTCTAATTATTACTGTTTGCTTGTGTACGAATCATCGTTCATATATATTGTTCATTTCTATTGTTAATTTATTTTATATTGTTTTACATTGTTACATTTATATTGTTTGTTTCATTTCATAATTTTCATTTATATTTAAAATGTTTTATTTATATAATTATTTTTTAATTATTTTCACGTTAGGTATATAAAAATCTTTTTAATTTTATTGTACTGTAAAAGCCCATTAGGGCGTTGATTACTTAATTAATTAGTTAATTAATATTATTTTAAAAGTTGACAGAAGTCAGTAGTTCGGCGGTAGTAGTAGTAGAGGTTATACTCTTTAGAAGTTTATGACTATGTTAAACTCCAAAGCGAGAGCAAAATCGTCCAGTATAAGATACGAACGCCCATACACAAAAAAAGACATTACAAGACTCACCTCTGGGATCTTCGATTTTCCACAAACTCGGTAATGTTGGGGAGTGGACTGTAGATGTGTTTAAATGCCATCTTAACGAAGGTCACTATCACGAATTAGCAACAATAAGATAGCGGCGCGGGGATGAACGAGAACAAGAGCTGTGTGAGTACGTTCTATGACCAGGAGCGGGCGGTGATCGTTCTACAACAGATGCTATACAGCGCAGGCGGTAGTCGATTACCAGCTGGACCGTGCGACCAAGGCAACAATTGACGCACCGGGAATATTGCCATCAGATGGTAAGTCTCACATACCCTCGCTCATGCACAGGCGTTCGACACACATATCGTAACAAATATATGTGGAGACTGGCGCGATCAGTTAGTGTTTTTTAAGTAGCGCAATTTATTAAGTGAGTATATGGAAGCGATTCTCTGTCTTATGCTTTTAATGCTGTCATTAAATACATCGAATTGATCGCTCAGCTCATTTAAAGGTTGCATACGATGCTTTAAAGTGTGCATATTCATTACATCTGCTCTGCATTTTCATACATGGAATGAAACACGACCTCGATTACGCAAATAGTTTCATTTACATATAAAGTGTCCAAATATTAAATTAAAATCAGTATTTCCTCGTGGAGTGATGGAGTGAGGGAGTGAAAATGTCCTCAAGGACATCTCTGCCTTGAGCTTCGGAACTGGAGAGAGCTGGCACTAAACCGAGATGAGCGGAGGAAGACTTTTGAGAAGGCCAAGACCCACCAAGGGTTGTTGTGCCAAGAGTGATGATGATGATGATTTATTCGTATATTATCTATACAAATCTACACCGTTTGTCCGATCTGACCCAAATTTTGTATAATTCTGTCGGTCCCGGTGGAATTCGTAATCAACATTTCCCCCAGACATCTCATCCATCTCATCCTAGATTAAATGGAAACATTGTTATTATTATAAACTTTGCAAAGAAATGGAACATTTGCGTATCCCATAAAAATATTTTAAACTAAATCCTTAACCCGGGCAACGCCGGTTACGAACAGCTTGTATCATTATATTCATAGATTACTATGCTTTACTATCAGTACGTCTTATTTTGTAATACAATCCACTCACTGCTATATATAATTTTTGTCAGTAACAATGACATGTTTTATTTTGTGCCTCACACCACGTGTCTAATCAGTGTATTGCTTTTTCTGTCTCTTCAAGTTTGGATTCCATACCAAGATGTGTCATCACCAACATCTATCCAGGAATCGTATGCTGAATTCAATTGTAAAACTCACTTTTTATACTTTATTATAGTAGACAGCTAGAGCTTGAGAAAATTTCAAGACTAATTTAAAAAAAGAAGTGAAACAGGATTGCTTCAGATCTTTCAACGCATATATTTTTATCCTTCACGAGGTCCTTAACGAGTGGCCATAACATTGGATTCCTTTACCGAAGGTTTCAGGTTTAATTTTGTAATGGGTTCGCCGCGGTGGGATCCAAATTAAATCACCTGACAATAGCTTTAGATGGATCGCTTTTCTATAATTCGCACTAATTATTGGTCCATTAGAAAGTTCCAGTCGTCTCTGGTAACGTTTTGCTCACCATTGTCTATCGCAGAGATTCACAGTTCGCTATCTGTTCTCCGATCTCTGTATTTTACTTGCCGTCTAAACAATAATTGACTGTTCTTTCTTTCTATCTTGTGTTATACAAGTTGTGGGCTTCCAGACTATTCCGAAAGACTGACGTTCAGAAACCTTCGATTATGTGCAGTTCTTCTTTATTTTCGAATCTCCTGACAAAACCTATGAGACTTTCTCCAACCTGTGTATTTTTGTGATGGGTTTTACGATAATGGTGTACACTTACATATTTTATTTTGAATGAGACACTAGCAAAATATTAGGTACAAAATACATAAAAAAACAATACATCTCAATTATAATATTTTCGTTGTCTGTTTGTCCCCGTAACTTCGTGTAACGTCCGTAACTTTTTAACAGTAATTTTTTTTATGAAATTTTTTTCTCGAAATTGTTTTTCGAATTTTTTTCTATTTTTTAGTTTTTTTTTTACTAATTTTTATAAAATAAAATTAATAAATACTTATTCTTTAGGAACCGAAATGTAAAAGTACCATCATTTTTGATGAGTTACAGCTCGTTATTATTTAAAATTCAGCCCACTATCCCAATTGCAAGTGTCTTCGGCCTGCTCAAGCAACGTGCATCTGTACCTATATTTAGCGTATCAATGTAGTGTGGTCGTGTAATAATATGTAAACAAATAATTATTTATTTAGTTTATACTATTTAATAATATTATTTTTTTGTCACGCTTATAATACCTTCACCTGTTTGTTTTTTTGTTTGGATGGAATCTTATAAGTAATATTTCACCCATTCACTAATATCCAATCGAGCTGATATTTTGCACACAGACGTATTCTCGATGACAATACATGAATCATTTATCAGATTCACTAATTAATCAATAAATCTATCACAATCAATTGATCAAAATTTTATTTGGCAAAATAGTTAATGCGCTCACCAAAAGATGGCGCTAGTTTCCTACTGAGGTGATTTTTTATGCTGGGTAATATTAAGACTAAAAAGTAGAAAATTGTATTACACGAAAACGTATTGTTTTTTAAAAACACGCTTATTTTTAGATGTACAAAAAAGTAAAAAACAAATTTATTATTTATTTTACTCTGCGACAAAAAACATACGGAAATGAATTACAGCAAGCTTCCTTATCCATTCTGTACAGTCCTTTATGTGCTTTCGAGGTGAATCTTCGATACAAGATTTATTAATGTATACACGCTTAATTAGGAAATTTTGATTGTCACGATCATTTCCATCCCCTTGTCCTAGGAGGGTTGGGGCCTCAATCATCCCTTGTCTCGCGCTGTTTCGGTACTTGATAACCAATTAAGACCCTATCTATCTTGTCATAAATTGTCATTGTTGGTAATAGGGTAGTATGGAAATTTCAAAGGAAACTGACACATTTGAGTATGGAATCAATTTTATTTGAAACTAGCTGTTCATACCCGGCGTTGCACGGGTTAAGGATTATATTTAAAATAAATTTGTGAGGGTATAAAAAGCGATTCGAACGATATAGATTTGCAACGAAAGTATATCAGGGGGAGGGGAAGGGTTGAAAGAATAAGGGGGAAATGTCGAATATATTACCCGTAAGTCTTTAAGAATAAGTTTCCAAATTTTGAGTCCGATCGGTCAAACGGTACAGATTTGCATTGAAAATATGTCAGGAGAGGGGAAGGGGTATGAGAATAGGGGGGAAATGTTGCCTATGTAACCCACCGAGTCCTAAAGAGTAAGTTTCCAAATTTTGAGTCCGATCAGTCAAACGGTACAGATCTGCATCGAAAATATGCTAGGGGGAGCGGAAGGGGTACGAGAATAGGAAGAAAATGTTGCCTATGTTACCCGCCGGGTTCTAAAGCATAAGTATGCAAAATTTGAATGGAATCGGAAAAACGGTGTGGTTTTGTATAGAGAACAGACAGACAGACAGACATTGAGTTTTATAGGTATAGATATAAAAATTAGTAGGAATATGTTTTAAGTTAATACGAATATTGTATATTTAGACATTTTTATTTTATAATTAATTACCTATGTACATGATGTAAAGTTTATTTTTTATACTTGAGCTGCCATTTAAAAATTCACGTATTAACATAAGCAGTTTACATATAAACATTAAAAACACATTTTTATGTTCTTGGTACAAATTTAAAATAGGTATGTACTAGTTAAAATAATAACAATTTAACTCTGATGATACAGTTAATATAAATAATTTAATAAAAGATTTTCATACGAAGCAAACACATTGTGGAGACATAATATCTTTAAATAATATTAGGTCTTTACATATGAAATTGAGGTTTAGTATGGGAGGAACATAAAGCCGATTTTTTTTATTATAATATATTTATTTAATCAAAGTATGTACCATTGCTATCTATGCACTTTTGCCATCTCATAGGTAGTTCATCGATCCCTTTACTAAAAAAACCATTCGGACGGGAATCAATAAAATCTTTGAAGGCGGTTTGGACTGCCCCATCGGAGTTGAATTTTTTCCTTTGCAAGAAGTTATCCAAATTTCGAAAAAAATGGTAATCTGTTGGGGCAAGGTCCGGAGAGTACGGTGGATGTCTTAGACATTCCAATTGAAGCTCCTCTAATTTGGTAGCCGTCTGTTGTGCAGTGTGTGGTCTAGCGTTATCATGAAGCAGCAGTAGCCTAGAGCGATTAACCAGCCTCGGTTGTTTAGCAGCTAGCTTTTCCATCATGGTTTGCAGTTGCTGACAATAGACATCTGCCGTAATCGTCTGGCCAGATTTAAGAAAGCTGTAGTGAACGACACCAGCACTAGTCCACCAAACGCTCACAAGTAACTTTTTTGGAGTCAATTTTCGCTTGGGGCATGGTTTGGCTGGTTCGGCAGGGTTCAGCCATTGCGATGAGCGCTTCCGATTATCGTACAGGATCCACTTTTCATCACAGGTAATGATTCGATTTAAAATCCCTTCATTATTGTGCCGGTTGAGTAATGCAACGCAGCAGTCAACGCGCGTTTGTTGATTTGCTTCACTCAATTCGTGAGGTACCCACCTTTCAAGCTTTTTCACCTTACCAATTTGCTTCAAGTGGATTAAAACAGTTTTATCACTAACACCGCAGCCTGCAGCTAACTCGCATGTGGTTTGCGATGGATCCGCTTCCAGAATAGCCTTCAATTCTTCATTATCAACTTTGGTCTCCGGCCGTCCACGGAGCTTGTTCTGCAGGCCGAAATTTCCAGAACGAAAACGTTGGAACCAAAAACGCACTGTGTTTTCTTTTGCGGCACCGTCGCCATACACATCATTAATCCTTCGAGCCGTTTCTGCAGCACTGGTGCCACGGTGGAACTCGTACTCGTAAATAACGCGATATTTCAAGTTTTTCATTTTGTAAACTGAGTGACGCAAAGAAAAAAACAATTGAGAAAAAAACAAATGAATAATAATTTTCAAAACACAAATACATGAGTAAATAACTGTATAAATTTGGATTTGGAATTCCTAACCAAAGAGAAGATATTTGAGATCAAATTTGCCAGTACGGCAAAACCCCAATTTCATATGTATGGACCTAATATATCACATTCTTTGACACCACTTTATTGAGTTATTACCGACTAGTTTGAGCTCACAGCTGAGCCTTCATCAGGGTTGAATATAAATAATTAAAACAGAATCACAAGCAATCAAGAAAGAGACAGAACGTCAAATTTGGTGGGGGCTAGGTGAGAGAGAGGGAGTATGGGTATTGGTGTAGTTAATTGGAAGGGGAACATATCTAGAATTGGGCTACGCGATAAATCCAATTGGTTTATTAAGTAAATAGTTTTTATTTATTTTTAATGATTTTTTTAATTCAAAGGCTTCTAAATTATTAATACGTATATTTATCTCAGCTGCACTCTAGAATCCTCCGCAACGTTCTCTAAACCTCTTCCAGTTACGAATCTGTATTTTATTCAAAACTTTCCTTAGATACATTCTAGGTCTCAAAACATAGACACCTCAGCCGTCTTAGCTTATCATTTTCTGGACCAAACATATTACGTACATCGTTTTTATTTGGGTCTACTCAAAATATGGCACCCTCTCTCCGTCGCTTTGATATAAACGTAACGCTAGTGGTCAAATGAAGTAATTAAAATAGATGTGTAATAAAAAACTAGGTCGGAAATAGCGCCACTAAATGAGTAATTACCATAACGCCTTGTAACGCTACATCCAATGCCAGCTTGTAAAGCTTTCGCGAAAGCATAAATGAATAAAATATCTCTCTCGCGTTTACAACCCGACCGCGTGAGCACCTCGCGCCTGGCGGGTCCCATTGCGTGTGTAAATTATCACAGCTCTTCATCCCTGTGGGACGAGCCGAGTATGAGACACAAAAAGCCCCCGAAAGCTTGATCACACGATGATTTTGTGGGTGGGGGGAGAATATTGTTTCTCTTTTATTTCTTGTTTTTTATGGGCTTTATTTTATTTAAGGGATCACCACCAATATTTAAATACTGGGGTATCTAAATACTGGAATAAATATATATATAATTCGGGAAGCAGAGAATAAAAATAAGAATTTGGAATATACTTACAAGATTTATTTAATTACGAATATATAGATTTTTAACAATACTTTTTAATAAAAACTAGTTATAAAACACTGGATGAACGAGGTCTACGAGAAGAGTGTTAAAAATCGCGTTTCTCCCTCTATTTATAGATATTTGCGAATGCTTCCAGAATATTCTCCCAAAAAAAAAGGTATAGGGCTGTGCTGTCTGCGGCTTCCGATCGATATCTTTCGATGAGAATATCGAAAAATATCGATCCAAGCCTCAGACTACAATTTTATTGAATAAAATACGGATATCACTATTTTATACATTTTTCAGCATAAACGACGATAGATTTGAAATCAAACGTGGCCATGTTGAATAGAGAAATGTACCTATATGGCATAGAAAAAAAATTTGTAATAGGAAAACGTTATGTAAGTAATGTATAGCTAGACCGCATTCAAAAGAATGTTCGAAAAAATATATGTGTTGTTACGATGCAAAAAATGAACACAAGAAGTTTTTCTAATAAGTAAGCAACCTTTTTTAAACTAAAAAATATATATTTATTTGGAATATCATATTGACGCTTGTAACACGCTTGTAATACATCAGCCCTGATGATGGACCCTGCAATGGGATCCGAAACGTTGGCCAAAGAGGTCACATATGCACGGTAGAATATCCCAGAAAACTATACACAGAAGCTTGTAAAACGGGCTTGCCAGGCAACTTTTTCCCGCTTTCTTCTCACCGGATAAAGTTAGGGAATGGTCTTTTGATTGTGGTTGACCTAAGTATTAACTCTCTACCCCCATTTTAAAAAATTATTATATGAACATTGTAATTTGTCTCATGTTTTAACAATGTATCACCAATTATTGGTGACACATTATTAAATACACTCTTAATTATTGGGAATACAAATCTGACCTGACTGATTCTTTCTCCAATCCATATATTATTTCGAGAAATTTCATTCCTATTTACTCAGTCCCAATACTTCGCTTTTGTATGAGCCTACGTCTTAAAGCGGCTTATTGCATGATGGACGTTTAATCTACCTAACAGTTAATTAACACATCATAACGTAAATGAGGTAATCACGCACAATACTATTGCTTTTCAATCTATATTATTACTTTTTTTTGTTGAATTTTTATTATATTATGTTTTTTTCATTCTTCTGCTTTGTTATATTTATCTTTATATATTTGTATTTGAAGTATTTGATTTCGACTTACTCTTATTCACTATTATTTTAAACTGTTATTATTATTTTTCTTTAAACTATCAACTATATTTTTACCTTTACTTTACCTATTTGTTTGTAAAAACCATGTAGGGGGTTAATAAATAAATAAATGTTATGAATTGAATACGGGTGCATAAGGCATTCATAAGGCGTCCACTTACCCCAATACAACAATAAGACAGGCGAACGATAAGCGATATGAAGTACCTTTACAAAATACTTAATAATCGCATAGATTCACCTGAAATTTTGAATTCGATATACTTTAATGTCCCACAGAGACGAACAAGAGCACCACGCCTTTTTCACATAAATCATTGGAGAACAAACTACGGTAAAAACTGTATTATTAACAGAGTTAGTTCTAGATACCTATGACACTGCCTTTTCAGATCTCGATATTTTATATTTAAGTTTTGAGCAGTTTACAAAATCCCTTACGCATAAACTCGCGCGATGAAATTTTTCTTCCCACACAAGTGAACACTCACACGAACACATAAAAACGGATACACACACGGACACTTAAAAACACACAAATACACACACATAAACTCACTATTTGATATTTTGTTTTTTTTTATTTTTAATATATATGTGTTTTCTCGTAATTGGCCCAAGGCTCTGTACATCAATAATTGTTTTTTTTTCAAGATTTATTAATTATATGGCTGTAAGAAAACGAATAAATGAAAAATAACAAAAATAAACTGCCAGTTATTGTTGCCAAGTCACTGAAATCAATCAATCAATAAAATCACAGAAAGAGGTCACTGAAATCAAACAATAAGATCATCCTCAACACTGCCTAACGATTTAGCTCACCTCTTAATAAAAACACACACTACGAGCAAGTATATAAGTGATCAAAATGTATAGTTTCATTTTTTATTTTTTACTTTCTTTTTTCTTATAGACACACAAGTCCCCTTCTCGCACTGTACAAATCACCCGGAACAAATATGTCTAGTTTGCTCCCTTTCCAAAGGGTTCTTTTGACTACTCTAGGGACTAGGGCAATATACTCTTATATTTAAAGGTTCCTAAAAACGTTGCTTTCTAAAAAAATTATCACCGACGTGTACGCAGTGGAAGGTCTGCTGTCAAAATAAATTATTTAAAATTTTAGCCTCAGGGAAAAAATCACTCTACCTCTTATACGATTCATATATTAGTATATATTTATAATATGGTTTCGAATACTATACCTACCCTACAATTCCGTGGAAATAATATTTTGATTATCTTTAAATGCTTATATAGGTAGGTCGTAAACCTACTTTTTCTTTACACTATAAATATCGACTGCCCAGAAATACTTTTTGCAATACACCTAGGACAACCACACACATCGCATATATTTTCACATTTGTAAATACAAAACTAAAGGAGCTATGAATTCACCTATAAATTATGTAATACGTATCTTCTTATATTTAAAAAAACTTGCGATTTAAATTTATCAACGATAATTTTTTTACTGTTTATAAATGATACATTATTTAGTTTTTACTCCACTTAATCCATTTAAAATATATTTTTTACTTCACTTTATCCATTTTATATACCTTACTTACTGAATAATTCAACGAATATACATCCATAAACATATACACCAAAAATTCAGTCGACAAGTAAGTGACATGAATTATTGTACTATGTTGTTAGTGTAACTTTTTCACGAGACGTGTCTGTGTGAGGCAAATAAAAGCACTAAAACATTAATTACCAAAATTAATGTTTTAGTGCTTTTATTTGTTAATTAATTACCAAAAAGATACTGGACACTACTTAAATCGGAGTACCGTTCTTAAATTTATAGTCATAAAATTTTTCCAGAATATTTCATAGACTTAATATTACACTGTTTCTTAATTCATACTATTTCACGCTGTTTTTATAGCTTCGATCACTTTCTAGTAAATTTCGTTCAATATTTGAATGTAGAAAAACTTATTGCCTCGGTAGGAACTTCCTTAATTTATTATCGCTGGAATATACGCCGGTCACACTGCGCTGCGCCCCGTTGCTAATATCGCGTTGGTTAACCGTCACGAATGACTGATCCCGCATTGCGTGACACCCTTGTATTTATAAGTAAATTCCTTAGAGATTTTTCGAGAGACTTGTTCCACAGATAACAAAAAATTTGTGAAGCGTTCTAGATGATTCTAAAGTGTTACATAGAGCATCCCTCTTACAATATTATAAGTAAGTGCCATATCCGAGATGTGATATGTACGCAACCACGTGTCTATGATGATATTTTTGTTTAAATTTATATTTATTTTTACACAAATATTACCAACTTGTTAATGACTCTGATAGATAGTAATAGTTATAGCCAAAAAAGATTTTTATGGTTGAGAAATTATAAACCCTGTAGCAAATGAAATTTAACATTGGGTTATTAAATAACCGGTTATTTTAGATGTGAAATATGTGTTTTTGACATGGACATAGACATGTAAAACAATTGTATTAAATAAATACAATTATTTTAAAATATATTTCGCCCTCTGCATTCCTTTAAATTAAATATACAATCTGAAATAACATCAGCTTGCAACTGATCGGCTGTCTAACATTTCAACATCATCAATAATTTATTTTTATAATGATTGCTCTGAAAGCAATAGGTTTGGGTTTACCGCTACGATCACGCAGATATCAACATTTTCATACGCGGATACCGACGAATAATCAGCACAAATAATGATGTCAATTACTAATCATTCATATATTAATGGAAATGCTCCACTGGCAAATATTTACCTCTTCGAAATGTATAATTTTCTCTTTGAAAGATAAATTTGATGAGCGAAATCTCGTGTAAACATAATTCTGATTATTAGTCATTTTCTAAATGTTAATATGATTTTCACATGTTGATTACGCGCAGGTATTACCATTTCCGTCTGAGTTAACATTTCCTTAGTTAACATTAGTATCTTAATTAATGTTAAATATTTTAAAATGAAGGTATTTATGTAACTTTAATATTATTATATTATTATGTATAATATGCTATTGTATTTCTGTGTATTATGCCTATGGAAATTGAAAAAAAAACTGATGCAATACATTGGAGTAAAGTGTCGATTTCCTTAAATATATTCTCATGGCCACCATCACCAGGCTCTACTACATTGTCTTGTGATTCTGCTTCATGCACTGATGCACAATTTTCACCTCATTCCCATTGCCATGCAATTACGTTGATTATTGAAGCTTCCAACAGAATCATCAGGCCAAGAATTCCGTTGTCTTCCACTTTTTCTGGTACCATCTAGCGGATGGCGCTCGAATTATTTATGGAATCGTAGGAGGGCGCCATCCAGCGTCGATAAACGCCTGAAAGGAGAAACATTTTCGTTTTTCTCTTACCTTTTTTTTGACTTATTTGTGGGATCAAACAAAGATAAGTACATGTGATCAAGAAGAATCATCTCCTTCATTTATAGCGATTCAGATCAAATCCTTGAATCAAAGAAGCCAATAAATTGTGTCATGCATACTTCGAAACATGCACTTTCTATACCTTTAACATGACCAAACCACCAAAAACATCTTTAAATCGTCTTCTGAATTAGTAATTCTTTACTCTATTGCCAATGGATTTCCCACTGGTGATAGTCTAATTTTTTCTGTTATCTACCTTGATTCCCTTTTCTCCGGCTTTTCCTCGACGCTTCATTTCATCAATATTGATACTTAAAATAACATTTATTTTAAAATATATAAATTAGACGGATGTGATTGATATTTTAGTTATCTAAGTACATTCTTTTTAAAGAAATAGAAATGCAAACATGGAAAACGTGTCGCATGAACATTTTTACTATTTTCAAAATAAGCTAAACGCTTGCGCTGTGAAAATAGGACAAAGTGTGTGTTCTGAAATGAGACTCGAACCATCGACCACCAGATCACCAGGCGAGCATGATCACTACACAAAAAGCTATACAAATATTTTACGATATATTTTTTCAGAAATAAAATTGGAATTGGAACAATGATGATATGGTTATTATGTGGATAAGCATTTTTTCTTAAAGATAAAGCATATTTTGTAATATAACGTTTCAAGATTTAATGCTGAAAGTGATTTAAAAAAATAAAAAAATCCTGCTCAAACACGATGCCCGTATTAAAGAAAAGGTGTTAATGTGAACTTTAAGGCATCATGTCGAAGAATACTTACAAAGACTTGCCAAATATATTAAGAAATAAGTATCTATTATATGCCGATGATTTAAAAATTTATTCCGCCATTCTTAGCCTGGAAGATAGTCATCTCCTACAAAGAGATCTGGACGAACTATCAAATTGGTGTAAAGCAAATAATATGTCACTTAATGCTAAGAAATGTTCATGTATTAGTTTCACTAAAAATATTAAAAAAATAGAATTTGTTTATAAACTGGATGACGTTCCACTCGCTAAAGTCGATTCAATAGGGATCTGGGCGTCATGCTAGATTCTAAACTAACTTTTAGAAACCACTTTGATTATATCACAAACAAGGCATATACTATGCTGGGATTTATCACCAGAATTACTCAAGACTTTAAAAATCCTCAAAGTCTAAAAATACTCTATATACCACTAGTACGAAGTATATTGGAATATTCGTCAGTTATATGGTCACCTTATTACACAACACATATTACGAGAATCGAGAGGTGCAGAAAAAGTTTCTACGTATTTTGTCGTACAAAGCTGGTCAACACAACAACCTTCACAGCTACGAAGATCGACTTGCCTTGATGCACAAACTTGAGTCCCGACGGAAAATATCCGATCTCGTTGTGCTACACAAGATTCTCAGCGGAGCTATTGATTCTCTCTCTCTATCTGATATAAATTTGCATGTTAAACCCCGTATAAGAAACCCGGAGTTCTTCAGAATAAGTCAGCACACTAATAATGTCGATTACTTTTCTCCCATTACAAGGTTGTGTCACACATATAATTTATATTGTGCTGACCCTAACATTGATGCTGATATTCTTGCAGACACCTTATCTTCGTTCAAAAACTCACTCATACACAACATCCATTTTCTAAACGATGACACGAACCTATAGATCCATTAAATCAATCATTCATTAAATACTAATCGCACTACACTCAAACACAAAATATATAGTATAATTAATTGCAAAAATACATGTTACTAGAGCGTGCCGAAGACACTTGTAATTGGGATAATGGGCATAGTCTTCACTATAATGTTTATTATCAGAGTATCATGTGGTATCATGTACCTATTATCCTGTTAGTGTCTCTAATAAATAAAAAATAAAATAAAAAATAAAATAAATTAAATGTGTGATTTCTTTTATATATAATAATATTTTAATAATAATGGCTCTATGTTGTTGAAATTATTTTTTTTTAGGTTTTTAGTCACAAAAAAATTATATCGATATAAAGCGTGATAACTAAAACAATTAAAAAATATAATTCCGGTGTTATTTTAAGATCTAGAGTACTAGATTAACAGCTTCTATTTGAGGTTATGCTAGGGAACTGGTTTTAATAGAATCGTCCAGCTCTTAAAGAGACCGAATGGTGGGTTGGCAATTACTGAGGATATATGATGGTGTAATAATATTACATTTTATGTTAAGTTTTTTATGCCGTCATGTGATATTGAAGTCCACTAAAACCTTTTATTAAATGACGACTAGGCTTAAGAAAATTCAATTTCATTCTTAAACCTATTCGTTTCAAAAGTAAACGAGTTCAAAATAGATTATATATAATTTAATTTAATATAATGTTATTATTATAATCCTGACGATGAAGCCATTGGCTTCGAAACATGTTGAATTTTTTCAATAAACAAGTGGTGTTTACAAAGTTAATTTATATAAATTATTGAATTCGAAATATATTAATATATTGGTATTCTCACGGGATCGTGTCTGTGGGAGGCAAATGAAACATTGAAAATTAACTAAGATTGTATTCATTAAATTAAATCCCTGGAGACGAATTTAATCGGAGCACCTTTCTTTAATAAATGCTAATTTCGTATTTCGCACTAGAACATTAGCTGCATTTTTGTCTATCGCCAGTCTCGTTTCGTCGTTAGTACCTACCTACTCTGCGCTAGTCTAAATTCATCTTCTATTACGCTTTGTCAAAAAACTCCTCGCGAATACTTGTAATCGCTTATATAGACAAATGTCGGTTCGCGAAATATAGAAATACACAACGGGAATGTTCGACCGGTTTCTTCAGTTGATTCTAGATTCATGTAGAATGTTGATGATGTATAGTTACCATTGTTTATAGACTCGTGACAGTATTAATTATAAGTATATAATGATTGTACAAAGCTAATAAACATTATGTAATATAATAAACGTAAGTTTATCAAATAAACATTATAAATAAATAGGTAAAGCGACTTTTTTTATCCTTTCAGTGTTTGTGATAAGCAAATGAAGGATGGATGGAGAGATGTGTGATGATATACTACACTCACGATAACCAACGGTGGTGTAATATTATCTTTTTTTATATAAAAATTAAGTCAAACAAAAATAATCTAGCAAAGGATCTATACATTTCATACAATTATTCTTATAAACATATTTTGTAATGTGACTATTATTTTTTATTTTTATTTAACCAACATTCAATAAAAATTTTAGTTCATTTCGTAAATGAATCTCTGAAAATGAAAAAAAAACTGGCACATTATAATTGTGTACAATTTATGAAAAATATAATTTATTAATATAATATATAAAACAAATAAAGGCTTTTTGTGTGTCATACGGGAAAATGTGTGTTTTTCATTGAAGAGTGTCATATGTTAAATTCATATAAAATTTATATATGTCGAAGTTGTTTTTGTTCTGAAGGTACATATTTTCCAAAATAGTAAACAATAAAGCAAACTGGCCAATTGGAATATTGCAATCTTGTTGCAACGTAGGTGATTTGTTATACTTTGAAAATATACTAACTTATCCTAAAATGAGGCTAGTAACTCGGATCAGTGAACTACTTGGCAAGTGTCAAAACCGCCAGCTTTTTATTTAATTAAAGTAAAAAAATGTATTAATTATGAAAGTAATATTTCATGCAGGCAAGTAATGATACAATTTTGTATATTGAAAAGGATTTGTGTTATTTTATTAATATGGAACAATATATAGTTCTCAAAAATAAACAGTTCAGATACGTAAAAGAGCAGGTTTAGAATACTTGAATTGTACCTAAAAATTTAAAATTTTTCACTCATTTAAAATATATCATTAATATATGATTAAAAGAAGTTGTATTCTTCAGTAAAGTTATTTGAGATTCACTGTAATTTATCGGGAAAAAAATTATAGACTAAAATATTTGATATAGATATTTTGGACTGCTTAGAAGTAAAAGGTTTTAAAAATGAAAATAAATTCAATGTCAAGATAAAAAAAATATTAATCGTTTTTTAATGTAAAAAAATTCCGGGAATAAAATTATATTATTAAGTTTTGAGAATTAATGAATACTTTTTTAAGAAATATTCAAATTAACAGTTAAGGCAATGTACAAGTTAAGGCTTCTGACTTTTGCTTAAAATAATTAAAAAAATATTAATCTCCCTTTTCTTCTAATTTTTCTCTTATTATATTATTCATGATTCAATAGAAATGTACAACACCTGGTCTTGACTATTGTGGTTTAAAAAATAATAACGGTTATGTGTACATTCTTTCATATTTCCATGTCACTTCGTGTTTACTGAGGCGCACGCTAGTATTTGCATTTAATTTTTATGGTAATTTATAAAAAAAAGATCGATGTCGCGAGTTTAACGTTTAACGTTTGTGTTAATTTAAATTAACTTCATATCGTTATATATAATATATCTGAAAAACTAAAAAAACATTGGTTTGATAAATATATTTGTATTCTCGGTACCTATAAGAGTGGGTTTTATAACTGCTGCGTTATTGAGCATGTTCCCGAAATAAAAATGTTCAAATAAACCAAAACAAACTTTCGTAATAGATTTAAATGTTATTTTACATGTTAATATGATATATGCATGTAGTCAGGAATGATTCAAAGCACATATTAAACAAATTAGGCTTTTTTTTTTAAAGAGTACCAATTACATTTTACATGTTTTAAAATGTTACGGGATAATTCCATTTAAGGATTAAGGCAATTCTATTATTATAAAATTATTCATATTTTACAATAAATTAATGCTTGACATTTACAAGGATCAATGACGAAAGCAAGATAATGTTTATAAAAAATATCTCACTTTTTATCACCAACTTAATTTATAAAAGGTATATTTATTGTCTAAATATTTTTTTTCGCTATTGTACATCATTTTTCGACCAATTTTTTTATCGTAGAAACAATAAAACAAAAACTAAAACATGCATGAAATTAAAAAATATATAATCAATTATAATAAGCTTTGTAGAATTGTTAAAGAAAAAAAAAACAATTGAATAATGTAAAATATTTATTATGATAGTTAAGAAATGGCACCAGAACTCTGTTATGTGACAGATTCATTTTGGCCATAATTAGATTCAGGACACCATTTAACTTGTTTCTCGCAGCCACTTTCCTCTTGATATCCTTCTCAGCCTTGACGTCTCTCATATTAAACAAATTAAACATACCACTCCTCTATAATAAAGAAATAGAAATGCGTAAAAAATACATGTTATGAAAATACTCTTGCAAATTTTAAACCTAAATATTTCAACAAAAAGTTATTTTCTTCATAATTGATCGGAGTTTATTTTTTTATTATTAAACAGAATTTAAAATACACTAAATTAGACAAATTTATATACCAAATTTTCAAAAGTTGTGTGAGAAATTCTTTAGGGGTTCTTTTCAATAATTGATTCTCGTTAGGTAAGGCATAATAAATAACCTAGAAATGAAGAATTTTTTAGTTAAGGTGCGTTTATATTACTCAAAAAAAAATATTTTAAATAATATTTTTTAATTAAATAATTTAAAGAAATTTTAAAAAGACAAATCAAAATATCTGCGCAGAAAGAATAGATTAATCAACTTTATCTTTATAATTTCACTCAAAAACAAAATTAACTTGGGTCACCTTCTTTTTCCTTCACCAAAGAACCATGATTTAACACAAAACCTAAAAATAAATTTTCGAAGTATTTAAATAAATTATGCAGTGTTTGAAAAAAATTTGATTCGTGTTTTTCTACAAATTCCCTTGTTCTTGGAATAACACGAAAGTAAAGAATTATTTTAAAGTTACGGCTGTTCCAATATAGAGTTTTTAAAGTAAACCTACCAAATCTTTAGCAGGGGTGGTAAATATGCGGAACGTGGAAAAAATTCGAGGAATAAAAATAAAAATATTGTAATGATCACCCGAAAACACGTGCATTATATAATTATTTATTTTAAATATTGCACAGTAAAAACTTGCTAGTTTTTCGCTATCTAGACTAAAATTGCTGGTGGCTTTATTAAATATGCAAATAAAACTGTTTATATTTTGTATTTTTGAATTGTTGAATACAGTATTTTTATTGAAAAAGATATTGAAATAGAAATTTCTGTTAATAGTATAGCCGAAAAAAAGAGATCTCAAAATGTATATACTGTATATGAAATTAACATAAACTTAAAAAAATATGACATAGGTTAACAGAATGTAATAATATATTTAAAAAATATTCTTATATTCCTTTATCGTAAAAATTATTATGTGTAATCATGTCATCTTCAATATATTCATAAAATATTTATATTTTGTACTACAATGTCACTCTAGAGCCTTCTATCAGGGTCAAAATGACTGGCTGACGATCTGTTTGTTAAAAAAAAATATATAAGCTGGTGTGTTATCTTTTATTCCAATTACCACAAGATTTTCAATATATATTACCAGCAAAAATCTCTAATTTCTTTTGTGTTTTACAATTATCTAAATATAATAATTTTCTTATCTGTCTGTCCTGTAAGTCCATAAATTCCTGGAATTCACGGCAAATAAACGAAATTGAACGGCTGAAGAAAGACTCGAACCTCCGAATTAACCGACATGGCCATCATCGATTCTCCATGGCCCGTCAAAAATATTCTATATGTGGGGTTTACAAGCAAATGCAGCAGTATACTAAGAAACGTAATAAAACAACATAAATATTTTAAATTTTAAAAGGCCATCTTCCATTTAGACGTGTAAATTTGAAATCTTCTATTAGGTATATCTCAAAAAATATATATTAAACCTTATTCCATCACGGACATAAACCGAAAACCAAGTAGAGTGCCATCTATCTTACAGTATTATATATTATAGTATAACATAGTTATCACACATTAAGTGCTTTACACCATAAGACACTCATGTTTATATTAATTCAATAAATTAACATAATGAATATATTTTATGTCAATTAGGTGATACAATTAGGTGATAAAATGTGGTTAGTATGGTATATTTTTGTTGGGTTTATAAATTCAAAAAATTTATATATGGATTTATAGAACCTTAGTAAGACAGAGAATATTTGTTATTATCAGACCTTCACATATTTTGTAATTCTTAAAAAAATCAATTGCAAAATTTTTGGAGTCCAAAATCATAAAAAAATCATACATTTTGGTCGTTTCTCAGCAAAGTTTTGGAGCAACGAGTTATCCAGGAGTTTTTTTGGTCTTGTTCTGGATGACTGTCGATTAAGCTCCACAGATATTTCCTGCTTTGTGTGGTCTTATGGTCTCCATCTTATGTGACCGTGCCATCTCTTCATGTTCTTCCAGCTTTCTGTTACAGGCTACAACGAATGCTACCATAAATGAATATATCTTTATGAATAATTTTGGCCCAAAATTAGATCATTTGGAATCGTAATAAATAAGAAAACGTTTAAAAGTAATCAATATATCATAAATATACAACAAAATTTTACCATCATTCTTATCCTAAAAAAAACATATTTTACCATATTTAATCCCACATTGTTTCATCATACTGAAGGTATACATACAGTCAGAAAGGCATTAGTGATTATTTCAAGCTTTACAGGAAAGCTAAAAAAAGTTTTGTTAATCTAATTTTGTCAATATTTCTTCTATTGTTAAATTTAATATTAAAAGAACTGTTGACTCAATTAGATTGGCAGAACTTTATTTTGCTCTCCTGTAAAGTTTAAAATAAACGCTTACGCCCTTTTTTTGGCTGAGGACCCTCGATATTATATTTTCATATATATATAGAGTTAGATATAGGTCTTTCCATTTACGAAAGACAATTGAATTAGTACGTGCAAGCCGCGCGTACGACGCATGTTTCATCGTGTCTGTGTTTACGGGTACCAACACAATGAAACAATGTGTCTCGTACGCGCGGCTTACACAACCTAATTCGACTGTCATACATGACAAGAACTCTACCAGAATGATTTTTTCTAAATTATTTTCTAGAGTTAAAAATTAATGATTAAAATAAACATTGCAAAGGTATTAGCGATAATATATTAGAAATAACAACAAACTTTTTTTGGCGCTCGTGAAATTCTTTTTTATCCCTGCCTTAAACGAAGTGTTTAATAATCGAATCATCGCACCCATCTCACGGAACATCTCGCTTCTCTGGTGAAGCGGTGAGGGAAAATTCCTCGGACAACCTTGTTTAAATCCAATTATGCTGCAGTTATGTTGACTTCCTAACTCTCCATTCCGGCAGACTATCATATTTTGGAAAGATGAACGGGAAAAAGTGTGACAATTTTTTTCCAAATTTTCTTTGGCAGAAGTCTCTTCACGTTTTAACTTATATGGAGTTTTGATACTATTATTTGTACCGGTCTTCTGTGAATTTTTTTTGTCATTAAAATTGTAATGAGTTTGTAAATTTAAACGAAAATTTCTGTGGTGTTTTGACGTCTACCATCTTTTTGCACTAGTGTTTTGTCCAGAGCAACTATTCTGTGTTACAAAATATTATTTGGTAAATGCTTTTATCACATTCAGAAAATGTTATTTTCTTCATTATTTATACTTCTTTAAAAATAAAATAAGTACTAAGAAATATTAATAAAAACGAAGAATGTCATTGATATTATTTATATATTAAAAAAAACGGCAATTTATTTTGATTTTTGGCCAATTTTAAAATATTTTATTTGTTTTTGCCCGTATTTTATATGTAAAATATACACATGTGTAGAAGTGAAAAATGGAGGAGGCCGTGTTTAGGCGATTTTCATAGACGAAAAAACATCGTATAATTTTTATAAATAATACAATTTTATATACCTACCCAGAATGATAGGTATGTTAACTACCGTCATGAAGTTTTTAAGTCACGATATTATTCCTGACCAACAATTGCTTAGAAAGATCTAAAGAGAGATCTATATATTATGATCATCATACAATAATTAATCATGCATTAATGTTACAAATTAAGTTGAATTATTGCGATTAAGAATACTAATGAATTCTCGTACACATTCTAAAAAGTAGTCATTTAATTTTTTAATTAAAAAAAACTGCAGAAACCTCACAAAAATGAAGCTATTTATATGAAAAAAGTGCATGGAAGTCTTAATAGGATGGCCAAGGGATGTCATGCGCCTGATAATTATTATTTGAAATTTTTAAATTATTTTTCTAGACCAGGTATTTTGAACAATATTTTTTCAAGTGTAAATGCTAAATAATTCGGAAGAATATCATATACACATTAAAAAGAATATTGCTTAATATTCCTCTTTAAAAATAAAGAGGTATCTTTACCAGCTGCGAAATCTATGTATACTATATAATGGGAAGGACCATCGATGTCTCGAGCATAGTCTCGGCAAAATCCTGTAAGTGTATTCTCAAACCATTTAAAAAAATATTTTGTTTGAATTTGATTTAATTTTACACGAGTTTTCTTTTAAACATTATCAGACCGTGAATTATTTTAAACGGCGTTAAATGTCAGATCGTTTTTGAAATGATGTTGAAGTCTATAATAAAAATAAATCGAGAAATAATCACCCCAACCACCCTAGGGCTCTCGTCAGTAAGCTAGCCAATATGTCAGATCTTTGATCCTCGTACCACGTACCAAGTCGTAAAGCGCATTATCTAATATCTTTTCCAATAAACAATATAAACCTGCAGAACATGTTTCCGTTCTTGAATTGCAGTGGTACATATTTAATGTCGCTATCAACTTCAATAAATAATATAAAATTGGATCTTCACAGTAAAGGGACCGTTTTCTATTTGTATCAGTTATTATTATTATTATCAGTCATTAGAAAAATTAATTTTAAAACGTACTCGCTAGAAAATGCCTTTTTAAAAATAATTTTAAAGGAAGTATTTCTTTAAAAGTAAATTATACTTTTAGTATCAAGTGAGTATCTTGAAGTATGATTGAGTGAATGATTTCAATGCAAGGGAGGTTATTGTACATTAGGTACAAATTAAAAAAAAAAAAATTTTCCTGGTTTCATCCCGATTCACTGTCGTCGACGACTGTTGGGATCAGTTCTCCTCGTTCTTAGGTTGTATGTTTCTTTAATCCTGGATAATGTCACCCAATTCATCCCTCTGCAATTGATTATCCCTTTGCATCACCCATGCAGTTTTTTATCTTCCTCTGGAAGGAATTCAGGGAAGATCCATGGAGATCGCGTGGTTATACGTGTTATACCATATTTTCTTGCCTTTCCTTTGTTTTTCTACTTGCTATTGATGTCTGTGATTTTTTATTTTGTCTCTAAGAAACATTTCACATGATCTTCTCAGCAATTACAAATAAACATAAAAAAATCATATAATATCGAATAAAATTATTAACGAACTCATAGGAACTATTTATGGCATACTTATGGATATGCAAAGCCCAGTTGATACATTGGAGAGTACGGACTGTCTAGAGAGCAATATTTTTTCATATGCAGACAAGAGACAAAATATCAGGTACTGTATATATATTTTTGTTTTATAATTTTTTTTAGGAAAACACATTTTATTGCGAAAGTGGATTTTAAGAACATAGTTATAAGCTATTTAAAACAAGTAAGACAAATCGAATAAAAAAATATAAAATAAATTTTGACAATGAGATTGGTTTATTGTAATTCCCAAATTAAGGGTTTGAGTTCGTATCTCTGTTTGATATACTATCGATAGATAGATTTTTTCTGAATATTTTTCTATTTGATTAACGATGCTTTTAATAAGGAATTACTTTATCCGAAATATGTTTGCATGTTGGTGAAGTAGATATACCCATTTCCAGGACACCAGCAAGTTAGTTCTATTTTCATAGACTAGTTTGCAAATAGTAAGAATATTGATGCTACGCGTATTCCGTGTTCTGATCTATATTTTAAAAAAGTAATTTGCTTTAAGTGATTATAAACCGTTTTTTATGCACTGCTGGATGAAAGCCTCTCCCATTGCAAAATATAATTCTGTCCTTATTAAAAAAAAAACTTTATACTTAAAAAAATTACATTTTTGTAATATTGTTTAAGGAGAAAATTATAGTCAGAATTTTGAAATAAATTAATATTGGCCAAAACATCACATAGTAAAGAAACACCATGATGTCTTGATTTAATGATTAAAGTTTAGTTAAAAAAATAACTGCTAAAATAAATAATGTATAAAATAAAGCCAACCTTAAAGTTGTTGAATATATATTACCTGTCTATTGCAAAACTGGAAAAAAGAAGAATGAACATTAATATTTTTCTCGTTTTCGAAATTGTATAATAAAGATTTAAAGGTTATCTGAAAGAAATTTAAACCAATATTTTTCCAAACTCTGAAATTGAATCATAAAGAAATATATTTTATCTGGACGAACGTGGTCGTAATTTACATTTAAAAATCTGAATTTTAATTCATAGCTTCGTTGAATCTCGTCGAAGAGTTAGCGGGCGATAAAATAAAACCACCAGTACGCGAGTATTTATGCACCTCCAAGAGCTTCCTCAGCTTCTTGATTTTCCCAGTCAGTAAATTAACAAAGGTTAATTATTTTACTATTGAGGCGCAATTTCATAAAATACATTCTCTGCTAATTTATGGCACCTAGACGCTTTAACTTCGTAAAGATTTCCAAGTAATTCAAAGATTAGGAAATGATAAGGAAATTACGATTTAACCGTGTCATCAGCAAACAATATTTGGTTCACATAATTCGTTAATTGGTGTTATATTGAACTAATTAAGATATTGAAGGCATTCGTCACGACGCATAATTGTTGTACTTTGTGCAAAATTTTCGCCCTGTCTGGTCTGCAATAATCAAAACTAAACTCATTAAGAATTAAAATTGACGTACTGAGAGGAATATGTATTATAAATACTCTATGTGAAAAATAATATATAGGTAGATACATAAATGCAAAAACAATTATTTATTTATTTATAACGCATTATTGAATTTCAAAAACTAGTCTTACAGATACATAACTACATACGTCGCAGTAAATATATTTTTAAGTAAAACAGGCAATAATTTATAGTATATACATTGATAAAATATTTTGTTGTACTATGATAATCAATAATAAAATTAGTTATATAAAAAATGTTGTTTATTGTTTATAAATTATTATTTAATTCAACTCATCAATGTTTTTGAGGCGGCTATCATTTTTCGGTTAGGATATTGCTGTTTCAGAAACCATAGTGGAATTGTAGAGCCGATAGTGACAGTTTGACGATAGTTTGACAAAAAAAAATGTGACTTTTTATTTTTGTGCATAGAGTTGCTTTTTAGTCTAGTGGCTAAGACTCTCGCCTGGTGATCCAGGGGTCGTTGGTTTGAGTCCCCATTCTAGGAGATCAGCAAGTTAGACCTATTTTCGTAGCACAAGCCTTTCAGCTTAATTTGAAAAAAGTAAAAATATTAATATTTCACGTTCGTATTTCTGTTACAAAAATGTAAAGCGAAAATAAAGAAAACTCAATTATTTTAGAAAATAAGGAAAACTAAGTTAAGGAAATAATATTTAAGGAAAATAATTAATTTGGAAATTTTTTCGATTAAATTTTTAAATAATAATTTGTTAGGAAAATTTCTTTCCTACTGGTAGTTGAAATTGAATTTCATAAATGATTTAAAAAAAATAATCAGAATTATTATTCACTGTCATTTAGTTAATGATTTTCCTATAATTAAAAAAATATACCATGCAATTATAGTCAAAATTATTTATTATAAAGAAAAGAGAAAGAAGATTTCTCTCTAGGAAATATATAAAAATACTGTAGTAACTGAACTGAATAAATTGTCAAGTTATATTATAGATGTCTCATAGAGACGAAACTATTTTTTGTAAAGGAATGTAGGTTATGGAAGTCTTTATGGGTATTCATAGGGTTTACGACCTGTCGTACGGCTGGCTTAAGTGATCACTTTACATAATGTAACGTTCACCAATTCCACCCATGATTGATAACCAAATCAATCAAATTTTTGGAAATTGTACTTGTATATGTGTTTTTAATTTGCACACCTTGTTTCGTATGAGTGGTATTTTTACTACTGCCACCTGTAGTCAAAAACTTTGTCATTCCCTTCAACTAGTGCAGACGTTGCCATTGATAATGTAATATCTTTATTTTAATTGAAGTTTTTAAAGCAATATTATTTATACGTGCGTATGAAATTCTTCCTATTTAACTAGAATATGCCTGAAAATTATTTCAATTTTTTTAGTGTTCTAAAGGTGGGCTTATTCAAGACTTCCATTCTATCCCACAAGACATACTTTCCTATATAAAAAATTGTTTCGTCCCTGAGAAATCTTTAATATTAGGTCCTTACATATGAAATTGGCGTTTTGCCGTACTGGCGAATTTGATCTCAAATATCTTCTCTTTGGTTAGGAATTCCAAATCCAAATTTATACAGCTATTTACTCATGTATTTGTGTTTTGAAAATTATAATTCATTTGTTTTTTCCTCAATTGTTTTTTTCTTTGCGTCACTCAGTTTACAAAATGAAAAACTTGAAATATCACGTTATTTACGAGTACGAGTTCCACCGTGGCACCAGTGCTGCAGAAACGGCTCGAAGGATTAATGATGTGTATGGCGACGGTGCCGCAAAAGAAAACACAGTGCGTTTTTGGTTCCAACGTTTTCGTTCTGGAAATTTCGACCTGCAGAACAAGCCCCGTGGACGGCCGGAGACCAAAGTTGATAATGAAGAATTGAAGGCTATTGTGGAAGCGGATCCATCGCAAACCACATCCGAGTTAGCTGCAGGCTGCGGTGTTAGTGATAAAACTGTTTTAATCCACTTGAAGCAAATTGGTAAGGTGAAAAAGCTTGAAAGGTGGGTACCTCACGAATTGAGTGAAGCAAATCAACAAACGCGCGTTGACTGCTGCGTTGCATTACTCAACCGGCACAATAATGAAGGGATTTTAAATCGAATCATTACCTGTGATGAAAAGTGGATCCTGTACGATAATCGGAAGCGCTCATCGCAATGGCTGAACCCTGCCGAACCAGCCAAACCATGCCCCAAGCGAAAATTGACTCCAAAAAAGTTACTTGTGAGCGTTTGGTGGACTAGTGCTGGTGTCGTTCATTACAGCTTTCTTAAATCTGGCCAGACGATTACGGCAGATGTCTATTGTCAGCAACTGCAAACCATGATGGAAAAGCTAGCTGCTAAACAACCGAGGCTGGTTAATCGCTCTAGGCCACTGCTGCTTCATGATAACGCTAGACCACACACTGCACAACAGACGGCTACCAAATTAGAGGAGCTTCAATTGGAATGTCTAAGACATCCACCGTACTCTCCGGACCTTGCCCCAACAGATTACCATTTTTTTCGAAATTTGGATAACTTCTTGCAAAGGAAAAAATTCAACTCCGATGGGCAGTCCAAACCGCCTTCAAAGATTTTATTGATTCCCGTCCGAATGGTTTTTTTAGTAAAGGGATCGATGAACTACCTATGAGATGGCAAAAGTGCATAGATAGCAATGGTACATACTTTGATTAAATAAATTTATTATAATAAAAAAAATCGGCTTTATGTTCCTCCCATACTAAACGCCAATTTCATATGTAAGCACCTAATATATGTTGATTTATGATATCCCCAGGGGATAAAATCCAGTATTGTATTCTTGAAAATTTTCAAAATATTCTTAATGAATAAATTAGATTAGGATAAAAATGTATCCACAACATGACAACATGGCAAAAAAAGGATGACGAATTTGAAGAAAAACCACGAGCGCACGAGACAGTAAGGAAATAATTTAAGATCATTTTGCAATTTGGGGTAAACGTCTGATGGACGGATAGTCGGGCGGATTTAAATGCCAGGAGGGGATGACGACGACGTTAAACTTTCCAGAGTCGTAAAACAAACCAAAGATACCGTCAGTACAAGGACCCACAAAAAATTACCATTTCGCGCCAGAATCCCCATGAATGTAAAATACAAAAGCACCCCTCTACGGATCTATAACACCTACATATTTAAAGGCATAATTCTCCATTCACGCCGAGGTAAATGTGGAGAAATGTCCTCAGTTGTCGGGAGTATGAATCTCTTAAGAGAATTGCGCCTTGCAATACATAATACTTATGTGTGCAGCTAGCAAATAGCAGAAAAACATTTCTGAAATAAATGAAAATGTTATAAATATTTTTTTAAAAGTGGCGGCCTTTGTAGCCCAGTGGGTATAATACTGGCTTCTAACACCAAGGGATTCGGGTACGATTCCCGGCGAGATCACAATTAATCTTTGTGATTTACTCAACCCTGGCTGTTTTGTGATGGGTTTCGCTACTATAATTGGGCCCGTTGAAGCGTAAAAAATAAACTAATTAACAGTATGTCAGACAAAATAGAACACCATATTTTTCTGCTATCTATCCCAATAAATTGTTTCCACTAGGATTTAAACTCAAAACTTTCTATTCACATTTAAATCACAGTAATCCTATAAGTTAAACTTTTAATTAATCTACTGATGAGAAAACAATATCTCACTAGAAATTAACATATACATTGATTGAAATTTGTCGATAGTAAATTGGTTTACTGTAGTTTAATTGGCGTCGCTGCATTAAAATGTTCCTGATTGCACCTATATTTTTATTTTTTCTAATTTTATTAATGAGCTGTGTTCAGAAATTTGAATTCATTTAAAATAATATTTTTTTATTTATATCACATGACAGCATTTTATTTTAGCTTATGGGAAACTAACACCACAATTTAAAAAATATTACACAGTAGTATTAAATATGACGATAACCGTCTTATGTTTAATACTCCTATGTATTAAATATGAGACAGTTTTATAAGCTTCCACTGGTTAGCAATTTAAGTTACCTGCTACGCTGCCATTGTCTGATTTGGCTATCGACTGTACTGAGTGGCCACTGCGGGACTATTAAGTATCCGCTATTGGGTATCGCCTCTTGCCTGTTGCTTTTCATACATCATTTGGTTATTTTTTGTAATCATAATTAAAATATCGGTGTATCTCGCTTTAAAATGATAAGAATGTTAAATAATGTATACTTAATATTTCTACACATTAAATAGTATAGAAATGTATTTGAAAATATTCTGTATACCTCGTTTCTTAAAAAAAAGCGAGAGAGTTTTTTTTTAAGCTGGCAATGGAATAACTGCATTGCTTGATTCGGATCTAGCGCATTAATAATACAGATATTAGTTGGGAGGGGAAAAGCAGTAGGAAGGAAAGGGTCGTATCTAAGCGGTAAATAAATACAGCATATATTATGAGATGGTTGCTACCTGAAGTTAATGGGATATCAATTTGCGTAATAATAATGTTTGAGGCATGAATTGGCTGCATCAAATCCGTGAACTATACGTACGCGAAGTCACCTGTAAGATCTGATTACTACAGATTGCGTCTATTCAATGTTTCACTAAACAGCAGATCCGATGTGACCCGTTAGGCTTGCGATCTGGTCGCGAAGTATGGAGCCGAGTTCCCTAGCTCCTCCGGGGAAATCAAGCTCTCAATTTATCATTCTTGTGCCAAGTAGTCTGGTATGTAGTTTGTTGTAAGAGGCACGTGTAATGCTTCACAGGGTGGCCCACAGGTGGAGTTAATTATTAGTGCCTGTAAGGTTAATAAAAGGAATTAGCGAAGATTTTAGCACAAATAACTATTTTCTTTGATTTTAGCGGAAATCTTAATACATTTAAAATGGTGTATGATTTGACTTTTGCATGTAGAAAAATTATTTTGAAAAGAAGGTAAATTATACTGTATTTATATATATATATATATCTCTGGAAAAAATATAACACACTAGCTTACCCCTGCGGCTCCGCACGCGTTGATTTTGAGTAACTGTTAGTCATATTTTATCATTTAACATATAGATAAATGTTGTAGCGGATTTTTTATAGAAATTTTTTAGTTCTACAACTTCTCTTTAGAAAGTATTTAAAAATCTCTTACCGTTAAAGCAGCGTTCGTAAAAAACGCATCGCATAGATTCCGTCGACTTTAGTTGTAAAATAGGTCACCGCGAAAAGCTCTTAACTTTTATCAGTATAATTTATAACCAGTGTCCACTTTAAAAGTCCATTCTAAACATCGGTGAAAGAATTTTCGAAATCAGATCAGTACTTTCGGAGATTACCTCTTACATCCAAACGTACAAACTCACAAACTTTACCTCTTTATATATTTATTAGTATTAGTATAGAGATAATCCCGAAACATTCGAGATTGATATCTGAAATTGATTTCGCAGTAACAAAATTAGGTAAAGACTGAATTACGAAACAACCTTTTCTTTTTTCCTTTCTAAGCCGGAAAACTGCGGTTTGTAATGTCACCATACTAATCATTTAAGATAAATAAAAATCTGTAATACTTTTTGTGATGTTCTTGCGTGCGTAGGCAATATAACTCGGCCTACGCACTTGGGAATAATCGGGTTCTTCTAGTAATACGCGTTACGTAGGTAACAACATTTATTGGAGACACTACTTTATAATACAATATGTACAACTGATTCGGACCCCGGTGAATCTCGTTCTGCCCGGTGCGGCGCAACAGCACGGGCGCCATTCACTCGTCTCGCTCGCACGCTTGCCTCTCCCTCATCCAAGCGTCCGCACATTCGTCACACTTTTAAAACAACTTATACTGTATGATGATAATAATTATATTTTATAGAAATAGTTAAATCTTAAAAAGAAAACCGTTATATTTTGGGGTTATTTATTAGGAGAAATAGAATGAGAAAAAAGTACGTTTTAATTTTCATGTGTGTGAACACATTTTATTGTGAATTACATTTTAGAATAAAGTTTTATGATATTTAAAACCAATTATATGAATCAATTAGAAAGATATACTGACAAACATGATTTGTGTTCTGGGGTATTATGCCGTGTTTTTACGACCTTTCAGGCCAATGGAATATTTTAGAAACTTTGGCCACAAAGGTCGTAAAAACACGTCGTAATACCCCAAGTAACACAAAACAAAGTACAATAAACTAATCTTTATAAAATAAAATTTAACCACGTAGAATATTTTGAGTATGCTCAAAATTTTCAAGGACACCTTACTGGATTTTATCCTATTTAGTCTATTGGTGTTTATACGGCTTACGATCTGCTGTACGGTTGGCTTAAATGTAACAAACATGGAAACAAAAATGGAAAGATATTATTTCTCTTGACTATGTAATGACTATGTAATTCCCTAATTAATTCTTCTAACCTTCCAATTCCCCTTCAAACATTTTTCTTCAGCCCTCTTTACAATGTAAATCTATAAATAAAATTTGTTTTTATTTAAATAAATTAGCATGTATAAATATTATAAAATCTACACACGATTTTTTCTGAGTTCAGTTTATTATTAAACACCCACATGATGATCGTTTCAGCTGATTAAGCCATTATAAATTGATAAACATGATCTTATTGTGAGTTTATATACCAATTATTTGGTGTATATTTGGGAAAAACCTTAATAATAATACAAGGAATACAGTCATTTGTTTTACAAATATACGAAATAATTGGGTGTGTAACTTCTAAAATATCGAAATGTGGGGAACAACGTGGATAATGCACATAATAACAGGGATATACATACAGACAAACAATAATATAGGAATAGAGTCCCGAAATTGATGGTACGGGGAAAATGATAATTTAGAAAAAATTAGCATGATTCTACGACGTGTTAATCTTCTTTCGGAAGAACAACGGTTCTTCGAAAAATTAAGAATGATGTATTTCAAATTGTTCATTGCCATATATTATTATTTTTTCATTTCTTGATAATTTGCTTGGAACTCAATATTTGACAGTGGATAATACTATTGAGGTTCCATAAAAATCTCAAACAGATTACTAGAAGAGAGAAGGTACTGCAATCTTAGCAGTTGGAATCTTATCTGTTTATATTAATGACATGCGGGATTCAGAGCTCCTTGCTAAACGACGAGAGACTGCAGCATCTTAAGCTAAGTTAAATCTCTTCATCCGTAGACCCGAACTAATATGTACTCTACTCAAATATCCTCTTAACTGTGTATCATTCAAGTCAAACACTTGCACAAGCGGGTTGGCTTTGAGTCGTTTAAACATTTTCCATTTCAATGCTCCTCTTTGATCCTTATTCGCTTTGTTGCCCATGAGCTGGCCACTCTCAATGAGCTGAACTTCATTGAAAAAAAACAATGAGATACTAAAAAATTTAGTGACTGAACCCATGTGTTAATAATTACATGCCACCACTGTTCTTTTAAAGTGAATCTATAAATTTAAATCACAATTATGATTTTAACAGTAGAAATGTGATAAATTTAATTTTTGATATACTTAAGACATGAATTTATCTTGCACACATTATATAAAGAAAATCAACATGTATTAACTGTTCAATAATTACTGAATCTATTAAAGATCATCGTGAAATTTTAGCACTAAGTTTAGCAGAGGACGTCTGCGTAAGGCTTAGAAGCTTGCATAAGATGTTAGAATGTGGATGAGGCGAGAGTTCTGTGTCGAGACAGAAGTGTGTGGCTCTCCCTCATCTCTGCCTATCCTCGCAGTGAAACTGCTTTCATTAGATTAAATAAAAAAGTTATTCTATTAAGGAAAATTTAATCTGATTAATTACGTTAATTAATTAATCAATAATGAATTCAAAACAGCAACTTTTTTTATTTATATTACTTAATTGTAAAAAATATCCCAACAGTACGACTTATGTGTATTAAGAAAATAAGCAAGGTAATACAAACAAAATGAAAGATTTTATTGGTAAAAAAAAAAGTTTACAGTATACTACTTTAGAAAAATTTCATGAGGAATGACTTAGTGAGGAGAAAATGGAGGAATTGAAGGTAACAGGCGCCAAGGAAGATATTCTATCATTCTCACTGATCATTCCTTCCTCTTTTCTTCTCTGGTGGTAAATTAGTTCTTTTCTAAGGCTATTTTTCTAAAGTCTACCAGTAAATCATGGATGATTCTAATACGAGTAGTTCTTTCTAAAATACATTTTATTCCAATCAGCTAATAAAATTTTTCCTAAAAAAAGTCAATTTGCCCTAATTACTTATTTTGACATATGTTGTATTACGGCTTTTATCATCATTTAACGAATTTTGTTTGAGGGAATATATCACTAGAGTAATTACATCATACATTAGGTTGTTCCGAAAATAATGTCAAATTCTAGCCTTCAAATTGATCACAACTTGGAGAGTAAATAAACTTTATTAATCAATGTAAGAGCAATTTGATTCTATGAATTTTCACCGACCAATTACAAGCTTATTAATGTCTGTGGAATAAAACTCAAGCGGATTTTAATCTAAAAATTCTTTAAAGGCATTTTTTGTTGCTTCTCTGTTGTTGAATTTTCTTCCGTAAATAGTTATCGAGGTACACCAAACAGTGAAAGTTATCGTGTAGAAAAACAGATTCTCTTCAATTAATCAGTAGGTAATGATTGTTTGCCCTGTGTTTTCCTTAATTTCATTGTTTTTAACAGTAGTAAGACTTTCTCGACCCTCTTCACCTTATAGTCTCCTTTCCTTAATTTTTTTTTTATCATTGTCGCACTATGCCTTCAGAAATGGCTCCTTCACCCCATGTTTGGTTGATATTGTACGCTGGTTGGGATGAATAATGCTGAAGTTGCAAAAAATTACTCATAATTTATACATTTTTCAATACCGTGTCTGATGATAAAAGAAAAATAAAAATTCAATTAAGAAAATGAGATCAATAAAAAAATGTAGACTAACTATTAAATATAAATGAATGCAAAAATATTTCCCAGAAAAAATCATTCGAATTAACATTTAAATCAGTAATTATTTTTGGAATAACCTAATTTTTGTACTCAGAATAAATATTGCCTCGTTTATGCCTTTCTGAACCAGTCTTTGATACAGATTTCACATTACCATGAAAACCTAAAAAAATATGTATTAGTGTGTCACTTTTTTCAAATGAAGGTGACAAAAAGACACAACAAATTAGTCCTTTATTATTTACAACTTCTTGCCAAAGTTTTACTAGTTTTTCGATACATCTGTGATAAAAACCATCCATCTTGACCCGAAGAATTCGTCATTCGAACAGAAGGCAGCGTCGGGAAGTGCTCACTTTTGTCTACTTTACATTCTGTTTTAAGGCCTGTAATTAAATAAAATAATAAACGTAACGTAAAAACACAACACAAAATCTTGTAGAGCAGAAAATTTTCTTTTGAATGAAATATAACTTTAATCAAATTGTTCTGCTTTCGCCGGGCATTTTCAAATTTGAAAAATAAAACGCACACAACATATTTTAGAATCTAATAAATCAATATGTGTATGAAACTTCAGATACGCGTATTGATCTGCATACAAACATATTCAGCAAAGTCATACATCAACACCGTGGATTATAAAATTCGAATGTCTTCGGGTATTTTTTTTATTCATAAACCTTTTAACTTTTGTGACAGAAATATGTATATGATGGATTAAGAAATTTCGCTGTCTGAAAATAACACGTAAAATATTTCACACCACATTAAATGTAATTCATTTTGTGTATTTTTTATACAATATTTGTTTAATATTCTTTGACAAATGGATGAAATGAAGATGGATGAATTTCACTTTATCTTTTTCATATTAAAGAATATGTTCTTGTCAGTTCCTGTGACTTACCATGTGTCTATGTCTTAAACGCCATCTTACAGTAATCTGTAGATGGTGTTTAAAACATAATTGCGTGTATTTGCCTTTCTGTCTCTCTTTCCTTTAATCTTCAATATTTCTGAGGAATACATTGTTTCTAAGACTATATGTATATTTTCTATTGGCTCCTTCAACGACTTCTAGTCTTCAAATCTACTCAGAACCCCCTCATGTGAATTTTCCCGATTCAGATAATTCATTACATTTATCTCCAGTGGGTACCATATTTCGAATGCTTTCAACCTGTTTCTTGTAAATATCCTGGTCTCTGTACATTATTAACTCCAGATTTTGGTTTTGAAGATTTTTTGCTTATTTGTGATTCGATCATTACTAATTTGGTTTTCATACCCCATGAGCTTCGAGCGTTATATCTTATTATTCTTCCTAGATATTTGTAGTTTCGTACTTGTTCATCTTGCTGATCAATATTTCTTTGTCGTCATTACCTTCGTTGATTTTCTTTTTCTTTACGTTTTTCTACTCCAAAATCAAAAAACGTGATCGACGTATCAAAAATCGAATCAAAAATCACGTGAAACTTTGTCACGTGTCTATAAAATTTATAAGGGAAAACTAGCACTGATTTTTTAAATGATTTTAATCAGTAGATGCCACACTTACAGTAAGTCAAAAAAAAAACTCAGTGCTGAAGATATGCAAAGTTGTAAACATACTGATCAATGGTATAACATGGGTTTGAATCCCAAAGGGGTGAAATGAAAACGCCATATAAAATATATACCTACTACTTTTATCCAAGATGTAGGTACAAAGTAATATAAATTCCTTAATAAATTAAAGCCATTGAGAAAAATAACAGAAGCAAGCTATCAAAATATCGGATATATTTTGTGACAATTTAGTGAACTACTGTACAAACGAAAATTCAAATTCATCGAATTATTTTGATTTATACATTACTTTCGGGAAACCTATAGGTATGTACAATTATTAGAAACATTGGGGATAAATTCTAAAGACACAAAGGCTAATCATTCATGACTAATAGTAGGGGTTAATTGTGATTCTTGTATAGGTACGGTACGATAAGGATCATCCACAATACGTAGGTATCTTGAACTTCTCCGAATAGGGGCGAATTGTGTCTCGCTTACAATTGAATCACTCACAATACGGATATTCAATAAGTAAGTTATAATTATATGGCTAATAATATACATAAATTAATTATATATTTAATAACTAGAGTTTTACTGTTTAATTAACGCCGAAGACTGGGAGCAACGTTGTTGTTAGTAGATTATATACCTATGTATATGTTTGTGAATGATAATCTGCTCCCAAGTCAGCTTATTACACCATGATTTAATGTATAATATGAAGAAATGGGAAATGATAGTCATGGAGCAGCTACTGGATACATTTTTATTTTATTTTTCTATTTTTTAACATACAGACCGTCAACAGGTCATTGATGACCCTAATGGATATATGGTCATTTTGACAACTTTGAGTATTTTGTGAACATTTGAATATTATCATAATATATAATACACTTAAAACACTTTTTACGGTTAATTAATAATTAATAATAAAAAATTATAAAATATATAAATATAAAAATATCGCAGATTAATAAGTAGTTTAATTATTATTTTTTACAAACAATTATTTTACATAAAAATACATCGTAAATCAATAAAATATTTAAAATAAATAAATCAATAAGTTTTTACATAGTACACAATTAATGATAAATATAAATAAATTAATAATGAAAAGTATCTTAAAGGTAAATAAATTGTAAACAGTATTGAGTATAATATAAAGACTAGTTTAACAGGATAACGGGCAGTGCACGGGTTCCAAGGTCAACATCGTGTGTCTATGACGAGCATGTATTACACGCTTGAGGGACCGTCAACCATTTCGCATTTGAACGGAGCCTGTGTCATAATGAATGTATCAAGTTAGCAGTCTCACGATATCTCGTTAAATTGGTTGATCATTCTAGGTAGAGGAGAGAAATAGCCTAGATTAGTGTTGTAAAATTTAGTGTGTAAAGGGCTTGGAGACCTCATTGATCGGACAGAGATGTTAATCTATATTTGTGATAGTATTGAGGGGGGATACGTGCATGAGATGGCAGATTTAAGAGTTCAGTATGCAACTTACCTTACCTTAAATTTAGTGCAATGTTTTTTTTAAACGTCTTCTTCATCTTTCCCTATTGTCACTTACTAGGGTTTGGCTATCCTTGTACGATCACGCTATGTCTTCGATGGTCTCCTGAATCGCGTGCGTCTTTTATTTCATTTTCGATGTTTGTTCACCAAGTCGCTCGAGGTCTTCCCCTATTTTGTTAGTAAATATTCGTAGCACAGTTCTGACGACATGATCATCTGATATCTCGATGTGGCTGTACTATCTCAGTCTGGCTTTTCCCACCTTAAAACAGTCATTCTGAACTCTGAGCATTTTGTTATTCATCGGTACTAAATTTTATTTGTAGGCCCTACTGTCCAGCACTCGAAATTATATTTTGGAGAATTTTGAGAAATTTTAATGGTACCTATATAACGTCACAATCTCTCTCGATGCAATGTTATAAAATAAATAAATGAAAATAAATGGCGCAACGCGTGAATCTGCATAATTGACACAAACTCTTGGCAAGATCGGTTGTATTGACTCGGTAATCAAATTGTTTCCATATGTACCGACAAGCAATGACGTAAATGAACTCCGTTATTCATATTTCGTCGTCTTGGAACTTGCTCTTCAGAATATTTGCATGTTAATAGGCATTTAACCACGTGGCGCCGCCCAGAATCCGAGACGAGGAGGAAAAGCAAAATTAATTACCGTTGTGTAAGATGTGAACATTTTAAATAAGTGAATTAAAACGATGAGTGACATCTTTGTGAGACCAGCCGTAAAATAATTATCAACTTCCACTAGAAACTGAAGTGTGCATGAGTACGTACTTGCATACGTCTTGTTTACGCATGTTATGTATGTAATTAGGGTTTTTCAAAAAACTTTGGTTTATTTTTTATCGGGACAAACTTTTATATGAATTCAATAGCCAAAAAAATATAAACATATTTTTTTTATTTTTCTTTTAAATTAATTTAGGGATCGCTACCATTCGAAAATATGCACCGTTTAAGGCAAAAATTGCAACGTTTCAGACCATGTCTCTGCATGCAACATCAGTACCTAAGCCGTGGATAGGTTGAACACACCTCCTGATCCGAATGGCATTATTCTAAATAATTATATTAAATAATAGGAAGAATTAAATAATAGGAATAATTAAACTAAATAATCATATTAAATAATAGGACTTTGAAACGTGCAAGTATCGCATCTAGAGTTTTTGAGACTTTTTTACCTTTATTTGTTCTTAGACTGAATTTACAATCGTGCCATATAATAGCGTTTACAAGTAAAGTGAGTTAAAAAAAGAAAAGTAGCTCTAAAAATGATATATTTGGTAAATGTCAGAAGAGATTATTGCTTTTGCATACTTAGATGATGAAGTTTCCTTGGAAACGCAATAGAGGATCGCCACTGCTCTCGAAAATCACGGATTGGAAGGTTCTCCAAAACGCGAAACCCTCCAATTGTGGTTAAAAACTTCTAAGATTTTGTCACAAATCTTACGTTGAATTTTTTTAAGACATTCGCCGTTTCGTGCGATTTTTTGACAGAAGGTGTTAGGAAATGGAAAAATGATGATGACTGCATAAAGCTAACATCTATTACGTATTTGAACGAGGAACAGTGCTCGTGGAAGAGTCATCGGTGGTGTGAATGTAATCATCTTCACTCCACCGATGAAGAGAAGAAACAATATTTACTATTGGCGGTTAAAGATTATTGTTGTCGCAAAATTTACCGATTCCGACAAGATCACTCACACGTGGTATATTTAGTTGCTTAACACAATAAAGCTGATTCTTAAAAATATAAATGGGTACTCAGAATTCGTGCCATATCAATATTCTAACAAAATATTTGTAAAATTAAGTTAAACGCCTGTGCTATGAAAATAGGACCTATTCGCTGGTTCTCTGGAATGAGGCTCGAACTTCAGATTGCCAGGCGGGCAACTTACCACTAGACCAAAAAGCACAAATTACCTGGCATAACAATACCAGCGACAAATCTGACCACGAGTTATCCGTGGAATAATATTCTTATGTGATTATTATAACAGTTTTCTTAGTATAACTCACACGTACAGGAAAACTTATCCATACTGTTCATCAACAACTTATCAATCAACTGTTCATTTATAAAAAAATAAATCAAAATCATTACCCAGTGGCAACTATGTTTTATCAAAATAACTATTTATAATACCTTGCAGTTTTTTAGTGAAATGATTAAATTAGTGAATTACCATTTCATTACTTGAAGTACTGCATGTGATTCGTAGATTTTACTCAAAATTTATTATAAGAAACTTGCGTTTTTTTAATAAAAAATATCAAAGTTTTGATTAATGTTTAGTTGGTCTATTTTACACACAAATAATATTGATCTTAAATCGAATAATTTTTATTCGTAAAAAATATTTTAAGTATTGAAAATGGCCAAAGTACTATTGATTACTAACTAAATTAAATCTCCAGTCAGATAATTTTCCAATTTATTTCATATTAATTATTTTTATTTGTATGTACTTATACAGCCGGATACTGAAGTTAAATTGTATTCTATAATCAGAACATAATTTTAGGTTAATTAGTTATTTCATTTTTTTACCCCGATGAAGAAAATTGTATTTTTGGTTTGGTTGGTATTAATAAATAAACTTTTGTGATTAAAAACACATTAAATTATAAATTTTATTGAAAATAATTACTTTGATTTTTAGTTGTGGTACTTCACACACAGGCCAAATGACGTTGTTTCATTACCTACTGTCTAGCGTGAAGCGGTCATATAACTTTATCTCTTTTCGCATAGATAGCGATAATTGATGGATATACAAGATGAGTAAAAATCAAGCTGTGACTACAACGTAACGCAAAAAATATTTAAAAAAATATATGTATGTAAATTTTGAATATTTTAAATTAATCTGGCTTGATTAACACGGCTGATACAGCTCAGCTGAGAGAGCATTATACGGGAAACATTAAGGCCATGGTCCGCATCCCGATAGGAACTGTCACAGACTACAAAGTACATTCGAGAGCGAAAATTCTGGGATTACTCTTTGATGTTGAGAAAAATTTTACAGAGTTTAGAATTTTAAATCACAATAAAACTGCATCGTTGCATCAAAATATAATTGGATTAATGTAATTGGCTTAATGTTTTTGTTAAATGTATATTTTGTTCTACGTATATGAAATAAGTTGTTTGTATTCCAAATAATTGCTTATTTGTATATTTTTGTTTTAAATTAAGTAAACAATAAAGTAAAATTTTACGTCCATGATATTAAATTTAAAAAAAAATGTAACAGGATTACAGATCATGATCACATTATATTAATAAAACTTACACTTCACTTAACCTACAGAAGTAGTTATTTCCTACAAGACTAGTTATTTCCTTCACATTTTGCTGGCAGTTTATTTGATTTTAAATGTCAAGACAAGGACATTTTGCATAATTGATTTGCTGAACTATCATTAACTTCAACTGCTCTAGCGTAAAAATAATTATTTTATATCTACCTATTATATTTTATTTATGGTTCTGTTTGGAATTTTTCCTTCTCAGTTTCATTTTCCAACATTGTTGAACAGTAATTGATGTGCGGAGTGACAATGGAGTCATATACTAATTGTGAAGTTATATTATTATGTTAACATAATTTAAACTAAAATTAAAAAACAGAATTCGAAATGGAAAAGAACAGAATAATATATTCCATTGATTTAAGGTGGGACTTTCAGTACTTATTCATCGTTTAGAGTTTTTTTCACAAACATGTATTTTTATCATACAGTTACGCCTGAAGTTACAAAAAACATTAGATTTTTTTATAACTATAAAATAGATAAGAATCATTGTATTTTAATAAACCTTATATGAAAGACAGTGACCATTAATTTAATTTTCAGTATGTCATATATTAAATTCTTACATTCTTATGGAATATAGTTTCTTAAGGATAAATTATAGAAGTCTCCCGAGACAAAGCTATTTATATATGAGAAAAGTGAAAAAAAACATGGAAGTCTCTTATACGATGGCTCAGGGCTTACAACCTGCATGAGCTGCCTTACGTGATCACTCTACACAATGCAACTTTCACCAATTCCATCGTAAGAACAACCAGATCTTTCGCTTTGAATCAGGTTTCGTGACTATACACGTGTCGGGCTAATTACTCATATAGAATGATTCCAATTCGAAAAAACCATTAAAATTTCTAAAAATCCAAAATTATACTATAATTATTAATTTTTTATAACGAACATTTTATTAGATCATTTTTATCGTCGCCACAAGTCTGCCTGCAAAGTTTGAGCTCGATTTGATCATGGAAAAAGGGTTAAAAATCCATCCAAATTTTTTTCGACAGACAAGCAAGCAGACGCTACGAGTTAAAAGAAAGGGAGTAAAAAAAGAGAGGCTATATGAAATTTTCTTGATTCGACTATATATAGAATTTTCATTCAATTTTTCAACTTTTCAAAATTTTCATAATGTTTGGATGTTCTCATGATGGAATTGGTGAATGTTGCATTGTGTAGAGTGATCACTTAAGCCAGCTCAGCCCTGAGCCATCGTATAAGAGACTTCCACCCACTTTTCTCATATATAAATAACTTCGTCTCTGTGAGACTTCTACAATTTATCCTTAATTAATTGATCATCCCTCTGGGGACCAAATCCAGTAACTGTGTTGTTAGAACATAGTTTGATATAAAAATATTGTTAAGAATATAGTTTCATTTGATTTAAATATCGAGATTCTCTAAACAACTAAACAGCAAAACATGCTAAAAATGAAAAGAGTAATAAAGCGTTTATTTTTCACGATACTATTAATTTTTTTGATGATTTATAAAAATTAAATATTGCTTCATAGTTGTATAAACATACGATTTTATGTAATATATTGCATCAAATTCCATTTAAGACGCACCAAACTCATCAAATGCATAATTGTTTCTTGAATGTCGTCTCTTAAGTGGCATTGAGAAGTTATTCCTCAACTTTTATAAGAAGATAACTGATTATTGCACACTCCCCTTTGTGATAGCGAGTTTGACTGGTTTGGAAGGGTTACTTTATTTCTTTTTGCCAAAGCCAATGACAGTTGACGCCTCGCACAAAGTAGGGCTATATGGTTCTCGATGAATGAGATAACTTTTGACCTTAATTAAAGCCCTTGCGACAGGTCAGATATTATGATCACTGGACATGGTTATCCACTCAAAGTTTTGACGGTTTTTGTACTTGTGTGAATGTTTATGGCTTTATTATTTTTTATAGTAGTTCTTAAGAACGATATGAACTTATTCCATTGAGAATTCAGTGATGAAAACAATTATCCAGCTAGCTCGAACGACTTTGCTTATTTTTAAAATACGTAAAAATCTTATTTAATTCTAAAAAAAACGTAAGACGCAATATAAGGTAATATTACCTTTCGTGTCCTATCACAAATTTTAATCAATCACATGTGCTTCATTGTAAGTAGCTTTAAGTATTGAGATACTCGAAGAAAGGCGGAAAGGAGAAGATAAATGAAGCTGAACAAATTAATTCACGTGTAGAGATAACATTTTTCAATTTTAAAATGTGATTCACTGTTCGTTTAACTGCACCAGAAAGAATACTACTCCATACTTCTGGATTTTAACGTTACCATCACATTTTTAATTTCCGAGGTGAAATTTAAATTTCGAACCAAGGCGCTAATCCGACAGATTATACGTCATAAATAATTGGAGCAAGCTACAATCGATTCTAATCGGATTATATAAAAAATGTCATGAAATTCTGGAAAAAAAACGACGATATACATGGTCTGTTCAAAAAGTATCGCGAATTTTGTGTTTTTTCAAAAATTATTTATATATTCATTAATATCTATCTTGTCTCCTTCAGAGTAATCCCCACCAGATATTATATACTTGTGCCAACGTTTTTTCCAATCCTCGAAGCACATCAAAAAATCATTTTTTGTGATCTTGTTCAGCTCCTCCTTCGATGCCGTCTTTATCTCCTCAATCGTAGCGTAGCGTCGTCCTTTCATGGGCCTCTTCAGTTTCGGGAACAAGAAAAAGTCAAAAGGGGCCAGATCTGAGGAATTCGGTGGCTGCGGCATTATTAGTGTATTGTTTTTGCCAAAAATTCACGCACAAGCAACGATGTGTGAGCAGGGGCGTTATCATGGTGCAAAAGCCAATTTTCGTTCTTCCACAAATCCGGGCGTTTCCGACAGATTGCTTCGCGAAAATTGCGCATAACTTGCAGATAATATTCCTTATTCCATTCTACCCTGTGGCAAGAACTCAATATGCACCACGCTCCTGCAATCGAAGAAAACTGTAGCAAAACCTTCACATTCGACCGAACTTAGCGCGCTTTTTTCGGTCTTGGCTCGTGCGGCAGCTTCCATTGGGATGATTGAGCTTTGGTTTCCACGTCATAACCATAAACTCATGATTTTTCACCAGTTATGACCTTCTGGAGTAAATTTGGGTCGTCGCGGACAGAGTCCAACAGCTCCTTAGCAATGTTAATGTGATGCTGTTTTTGGTCAAAATTGAGCAATTTTGCGAATTTGCGGCGACCCCTTTCATGCCTAAATCATTGGTATAAATCGAATGGCACTAGCCAATCGTTATGTTTAGATCCTCAACAACTTCTCTAACGGTGATTCGACGATTGGCCAATACTATTTTCTTCACTTCATCAATGTTTTCGTCTGTCGTTGACGTGCTAGGGCGACCGGCACGCTCTTCGTCATTCATATCTTCTCGGCCCTCTGAGAATATTTTGTACAACCGATAAACGTTGCTTCGGTCCAAGGTAGCTTCATCATATGCCACAGTCAACATTCGGAATGCTCTGCGCACTTAATTTTGTTTTTCACACAAAATTTGATACAGATTCTTTGATCGATTTCTTGAAATAGGCAAAAATCGAAGAAAAACCAAAACAGTGCAAGCAAAGCAGATGTCAAAAAAGTAACCCATAAAGACCAAGTTTTTACAATACTCCCTTTCTCATTTTCGGGATTCGCGTCTGCCATATGCGTTGAAATATCCATACAACTTGTATGAAAAAAACATAAAAAATTTTGAAAAAACCAAAATTATACAATAATTAATTTTTTTGTAACGAAAATTTGATAGATCTTCTTGATCGTCGCCATGAGTATGCTTGCAAAGTTTCAGCTCGGTTGAATCACGGGAAAATGGTTAAAAATCGATCCAAACTTTTTTCGACGGCAAGCCGGCAAGCAAGCAAGCAGACGCCACGAGTTAATATAAAGGGATTAAAAAATAACTGAACATTCAAAATGGCCGAACTTATCAGCATAAGTGAGAAACATAAGTACAAAGAATCTAATAACGAATATACGTAACCCGTGGAAATTCATAATTCGCGATACTTTTTGATCAAACCTCGTATACCTATATTTATTTTTAGAATGGCCAGTTTTTTATTGAAAATTATAGATAGGTACGTCACATAAATATTCATTTTGTTTTTAAACTAAGCTAAACGCCGTTGCTATGAAAACCAATCACTTAATTATATAACTAATTTTTAAAATTGAGCTAAAATTATACAATAATAACATAGCAATAACAAATGCCAATTAAGTCTCATTTTATTTTTTGTTTCGATTTGGTTGTTATGTTATGTTATGTTATTGTAAATTATATTCCGTGAAAAATCACTGAACATAATTATAGCATTTTTTATTTATTATTACGTAATAAAAAGCCTGTCAAATGCCTGTCAAAAACGTAGAAGGAAAGAAACGTAAAAAGAAGAAAACGTAGAAAAACATGAATTAATAGTTCGCGTCGAAGCAGTAGTGGCTATGTTATCTACTCGCCGAGCTGCCGTCCGCGCGTTTGACGTTCGAGTCTCTCCAGCCATGTAATTTCATTTTTAAGCCGGGTATTCCCAGGATGTTACGGACTTACAGGACAGACAGACGACCAAATTTTTACATTTAGTTTAAATTCATAGTATGGAGTAAATTGTGAGGATTCTTGATTAGACTTTTTTCAAAATATTAAGTTTTACTACCTGACTTTGTGATTTTTATATTATAATAAAAACATAAACCAACGTTTTTTTTAAATATTTGTCTATTAGAAATCTAAATGATGACCCAGAAATCATGTTATTGTAACATAAAGTAGTTAATTAAATATTTATTATTTCAGAACTCTCGTATTTGACGTCTGTAAGTTGAAGTTCTTAAATAGTCACACTAATTGTAAACTAGTTTTTTAAATTTTTTTTGTTTCAATAATGATTTATTCATTCATGATATTTAATTGAAACTTAAAATGAACACTCAAAGGAGTCTAAGAGTCTTAAGGAACCTGTGCATTATGAATTCATCTCCAAATTTCGTCCTGCCGTAGGAAACTGCGATTAAATTGACAATGAAAATGATAAAGGGAGGTTTTTAAAGTGCGCCAGCGAAAGCTCCTGACTTCCTCCTCACTTGGCATTACAAAACCTCCAACGCGACTTCCGTTTCATCATAAAAGCTTGGAGGCTGCATAAATATTCCAAACGCTGGGTACGTAAAAGAGAAAACCTTATATTTAGAATGCCTGCAGCCAACTTCATTTGTTACCTTACAGATGTAACTACTAAAAATACATTAATTTGTTACAACGTAGCATTTGTCTTATTTATTTTAACAGGGTAACGTAATAAAGACCAAACGTCCTTTCTTCTACAAAAGAAACAACAATTTCATGAGAATGTTGATTTACTTTTTCGTACAGCATTTATCACTCTGAATATTATAATATATTTTATTTATTAACGTACCTGATCAATATTATCATACACCCTTATTTTTATATCTAATATTAATAATATATATATATATATATTTATTTTATTAATTTATACAGTAGATACATAATAATGTTTCTTATAATAAATTAGTTCTAAGTTACAACATTTTAAAAACATTACGCTCCCCATAATATGAGCCAAAGCTCGAGCTCATGGAAGGAGTATTTACAAGCCAAATTTAAGTACAAACGTAGAAACCATTTAGAAGTAGTAATTATTTTTATACAGAAAACATTTGAGACAATCATGTGGGAATGTTACAATGCATCGTTTCCCAAAATCAAGGATTTGACTTCTTTCTTAAACTGTTCGTATTTTGGAATATTTACAGTAGGAAAGTCATAAGATTTTTTTAAAAAATCGTTTTAATATATATTTTTATATAAGTTGTTATATTTTTTATATATTATTTTATATAATCTGATTTATTTATATTAAAAATATATTTGTATCAATTTTTATTATTTATTTATTTAGTGAACGACTGATGACCTGAATGATGAATTCATTTTATTCACAGGGTATGTGTTTGTGTGGACAGCTTGTAAATAGCCGCCCGCTTTATTGAATTTAATATTCAATTAATACCTCTCAATATGATAATCATGCAAACAAAGGTCAATTACTTTTCCACTCTCTGAACATACAGGAGTAAACCAAAATACGCCAACAAAATGATCTCTAACCTGCGATAGACTATTCTCTTTAGCTTCGAAGACAGTCGAAATCGTCTGGTTTCTTCACAAAGATCTTCGTGCCGCCCTTTTCTGCAGTCATCTTGAGAAGTTTCGATAGTTCCTCCACGTCACAAATTACACGTGTAGGAATATAAACTGATGAGATCCCGGAAAATATGATTACAACATTTACTAATCAATAATTAACATCCGTTCATCCGATGCGAAAAAATGCACATTCCAGAAGAAGAAAAACGCAAGCAATTGTTTTTCTTCATATATGTCATAATTCAAATATGTTTCTTCACACCGGCACCGGCATAGTGTAATTTGTGCGCTGGGTGCACGCGCAGGCTGACTAACGCCATCTAGCGTCAGATTTCTCCCAGATAGCTCCACAGAAGCAGCGTCATTGTTGAGATTATATGGAAAAACTCAAGTATGCCTCCAGGAAATGTTATTATATTTTTAATAGTTATTAAATTAATTATTATTTTGAGAGGTATATATATATATTTTTTATGTTGCCTAACCACACAGTATATTAAATTAATGAAAATGAAATACCGAAAGAACAATTTTCGAGTTTTTTTTTAACCTTCGTTGTTCATATGTATCTCATCGTATACACATGTTTTAAATCAATTGACCGTTGTTTGGGATGCAAATATGCGTAAGTAAAATCATAGTAGGTACTGTAGATGGTTTATTTTTCAGACACGGTTTAAGACAATTTTTTCTTTTTCGATCTTTTCTCTATTTTTTCTAATTTTCTTTAAGATTAACTAACGTTATTGATTATTGTAGATATTAATTAACAATTCATCATTTTGCGTTACTTGTGAAACTAGGTTTACGCACGTAAAGGTAGCGAACAGTTCTGAAAAAAGAGTAAATAATAGAAGTAATAATGTGTAAACAGTTAGTACACACACAGTGACAAATTATATATATTTTTAACTGATTGTATTAAAAATAACGTGCATGCGAGAGTGAGAATATAGTTGTCATAAAAATCTACTTCTATGAGATTTAAGTGGAACGCAAATAAATAGCGTTGCATTTCGGTGATATGATTTCATTCCTTCTCTATCTTAAATAATGCATGGCGCGTGCTGAATCAACATGAAACTGGATGACAGGTAATATGCAACTAAACCAATGTCAGTCCCTTATTTGAGATGATCCAATATTTGCCCAAGCATTCTCTGCAACTTCATCTTTTGAATAAAATTTATTGTGTCATCAGAAATGCAAAGGAAATTTTAACTCATTGCAAAATAATTTTATGGGTAAAACGAAGCGCATATTTTTCAACTTCTAGATGATCATTGTTGTATAGTGGGCGGTATTCAAGAATGAGATTTTTATGACATTTTCATCTCAAGAAAATCTCTAAGATAGGGTTTATATTCCTGTGATTTTTTTTTACGACTTGTCTTTTGTATAATATTATGTATTCAGTACCCTCAATATCCCTTTACGGTGTGGAATAGGCATGATGAAAGATTTTGAAATAGTCTTCTGTAATGTAGGTACACGTCTAATATTACCGAAAATAATATTATTTCAGTAATCAACTAAGTTTTTACGTAAATAATTGCATTTTCATCTACCTATTTTTAATTTCGCGCAAAAACGCCCGCAGCTGTCATTTCGTCTACGTGACGTCAAGCATTGGTAAACATTGCATTATGTCATGACAACAGTTCAAAGAAACGGTGATGGGCACAGAGGCGTGACGTCATTCGCTTTGACTGGCGTTTCAGCTAAAATGGCGGATTTTACAGTTTTGTACTTTTAGTTTATTGAAAATCTAGTTATCTTAAAAGTGGATCATTTTTTTTCATCCTTTCACAATACTTTCTTCTCTAAAATCACATATTCTTTAATTATTTAAAACTGTCATCATGCCCATTGTGGATTTTTTAAGCAAATGAGAGACGACGCGATGGAGACACATGTTGGGTGTACCGTGGAGAGCGAGACGCACAAATGTCTCTGTACTACAAGAACTAAACATTGATGAGACTCTCAATTACTTGTCTGAGACGAATCATCCAATTTCTTAGACATCTCACTAGGAGAGAAGATAACTTGAAGTAGCTTGTTGTGGTGGGCCGCATCGATGGTCGAAGATAAATAGGAAGATCCTCCGTTGGACTGAATAAGTGAAAAAAGCTACAGGTACTTCTCTATTGACAACATTAAGATCTGCAGGATGCTGGGAAAGATGAAGGAGAATTGTTAAGAGGGCAGGACATGAATATTAAGATCTTAAGTAATGAGTATGATATCGGATTCCCACATCACCTTTAGCCTGCTGCCTCACTTTACTTCAACTTCGCGCTTATTGCACATCGAACGTCAAATATGATAATTGATTGTTAAATTAATTTTTATCCCTCCTGCAACAGTCTTAACAATAATAATAATAATATAAAAAATTTTTTTTGGGAACAACTTATTCTTTTGATATTATAATAAGGGTTTGTAAATTTTACATAAAGCTAGCGTAGGATTACAGTTGGATAAATTAGAAATTTTGGAAATGAAAAAAATTCTTAAAAGCAAATTAAATTATTGTTGATGTTTATAGCGTTAACTTTGTGGTTGGACATAATTATTTATTTTAAATAATTAAAAAACTTTATATTGACCACGTAGAGTAACTCTACGTCTACCAGTATGCGTCCGTCCTGATGAAGATACAATGGTATCGCAACCGGTAGACGCAGAGTTACTCCAAGTGGTCATACAAAGTTTTTTAATTAATTAAAATTAATAAGCAAATTAAATATTAAAAATAACCAGATACTTTTTGCTAATTACCTTTCAAGTTGCAAATACCTTTTAGTTACCATTAAATTTTATTTTCGTATTAGTTTTTAATTATTTATTAATATCTATTTGTATTTATTTTTGATATTTTAATGTCTATTGGCCCCGAAACATATTAAAAATATAACAAAATAGTCATTACAAGAAGTATTTTTTTGTTAATTGTAGAAAAAATATATGTTATTTAAAGCCAGGTTCAAGGTATGTATAAGTTGTCAAGTTTGCTCTCAAATTTAACGAGTTAGTGCTTTCCGATCTCCCGGTTAAATTTCAACATGATAATGACATTTGAAGACCCCATGGCAAGAAGTTGTTAACTAACATTTTTGTCAAAAATAAGTTAATAAGCCCTCTAAATTAAATAATGTACGCTCTTTCCATTGGAAATAAGTTCAGAATTTAAAAATAATTAGAACATGTTCATATCATAGGGATGAACATGTTAACTACACTTTTTCATAAAACCATCACACATCAATGTTTTGTATTATTAATTAACATGCCAGGTATTTTGTAATTTTGGATAATGGATAGTAAAAATGGATAGCATTTGAAGGATTGTTTGATGTTCGTGTTTTACCAATTTTAATAAGGTGTTATTCTATTAAAAACGAGTTCCAGAGGCGAAAAAATGGTTGTTAACTGGATTTCTTTAGGGAAAATTAGTATATTTTTATTTTTTTGCGCATAAATGCGTTTTTTTACTTTGTAAACATATTTTTGATATTTTAGGGACATAAATCAATAAAAATTAATCTTGAAGTAGCAATAAAACATATTTTTCAAAGGCGAAATGCAAATGTCTAATCATCTCAAAATGACTTGAATGCTAGTTAACAACTTCTTGCCATGGGGTCTTCATTTATCTCAAGTAAATCTCTGAAACTTAACTCATCCTGTATCGTTCCGTGGATACCGACTACATGTCATTGTGACATTTCCAGTATTTTCAAAGAGAGATAACATTTGTAATTGTATGTTCAACTTTGTGTACACTATTCCTTGTCAAATAATCATGATACCTGACTATGAACATTTCCGAGAAAACTGCGTTGTTCGTGAAACTGCTATATAACGGAACTATTGAAAATCGTGAAATGAATTTTTGATTGAAACGGTATTTATTTAGTCGGAACGGAATCATTTTTGTACTACGAATTAAAACAAACAAAGTTAATTTTAACAACAGAAATGAAGTATCGAACGCGATTGAATGCTTTAAAATCAATGCTTGGTTATTTCTTTCGTTATTTTAAATTATATTTAAGCACTCTCCAATTTTTTCAGGAATAACATTTTTACTGGTAATTTCAGCAAGTTATTATTCACTTTTAATGTATTGTACATGTAATAATATTTTAAATAAATATATTATTGGACGATATTTGCAGAAAGCAAATATTGAGTATCTTTTTTTTTCGTGGAAATTTCTCCGTAATACAATGCGCGCATGTGCGTTGGGGATGCAAGACCATCGCAAAAATCACTAGTCAAACTTACGGTAATATATTGACTATCATTCATCCCTTGGCGCCTATTAAGTTTTAGTACGTGAAGTCCAGGTGCACTATACATTGTCTCTTTTAGTATTTCGTCACTACTATTTCATAAATTATTAAAATAAATCTCTGCGGGGTCTGCAATATCTAATCTCTGGGGTCTAATTTTAATAATCTCTTTTTTTTACTGCATTGTGTATCATTTTGTAATAAAAATGAGAAAATATTTCGTATTAATTCTTAAAAATAAATTGATTATAATCAATAGATGCATTATAATCACCATTGCATTATATTACCATGCATTATATCAATCAATAAATAAATTAATGCAATGACGTCTGAATCTTTTTTCTAATTAAAAGCATTTGAAAATAGATGATTCCTCTTACACAGATAACGCTGTGTATCATATAGTAAGTTATCTTTTTGTGAAATAAATATTAATATGTGTGTATTAAAATGATCATAATATAAAACCATAATATTCACTTTTCGACGGCTTCATAAAACATAAAAAAAAGTTATTAAATTCAGAATTTTACCGATTTACCGGTGATGCCGTGTTTTCGGTAAATTTGCATGCCTGCTTTAAATATTATGCTTTCTTCTTTCCTCCTTCATGTCAGTATCGACATACAGTAGTCTCAATCAGATGAGATTTGTCTCGTAATGCACCTCCGCAAGTCTCGGTCCTAGATTGACCTCACAACTGAATACCAGGTCTCTCCATCCAATATTGTGGCACTCTTTCAAGTCTTCTTCGGTTCAGTGTTTTTCTCAGGATAATCTCATCTTATAGGCTGTTATCTTGATGCATAATTGGCCGAAAGATTAGAAAAATCTTTTGTTCACTGCCATAATAGATGGTGGTCTAAATAATATAAATAATTGTTAAGATATATTTTAGATGTATCATAGAGACAAAACGATTTACGATTATATGGAAAATTAGGTATGCAAGTTTATTGGGTGTTTATCGGGCTTACGATCTATCGTACGGCTGACTTAAGTGATAATTTTACACGAGTAACGTTGACAATTCCACCCATGATAGACTACCACGTATACCAATTTTTTGGGAGTTATATGTATCTTTAGTTTGCACAACTTGTATCGTATGTGTTGTATTTTTACTACCGCCACCTGTGGTTGAATTTTTTTATCTCCATAAACCAGTACAGATAATACAAAAAAATCAAAAACGTATTCTAAATTCCTGATTTCAGCTGTTTTTGTGGCACTGCTTATTGTGACTTAAAATACTTTGTCTTTATTTAAATAGCTGAAATCAGAAATTTCGACTAAGATTTTGAGTTTTGTGGTTTTTCTTTTAAAATAATAATATTATTATTTTGACTAATTGAGGTAAAAAAGTAGAACTTTGTAAAAAGGTTTGAAAAAAGCACTTAAAAATTTAATATTAAAAAAAAAAATTAAACATAAATAGTAAACTATATTGTAACGTTGAAAAAAATACATGTTACGAGTCCTGTTTTCGAATTACGATTAATTACGAAAATTGAGCAATTTTCGTAATTAATAAATTGATTAAATAATTTAGTTTCTGACATTTTAATAAGATAATATATCAATATTTTGAATATATGGAACCTGATGAATAAATTTCAATATAATATCTTTCCGTACAAGTATGTGATACAAAACACCTGAGAAAATATGAGAAAAATTAATGAATTTTCCTCACATTGCCAGACTATCGCCTTACCGAGAGCTGTCAATATCTTGCGCGAAATACAAACAAAACTTTTGCTCATAGATTCCATTTGTTTCTAGCGCTGAAAATAAACACAGATTTAACCTGAAACGCTGTAAGTATAGAGTTGCATATTTTATAACAATGGTGACATTCTTCCTCCACGAAAAGGAAATAAATCAAGTTCAAAGCCCTTTATACAAAATTTTAGCCACCATATACCTACATTGAAAATTCAATTTGAAAATTTTCAATTCGTAGTTATTTTCATCTTTAGAGCAATTTTTATTACCACGCATATATTAGTTTCACTTGTTTGTCTAGACGAAATCTTATAATCTGTTTCCTAATGTCCAATCGATCTGAAATTTTGCACACAGACGTACCTACTATCGATAACACTATATGAAACGATATCAGATTCGTTAATTTAATCTTGGTTCATACTTTTTAATATTTGCACTGATATATTAATTTTAATTAAACACACTTACACAAACACACTAACACAATATAACCTTAGATATATTTTCTATTATGTTACTTTAAACACTTTATTATCTATTTACTATGTTTTGAACCTACACATATTGTAAACTATGCCTGTCTCAACACAGATATTTCTAGTGAGATAGGCACAGTCCAAACAAAATTTTATACATAAAATTAAATAGAAATAAATAAAAATAAAAAAAAATAAAAAAAATGTTTTATTCAAAATACTTGAACTAGCAATTGTACCTAAAAATCACTGTCTGCTTTAACAAAGTGAAATTATAGTGAATTTACCAAAATTCTCAGTCACATTGCTCCTATCTTCTGGAAAAAGAAGGTGTGATTTGGGATCTGAGCGCAATGTCTTATATTTGTATTTGTACATATTTATTGCCTGTATTTTCTCTCATCTCTAATTAGCTCGAATAGTGATCAAATTGCGTGTAGCCGCGCGCCGCACGCCGATCGGACCGCGAGGTGCGAGCGAGACCGGTGGTCATCCATCTCCCACCCTCCCCTACCTATTCTGGCTCCTACGCTACACGTATTTTACATTTTATTTGAACTGAGCAAAAATCGGCCTCTTCGAAGCATTTACATGTAAATATACTCGTAGGGTGGTGCAATTAATTATATCATTATTAGGGACTGCAATCACGATCCCGCAAGTTCGGAATCTCGCGAGATTTCGAGACATTTTACGAGATCAATCCCGGACCGAAAAATCGAACGAGATTATCGGGATTGATCAGCAATTTTTATATTTTGTATGTTTAATTGTGTATGTCTATAGAACTTTTAGTAAGTATCTACTTAAAAATTATGTTCATGTCACATTCAAATAATGAAAATTGCTTTGAATAATATTTGCTCTATTTTATCAACCTAACATAGAAATAAAAACTACTACTAACTGATTGATTGATGCCCAGATAAACACCTACAAAAACCTTAATGCAATGATTATTAATGAACATTTTATTAAAATTGTTGATATAAAAATTCAAGGCATTGTCGTTAATTGCTATTCAGCTCTATAATAAAAAAAAACAAAGAAATATTCGGAATCCCGATCCGTAGGTATCTCGGGAATTTAAATTCTAATCTCGAGGGATCCCGAAAGTATTGCATTCCCTAATCATTATGTACACATAATTCTTTTCTCTATAAGGGACTCCATATAATTAAAAAAAAAACTTTAATTATTCATTGACCGCGAGAGAACTTCTGTAACGTAGCACAAAAAAAACGATTATCATGTATAATATAGGATCTGTAAATGGGTAAAATTCCACATCACAATAATTAATTAACTTTTCTCAAAAAAATGCATGTTGGTATTCAAATAGGTACCTTTTATTTATTTATCTTATGCGAAAACATCATAAATGTGACTGAGGTGAATTCACATTTTTTATCACTAAATGTACCGGCGTGAATGTAGAGTGGGTAATTACTAAAGTAAAAGTTACGAAAAGAACAATTTTAAAAATGGTTCCCGCGACATCTCTTATTGTGTTGACTATCCCTGGGTTAATTATTACAAGAGGATATCCTCCGCAGCCACCGCTCTCTCGAGACGGGCTTAAAATCCCTTTGTCTACCGCCGCCAAAATACTTCGTATACTCTGCACAATGAAAGTCGGAAAGTGAACTAAATTATTACATTTTTTGTGTGGCCAAAAGTAGTTTGTGAATGCGCGAACGCAATGTATTTATTTATTCAACACAAGTTATTTATAGAGTAACTGATTATTTAGAAATTATTCGCGTACTCTAATAATGTCCCAAAATGCAGAACGGATATAATGAATAGGCACACCATAAAGCATAACTTTTTAATTAAATAAGGAATCATGTCGATGTATTCAATGACAGCATTAAAGATTACACCACCCTGAGGCATCAAAAAATACATTCATATTCAAAAATATTTTTTCGAAAAATATATATAATAATTTCATTGTCTGTCCGTCCATCTGTCTGTCTGTCTGTCCCCGTAACTTCGTGTAACGTCTGTAATTTCGTTCGAATTCACGGCTAAAAAACGAAATTAAACGACCGGCATGTTGCTACGGCCGCTTCTCCGTGGACCACCAAAAATATGCTATAAATATAATCTAGGGCTTAGAAATGATTGATTAATCAATGTTCCGCTATTTTGACCGGTTGCAACTAGTTGCATATATACGTACAATTCATTTTATTATAATTGTTTACGGCATCATCATCATCATCACTCTTGGCACTACAACCCTTGGTGGGTCTTGGCCTCCTCAATAATCTTCCTCCATTCATCTAGGTCTAGTGCCAGCTCTCTCCAGTTCCGAAGCTCCAAGGCAGAGATGTCTTTGAGGACGTTGTCACTCCATTTTAATTTTGGCCTTCCAAAGCTCTTTCCTAAGCCCCATTGGCCTTGAGTTCAGCAGGGACTTTGGTGCTTGATGCTCGGACATTCTCTCCACATGACCCGGCCCCCGAAGTCTTCCCAGTTTTATAAATTTTGTGACGTTTGGCTCCTTAAACAGAGTATAGAGCTCATTGTTGATGTTTACGGCATACACAGGTTAATAATTTTCATTACGAGATTATCTTGAAAATTTCTAAATGGCGGAGTTATGTGCTGTCCCGCAAAAGTCCTTCTCCGTGATGCTTGCTGCTGGTGGAGATTATCATGTTGCCAAAGTTTGAGTGAAATAAAAAAGTTAATTTTTTTGTTAAACGATGTCTATGATTTAGCTTTTTTAATTTTTTTTTACGAATGAGATCAATGTGAAATTAATGTGAATGCGTGAATGAATGAAAAGTAGTTTGTTGGTGTAGTGGTCATGACGCTCTTCTAGTGATCTGGTGGTCGATGGTTCGAATCCCACTCTAGGATATCAGCAAGTTAGTCCTATTTTCACAGGACAGACTTTTAGATTAGCTTGACAATAGTAAGAATATACATACAACATTAAGTGTTCGCATCTCTAATTAAAAAAAAATAATAGTGAAATAAGTGAGTTTTTCAGCCGTGAAGTCCTCCTTCTTCCAGGGCTCCGACTTCCGGCAATCTTTCCCTGCATTATGAGATGCAAGATCTCGTATTTCTCTGGATGTCTCATCACATGTCCTAGATATTGAAGTTTTCGGATTTTTTTGTTTTAATAACTTTTTTTTCTTTATTCATCTGAGCCATAACATCTTCATTCGTAACTCTGTCCGTCCAGCTTATTTTGAGAATTCTTCTATAGATCCACATCGCGAATGCCTCAAGTCGCCTTATCAGTTCTTCGGTAAGCGTCCATGCTTCCATTCCATAATTTAAAAGATTCATTCCATAATTTAATATTTTTTTTAAGACTTCTTCTTTTTGCCGACTGACTATACTTATTTTGAAAACTTTTTAGTAGCACTGTATTTTAGTTTCACTACAGGTGTCGCGGTGTCGTGCGGGGTGTTCATTAGCATTTTTAATCCCTCTCTGTAATGAAAGGCTCTCTGTGTCACAAATTAATTTTATTACGGTCGCAAATTCAAAACCGCTACAAAAACGTATAAACCAGGATTATCAATGGTCAAATAATCAACTTCACGAAACAAGAAGAGGATAACTTTTTTAAAAACACAAAAATCGCTACATTTTTAAATATTTTCAAGACTTTTCTCAATTTTTAAATTTTTTATCAAATCAACATAATTCAATAATTAAATTAACACACTTTTGAACTATTTTCCACTATTTATTGTTTTTTGACATTTATTGTTTTTTAATATTTGCACTGATAGATTTCAGCCCATCAGTGCAAATATTAAGAAGTATGAACCAAGATAAATAACTACGAAGTAAAATTTTTAAAATTGAATTTTCGATGTATATGGTAGCTGCAATTTTGTTAGGACTTATCAAAGCCTTTGATCATGAAAGCCTTAGATCATAAGTTTTTCTGCTAATAATTAAGTTTCCTTTTCTTTTGTTTAAATTTTTTAATTTTTCTTGTTGTATTCTTCTTAACATGCCTACATTTTTCTACTAACTAATAAAGTGTCTTTTTCTTTTGTATAATTTTTTTAATTCTTTCTCGTTGCATTATTCTTAACATACCTAAATTTTTCTGCTTACTAATTAAGTCTCTTTTTCACTTGTTTAATTTTTTTATTCTTACTTGTTGTATTATTCTAAACATGTCTAAGTTTTTCTGCTAATAATTAAGTCTCTATTTCTTTTGATTAAATTTTTTCCTCTCTTGTTATATTATTCTTAACATGCCTATGTTTATTTCATAACATATTCATCATTATTAACATATTTATAAAAGTGGAGACCTATAATTGGCCATCTATCTTATATTAATGTTTTCTATGCTTCTTTGTTGTGCTGTTGGTCTTCCGTGAATATTAAATAAATAAAAATAAATAAATAAATAAATAGTTTTATTTTCGTCATGAATCATGAGTTATATCACTAAATTTTGGAAAAAAAGGGAAATTAAATATTTTATTTATCTGACGGAATACATATGAAGTATTAAAATCTGAATAACATGATAATACTTGTGTTAGGAATGTTCCGAGATTCTCGTACATGTTTAAACCCGTAGAAACTGTAGTTAAGTACATCCTTTTTCAATATTGACACTACGCCACTTAATAAAATAATTAATATACAAATATATGTACGTATAATACTTTCACGGGTCGTGGCTTTGGGGGGCAAATGAAAACATCGGAAATTAATTAGCGACTTATTATTTAATGATAAATTAATTATTAAATGGACAACGTCACTTAACACTAATTAAACTTGTCACTATTCTTTGAATTACACTATTTCGAAATATATCACTCATGTATGAACACTTTATTATCGCTGGGTAACACTCTATTCATCACTTGTAGAACATTCAATTCTCTGACGTAGTATTTGTCGCATTTATTTATTTTGCTTCTTCTTATCTTCACGACTATATGTACAAAATATCGATATCCTCACGACACCATATATTCACGACTGGGCACACCTGGCCGTCGTCCGCGACTCACTTCGCACTGAACGATCTCTGAAAACAAGACCTTCGCCGTGGCGTGATCCCGCTATTTATACCAAATCACTAGATTTTCAAATCTCCTAGGTTATTCTAGTGTTGAGGAGAAGGTTCCCGTTGCTTCTAGGCTATTCTAGGTGTTTTTAGACGTTTTCCGAATGCTGTATATAACCCTAGATTACTGTAGACCGTTCTCAATTTTTCTCAGTTCGCAAAAATTTTTGACAAAGTGATATAATACTACATTACCAGGGAATCGGACACTGCATAATTTTTTTTTAGCATCTCGTTAAAATACTTTTTATTCAAATTGAAAAAAAAAACAATAATAAGACAAATAATTATTCAAAAATACTTTTTATTAAAATCCCTGCTTATTGATGAATAAATATTTATTTAAAATTGAGTTCATTTCAAAAACTTTTTGGCTATTGATACAAACGTTTGAACCAATTAAATTGAAAGTTTATATTAATTCAATACTTGTTTGAAAATGATACTTTTGTCTGTTTTGTCATGCTTTGGATTATCGGGGAGAGTATCGTTATTTTTATTTACTTCTTTCCTACATATTACATTATATTTTAGTTAAATACATAAATTTGTTTATTTTTATTTAAAAAACTTTTATCGATTTATACGTGTATTAAGTTTAGATTTTTTAATGTAGGTAAGTGCCATAAAGTCTTGTTTTTAATGAAAAAGCTTGGAAAAGTATTGATGAGAGATCTATTTAAATATTTAAATTTCTAGACTAGAGTGTCCCCTTAATAACTCCCCTTGTTTGTGTTTAGTTAGGTTAGAAGAATTAATAATTTTTAATAAAAACATCGTTTTTAATTTTTTTAACGCGTTATCAGCAACATATAAAAAAATAAAACAATAAATTAGATTTTTTTAAAGAAAAAGACTCCATCAATTAAAATGGCCATTTAGCATGATGAAGACAAAAAATGTGAAAAAAGAATGTACGGAGAAGAAGAGGGGCCCGATTAATTGGTTAGATAAAAACAGGTCCCAGTTAACTGCAGCAGTAAATTTAGTTATTATCTTTGTGCGTGCTTATATTAAATTTAAAGGTAAAACTCTTTATAAAATCTGTTGTTTTCAATTTATTGAATTTTGACAAATTTTCTTGATGTGTTATATTGACTTTTCTGCAAAATATTTGTAATATTTAAAAAAAAAGAGCCTATTGTAAATTCACTGAAAGTAGTTCATATTTAAAATTTGTTGTGTAAAGAAAAATATTATGATATTAAGATGACTATAAATTTTTTGATGTTTACAGCGTTTATTTTGTGGTTGGCAATAATTATTAAAATGAGGCCACACTGCCTCCTCACTTAGCTCTTACGAATTTAATTTATGGAAATTATCGTGCGTCCGTTTTGATGAAGATATAATACAGTATCGAAACCGGTAGACGTTTAACAGTATGGTTTATACAAAGTTTGTTAGTTTCTTAAATTAAACTAATTAAGTTTTTCAAATTTAGAAAACACACCTTAAACAACATGAATTGATATAGATCAACCACGGGGTAATTGATATTGATATAAAATAAATATCTAATCAGAATATGTATGTTATATTTTATAACAATATTAACAACCCTGTGTATATTGAGGATAAATATTTTAAAATAAAATTGATAATGTTGAAGAACATTTTATTAAAGCATACATAAATTTCTCATATAATGTGCTTGTATAATAATTCTAGGAAACGTCGTATTATTTGAAATATCTAGATTGTAAATTCTGACTTAAATTTGAGCAAAATAGTTTATTTATAGAAATAACCAAACAATAATGATCAGAAATTTTTATTTCTTTAACCTCAAATGAAAAGTAAGTTGCGAAAAAATCTATATATTTTTATTTACATATTATATATCATTTTCTCTATAAATTACTTTACATTTTTCATTTATGAATATTGACAGTTTAAAATAATGCAAAAATTGTGAATTTCTTTGACAAATAATAGCCATATTTTTATTAATCTTAATTAATTAAAAACTTTGTATATACCACTTCGACTAATTTTACATATATTGGTTTCGATATCACTGTATCTCGTCAGGATGGACACGTACTAATTAATCAAACATAATAATTTCGTTGTCTGTCTGTCTGTCCGTACCTTCCTGTAACATCCATAACTTCGTTCAAATTCCCAGCTAAAAAAACGAAATTATACGACTGGTAATAGGGAGCGAACCTCAGACGCGCAAATCCCAGAGCGGCACCCTATAGCGGCACGGCGTAGTGACATTGCTATCACCGCCTCTCTGTGGATCGTCAAAAATATACTATATATATATATTAGGGCTTAGCAAATACGCGAACCATTTTATGTTCCATGATTTTATTGGTTGTAGGTACGGCTAATAAAATTAATATTTTTATAATATATTTGTATTTTTGTAATATTTTTATATGTAATTTTATTGCTACGAAATACACACGAACGCGGAAACATTGTCACAGACGGATGTAAAACTATTATATCTATATACATGATATTATACACGATTTAAAACTGCATCATTTGTAATGACCAGTGGACCATCACATGGAAGAGATCACCACTAATTAAGAACGATCTGTTGAATGCGTAATACAATCAAAATACATGGTTCTTTATGTAAACATTGTCCGTCACTAACAAAAGCAAAAAATGATATTTCTCTATGCAAAAAACAAATACGCACGTCACCAATGATACCAAGATGCTACATTACGCTAGATGGCACTGTTATCACAACCTCAACTCGCGGCTCAGGCTACATGCAAGGGTCGTGCCACAATGCTACACGGTCATGAATTTTTTTATATTAATTTAATAATTATGTCCCGTGATTTTTTACAGGTGTATGACTAGTATTATAATAAATTACATATTTTTTATGGGTTAAAGAAAGTGTATTATAATTTGATAAGAAATATCTTTCTTTAAGCTGATTCATCAGCTTGTCATTAGAGATATTAAAATCGTTTAAGATATTAAAATGTAAAGTATTTTTCTTTTTTTTAACCAAAGATTCTCTTTACAACAAATTGATATATCGATTGCTTTATCAAATCATGCTAATGGCTTAATAAAATTATTTAATATAACGTTTGGTAACAGACGATTTATTTGTATTGAAAAGTGTATATTTTATTCATGTCGATACGTGATATTGTACGAGTATTGTTACGTATAAGAAAATTGATATATCACGTGACAGAACTGTCACTTTAATGTTAAATAAAAATAATTGACTGGGTTATGCATTTTTAAAATGTGTATATCGACTAAACATCACACATTTTTTCCACCATTCCGTTTCGGTTCAAACACGTTAGGTAGTTTTTATTTTTAATAAATAAAACAGATGATTTATTTCACATCTAAACTCTGGAGAGTTAAAATTCACTTTGTAAGTCGAAAATATCGCAGGAAATTATTCTTAAGTAACAATTACAGTTTTACAAGTAATTATAACTTTTTTCGGAGATAAGGAACTCCTTAAAGGTCTTGGAACCACAATGTGAATAAATTAGAGCGGTATTGAAAGTGGGCGAATAAGATAGAACCGAAGAAGTGGCACTTCTTGGTTTTTATCGAAGTGAATCAAACATTCCAATCTGCTATGTATAGAGTGCTTACTGAAATGAAGTTACGTAGTTTGATGGGATCGTGATGGGTTTTTTAAAAAATGTAGTTGTTCAATGAAACTGATAAAATAACTTTATGTATTTCCAGAAACCAGTGCAGAAAACAGCACACTTACATAAAATATCATTCAATATATCATGAAATATCATTCAATTTATCATATATTATTTTAAAAAACTTGTTTTTAAAGGACAGGAAGGATTAAAAAAAATTATTTGGATGTGTTGAGGCACGCTTCTAATAAATAATTTGTGACCTCTTAATTTTTGAATGGCTTTTTTCATTCATGCGAGCACCTTTTATTTTTCATCATTTTCAATGAAATTTATATAGACATCCAAGTTTAGGGGGATTCGGGTAGTAAAGCTAGTCTTGTATAAACATTTCCTTACGCTGAAAACATCGAGAAAAAAACTCCAGATTTTATTGCTCCCGTATCATCGATGTGTCGGTATCAATTTCGTTTCTAGTAAATCAACCTTGACTGTGAACGATTGGCCTGTTTTGCCTCGTGAGTCTATAATCTCACACGGGCAGAATTTCACCTACTCGTCTGGGAGTTTTCAATAAATTCTCTCTTGGCAATTCCTCTTCGGTACACTCTTTCCATTCCTTCTTAGTTATTCTAGAAAGATACTTCAATATTGAGAGCTCACACAGATTAATGAAATCGGGGTCGACATTAAAGGGAACCTCACTGAAATTAATGATTAGTTAAAAATGAAAACTAAATTAAATTAAAAGATGGGATGTACTACTTGAATTTTTTTTTTAAATATTGAAGTCCTTATAGGGTAGCCACGGGAGTCGTAACCTGTATTAGCTGGCTTAAGTCATCACTTTACACAATGCAACATTCACCAATTTCACCGAAAGGACACCCACATGTTATCGATATTATCATTACCAGCGGCAATGTCTATGTGTACTACATATATCATAAGAATGATTAATTTTCAATTTTAAATAGTCTTAGGCATAGTCTCTTCAAATACTTTAAAGAAGATAAATAAATAACATTTTTACAACATAAAAAATTATAAATATTTTATAAATCAAATTAATTAATCAATTAGAAAGATATAAAGAAAAATCTAATTCACGACAAAATATTAAGTTACTACTTTCCGCGGCCGGTATTAAATTAATCAATTAATAAAAATAAGATCTACATATAAGGTCGATATATTCACGGAAACATAGAGGGTTGCTATAGCTTAGTGGTCAGAGCACCGGCCCCGGAAAGGAGGTGACCTGGGTTCGAATCCCAGTAGTAACCTAATATTTTTTCGTGAGTTAGATTTTTCTGTATGTCTTTCTAATTGATTAATTAATTTGATTTAAAAAAAAATTCACAGAACTTTGTTCTGAAAAATTACAACTTCACAAATATGAATGCTTTCTTAAATATATATTAAAAAATAATGTATGAGTGTGTTTTTATGATGGAATTGGTGAACGTTACATTGTGCAAAGTTATGACTTAAGCCATCTAATACAGGTCATAAACCCTGTGGCCACCCTATAAATACTTCCATACATGTTTTCCATATAAATTTTTTTGTCTGTGCAAAATAAGTGTTTTATTTCTAATCATGTGGAAATGATTACCCTTGTATTATAAATATATAACCTCATTTAGTATTTTAACGAAAAATATTTTAATGTGTCGCTATGTATTTAAACACTTCGTATAAAAAAAAATTATCAAAAATAATGTATAAAAAATCTTAAAATGAAAATTGTAAAAAATAGAACGAAAACTAGGACTACAATGCCTATACTATATAACACTTACCTGGGCCCGCGCGGCTTCGCACGCTTAGATTTTTAGTAACTTTAAGTCATATTTTATCAATTTGCGCATTAACCTTAACATAAAGATATATGTCGTCGTGGAATTTTTATAAAAAACTTTCTTTTTTAAGTTCTACATCTTCTATAGAAAGTATTTAAATATCTCTTACCGTTAAGGCAGCGTTCGTAAAAAAACGAATCGCTCGACCATTATTTCGTCGACTTTAGTCGTAAAATAGGTCACCACGAAAATATCTTTTATTTTAACGGGATAGTATAAAACCTATATTCACCCTGAAAGTCCATTCTAAATAATGGTGATTTCTATTTTTTATAATACATACTAAGTTTATTGTTAAATATTCGTAGCGCAAAACATTTTCTCGTCCTTTCACCCTGAAAATAGTTTGTGGTCGATTTTTTATTTTTCGACCCGACGCCGACGAACGGGCTGAAAAGTTATGCTAAGTTTCAGTATAAATATTCCTTTTCTACCTCCTTTAAAATGATATGGTCCTTTCTATCAATTGTAAATAAAATTTGAAATTCGAAGACATTAAAAAAAACAAAAACGAGTGTGAAATGTTTTGTTCTTTGATTGCATTATCAAACTTTATTGGAGTCACTGAGCGACCACAGATTACACACTTTAAGAACAATCTTTATATTACCGATTTATTTTTATGGTATAGTCTGTAAATTTGAAGCTAAATTTTGTGTTATAATTAGTTTCAGGCTAGGGTATCTGATACTTAAGGTGCTAGCTGCCCTAAATTACCTTGAAAGTTTGTCAGACGGGAGAGTTCTGACATGGAGTGCTGCAAAGTCTGTGTGGCCGCATATGTAGGATGCATTGATGAATAATTATATTAGTTACACACACCGTCACGGCGTTTCGTCATAATGATAGGCAGCCAAGAGTGTACTAAATATGAATAACTGCAAAAATCTTAAAATGTGTCTTTGCTAATAATAACAAATAACGTATTGACATTATGCATGTTTGCTTAATATCGGCTGACTTATGTGAAGATGTGCTGTATTTTACATATTGTGAAAAAAATTTTTTTTACCTGATTTACGACCGTATCAACACCGTGATTTTAAAATAAAACTCAAGTCACTTTGTTTTCACCACTTTATTAGATTAAACAATCTACATGTTTCGAGAACAATGTTCTCTCCTTCAGGATTATTATGTACTAAAAATTTTAAAAAGTTAAACCAAGCAAATGTGTTACGGTGAAGGGGCGGGTGAGGGGGTCGGTGAGGGGAGGGGGGGTTCGAGGTGTTTTTGTTCTAAAAATAAGATAAATTGTATGAATTATCAAACAATATTTACTTATTACAATATTTACGATGGTTATAAAGTAATGTTTGAGGAACAGCAAAATTTTTAAATTACCCTTCCGTATACAAGTTATTAAGTTTTTGCTGTATGGCGAATATTTTTTTTACACATAACATGTAAAAAATCCATTGTTTCATTGTTTAATCTTTTTAAAAATCTAGCTCTAGTGGTCCTGAAAAAGTTTTTTAAACTCCTGCTGTTTCAAGTAAGTAATATTACTCATTCTTAAAAGCCTTTTATCATAAACTGCCCAATATACTCGATCGTTCGAAGCAAGAGCCGAAAAGAAAAATTTCAGCTTGTGCGTGCCTTGCTCGCCGTGCTTGTAATTTTTGCATTCCTTGTTCTTATGTACTTAAATAGTATTGATTCGCGGCGCGGCGCAATATGAGATTTATTGTTTTAATTATAAATGAGGAAATTCTCTTTCGAAAATATTACGAACTGCATCTCACCGAGTTAAGTTAAGTTAAGTTAGTTGCAACCACATAATGAATTTAAACAATATTTTTATCGTTCTATTGCCCCCCCCTCTCTCCAAAACAAAATCCCCAGTGCGCCACTGCCATTGTAATATTTCCATTACTGTAACAATATGTATCTCATTTGCTACCACAACAAAACACTTGTGCTATGAAAATAGGACTAACTTGCTACACTTGAGTGGCAGGTAACCTAACCACAAGACCAACGAACTACTCTCGTTGGTCTCGTGGTTAGGTTACCTGCCCAACAAGAGTAGCAAGTTAGTCCTATTTCCGTGTTCGCATTTCTATTTAAAAAAAAAGTTCTTGAAAACAAAAATTATGACTTATTCCATCACCGTTGATTATCCCTTCGCGAATTTTGTAACGATGATATCTATGGACGAATGAACGACACGTGACTCGATAAACCTATTTACAACGTCTCTCAGAAGTCGGGCCGACTTGGAAACCCCGTCAGGTTAATAATATTTCACTCGGAGAAATAAGCGTGGGTACAGGTCTTATATCCCCGGGGGTTTGCGATTCATTGAACTTGAACGTGTCCCAAATTTGATATGCAGATTTCGGGTCGTATCAAGATGTTAGCGTTTTCTCTGGAGACCTCGGAGTAGGGCAGGACGCCGATCCTGGGAAGCCCGGAAAATGAGAAAATAGGGTTTTTCTTGGAATGCATGCCAGCGATCTCTGCCACAATTTATATGCAAATAACGCTGCAACATGTGGTCAGATGCACGCGCAAAATAACATCGTTGGTGTAACTTGTGAAAGGGTAGAAGAAATTGAATAGATCCTACAAACTATGTGATAAGTTTTCAAACATTTATATGACAGAATTTTTCAGAGAAATTTAAATAAAGAAACAGAAAATTGTCAAACTCTATTAGATATATCTAAATGAAAAAAAAATATGGTTGTTGTTCGTTCATATTCTCTACACGACCCATACTTCATATTTTAATGAAATAATGTAATATAATGCTATTAAACATTATACAAATTATAATTATTTCAAAATTATGTAAGCATCGTATTGGCCCGGGATATAACGGAATATTTTGGACCACTGTCAAAAAATTGACTCGCACTTCATTCGAGATCTGGTGAATGCAATGTTTTCAATACAAGCTTTCATGTTTTATAAAATTATATCCGGCCATTCACTCTTGACCATAGATACTTATTTATGATTTATATGTATGGGTAACTTTTCTTTAATATGATATTTTCAAAAATGAAAAATATGCATGTGATGGTGTTTTCATTCTGTAAATGTTTTTTAGAAAATTTGAATATATTCAACTGTAAAAAATTGAAAAACGAAAATAAAGTACGACAAAAGTGATATCATAAAAATTGTCACGTATCGTTCTGGAATACACGAATATATTTCAATTATGGATTTAGATAATTGACATATATGATAATTTTTTTCGCAACTAATGTCAGTTACATTATAGTAAAATGATAAAACCGTATTCGCTAATTAAAAATCAATTATTGTTTAAATTTACTTCAAAGAAAAGCGAACCGATATTACAATAACATGAATAGGCAATCATTCCAGCAAAATGTTTGCTCGCTTGACTGAAATGTTGAATATATTTTCATAAATCAAACGTAAGGGAAAAAATATTCTCCACAAGTTTTTAAATAATACAGCAGTTAAAGGTTAAGTTCATGTCAGGCCGAAAAAGGTATTTTAGTGATCAAACCCAAATCAACAATCAAAGTGTTATTAAAGTGATATTTCGTGAGAGGCCCTCTTCCAAAATGACTGGGCGTATAATCCTTCGATGAAATTGTTTCAGACAGTGGAGACAGGCTCTCATTCTTATGCCCAAACTAATTATTTCCTTCGCACAACGACCCTTCCACCACGAACGATCCTGCTTGTCGACTATATTAAACCCAATTCTGTCTTAATGCACCCAAAGGATTCTAACTTCAACGATTATTCTCTTCTACTGAAGACGTTATTAGAATAAAGATGATATTTATTGGTCAAAGCGAACTGTATTAAATTGATAAAATAACTTTAATGATTAAACAATGAATTTGTTAACTTTTGGCCTTTTTTATTTGAATTTTTTATAAATTCATTTTAAACATTTTTATGTTTTAACACATGCTTGGCGTAAGCCTAAGAGGTAGAATTAGAAATGATGAAATTAGGCGCAGAACTAGAGTAATTGATATCATGGATCGTGTAGAGAAGCTAAAATGGCAATGGGCAGGGCATGCTGCAAGGCAGAATGCCATAAGATGGAATCCCAGAGTTCTGAAGTTTAGTCCTTGGGAGAATAAAAGAGGCGTCGGAAGACCTCAAAATAAATGGGCCGATATAGCCGCTGCGGGAAGGCAGAAATGGCTACAAATAGCAAATAACAAGAAAGGATGAAAGTATATGGAAGAGTCCTATATCCAGGAGTGGAGGAATGCCAGCAACAAAAATAAGAATATTTAAAATATTAAAATTTCATCGTAGTAAAATTCAAAAAAATTCTCCCTTCAATATTGCATAATTTCAGTATCTATCGGATCGCGCAAGCAAAAAAACTCTCGATATTATAATATGTAAGAAGAATTATGCTTTACATTTTTTTTAATAAACAAATTTTTTATTGAATGTTTTATTTTTGTATCGATTATAGTGAAACGTATAACACTGTAACATTCAACATAATTTAATTAAGATTTAAAGTATAATAATTAGCTATAATAAATAATACTTGCCTTTACTTTGGTTTGAGAATTTTTGCAAAAATTCTATATTTTTGTAAGAATATGAAAATTTTTACATCCACTCCCTTTTAAATTTTTTATCTTACTGCTAATGAGCGTACTTTGTAACTTCATTATCATACGCACGAGAAAGTGCGCTTACCTTTTATAACCTTATCAAATAATACGTTTGCTTGAATTTTCAGTTTTATTATATTTATTATATTTTTTTTGTTTTACTGCTGTTTGAGCTGTAGAATAATGTCCGTGCACAGAATATAATAAAGATTTTTAAGTTCAAATGATTAAAAAAACGAATTTAAATATTGTATTTTAGAATTTTTAACACTAATTTATACTGTTTACAATTTACCACAAAATATATGAATAATCAAAATATTGTATACATACAAATGAGGTACACAAAATTAATTACAATAAACAGTTACAATACATTTTTTTAAAATCTATTGAATATTCCGATTGAAGGCAGAATATATTTGATAACTTTGTTCAGTACCTAAAATTTTACTCACTTTCTCATTAATGGACTTCTTTCCTAAGGGAAAAACAAATTAGATAAATATATCCATCAAAAAAGTACAGTGGCTACCGGTACGTGCTAAAAATATAGTTACTCGAGTATAGGGCTCGAACATGGAGCGTTCGAAAGTGTGATTCTGATTACCTACGCCAAACAAAACAGGCCTAATTACGAAAAATATCACAAAAACACAGAAATAACATGAATGCATTGTGACCTCACCAGGAATCGAACCAGAAACTTACCATATGAGAAGCAAGTGTCTTTTCCACTGGACGGCTACCTTAACATTAAACTAACTGTAACCCGTCAAAAATTACAGTACGTTCACATGTCGGTTGCTGAAGAAAGTACTTATTTAATTAAGATAAATTTTAAAAAGTTTCACAGAGACGAAGCTATTTATATGAGAAACGCGAATCGAAGTCTTTTGTACGATGGCCCTGGGCTTACAACATGCATGAGCTGGCTTTGATCATTCTACACAATGCAACGTTCACCATTTTCATCGTAAGTACATCCACACATCGAATATTTGAGTTATATATATGTATGTTCCAAATATAAATCATCCGTATATTTCAAGGAGCTATGCTAGTGACATCTGTTGGCTCTTTTCATAAAACAGTATACATATATTTCGCGGTTGGTAAGACACTTCCATATTTTAATGTGTATTTATTTATAAAAAAAAGAAAAAAAAAGGTTTTTTAAAAGAAGTTACGGGCAGACAGGCATCGAAATTATTAATTGGAATTCAATTTATTTAATAATTTTTTTTGTTATACATCATGTAAGACATTTTATTGTACATTAAGAGGATACTTCATTAAAATTAACTGCTTACATGACTGTAGTAATTTCTTTGGCCATGTGGATATATACATACCTCTTGGGCCATAACGATTGCCATATGTGGTTGAAGTGAATAGTGTTATGCGTAGAGATAACTACTTCATACAACTTTGGTGTCTCTTATCTTGTATGAAATTTTTAAATTCCATATTTATTTAAATTAAATATCCACTGGAACGTACCATAAAAAATTATGCTGCGCTCTTAAAAATGAAATTGTCGTTTGAAAATTTATTCAAAATATTTCAAGAGTTTTATCTTTACTTTAATGGCATTTTTAAACCTTTTTATTTTTACTATACCAAATGACAATATATTTTTTCAGTGTTGTAGTAAGCGACAGATGTCAAGCGAAATAATCGAGCGGTGGCAAAAATAATAAATGCGACTACTTCGTGCGAAAATTGGATGGGATATTCTAGCGAATGTTAAGTGAAGTGTACCCAGCGATAATCAAGTGATTATAGAGGAATGATAGCTTACAAAATGGTGTGATTTCAATAATAATGTAATAGTTTAGTTCGTGTCAAGTGACTGTCTATTTAATAATTAATTATTCACTAGTTAATAAATCGCTAATCACTTTCCAGTATTTTTATTTGTCTCCCGCTGCCACGACTTGTGATAACATTTCAGTGTATTTTCTTAATTCTTTAAGCGGTAAATTACTGTCTATGATATCGTTTAAACTCTCAAAAGGTGTGTTCTGGCAAATTTTGATTTTGATGATTTTCGCAAAGCGTATTGTGGTATTATAAAGTTTGTTATATTTTACGGAATTTCTTGGGCAACACCACTAAAAAGTTTCCAATATCATTTTAATCACAATTTGTGTTTCAGGAAGCTTTGAAATATTTAAAAGACTATAAAATATTAGATAAAATTAATTTAAAAAATTGAAAAATGAATACTTATAAAGAATACACTGAGAAAATTTATGTGAATGCGTTGGGGTATGCTTTAAAAATAGCTTGTAATGATTTGTTTTCAATTTTTCTTCCTTGAAAACATCAATTTATTTCAGTGAATAGAAAATTAAATCTAGTATGCTGCAAAGTTGTTTATGCATGTTGACATTATAAAGCTTTGCGTGGTTTTTGGCACAAGGCATGGTAAATGGTTAGACTTTATTTTAAAAATATATTAGAGTATTCCCAATTAAATTAAATATGTAAAAGACGGTGCCTTGTTTTTTTTGTGTTTTCAAACGGGAATAATATAAGATTCCTGGTATTATTGATGAATACTTTAAAGAATATGCGTGATAAATTCTTAAAATATGTAACTTATTATTAAACTGAAATGAAAACGGTAAATGCAACTGATGTCTAAGAAATGCTTACAAAATTTTCGAAGTAGGTATTGAATTTTTCTTGATTTTGTTTAATCAAGATTGTCTAATTGGTACGGAGATGATTAAATTCCATTAGGAAGACCCACAGCTACAGGGTGGTACCTATGATTGCTGAAATCTCACTTAAGGCAAAGTAAATTGATGGTGGTTGCTTGCTGCTAATTGAATGTTCAACAGATTGCTATGGTCTTAGGAAGATGGCATCGCCTCCGGGCTCACCAGATTGATATTTGACCTCAAGTCATCTCATTTTAACACCATAGCTAGCGAAAATCATAATTTGATTTTAATGTAATAATAAATATATATAATAATATAATATTTATGTAAAACTTAACAGATTACTACATGTTCATCTTTCACCACGATTAATAAAAATATCATATTAGCTTATTATTTATTCAAATACTTGGAATTACGTAGTACGCATTGAAGTTTTAAGTACCTACCTATAACTGACAAACGAAACAAATAAATAGCACGAATAAATTTATTTCTAAGAAATTTAATTTTAAAATTTAAACAAGAAGTATTGTAAAACTATACTGAAACATGAAAAAGAATTAATCAAATTTACAAAATAAAATAGAAGACCAAAGGTATCACATATTTTGACATAAAAAAATGAAATATGCAAATAATAATTCTTACTACTTTTTAAGTGTAATTTTTTAAGGTTGTTATTATCATAATTTTTTTTGTTGGAATACAAATTTTTGAAAAAAAAATCTCCACCAACTATTTTATGGGTGAAATATCCATAAAAAATTCTAATATGAAGAGAAAGTCAAATAATATTTTAAATTTTAACATAGTGTTCTCATTTAGGACTTTCTCTCTCGTTTATTGATGATTTTTAATGTGTGTATGTATATACATAAATTTAATGATATTAATTTTTCTAAACAAAAAGTGTAATGAATTGTTCCGATCGTTGATTTATAAAAAAAAAACTAACCCGTTATAACCAAGTTTTTATTATACTCCCTTTCTTACTTACTAGTGGAAACTGGTTTGGTGCTTGACCTACGCGTTGGGCTTCGGTCGGGCGACGCTACGAAAGGGAGTAATAAAAAATTTCCAAAAATCCAAAATTATATTAGGTCCTTACATATGAAATTGACGTTTAGTATGGGAGGAACATAAAGCCGATTTTTTTTAATAATAATATTTTTATTTAATCAAAGTATGTACCATTGCTATCTATGCACTTTTGCCATCTCATAGGTAGTTCATCGATCCCTTTACTAAAAAAACCATTCGGACGGGAATCAATAAAATCTTTGAAGGCGGTTTGGACTGCCCCATCGGAGTTGAATTTTTTCCTTTGCAAGAAGTTATCCAAATTTCGAAAAAAATGGTAATCTGTTGGGGCAAGGTCCGGAGAGTACGGTGGATGTCTTAGACATTCCAATTGAAGCTCCTCTAATTTGGTAGCCGTCTGTTGTGCAGTGTGTGGTCTAGCGTTATCATGAAGCAGCAGTGGCCTAGAGCGATTAACCAGCCTCGGTTGTTTAGCAGCTATCTTTTCCATCATGGTTTGCAGTTGCTGACAATAGACATCTGCCGTAATCGTCTGGCCAGATTTAAGATTTAAAATCCCTTCATTATTGTGCCAGTTGAGTAATGCAACGCAGCAGTCAACGCGCGTTTGTTGATTTGCTTCACTCAATTCGTGAGGTACCCACCTTTCAAGCTTTTTCACCTTACCAATTTGCTTCAAGTGGATTAAAACAGTTTTATCACTAACACCGCAGCCTGCAGCTAACTCGGATGTGGTTTGCGATGGATCCGCTTCCACAATAGCCTTCAATTCTTCATTATCAACTTTGGTCTCCGGCCGTCCACGGGGCTTGTTCTGCAGGTCGAAATTTCCAGAACGAAAACGTTGGAACCAAAAACGCACTGTGTTTTCTTTTGCGGCACCGTCGCCATACACATCATTAATCCTTCGAGCCGTTTCTGCAGCACTGGTGCCACGGTGGAACTCGCACTCGTAAATAACGTGATATTTCAAGTTTTTCATTTTGTAAACTGAGTGACGCAAAGAAAAAAACAATTGAGGAAAAAACAAATGAATTATAATTTTCAAAACACAAATACATGAGTAAATAGCTGTATAAATTTGGATTTGGAATTCCTAACCAAAGAGAAGATATTTGAGATCAAATTTGCCAGTACGGCAAAACACCAATTTCATATGTAAGGACCTAATACTATAATCAGGTTTAGTGTCTACCAGATGCGTCGAAAAACCATGAAAAATTTGAAAAATACAAAATTATACTATAATTATTAATTTTTTTTTACGAAAATTTGAAAGATCTTTTTGATCGTCGCCATGAGTCTACTTGAAAAGTTTCAGCTCGATTGGATCATGGGAAAAATATTAAAAATCGATCCAAAGTTTTTTCGTCAAGCAAGCAGACGCCACGAGTTTATAAAGGGAGAGAAAATAAACCACACTCAAACCTCATCAAATAATAAATATTGGTTTTTATAATATTAAAAATCGTGTTCATTTTAAAACCAAATTTATTAATCAAATAGAAAGACATACAGAAACATCAAATCAACAAAAAATATTTGGCTGCTACCGGGTTTCGAACCACGGATCTCCTTCTATCCGGGAAGGCGCGTTATCCAATTACGCTATAGCGGCCCCGTACATTTCCGTGAATATATCGACTTTATCTGTAAGTTTTATTTATTAATTGATTAACATATATTATAAATTTTTAAGAGCAATCCTCTTTTTCTGGTACGGTAGGTACGAATTATTTTGTGTAACTGCAATAAGAATGTGTTCATGAAACCTATTTTTTTTTTTACGTTTTCTGAGCTATTGTTCTGTAACTCTGACGTATTGGATTATATTGTAGGGTAAACACCCATCACACCACACATCAGGGAAATGTCGCTGATAAGACGTGAAAGAGGTTATGTTTTTCAGTATTGGCTTGCAATACCGTGACGACTAGTCCCAGAAAATACATATCAGAATAGTTCAGTAAACTCGACACAAAATATTTTTAACGTCCGTGAAAATCTTAGAATAATCTGGAAATTACTATCTAAATGTATACCGCATTTATATTTTAGTCCTAGGTGTCATAATTGACTTAAAATTATAATTTAATTTACATATCGAAGTCGTTGGTGAAAATATTCGGCTTTAGGGGAGTAGAGTGAAGGATTCCCCCCAAATACACAGTAGGTATTGACTGTAATTTGTCACTGCCAAATCCAACGAACTGTCGCTTTGACTGCCGATTCACGTTCAAGTCAATCGCAGGAGGGCGTTTTTTCATTCATTCACGTTTTGCGTATTATACAGCAACTTAATTATTTCAAAAATTCTGATATACCAGGCATACTCCAAGAGTAAAATAGGATATTTGATACCCTTCTGGGGAACCTGAAACAAAAATAACCTAAACAGACTCCAACGACAGCAAAACAAAATACTACAAATGGTCTATGATCTGAAATACCAGACACAAACTGAAACTGTATACCGTATAACAATTAAACATCGAAAGTATTACAAAAATCGAAACATTTAAAATCATTCACAGACTAGCAATAGGCGAAATACAAGACGAAGACATAAAATTACACAAAATACACGAAAAACACCAACACAAACAACACTAGAATGGTTCAAAACTATCACATAACACACTCCAAAATAAAAACTGGACAATCCCGACTAATTTGCAACGGATTAAAACTATACAACGACCTGCCATAACAGACCAAACAACTGACCACTGACAAATTCAAAACAGATGTGACAAAAATACTAAAATTCGGCCAAATATAAAAAAATTACTTTGTATCTAAATTATATTATTATTATATTCCTGTATTGAATCACGGAAAAATGTAATCCATAGATCTTTTAGGTTTCTATTATATTTTAAATAAATAAATTGAAATTTTTTAATTGACCAAGTACAAGATTTAAATAAATAAAATAAATTAAAATCCGGTCAATCGCAGGATGACGGACGAAGTACATACGTAAGCGACGGCGATGCTACCAAGCGATTCCCTATAAGCAATCTTTCAAGTTGCTCTATGGAGTTCCACAAACATACCTACCATGAAAAAAGTAAATTACTCTGGTTTAGGCAAAAGTGTATGATTTTCCAATTTGAATATCACACGTCATATCAATTGCTTTCGGCAGCCTGATTTCCTTTTCTTCTTCTTCTTTTTGTATCTATCCGCCCTTAAGGCGCCTTTCAGTATGTTTGTTTGAGAATGTTTTAAGACTTCTATTGATTATTATATCATAATAAAAGTAGCTATATTATTAATTAACAAACAAATTTTATTTTGATCGATTCTTATGTACATATTTAACATAAAACGTTTGGTGTTAATGAATGATTAATATTAAGCAACACGACATTTATTGGAAAAAAGAATACGGTCTGCGTTATTTGTATAACAAAATATATACAAAACAAAAGGGAAAAGAAAAAAATGAGTATTTTTTGAGCTTCAAGGAAATATTAATATTTTTAAATAATAGTTTCATTCATAAATAGACAGCCTCAGATGAAAAAAATAACAAAGGGCTATTATTTTATTAGTAATATGAAATACCAGTTTTGTACTAAGAAATTTTTAAGAATTTTCTTTTAATAATAAACTTATTTTGTACTAAAAAAAATAATAAATTGATTGTCAGAGTACATATTTACATAGTTTTAGTAATTTATTTTAAAATTTACAATTGAATATAAATACAACTTCATTTTAATATCTTACGGTTTTTTATCGGATAATTAGAAAAGAAATGATACATTATTTAGCAGGGAATAAACTTTAAAATACGAGTTAAATAACTTATTTTGATTTTAAATCTATAAAAAGGTCGAAATACAGAGACAATACTTAGTGATTTAAGGGTTAAAGTACGCTAGGAAAGCGTAATTTGTTTTAAATTAAATTTTTTAAATCTTTTAAGTGTTGACTCTGTATCAGGCCTACGAAATAGGAATATTTATAAACTCGTAAATACAAAAGATTGCCCAATTTCAACGCGTCCTAGCTTTTATTTATGTTTTATGATTTATGAAGTTCAAAAATTCTAAAATCAAATTGATACAACAGTGCCATTTTTATTAAAGTGTCAAGATCAAGAAACCCGAGCCAGGTGAACAGTAAACCCTCAGAAAGAGAGCTTCTGTTTTTTTGCGAGTTCACTGAACGCTCGGTAGGTACTGTCGTAAAGTATTTCGCTGACCGCTCATAATTCTCACCACAACGAACCGTCATAATAAATTTATTCGTCTTGATGGTGTCGTCCCACTTTTGTATAGTTTTAGGTTTGCAAACGTTTTGCGAATCTAGTCGGTATTTCCACTATTTATTCTAGATTCTAATTTACTATAAAACATCCAGAGTGCTGCTTTTCGATTTTGTATAATTCCTTCTGATTCTATTATCTCGTGATAATTTTATTGTTTAAGTATTAAGTAGTAAGTCTCGTTTAAGATCAGTCGGTTCAGACAGTGTTAATCGTCTTACACGACGTTGTCTTTTTATTAACTATTTTGATTGTAATGATTATTTTTGTTTTATTATATATTAACATTTATCATATATTAACAATGATTATTTTAGTAAAATAAAACTACGTTATCTTAGTTTTTGATCACTGAGTGGTGTGTGGATCTGATTTATGGTGTCTTTAAATGACAAAGGAGATTATTTTCTTTAATAACGATTGATTCTTTGACTGGATCTGAGGAGCGAGTCCTTGGTCACTTAATTTTAACTGAGTCGCAAACTACAGATAAAAAAGCAAGAGATGATTTTCTTCTTTTTCTAATTCTTCAATGGCTCTACAGCTCATATAGAGCCTTGGCCTCCATTCATCTCGCCTCCAACCCCTCCTGCCTCCTACTGCGGTCCTCCAGTCTGTCGTCCGCAGTATTTGGTCCGCATCCCTTATGACTTCGTCTTCTCATCGCAGCCCAGGTCTGCCGACTCTTCTCTTTCCATCCTGATGTTTTATTTATTTATTAATTTCAAAAAATCCTTGTTTACAATATATAGGTACTCAATAATAATTTAACAATAAAAATATTAGATAAGATTACACAATTTTTTTTTTTGTTATATTTATGGATTATGCCGCTCTACTAGGCTACGCCTGTCCCAGAGCGGCGTTATAGAACACAATTATAATATTTTTTTGAATTCGTCAATAATATTTGTTTTCATAAGGTAATAATTATGTATCTATAAAGTATCAAATACAATGTTAGTGATAGGTTGAGTGAGTCATAAGTCCAAGTGTAAATATGTATAGAATATTTTTTAATGTAAAAAGGGTTAAAGTTTTGTTTAAGATTATTTTTTATTTTCCTTAATTAATTAATTTATTTATATAGATATATATTTTTATTTATAGGGATGTCCCTCGAGGATCTTCCTGGGCATTCGCGACAACGGCATTCTCTGCACTAGCTCCACCCGTCTCAGCCTACACATTCGCGTGTGTTTGGAGCCTTAAAAATTTTCTCCTTTAAGCTACAGATACACATGCTTATTTAGTGGCACGTGAGCATACGCAGTATCGAGCTTCTCTAGGCCTTGCTTATTAGTGGCATGTGTGTACGCACATTGCTAGTATTGAGCATGCCACTAATAAGCATGTGTATCTATACCTTTAATCTACTATTTTAATCTTTCACGGGTCCCAGAATTTCGCGTAGCACTCTTATCTCAAATATGTCCAGAATCTCCACAGATCTTGCCATCATTGTTCGTGTTTTTCTATTCATTCTTTATTGCATATGGTTAATTATACGTGATAATGCTGATAGAGCGCATATATCGCATTGCACCAGACATCATATTTACAACACATTAAAAAAAATACAAAATGCGAATAAAAAATCTATATCAAGGTTAGTATAAAACAGTTTATAACAATTAATCCACAAATTTAATTATATTCTATTTTTACCTCAGCAGTATGTGATCAAAACGGTATTATATACATATATTGATTTAAATTGACTCAAACTATCCAGAGACAGTAATCTTCTACTACGATTCTTCACCTTGTATAAGGATTATGTATTCGGACATTGTCTTCAGGAAACCCACAGAGAATAAATAATTCCAGTGATTGAAAACCAATAAGGTGTCCCTTCCATTTTAATTAAACAACTTTGAAGACTTAGAAGCACGTGGTTCTGTTTCAAGAAGAGCTTAGCAATTACTTCGCACACTATTCGTGAAGTAAATAAATCAATTAATTATTAAATTTTCATTAACTACTCGACCATGGCAAATTATCTGCTAAAAGTTCACCCATCTTAGAATTGGTGATTCACTTATATAAGTTCTTACTACTTTTTGTTTTTTTTAAGAAAATGATAAAAAAGCATTCAGATATCAGACATTTTCTACTGCTCCTCGGATGCATCGATTTTCAAATGATTTTACTTCCGAAACATGCATATTCAACACGCTAGGATTCAAGGAGCGCTTGACTGAGTTACTTTCACAAACATATGTAAAAATACTTCCTTTACAAAATCAATATTTGTATAAATTATGACTTGTTTCGAAGGCTGTTTGGATAGGCTATTTTCACAAAAAATATTTGTAATCTTAGTTTTTATATATACTAGCACAAAATGGCAAGTAAAATAAATTTAGTTCATTATTTACACCATAATTAATCTTAAACATTCAATGAACCTATATTAATTAATTAAGTGCCACGTATACATAAAAAAAAAATAGAAATATTTTCAATTAGCGTTTCTCTCGATGATGGATCTGTAATACGTTACTTTTCAAATTATATCATTGATCAAATAATGAAAGAACTGCGATATATTTTAATTTACCAAAATATATTGTATATGTTTGTATTAAATAAAGACCATCGCTTTAGATGAAAACATTAATTTGGTATTCGCAAATTCTTATTGAAGCATTTCTCTCACACATGCGATTCGTTATATTACCAGATGTTAACTGAAATGTAAGGTAATTGAATGAATGCAAAGAAATGCCAATATATAACGGAAAAATAACATTCATCTGAGAAAACCCGCATTATTGCCTTATTTTTGGGAAGGTGAAAATTCTCAACTTTCGTAAAATATTTTTTACCGCAAGGCGTAGGTACCTATAAATAAAGCCCAAGTTTACGTTTGTATATGTTTCGTTTCAATTTAAAAAAATTTCATAATAAAGTATGTTTCGGAATTATATAACTCTACATTAGTACGATTATGAATTAAATAAACATACTGTGAGATCAAATTTGTGATTTTTTTTTTATAAATATAGCATGGAAAATTATTAAAAAATTATTATTAATTATAAATTGTTTTAATAATATTATTATCAAAATCAATAACAATAAAAATAATTGGTTGACTCCTTTGGGTACCTACCTACCTATATTTATGAAAGAAATTGAAGTCTAAGCTCAAGCGTAGCCTTTTACATGTCAAAATACATGTTACTGTGGTAATTTTGATGTTTAAGCGAATGTTATACTGTTTTCCTTTTTAGTATTCTTTTTGTGCGTTTTATTACCTTTACGCTTAATAATGTTCTTCATCTCTCGATCTGCTTTCAATATTGAATGTAGGCCTCTCTTTTTAATTTTCTATAGTTCTTGTCATTTGGCTTGGATCTTATCTTTATGGGAAAACATGACTGATTTAATACATTTTGAGATATTTGTTAAATAAGACGTTTTTTATGCGAGAAAAATCTACGATAAATCCGTTCTAGCTTACGTATAAAACACAAAAAACACACTTCAAGGAAACTTAAAACACAATCAAAGATTCTCTTCAAGTTCCTAAGTGGGAACCATCTACGGACAAATAAATTTTTGACCTAACCCCGAAATTGTAGCCGAAGAACTTTAAATTTAAGAAAGTAATTTTAAATTTTTATTAGAGAGATATGTCGACCATTTATTTATTGGGACGCTCGTCTAAATAAAATGACAACTCGAATGTCGCTTTCCAATTAAAATAATTTTTAGTTAATCTAGATTCCAAGTATACTTTATATATTTTTGGAAGCCGATGAAATATATTTTGTTTTTTATTTTTGTATTTTGTGTACTACAAATTGAATCTTGATTATAAGTAAACCTTGATTTTCACTAAGAAATTTTTAGCGAGTCGGGCATACTAGAATTAAAACCTAAATTAAATGTGAAAAATGTATTGAATAAATAAATAAACAAATAAAATAAAATCTTACCATCTCGTATAAGGATGGGTAAAACTAGTTTTCTATAAATATGTTGTGTTAAATAATTTAAATTCGTAATCGAGACATAACACGTAATATTTAAAAAAAATTTAACCGTATTATCGTAATGTAAAAATAATTTTATATTATTACAAAATTTAAAAAATATTTCTGTCATTAAACGTAAAAAAAAAACGATTTTGTAAAATGTTCAAATATCGAAGTTTTATTAACATAGTATGAACAATTATAGGATGCATCGTATTATTCCTCGAAATCAATGCTCACAATGTATATTTTGAGACATGTACATATTTACATAGGCTGGACACGTGACTAATTTAGTTGCCATATGAATGCTTTAAATTATATATTGCTATGTACTGTATTTCGCTAGTATAATTTTAATGCAACAGTCATTGTACTACCGACTATTGTATGTCGAATTTACACGTAATTCATGGTCCTGGAATATTTTGTTTATGGGAAAATCTGAAATATGAAATCGGAAAAAATAAAAATAAAATTTTAACAAATCTTTGAAATCGTTACAAGCCCACTCAACAATTATTTTGATTAAAAAACTTGTATTCGCCGTGTTTGCAAACAATGGCCATAAATTTTAGGCCGATTCAATTTACTCACTTTTTCCATATTCACGAAAGAAAAGTTGGACGGTCTCGCGCAATAAATAACGGAATAAACCCACTGACGTGAAGTGTCGGATGGAGGTTCGGTGATGATTGATACCGCGTAACAACGCTCTAAAAATAACGGACAACCTAAACTGCTCAAATATTTGTTGAAATGTATTTTACACTTAACCTTCAACTGACATCGTGGGGTATTTCAAGAACAATTGGACTGTAAATTTTAATTTAAGAATGTTCTTAGGTTTTCATGGTTACTCAGAATCATCAGGTTTGTGGTTATTGGGGTATTTATTAAGCCGTGTTATTACGACCTTTCCGGCCGATGTTTCGAGTCCCATTGCAGGGTCCATATCATCAGGGCTGATGTGTTATTGTAAGTGTTGGTGTTGTGGTTAGTATTGGTATGCAATACCGTGTCGAAAGCGGGGTGAGAACGTTGTCAGTATTGTGTTAAGTATTGGTTAGCAATTCCGTGTCGAAAGCTTGGTGTTTCTGTGTTTATGTGTTACGTGGCAATAACGTATCGGAGTCATGTGTTGTCTTATGTTGTGTGTAGGTTTCATCTATTGTCTGATCACTACCTCTGCGGAAACTGTAACGAGATTGACTTTAAACGCCGGATACCATGATGTTTTTAATTTGAAAATTTAAATTTGAATTAAAATTGTGAATTATTTCACACCGTAACTGATATTGTAATAATTATGTTAGGAATAAAAGGTAATTTTGGATTGAAAAGGTCTTACTATATATATCAGAAAGAATGATTTCTAATGATGTATTTGAATACTGGAAATTATGCACTAAGTGCCAAAAATACATTTTTTTAGATAAGTATACAGATTAGTACTATAAGCCTTCGCCAATACATTAAACAGTGCACTGAAGTCCTATCTGTGTTAATTTCCTAGTTATATGGGAATGAATATCGCATAAGTATGTTAAGTGCCACGTCATTTTTTTGAAAAACAAGGCACTTAGCGACATGAGAATTTTATAGTTTTTAGTATTAAAATGACTAACTCACGTGAGGTACCGGCGTTTAGTCGTGTTGAAAATATTAATGAAAAGGTGTGTAAAATACTACATAAAGAGTGAAAAAGACTATGTATATTCGCTTTTTACCTTTTATCCTTAAATTAACATTCCGGCACTTAGTGCTTTATTCATTCCCAGTATGCATTTGTGTATATACAGTCGCAAGATTCTAAAAATCAGGGAAAATAGCACATAATTGAAGGTTTCCGGGCGGAAAGCAATATTTTGGATGAAACCCATATATGTTACATCAAAATACGCCAGAAGTTTCTGAATCTCGAGCGGTCATTAATGACGTACAAGACGCACGGCAAAAAAAGTTTGTTTTAACAAGCGAAAAGAGACCATTGAAAGCGAAACCAGAGACCAGAATCTAAGTGGCGATTCAGTGCGACCAGCGAAAATAAAATATAAAGAGTACCTACCGAGCGTATAATAGTGAATAGTGTTCAACAGACGAACGAATATTATGAATGTCGAGTATAAAGTATTCCAAAAACAATAGATTTTTTCAAGGGTTTGATTCGACTCCCACCACCCTGATCATGTAGCTACTTAATGTACGTGTTATAACGACTCCGGAATTTCTTTCAGTTCTTTTTTCTGAATACATTTATTGAATTAAGTAATCTTCGGATTGTTAAGCAATATATGGAAGGTACATGTCAGTATACATCAACATGTGTGTTTGATATACTCGAGGCATAAAATAAAAACGTCGACGAGGTATTTCACCGAATGGTAATGAGGACGCATAATAAATTTAATTTGTCGCATACGGGAGAGATGGAAAAATGGAATTCTCAATTAAGAATTTTAACATTGCATATAATATGTCAAGATAATTCTGGTATATTTGCTTTTTGCTGTAGTAAAGTAGCTAAAGTTGAGTAGCTTGTTGGTGTTGTGGTCAGATCACTCGCCTAGTGGTCTGGTGGTTGGTGTTTCGGGTCCCAGGACGGTGATCTTACTAATATAAATAATCCGTTACTTGACATTCCCCATTTCGGTGTCCAAATCTCAATTACCCCCACCATAGCTGTAGCCACGCTCCTGTTCAAAAACTGATTATTTACTAGAATAGATAATGGATAGTTAGTTTGCGTGCGTTCTGATGAAGATATTACAGATAATGATTAAATTATAAGTAGTTCACAGTTAACGAGAGATTAAACAAATAAGTAATTCGATGGTGGTATGGGGTTACATACTTTTTATGATTATTTTTATTGTTGAAATGTAATTTTTTAATATTAAGGATTTATGAACAACAATTATAGCCCTACGCCCGAGAAAAATCACTGTTATTTGGTGGGCGAACGTTGCGTGTTGCCTGAGCCGTTGCGTGTTGCGCGCTGATTGCGTGTCACTCTCTAATTATCTAAAGTTGTAATTCCACCTTCATTCTAGAAAGTTGCGGACATCACGGAGAGACAAACAACGAAATAATTATATTTAGAATCGATGAATACGCGATATTATCTGTCGTTCCTTGATAATTAAATCAAAAGTAAATGTGCTACAAATCTTTTTCTCTAGCTAGACTGCTGCTTGAACGTAAATCTACAACGTAACACTTAGATAAAATTAATTTTTATTTTTAAGAAAACAAAATGATACATACGACAGTTATCAAGAAGTATAAAATAAAATCAAATTGTAAAACAGAATAATATATGAAGTTTTGAGCCGTGAGTATTATAGCATAATATTAAAAAAATATATATCTCATTACATTTTACAATCAAATTTTAACGGCTTTAGGTACATCACTCACTTTATTTGCATAGTTTTTAGTGCAAGTATATTTTCTTTATATGAATTTACTGAAAAGTTTCGATAATTTAATTTGAAAACATAATGTATATTTACATTTTTTTGGTTACAGCGCGTAAATAATTATTATTTATGTCTAATATTTTCCAATAACGTTGCCAGCAAAATTGGTGAGATCATTAATTTATGAGATCTTTTTTAGTACACATTAAATGTCTCTTTTATTACGGGGTAGGTCCTAAAGTAAAATAAAGAGTCCGTAGTGAATCACGATATTACATAGTTAAATGTCATCACTAAAAGCTTACATATTTATATTAATTTAATATAATTAATAGATTCTCTGATAAACTGTGTGGCAAAATATTGTGAAGGTTTTTATGGTGCAACGCTTCCACAGACTTTCGGACAGAACGCCAAATTTTATTATACCTGTCTGGTATCCAATTGTTTTTGGAAGGGCTTTCCTAGTCTCTGATATATTTCTATTCGTGATGTATCATGGTTCGTGTGAAACACAAATCACTATATGCCTATATTCAATATTTTTGCTGCATCGTAAATCTTACCGATCCTAGAATTCTATCTCGTTTTTCGAACCCAAACATTAAATATTTTAGACACAGTATACTGTTTTCTGCCTTTCTATAGATTAAATTCTGGGGCACTATCCCGGTAGCCCTAATAGTAAATAACAATTTGCAACTCCTCTAGGAAATACTCATGTCAAAATAGCTGAAAAAAATTACGAATTTGTTCGTTCGGGTATACTTATTTCAAAGCGTTATCTTTACGATAAAACAAATTATACACACCTACTTATTAATTAAGTAAATAATAAAAAAAATCTGAATTTGCAAACCATGTTTGAGACCCTCTAAATAGAGCAGTTTTGCTTTCTTAGAAATGTAGCACGTAAAATATTTGATTGTTACAATTATTAATATGTTTAATTTTATTCAAATATCACAGTTTCCATGAACTAAAATGACACTAATAAAATATATATATATATATCTATATATATATCTATATATAATACATATTATATATTATATATCCTATATAATATATATATAGTATAATATATGCCACGCTTGCTTCGTTGGAAAAGGGCATTGTAATTTTACATGTGAACAAAATGACAGCTTAGATAATTTAAAAAATTAACTTAAAAAATACCTCAGCACTTAAAATTAGTCGACATATACAATAACTGTAATATTTTTAACATTTAAAGCCGTAATTTAATTTATTTATTAAGATCTATGTGATTTACTCAAACGTGGGTGTTTTGTGATGTTTTTTTCTTCTGTAATTTGGCTTCTTGGCCCGTGGAAGCGTCAAATTAAAATAACAATTACGACAGATGAATAATATTCAATCTTTTTCAATTATTAAGATTGTTCAGTGTTACAATCGCAATTAAAATAAATTCTCCAAGACATAAATGTAGTAGGCACTTTATTTTCTTCTATTTATATACCCCTAGGCGTATTGTTTTACACGTAAAAGATTTTTAGTTTCCTTAAAATAAACCTGAATACATCACACTTATCAAAATTCTGAAGATCTACGTCCATTTACACCGATGTGTTTCCTTGTCATAAAACAACAGGCAACTGTGTAGAAGAGAGTCGCAAAGAAAAGAAAATATGGAGAATGTACGAAGAAGTAGTTGAGGAAGAAACGTTGAAATAGCAATTAGCGCGAGATGAGTTGAGCTGTTGCCTCTAGCCCTGAGACCTTGGGACAAATTCCTGGGTGCTCTAAAGATGTTTTTGTCTCTGCGGGAGAGTTTTATTTTGTTTAAAATAACGCGACATAATTTCTTACTTCGCGAAATTTTTTTATCTAACTTTGTGTATAAAAGTATATAATATTGTCGGAATTAAAGTTATTCTTGCATGTTTGTCTATCGAAAATCCTCACGACTAAGGAGTCATATCCTCGAATCGTTTTAAAACGTATTCACATATTCATATACCTTGTGAACAGGAATGTTCTCATTCTCCATCTCTTTTTTTTCACGTGGCAGCCGTCTTCCTCTCGCATGCTTTCCCGAAGCAATGTATTTTTTGATGTCGTTGTACTCGGTTGTGGGCCTTGGCTTACCAACCTTTAGAGTCGAGTCTATGCCACTTCCGTTCAGATTCACTTTTCTTGTCATCCATTTACATATACCAATGATTTATAAGTTAAAGAAATAAAATATACAAATTTAAAAAAAAATACATAAATACAATCTCATAAAATTAAAATACATCATTATTTGAATTCATGAAATCATGTTTTATTAAAAAAAAAAACAATCTTACACAGGAATATATTTTAAGTTCTTCAAAAATAGCAAAATAATAATTAATATGATTAGTAAAAATGCAGTTTGTCTTCACCACTTATTAATTGATAAATATTATTGATTATTATTGATAAATATTAACATGTTTCAGAGCCCATGGCCCATTCGTCAGCATACAACTATATATTAACAAATTAAAAATCAAAAATTGAAGTATAGACAATCAAAATATAAAATTTATATATGGGAAATGCATAATAATAATGACATACCTACTATTTTTGATTTTTAATTTGTTAGTATACAATTGTATCCTGACGAAGGGGCCATGGGCTCTGAAAAATTTTGATATTTTTCAATACATAAGTGGTGAAAATAAAGTTAATTTTTATTAACTATATATTTTAAGGTTTTCTCGGATAGCTTTCAACTTTTTTGCATAATATAAATACCTGTGTGTCTTTAGGGAATGTTGTCACATGTTGTTATCTAATATCGTAGTATATATTTGCAATGTAAAAACTATGATCATATTTTTTAATAGAGACGCGTAAATTGAATATATTCCACATCAATATTCACCTGTACTATGAAAAATAGTATTAACTTGCTGTTCTGGAACAAGGCTCGAACACGCGACCACTGGATCACTAGGCAAGTATCTTAACCACAAGAAAAACAAGCGCGGTAAATAAATAAAACTATGTCACGGCTTATACAGTCAAATGGAATATATAAATACCAGGACTGATGCGGTCTAGTGATGAAATCGCTCTCTCAGTATTGGTATTGGAGTATTGGTAGAGTGCTTTAATCAATTACGCTGGGCTAACCTAATTGGTTAAGGCACTACCGGCTATGGAAACTTGTGGGTTCCAGACCCGGCGGTAAATATATTAAGGGCCGTGCAAAGAAAAATCTGAAGCCCGAGTCTAAGGGCTCCTCGGCCCTCGGAAATTGTTTTTAACATCCCAGAAATCGGTTTTGGCACCCCTAATTTACCGATTCCACCTTCGTCCCACTATTCGTATAGACTAAATATATTTACTTATTCTGAAGTTTTTTTTATCGCGTATTACCTTTTTTTTATTCTTTTTTGAAGATTTTTGACTCTGAGGAACGAATTTTGCTCCCTTGAGATTCTTTGGAGACAAAGCGGACACTGACATCGTGCCTCACTTCACGCCTGTTGCACGTCAAACGTTTCTTGTCTGTCTCTCTCTGTCTCCCTTGACTATTGATGTTCCATTTTTCAGGCGGGTGAGAAGGCTCCTTAACACTAGTTCAAAAGGAATAATATTAGATATTTCAAAAGCGTTCGTTTACCTTTACTAAATAAGGTATAATAATAAGCTATATGTCGAGTCTTGTTATTGAATTGAATCTAATCTAAAGTTAATCTCTGAGTTTATTTATCCCTTGATAAAAATCTCAATACTTATATTTTACGGAAATGTATCACATTATATGGACACGCAGCATTAGAGACATATTTTATTTATAATAATAACCCTTAAATCATGAATTAGTTCAGAATAATTGCAACCGTGAAAATGATTTATATGTTTCCAATTAAGAAAGACAATCGAATTAGTATGTGTAAGCCGCCCGTACGACGCACATTGTTTCGTTGTGTTGGCGTTTAAGGGTATAAACACCAACACAATGAAACAATGTACGTTTTACACTAATTTGATTGTCTTTCTTAAATGGAAACATAATACTTTTATTATATTATTCGTCTGCGGTAATCTTCTTCGAACGTAGGGTTTGTTATTTCGAGCACTGTTCTCTGTGAAAATACGTCTGCGAGAGTATTATTCAAAGAGGAAAATTCTAGGATTGTCGTCGGGAATTGCTGTCCTGGGAAGGTATCTTTAGGCGAACCAATTATTATTCTCGGTTAGGCCTTAGGGGTTCGTTAGTAGGTTCCGCTGTGTCAAAAGATGTGCGACCGAGATGCAGCTGCGGCAAAGTGGATATGCAAATTAATGTACGGAGACGTTGCAAAGCGTGGGACAATAATCACAAGCCGCGAAAATGACTTATTCTACTTTATTTACTCCTGGGAGGATATAAGCGTTTTGGTACAAAAGCTTTAAAGTAGCGCTCATTGCATTCATTCAGCAGGATGCTGCAATTTTATTTATCTCTCTATACCTATAAAACTTAATGTCTCTCTGTCTGCTTTCTATACAAATTCACCGTCAAATTTTGAAAAACTTATTCTTTAGGACCCTACGGAAAATATGCCGTCACCCCTCTCCCCTTCACCAGTTATAAATGTAATGCACTTCAAATAGAATTTAATACTATTTTATTTAAAGATATTTTTAAGATATAAATAATGAAATTTCTAATTCAATAGTTAAAAATATATCAAATGTTATTCAACCAGCTTTTTATACTAATAATAAATTTTAAAAATACATATTAAATATTAAAGGTAAGGATAATTTTTTAAAAAATCGGGTGTTTATAAATTGATATGTAATGATTGTGATTATTTTTATAAAGAAAAAACGTGTAGAAATTTTGAAGTTAGAGTTAAGGAATATTTTAAGTGTTTAAACAGTAATAATTATTCCGAATTTGCTAACCAACTCTTGCCTATGGATCATTCATTTGATATTAATAAGGGTTTACAAATTTTACGTACAAATTATACAGAATCACAATTTGATAAATTAGAAATTTTGGAAATAAGAAAGAATGTAAATAGTAAATTGAATGTTATAAATAATCAGGTCCTTTTTGCAAATAGTCATCTTTTAAATTTATTTTCGTGTTAAGTAGGTACTTTATATTATCATTTTCCATATATAACTTTTTAATATATTGATCTATACTATGATTTTTACATTTTATTTTTGTTATCCTGATGAAGAAGCCATTGGCTTCGAAACATGTTGAATTTTTTCAATAAATAAGTGGTGTTTACAAAGTTCATTTATATAAATTAAAATATAGTCACTTCACACCGGTGGCTTGCAGTGGGTGTAAACTTATTTATGCTGTGACCTACTATATAACTATATATATTTAAAAAATATATATAAGCATATACCTATATCGGTATATACATATTTTGTATTTTTTTACCTGTATATAATTAACTATTCTGAGTAACTTTAATCTACAAAAGTAAATAAATATTTTATATATAGGTAATAAGGCAAAATTTTTTAATATATTTTGAAAAATATTTATATACACCTAATAAAGACGAGAATAATACTAATTTCAGGTATATGTTACTTTTCACAAAAATAAATCAAACATTTTATGGTATCATCGATGGCAATGTCGTCGTAAATAAAATGGTAAAAAACCTACATTTTTCGAAGTTTCTTAATAAATTATTATAAACTAATTCATGTTAATAGAAAAGAATTGAATTTTTGTCATTGTTGAACTCAGTAATTCATCTGAAAATAATAAAAGAAAAAAAGAATAAACGTACTCAACATGATCATTATGATTTGACAGATGGGATTCACCATAGAAAAGAGAAATAGTGTTCACACAAAATGTTTTGGGTGGAATTTGTAAAAAAATATCATTTCTGCAAGTGACGTGCGCGCAGTTCTCACGTCACATTGGACCTTTCGAAGAAACACACTATTATATGAAAAATTTACTTGTCCTTTACAAAAAAACTCGCACCCATAGAGATGAGTCAAATTACACAGTTCGAGACGAGTTTTTTCTCGACTTGACTAGGTCTATAGGACAAATTTATTGAACGCAAACAAGTGATATAAATTATGAATTGACATGAAACAGAAAATGACTTTGGTTACAGAAACGTCGGAAATAAAACAATTAGCCATAGGACGAATCACGGCAAGAATTTCAAATTGACTTTTTCTTAAGATAAGGATTATTTAATTAATATTTGTTTCCTCGAATCTTTACTAATTCACTTTTTTGCTTGTATGTGCTGCACGCCACTACTTCATAGCATTCACCCGGACGTATCATCCAACTTCCGCCTGGATTAAATGTAAAAATTGTTTTTATTTAGAGACTTTGTAAGACAATGGATCCTTCTCCCACATACTTATTTTTAATCCTTGAAAATCCTTGAAAGCCAGGTGCGAATGGTTAGTTCTATTATAAATCAACCGTTTGTATAATAATTTCAATTTGTATAATCATTTCAAAATTATACAACAATAATATTTCAATAAATGACTTTAAATAAAAGTAAACGTAAGAAAAAAATTGAATGTGGAGCATCGTTGAGCGACTTCATATTACACATATTTACTCTCTTTAACTATCAAAATTAAAGAAAAATATGCATTTAATTAAAAGAGAAATTGACAAAAAATTGCCATTGATATATAATGTTCCGGGTTTATAAGTATAATTTATATATGTATTTGGAGGTGGATGAGCCCTCCGGTTTTGGATAGAGTTGAACTCAAGGGTCACTACTCCGTTTGTAGAGTCGGAGATCTCTGCTGTTGTTGATGATGTAAAAGTCGCGGTGTTTGACAGAATTTATTTGAAGTATAAATGTTGACAAAAGTTACAAGTACAATAATTATAGGTACACAATAATGAATCGATAGATGACGAGAGCTTCCGCTAGATAGGTAGCTTCCCGAGAAGTGAGGCTTCGATCGGGGAGCGCTTCGCCGTAAAAATGACACTGGGCGAGTGAGATACTCGGCTCTGCAGGTGCCGATTTATATAGTGATCCAGAACAAAGGCTCGGGGTTGTTATGATTTCGTCTTTACTTGGCCGCGCGTGTAGATAATTAGTTTAAATCAGCAAGGCGAATTTCCTCGCTCTCCGTGCCCCCTGCTATACATTGCCTTTGTACTCAGTCATTGGTACGGCTTACTTTGTCGCCTGTTTGCTATCCTCAGCGTTCTTGCCTCGGCTTTTGTATCGAGGGCGACGGCCTGCCGTTTTCGATGTCAGCGCATGCGGTACCTCATTACATGGGCGTGTGTGTGTATGCGTCTTGGGCCACCACATGTATTTGTATGGATTTTGTATAAGTGATTTAACAAGTTGTTTTAATTGTCATATAAAAATTGCCAATTCATGAATAAAATATCTTTTCATTTAAAATAAATGAATATGAATTATTATCATTAGTTGCAATTTTTGCTTTGTTTCAAAATCAATTCGACTAAACATGTCGGGTATGATATAACACAAATTATTTACAATGTTGAAAATAATTGGACCTAGCAATTTACAGACCCGCATCGTACATGTAATCTGCAAATAGTGTTTGGTACGTGCTTCCTACAAAAAGTAATTGTGAATCAAAGTCGCATATCGCAACAAAATCACAGAACATTTAAATTAAAAATATTTCAAAACTACCACTGCATTCTTTAAACATTTTTGCTTTATTTGATTCTGTTTTCGTATTGCTTTTATTATACATTTAAACAAACAATTTTGTATACAATAAATTGTTTACATGTTATTTATTACTTGAGTTAAGTAAAAATTTAACAATACGAAAGGAAGGAGAGGTTTATTGTTTGTTTTCACATTTTATAATATGTGTTATATACATAACAAATTATTTTCTGGGGGAACCCGCATCAAATAGTCCCGAAGAGGCACTCCACTGGGGCAAGAGCCAGGATGAAAAGTTAAAAATCTTATTAGGTGCTAGAAATTATCGAATTGAAATTGATTTATTTGTTTTATAACCGACTTTGTGAACGAATAATTACTTTGCTAATTGGGTTTTCTATTATTGATGGATTTCGTATGTTAATTATCAAAGGTAGATTTTTTTCCATAAAAAAATGGAATGTATTCATCGAGGATTACTAATTTATTATAGAGTTAAGATTATTGTTACGGTAGTTGGACATATTTCACTGAGAAGCAAATCTCGAAGTTTCACTGAAGTCTTATCCAGCGTCATCAGGAGAGCGTCTTATCACCACGGAGCTATGGGTCTCCACCCTCCACCCTCTACTTTTTCCATTTTTTCTTTATAGTAATTTTTTTTTCTTTTTTATATAAACAAGTAATTCCTTTGGAACCGACAAGTAAAAGTACCACCATTTTTGACGGGTTACAGCTAATATGTATATAAAAGATAAATCCTGTGTCTCCTCAGTTATTACTGAACGTAATAGCTTAAATATTTATCACGTCTATACCGAACCAGTATTGTCTTTCGACAATAGAGACGGTACTTGAGAATTATTTTGCTATGCAGTTGAACATGTTTTACGGCAAACGCGAATTCAACACAAAATTAATATTGAAATGGAATATTGCATAGGAGGCATTGTTTAACTTGGAGAAGAATAAACAACACACGCGTGGTACCGTCACTAGGGACTGGTGTGTAATTTCCTAGGAAAATACACGGTTTTCACATTTGTCTTTGAGCATAAACAGTTTTATGCAAAGTTTTCCTGTGGTTTAAAGTTTTTCGTTAATTGATATTAATGTTTATTCTCGTTCAAAATGGTCAAACTTTCTAAATTATGCCGTGTTGAGGAATATAAAACATGTTTCAGAAAATAATTCTTATTTGTATAAGAAAAAGACGGGGAAAGCGTGCTCGCATAATTTCAGTACTCGGTGTAGAAGAGGTACCTATCAGTTTTATAGGGTAGGGTAAGAGAAAGTGAGGTGGGTATGAAAATAATAATTTATATTAATTTAAATAAAATAAATTCAATCAAGATATTATTAATTGATATGACAGTTGCTTTGTGGTGCGACATAATTATTTTAATTTAAACTAAATTGAACTTTGCAATGCACAAAGTTTGAGTTAAATTTAACATGACTATGGTTATCATTATCAGGTATTATAAATTACACCTGGTAATGAGAGGGACTGCTTCTCTCAAAACTATAGTCGTGTTAAATTTAATTTAACGTGTGTGCATGACAGAGTTCAATTTAATTTAAATCAATCAAGATATATTATATTATAGGTGTCTCGTAGAGACGGAGCTATTTTTATGTGGGAAAGTAGGTATGGAAGTATTTTGGATGTTCATAGGGCTTAACGAACGGCTGGCTTAAGTGGTCACTTTACACAATGTAATGTTCACCAATTACACTCATGATAGACTACCATATCTATAAACATTTTATATGTTGTATATTTGTTTATTTTACCCACCTTGTTTCATATGTGAGTTGTATTTTTATTACCACCACCTGTGCCGCCACAAATTTGTCATTTCCATAAGCATAGTACAGATGTCGCCGATGTTAATGAGATATTTATATTTTAAGCGATATCCTTTTTATCTGTATATGACATTTTTCCGAATCATTAACATAACGCTAGAATACGCCTGAAAATTATTTGTATTTTTAACTCCTTCTTAGAATATTTTTTTATATATTCAGAATATGTTGAGTATGCTTAAATCTTTCAAGAACACAATACTGGATTTTATACCCAGGGGGACATCATAAATCAAGATTTATATTAGAGACGCTATACCATATAGGTACCATATATAATATATATCTTGATTAATGATGTCCCCTGGAGATAAAATCTACTTTGTGTTCAAATTGTGTTCATAAAAAATTTGAACAAATTCAAAATATTGTGAATATAATATTTAATGACACCCAACCCCAGGTTATTTATTTAATTTAAGTAATTTTAGAAAATGTGGGATTGGAAACATATAAGATACCACACAAAATCGGAAATGTTTAAATTCTTAAACATTTTACTAACATAAACGTCACCGTGTTACTTCGTAGTGTAATATGACAATGTCTGAAATCGGTCATAAATTTATACAATTATATTGATGTAAACAGACTTGCTCGTACTGGTTAGATGCTCACCCAGTCGTATCCTTTGAACTACAAGGTTTCATCTGACATTTAGATCAATTTTAAATACTGAAATATCCCTATTTATATCCCGAAAAATCCAGGAAATATTACGGTAATTGTAATAATAAATCAAAATAAGATGTATTTTAATGTTTTAAATATTGAACTATTAATTTCTTGAAATTTTTTGACATATTTAATGTTAAGATTGATATATTTTTTGAAAAACAAATTACTTTTAGCAAGTAAAAGATCTTCTGCAATCTTAACCTTGGATTACGAATGCGAATTTTTAGATCAGATACTTTGTGTTTTCGATATTAATTTATGGAATGGCACTTTGATATGAGGATCTGCAGAACATTAAAAATAAGCTGGATGGAGGTTTACGAATGAAGATGTTATGGATCGGTTAAAAAAAAAAATTAATAATAAAAATTCAAAAAGCTTGAATATCTCGCACATGCGATGGAGACATCCAGAAAAGTAGGAGATCTTGCACCTTATAAGGGGAAAATGCAGGAAAATTGCCGAAAGTTGGGGCCCTGGAAGATGGAGAATATCAAGGCTCAAAGACATAAGACATAGATTTGGCCAGCCTGTAGAGCTATTCCTGGCCAAAGTAAAGTGATGATAGCCAATGTGATAGCCAACGTGGATAGTGTTCAATAAGAAGAAGAAGAGTAAAAAATTAGAAATATTACTTTTGAACAAAATGAAATTAATATTGTTCAATTTTTATAATGATTTTTTTTAACGTTACATGTATATATTTATAATTATTATAACGAAACATCGTAAGGGTTATGAACAAGGAATTATTGTCTTTAAAAATATCGAATTTTTTAATATGGTGAGGGATGAACATATTAGAAGTAAATGTAATGCTGGCTCTAGTGTAGTAGACCAAATAAAGAAAGGAGTGCTGAGATGTTTTGGTCGTGTAGAAGGTATGAGCGAGGAATGGATGCTTAAGAAAATATATGGGGCAAGGGTTGAAGGCAACAGAAATAGAGGGCTTCCGCAAAAGACCTGGCATGATCAAATACTACAAATATTGGAGGATGGCCCTGTTACAAGCCTCAATAACGGTAGAGCTTGCATGAGAAGATGTATGAATGTAGCCGAATCAAAAATGGTGTGCCAAGATAGAAGAATATGGCGTTATATCCTCTCTCCTTACCCTTGAGGGAAACGGCGCGATGGTTAGTTAGTTAGTTAATCACTCTGATAAAGGAAAATGTATTTTTTACTGGTTGATTTTAATAAATAGTTACAAAGTTAATTATAAATTCTATTAAAAATTTGATATTGCCTCTACCGTACAGGTATAAAACGCGTGGATTCCAAGGTCAGCAATTTCAGAACAGTTGACAAAAGTGCTCAGCATTCGAAAGCAAAATAGTGCGAGCTCGGCTGTATAGAAAGCATGTATTACACGCTCGATCGAATCAGTGACCCTGAAACTGAGCCCGCGTTATGAGGAATAATCCCATATAGCGTTGATGGATGAGCATCTAATTGATTTATTAATCGAAACATTGCAGAGGATTTGGGATGACATCCTTTTCGAGGACATCGGGTCTATCGAAATAGCTACAGTCAGCCATTCACATCGCTGTAATTGGTTTCAAATCGAGCGCGCAGACAGGAATGAGCCAACGGCTCTTCCAGTCTGAATAATTTTCTGGAGTAATCGGGAGACTGCATCCAGAAGTGACTCTTCAATTTCCTGCAGATCCTGCCAAGGTAAAGTCATTAGATGGGATGCGGATTGTAGCACTTGATTATTTTCATGCAACCAAATTTGATTTGTCCCAGAGCGACGCGTTTGTTTCACGAGCGTCCGCCGAAAGAAAATAACTTTATTTGCGAGATTGTTTCGTAAATGAATTTGGTATTAACGGAATAAGAAAACTTCGAAGTTCTGGCAACTTTTCGCCTTATATTTGATGACGACTCTATTCATATTCAACATAACTATTCATCGAATACTAATAATTACCTCATAATTGCGTACTGTATAATCGACTGGTTAAAGTCCTGCTATTCTCGTTAGCTCTATTTTAAATCTAAACGTGGCTTCATAAGGTGTCAAGATTAATAACAAACATAAAATTATACAAATAACTAATACTAATACTAGTACAAAATACATAACTTATTTCAAACTTAACTTAATATCTCATTTACAAGTGTCTTGGGCCCGCTATAGCAACATGCATATATTTAATGTATCAATGCATTACGATCATGTACGAATCGATGCATGTCCTGCAGAGCGATTGAGAAAGTGGCGAATAAGAAACATAATAAAATTGGTAAAATTCATTGACTGAAAATATCTCAAAATTTTTAATTCACATGGTAAATGTTATATTGTTAAAAAAATACATGAAAAATATACAAGTAAAGTTAGGTTTTCAAAAATATTAAAATATTGAATGTGTGTTTTACTTTGAACCTTACTTTACCTAACTGTACTTCGTTTTTTTTACTACCGTCTTTCCTACATTTTTATTTTGCTGCGTTATTTATTTCTGTATAATTTCTGTATAATAAATATTTTCGTATTTTTTGGCATCTCAATATTAAATAATTATGCACAGCCTGGAGGAAGTAGCGATAACATATATATTAATGGGAAGAGCAAGTGGTCGATCTCCTACAAGATGGAGAGACCGAGTTCTAGACATGAAAAGACAGATCGCGTTGTAGAAGCAGACATAATTGACTGAGAGCCAGCGACTGCTATACTTACGTTACAGTATCAAACCTGAAAATTTTTCTGTACATGTACACTATAGTAGATGAGAAGATTTGGATATTTTGATATTTGAGTTCTGGAGATTTTGGTAGATAACAGGTAATGCATGTACAACGAAATGTGTAAGTTAAACGTAAAAATAACATACCTGATTTTTTAATATGTTTAACAGGACACTACTATACAACTATACACTCATTGTTCATTGCCAGATGCTTTATGTGGATAATTTTTTATGCTAAATGCTTTGAAGTTCTATAAATAATATAAGTCATTTACGTTATAGTATCAATTCCGAATTTTATATATTTTATTCGGGCACTACTTAACAATGTTTCCTTATATCTTCAATTTTAGTGTTTACACTTTTACATTTTTTTGTACCTGTTATCTGCCAAAATCCCCTCAACTCAAATATCATAATATCCAAAACTTCTACTATAAAGTACATCTACATAAAATATTTCAGGTTTGATATTAAAACGTAAGTCTGGCGGTCGCTGGATCCTACTCTATGAGAAGTGCGATTCAGTCATGAACACATTCACCGTAAATTAAAGAACACATTCATATTTGTGAAGTTGTAATTTTTCAGAACAAAGTTCCAACATATAAGGTCGATATATTCACGGAAACGTAGAGGGTTGCTATAGCTTAGTGGTCAGAGCAACGGCCCCGGAAAGGAGGTGACCTGGGTTTGAATCCCAGTAGTAACCTAATATTTTTTCGTGAATTAGATTTTTCTGTATGTCTTTCTAATTGATTAATTCATTTGGTTTTAAACATTCACCGTATTTCGCCGTGGCTTGTTATTTGTGTTTATTATTTTATTTTAATAAAAATAAAATAATAACAATAAAGAATTCTACCGACTTAATAGAAATGTATTATAAAAATAATTTTAATATAAACATTTTCCAAAAGCATTAAGAATAAACCGCTTACATTATTTTTAATTTTCTCAAGAAATAACAGAGCACCAGACGAGTCTATTATGGAGATCTTGATTGCGAGCTGACCAACCCAGAAAGAAAAATATTAATTCTTCCCTACAAAAAGCTCCCTCGACAGAGACGTACAAATGTTTGCAAATAAGTAATTAACAATCTAAGTGTCCGATGAAAAACCAGAATAAAAGTGAGTTATTGTAAATATATGCAATATTTCTCGTTATATTCTTTGTATAGAACTGAAATTACCTTCCACGCTTAAGAAACTGTATAATTTGAATTGATAAGATTATTTTAAACTTCTTTTTTTATTTCTCATATAAATGAAAGTGATTTTGTTGGTACAGTGATATAAATGAAAGTACAAATATACAATATAAATTAACGTTCATTGCATCTGTCATTTCCGAACCCCTATGTCACTCGTCACAACACTATCGAAGAATCGAGAACGGCCTATAACAATCTCGGGTGGTTTACAACCTTCGGGAAACGTCTAGAAACGTCTGGTTCAACCGAAAAGCAACGAGAACCTTCTTCTAGAAAGTACGAAAATATCAGCATTTTCGGGTATAAATACAAAAACACAGGTCGTGTTTGACAGTTGGTTCGGTGCGGAATCGGTGCGCAAAGCAAAGTACGCGCAAGACGACGCATAGTGTGGCTAGTCGTGCGGGAATCGAAGCGATAAATAAAGCGAATAATCGAGCGAAGTACCTTATTGGCGAAATAAATCAGAGCGATTAATACGAGCGAGAATTGGATGGAATGTTCTTGTGAATTTTAAATACGTGTTTCCCAGACAAAATAAGTGTTTATTTACGATCAGGAAAACACCGGAAATATCTATAAGTCGAGTAGATAATAAATACGCGCCAACGCACGCAGCTGGAGACAGTTTGTTGTGATAACAAGCGAGCACCACAAATAATTCAAACGGGCCAGCGATAAAGCCCCAGAGTACCCACCTGCGTGCGGAATATTTTCGAGTGACCGAATCCATGGGATACATCAGTGTTTCACAGCCAAGCGTATGATTTAAATTACGACATTGTGTTAAAATTAAGTTTGTGTCTAGTGACTTCTTGCAATCAAAAAACTTTAATCAATGATTTTGAGTGTTTTATTTATTTACAATTTTATTATGGGTCTGATTCCTCACTGAAATCTTTACTCATTATTTTCCTCAATTAAATTTTCTGCAATAAGTCTAAGAATGTGTTTTATCCATTCGATACTGACTATTATTGACCTCTTTATTAAATTGACTATTTGTAATTTTCTCATCTAATCTAGCATATTCCATCTAACCTTCTCCAACACTACATCTCGTATACTTCTAACCTACTTGTCTCCTTGCTCAGTGCTTCAGTTTTTTCCCCGAAAAGTTTAATGCTGAAGATGTAGAATTGTTAAATTGCTTTTCCCGTGTTTTAATGAAAAATATCATTATTAACGTTAAAACATTTTCAGAGGACTATTTACAATAAAATGTAATCCAACATGTAATAGATATTTGGATAAATTAAGAAAAAAGTTATATATTTATATTTGTTGAAACCTTTCTCTAAACGGTCTACATGTTCCTGGAATATGATTTTTTTTATTAATTAAAGAGAATATCACAATCAGGCTTCTGAGATATTTTCGGATCCGCTTTTCCCTAAATAAGTCGTTTTTATTAAAATATTAAAAGAAGCGTAAACTGTGTAATAAGTTTCTAAAATCCCAGTTACATATATTTTAAGAGTTTATATTTATTCAGACCGGTAGAAATCTTGACAAGAATGACGGTGTATTTTTATGCTGTGTTTTATTTAACATTATTCAAATAATGTATCGTGTTTTTATTATAACTGGACGTTCAAATAATATACTTGTGACACAAATGCTGTAATCTTATTTCCAGATACTAGTCTCCAGTATTTAATAATCGAGATGGTGATAATTTTAAATGGCTTTCTTTTAATTTAAAAAATATTTTTATTTAAGATTTGTGTAACACTTAATATTTGAGTGTTATATATCACTACTAGAGTTTCAAAAGGAGTAGTCCATCCAACTTTAGATAACTAACTTAAATACACAATTTTCTATTTCAGAATTTTTCCTTTCTGATGAACCGAATGGTGGATAATTAACAATTTGGAAACTGTTGGAATCTTAAAAAATATAATCTGAAAAGACACTTATGAATAATGTCACATTTTGAAACACTTCTCTAATCCTAAACATGTTTCCGTTAATTATCAAAAAACCCTCCCCACTAAACGGCTATTAATTATACCTGATGATGAGAGAGACTGCTCCTTACGAAACTATATAAGTGCTTAATAACTCAAATATTGTGTGTAATACACAATTCAAATAAAAATTATATTTCAAATTAAAATGTTGAGATTGTATCAAGGCCGACCTGCTCCCAAAAATTATTTAACATACTTTTAATATATTATTGAAACAATATATTATTTTTTCCTTTTTTTTACACTCGTTAATCTTCGAATGGTTTTAGAGTTTCATCGAATTAACTCAGTCGATCGTGGCATATGTGCACATAATTCGAGAAAAATAAATTCATTCACAATCTCCAAACAGCTTTAAGTGAAAACTATATCTTAAACCATTTAAATAAATAAAAAAAATGGTGCTCGTACGCTTTATGATTAAAACACGTTTAGAAGAAATTAAATTTTTCTTAAACTCTTGAAAGGTTTCGAGTATAACTTACGCGAAATCTTTTTGAAGAAGCGACCAATAATGTATTCCGTCACATTGTTAAAAATGTGTTCGCGTTATGAATTCACCAAAATAATAATTCATCGGCCCACCTTCACAAATGTCTCCTTGTGTGTGTGTTTGTTGTGTCATGTTGCGAGGGGGCAGACTTGAATGTATTGAAAATCAGAATTCAAAAGATTGATGCGGGCCTTTCCATATTTAGGATTGTGTAGCCTGGTCTCTGACGATATAATCATCGATTTTATTGTCAATGTGACAGCCTCTTCTCCAGGTTTTTACACATTGTAAGAATAACAATATTATTATTTTCTTTACAGTAAACATTTCACGAAGAAAATGCTATATTTAAAAAATATAAAATATGAATGGCAAATATTTACTGAAAAAACTAATTCATTCTTTACCACCTCCTCCTACTATAAGCTTTTCAATCATTATTCTACGTCCACCATAATAACTTTATTTAGTCTAAATACAATAATTTCATTGCCTGCCTGTCTGTAACGTCCGTAACTTGCTGGAATGACGGTAACAACTCTGATGAGGTGCGGACGCCAAAGTGTGACACCAATCAGCGCGCGGCTCAGGCAACACGCAAGGGTAGTTTCACCAAATTACACGATTCTGAAATTTTTATATTATATTATTTGAATACCTGTAGTTTAAGGTTTAAGCGAATAAAGGCAATTAAAAAAAAATCAATGGTTTTCTATTCATGCATTTAAGCTTCAAAATCCTGAAATTATTATGTCCCGTAATTTTTAGTGTATAACTAGTATTTAATAAAGTCGTATAAATAAATCGAATTACTCAATTTATTACTCAGAAAAATCTGTTAAAAGATCTATCCTTATAGAAAACTATTATTCGTATTATCGCGTGTGTGACGCGCCACCGTTCATATTACGAGTGTGTTAAAGATGCAGATAGGTACATTAAAAATACAATTATTTTACAGGTAGATATATATATATATAGACTGAGATAGTATTTTACAGATAAATCCCATATTTTAAACGATCTTTAACCAACTCTACGAGGAAACAAGCAGATATCTTATTTTCTAATAATTGTGGCTCTGAGAATGTAATTTATTAAATTAAATAAATATTGATTCCAAATCACGAATATTTTCACACTTGCCTCTTATAATAGTATGCCGCCATTTTCTGTTCAAACACTTGAATTTTGAAAGCGTCAGAAAATATGTTTACTAAATTATTATACTACACATGTTATTATTTTATAAATTATAAATACTACTATGTTTTTTACCTCGCGAACAAAGGGATATTAATTTGAAACCTGAGGCACAGATAATATTGTATTCTTCTTTTTTCTTCTTTCTTTCTCTCTTTTTTTCTCAGAACAATTTGCATGATATAAATATCTGCATGATATATCTCACGACTAAAATCGTGTTGCGGCTACAACAAGACCTTCTGGCCTAGTAACAGCAATTCGAAATGGGCAATGTTTTCTGCTACTTAAAATAATATATTCAATTTGTTAAATTATTTTATAAGACTAAAAATGCGGTTGACATATTCTCATCTCGGAGTTTGAGAATTTTTTTACCTCTTTCTTTTTAATATCTTTTCATTTGCTGCTTTGGTGTCAATAGCCCAAAGTAGACCGAGGATTTCTTCACATCAGCTCTTCATATTATAACGAGATGATTGCTCACTGTAAGCCGAAAATCGAAATATCTAGAACATTCCATAACATTCTGGGACCCCCTACAAAACTCGGGATACGTCTTTAACAATCTGGAAACGATAGAAACATTCTTGCAAACACTAGTAATGTATAGATTAGTCTCGATTGTTCGAAAAACTAACGTTTAAAAGGCGGAGCCAGTGTCACGAAGAATTGATAATTGTTTTGACGTTTATTCGACGCGAATTACCCAGCGATACAAAGGCCGTAACACCACAGTGTCGCCAACGCGTAGATTAATCGAAGCGACAGATATCGGGCGAAGCACTTGCGTGCCAAAATCAAACAGAATATTCTAGCAAGCGATTATAAAATGTTTCGCAGACGAGTAATTTATTGCGAAATAGTGTGAATTAAAGATACGTGCTTAAAATTAATTCGTGTCCAGTGTAATCGTGAATTTTTTTTTCTCACAGCCATATATTAGGTCCTTACATATGAAATTGGCGTTTTGCCGTACTGGCAAATTTGATCTCAAATATCTTCTCTTTGGTTAGGAATTCCAAATCAAAATTTATACAGCTATTTACTCATGTATTTGTGTTTTGAAAATTATAATTCATTTGTTTTTTCCTCAATTGTTTATTTCTTTGCGTCACTCAGTTTACAAAATGAAAAACTTGAAATATCGCGTTATTTACGAGTACGAGTTCCACCGTGGCACCAGTGCTGCAGAAACGGCTCGAAGGATTAATGATGTGTTTGGCGACGGTGCCGCAAAAGAAAACACAGTGCGTTTTTGGTTCCAACGTTTTCGTTCTGGAAATTTCGACCTGCAGAACAAGCCCCGTGGACGGCCGGAGACCAAAGTTGATAATGAAGAATTGAAGGCTATTGTGGAAGCGGATCCATCGCAAACCACATCCGAGTTAGCTGCAGGCTGCGGTGTTAGTGATAAAACTGTTTTAATCCACTTGAAGCAAATTGGTAAGGTGAAAAAGCTTGAAAGGTTGAAAGCCCACGAATTGAGTGAAGCAAATCAACAAACGCGCGTTGACTGCTGCGTTGCATTACTCAACCGGCACAATAATGAAGGGATTTTAAATCGAATCATTACCTGTGATGGAAAGTGGATCCTGTACGATAATCGGAAGCGCTCATCGCAATGGCTGAACCCTGCCGAACCAGCCAAACCATGCCCCAAGCGAAAATTGACTCCAAAAAAGTTACTTGTGAGCGTTTGGTGGACTAGTGCTGGTGTCGTTCACTACAGCTTTCTTAAATCTGGCCAGACGATTACGGCAGATGTCTATTGTCAGCAACTGTAAACCATGATGGAAAAGCTAGCTGCTAAACAACCGAGGCTGGTTAATCGCTCTAGGCCACTGCTGCTTCATGATAACGCTAGACCACACACGCACAACAGACGGCTACCAAATTAGAGGAGCTTCAATTGGAATGTCTAAGACATCCACCGTACTCTCCGGACCTTGCCCCAACAGATTACCATTTTTTTCGAAATTTGGATAACTTCTTGCAAAGGAAAAAATTCAACTCCGATGGGGCAGTCCAAACCGCCTTCAAAGATTTTATTGATTCCCGTCCGAATGGTTTTTTTAGTAAAGGGATCGATGAACTACCTATGAGATGGCAAAAGTGCATAGATAGCAATGGTACATACTTTGATTAAATAAATATATTATAATAAAAAAAAATCGGGTTTATGTTCCTCCCATACTAAACGCCAATTTCATATGTAAGGACCTAATAATAAATAAGTATTGAAAAAAAAACAATTATTGATGTACAGAGCCTTGGACCAATTACAGAGAAACACATACATATATACAAGAATCTTATACCAGGCTCGATACAAAAATAAGAAAAAACAATATGTCAAATCGTGAGTTTGTGTGAGTGTGTGTATTTGTGTGTCCGTGCGTGAATGTGTTTTATGGAATGTGGATGTGGTTTTTGGAAGAAAAATGTCATCGCGTTTATGCGTAAGGGATTTTGTAAACTGCTCAAAACTTAAATATAAAATATAGAGATCTGCAAAGGCTCTGAACTCTGTTAATAATACAGTTTCTTAAGATAATTAATAAATCGATAGTTAATTTCCAGTCTTTTCATTTGCCTCTCATAGCTACTTCCAAGTTTCAAGAGACAATATATTTTACAGCTTCTTCTGGCGATCTATCGGACATTTACTTTTTCCAAAAATCCGTCGGACTAATCTTACTACTGTCATTCTGATTACATGTCCAAACCAGACCTTCTGCGATCTCTCCATGAAAATAAGCAGGCGTTTTTTCTGGAGCTTCTCATTCTCACACATATAATACAAAATTTTTGTTTGACAAGTAAATAATGTTTTTTTTTAATATTATTCATTATTTCAAAAATATTAATAATGCTTTGTACGATATTGTGATATCAATAGTACGAAATTTCCATTGTCAGTTTCAAAAATTAATCAAATCGTATATATTTTTTTTAAGAAATGGGATGTATCTACATATCATTTTTAAATACATTTAGATATTAGTGATTATTATATATAATTTGTGAAAAAATATTATTTAACATTAGAGTAATTTTAAGGCGAGATACATCGATATTTTTTTACTTAGCTTATTCTTATTTTATTTTGATGGCAAGTTTATTTTTGGCATTTAGGTTCTTGCTAAGAATGTGCATTTGATTGAAAATGTGTCAAACTCGAAAGCATTCACGGCGACGTATCATCTATATTACAATTGCTTTAAAAATGCAGTATACTGTGCGTGGTTTGCTATTACTATTTTAAAAAAATAACCAAGTGAGTGACAGTTATATAACAATATAATAGCCACGTAATGGTCACTCTTGACCGTGCAGCGGCCAGTTCAGTCGATAGCCAACTACAGACACCAATCGCGCAGTGGTCATACAGCCGCTCGCAGGGTCTATCAGCAATCTACTATTACTTAACTGCTGTCGCCGATTGGTTAACTGCTAGTACGAAATATATTGACGAGCGAAGTACACCGTCGAAAAATTTTTGTAGTATAGAGGGCTGTGCATATAAATTTCTGGTCATATAAGTGCTGCCATGTAATTTTCCGTCATACAAATATTGACGTACAGAATTCTATACAGCTTATCAATGGCGCAACAGCCTATTGTGGCGTTCCTCAAGTAACGTTCACACAATTCCGTACACGCCATGCGCTTGTATTATTTTTTTGAAAATATCTTATTTTGATCGAGATAAGTGGCGCATATTAAAAAAAAACTAATCCATTGATACCAGTAAATTCTTCCTGATCCTGAATACATGTGTTTCGTATCTCAGATAGTATAGTGCACAGGTATAATTTACTGGTATCAACGGATTAAGGACAGATGGAAAATTTCTTGGAATTTTATTGACACACGCATATAATGTTATCGCTTATCGTAGTGAGGCTATTTCTGTGAAAAAAATGTTTTCTGCTTTTTGTAATCAATATTGAATATATGTATAAAAAGAAACCAGTATTTCCCTATCCGCCAAGTTTTCTCCACAACCAGCCATAGCCACCCATCGGTGGTTATGGTGGTGGATAGCCCTTGGTGTCACATCGAAAATATGCGAGTTTGGCTGTGCGTGGGTGGGAGTAGGTGACGAAAATGTGCTTTCTAGCATATCCGCCGCAAATGCTTCAGATTGTTTCAAACTAGGCGCGCCGACTGTATCGGTGAGTCTAGAAGGTTCCGGAAAAACCTGCTCTAGAAAGTTCTGGAAGGAGAAGGTTCTAGAAAATTCCCGAAAGTTCTAAACTGAGTGGCGGAACGTGTCGGTGTGTTCCTGCACATTAGATAAATTTCTTGAAAGTTCTGGAAGGAGAATGTTCTAGAAGGTTCGTGAAAGTTCTATGACGATCCAAACAGTGTACTAAAAATATATGCATGCGAAGCCGCGCAGGCACAGCTAGTTGTTTATAAAAGCGTGATTTTTTTTAAATATAGTAGTTTTTACCTCTTTAGTACTCGTCACACTAAATCTTGTGGTAAATTCAAATAGCGTCGCAGACATATTTATTTTAAGAATACTATTAACCTCAAAACTCAAAAGTCATTTTTATAATAAAACAAACTGACGGATGTCATCAGCAAGTACACTGTCCGATAAAATAACGCATCAGCATTTTACTTTTTTTTTAATAATTAAACCGATATTGTATAAATTAATAAAGTTTAAAATAAAATAATTATAGGTAATGTGCTCACATACAATTATTACCTGTGCAATACCTAATTGACGATGACATAGCAAAAAACCAAGCTCAATGGAAAAAGCAATCAAGGAAGGCCGAGCCAAGTGGGTATGATACTGGCTTCTCACACCGAGGGTTCTGGGTTCGATTCGCGATGAGGTCACAATTCATTTATGTGATTTTACTTAAGCCTGGGTGTTTTGTGATGTGTTTTGCTTCTGTAATTGGGCCTCATGGACTGTTAAAGCGTAATTAAAAAATAAATTTAAAACAATGAGACTAACGATCTAAGAAGAAGAATAAACAATAAACAATAATCAATATAATAATAATTAAATAATTATTGTGTTGTCATCCAGAATACGTCTTCCTGCCAAATATCAGAGCGATTATTGGTCAGGAAGTGGGTCAATATTACATTATTACAATTACAACATTTTGTGGCTGACAGACCACTGAAGTTAAAAAAAATAATAATCACCAGACACGAGAGTCCTGTTATGGATAAAAAATATGGAGTTCCTTACAGTCTTCTTCTTCTTCTTCAGCCTTCATCTCTCCACTGCTGGATATAGGCCTCTTCCATACAATAAATACGTACAATAAATAACGTCAGTTTACAAAAAAAATTTAATATCCAAAATAAATACCGTTTTTCAAAACAAAAAACTAATATTTAACATAAAGTCATCATTACCCTGAGTCGTTATTAACACACTACTGGATAAAGGCCTCACAATAATAAAAAACAAATAATATTTAATATAAAATAAGATATTTTGCGTCTCATCACACTTCACTCGCCGTGTAGAATCACCCGTACACCGTCTTTGTTTTAGTGTGACAATACGAGAACAAACTCACACAACAATTCCCTCGTACCCAGGCTGCACAGACTGGGCAACAAATATGCAAGCATTGCCGTTGTGCCCTGTATATTATAAGGGCACACTGACGAACGCTCGATCACGGCGCGGCGGTCAGCATCATAGCGCAGCGCAGCACAGCGCAATAGAACTAGATATTCTAATACTGTATAGTTCAGTTCAATATAGTTACAGAATATAATATAGTAAAGTATTTAATTCCTCTATTCTCAGAATAATAATATCGTTATATAAATATATTTTTATTCCCTTTGTATTAAGTCGTGGCGTCTGCTTGCTTGCCGGCTTGTCGTCGAAAAAACTTTGGATCGATTTTTAACCCTTTTCCCGTGATCCAATCGAGCTGAAACTTTTCAAGTAGACTGACTCATGGCGACGATCAAAAAGGTTTATCAAATTTTCATTAAAAAATTAATAATTATCGTATAATTTCGGATTTTTAGAAATTTTAAAGGTTTTTTCAAATTGGAATTACTACAAAAGTTTGATTACTAGCAACGGCGCGGCGGCCCGATACCGTCGCGGAATATTTTCTAAATTTTAATTACTTCGTCGGTATACATAATAGGTACTTCACTACAAATTTTGAAAATCTAAATTGACTGACAGATGTTCTTGAATAGAATTTAATCTTCAAAGCATGAAGTATCTTGTCAAAACTCAAAACATCTGACATTTTAGAAATATATTAAATTACTGTTTAGTGTATTGTTATATTTTTAATTCGTCTGTAATTGTTGTTATATTTTACAAAGAAAGGGAGTAAAATAAAAATTTGGTTTTTATCGGTTAGTTTTTTTATTATTTTTTAATCACTTTCTTACTTTGTATCTACTGTTTACATATTGTATTTCTTACTTATTTCTTTCTTTCTAACTACTTTCTACATATTACTTACTGTATTTTCTTGTGACTTTTGTATTTATATTGTTAATATCATATCATTTTTGTCATGTTATTTCTATGTAGTAAGATAGTTATAATGTAAAAGCCTAAATTATAAAATAAAATAACTAAAAAAATACTATTATCAAATTTATGTTTCCAATGTTATTTAATGCTATTCCGATATAGGAAATTAATATGAAAGGTAAGTGAAAATCTCGCGTTTCACACGTCAAATACAGAAATATTTCACCTGTCATTACAGAAGAGGCATTCATTTGTGAAACCTAATATCCGATCGTCCAAAGAAAATAGCACATAAGTCATAAATCATTTCGGAATAGGTAAAATAAAAGTGTGTTCGCTTACACGACTGTTTTCAGGTATGGCGGTATATTTTTGATTATCCGTGGCGGTCGTGAAATAATTGACCTGATTGAGTCTTCACAAAACAAGTGAATAAAGAATAAAATTAACGACATGCTCCCATGTCGGCCCTACATTTTCGCCACCCATTTTTGGCATTTTTTAATGCTAAAGTGGCCGTACTCCTTGTACCGCTGACATGGGAATGCGAGCGAGACGGGGGGGCATCCACACAAACTGCCTCCAAGGCGCAGGGACAATTGACAATTGGAACATACTTTTTATCCATTAAGTGGGAATTATAAGATACATATGTACAAGAATAGTTAACAGCGAGAAGTTGAAGGAATGGTACATGAATGTGAGAGGCTATTTGTCTAAAATACTGCATATATTGCACATCTACACTCTTTGAATCCCTGGCATAATTATGTTGCACGTCCATTTTATCGAACCGATTTTTTTAAAATCAACGTCATCCTGAGAAACCCTGATTTATAGAATGTAACACGACGACGTTCCGACGCCTAATGTCTAAGTTGAGCCAATAAATTTGAAATTGGAATATTTTTTCATACTAATATTGATGAATCTCGAAGTTATGTATTACATTTAATGTTGAAATCAATAATGATGAAATTCAAACCGTATATATAATATATTTAAAATGTATATTCATCCATATATTGAAAGTTTCATAGCTCTAACTAATCTAGAACTTGGTGATAAATCAATTATAAGATTCCACCACAACAAAAACAAACAGACAAAGAGAGTTAAATAAAACCATGTAAAAAGATAAAAAATTGAAAAAAATAGGACAGGACAACCCCTGGGGGAAAACGGCATGATGTTAAGTTAGTAAGTAGTTCAAAACATTGAAAATATACGTAATTTACAATTTTACGTTGTGTGCCATATCACTTTCATCAAAAAATAATAAACTGAATCTAAGCGCGCCTAAATAATAATTTGCTAACAATTAAGTCGTGGTTTATGAAGTGTTCGTAATTTTCATTTCTCCAGACTTATCTTTTACAAATAAACATATATATTTTCTACACATATTACAAATTATTTTGTCAGAGGTTTGCGGCAATGAGAGATAAATGAAACACTTGAAATTCATTAAATTTTTATTTTATGCAGAAAGTCACTGGAAACAAACCTGATTGAAATCGCTATTATAAATGTGCAATAATTGTCACTATCGTGGGACATTCACTTGTCTGTGGGATACTTTATTCATTTGCACGTCTGTGATCGAACTTGTTCACTATCGAACACCCGTTAGGTACTCATGTATATATTTTTTCGCTGTTCGCTTATAATTCGCACTCACTGTTATGGTCTCGGCGGACTGTCATAATAAAACTGTCGGCGTAATGGCGTCTTCCTGGTTGTATACCGTTTGGGGTTTCCAGACGTTTCGCGAATTTCCCACGGTTTATTCTATAGCCTTTTAGTAATTTCCAATTTACTGTAAAACGTCCAGTGAGTGCTGGAAAATCTTCTATTCTGTTTCCATAGTCTCGTTACTATATTATTTACAGTGGAAATTTGTTTTTACATTTTAATTTATTTTTTAATTCAGTTGATCCGCAACATGGTTAATTCTACCCGGATAATAGAGAATCAACTATATCAGATTACTTGAAGGTAAACATGGCGAATAGTATCTGATGTAATGTAGGTAATTGATTTGAACTTCCTCCAATGATGCTTAAGTAAGGATACAATTGATTAAGTGAAGATACAGTTCCTTCAATAAATAAGTTTGGTACATGTTAAAAATCAATAATGCTTATTACATAAAGTTAATAACATCTTACAAATTCGGTAGGTATGATTTTTTTTACAATTAAAGATCGAACATATACAATTAATTATATTTAGGAAGTAATGATGTTAACTGACTGTTCACAATTTTTATTTTGTTTAAATCAGTTGGAGTATTACATTAAAAATAAAGAAAATAAAAAGAAACAATAATTGTTTATGTATTTCGCTTGATTTTTGGTCTAGTTGTTAAGACACTCCCCCAGTAAATCTAATTACAGATGATCAGCAAGATTGTTTTATTTTCATAACAAAGGCCTTTAGCCTTAGTTTGAAAGAAATAAGAATTTTTATGTGACATGTTTTCCGTACATCTCAACTTATTTATGAAAAAAAAAAAAATTTCAAGTAATATAATTTTTTAATCGCACTGCATGACTTCAAATCATTATTATTGGTATTGTTGAAAACAAGATACGGCTTGTACTAATATTATTGAAGACGAAGCAGTGTTTTGTGATTACTGATAAACATTTCTGAAAGGCATTGAAAAGAATTCATAAAAGGCTACAACTGAAGATCTTTTATGACAGGCTATTATTAAAAGAATTTCTACCCTTCAAGTGAAGAGAAACAAGAAATATTATCCTTTTTTACATCCTTATCCGTTTGGTACAGTGCATTTTGTTTACAAAAAGATGATTCTTTAAAATCAATTTATTGGATGCATCACTTTAAGCAAGTGTTGCTATAATTATTATATTGATAAATATGATCCTTTATTTTGGGGAATATGAAAAATCTTTGGGCTTTCAAATTGACAAAAGCTTTTATTTCGTGAGAATATCGATTGAATATCTGACATGTAGGCTTTTAGTATTTACAATGTGTGTATCCAAAGCTTTTCACTTTCGCCGTTATTAAACTACCCAATGTATTATGCTTACGTGTGAAGTCATCCTAAATTTTCCCAATAATCCGGCACCCCTAATACATTATTTATGGTACCCGAATTGAAGACGCAATGAAATAATTTATCTGAATCTCTGAATCAAATTTATGTTCAAAATTTGATTATTATTTCATTAAAAATAATTTCATAAAATAATGACATACTTAATGGAGAAAAATATAAACCATTTTATTTTAGAAGGCAAGTTTTCATTAACCAATGTCGTTTTTATAGAAAAGTTAATTTTTCTGAAATTTTGAATTACACTTAACGACAAATTTGATGATTACTTCAATCTCTTTTTCATTGAAGGAAATAAATATGTTAAATATGGAGAACTAGCTGTAACCCGTCAAAAATGACGGTACTTTTACATGCCGCTTCCTAAAGAATAAGTATTTACTTATTTATTGCCAAACACCCATGAAATTGTAATAACGACTTTGAAAATATTTGATCATTTTTTTTTATATTTCCCCTGCCGGCAATTGATGGTATTATTTCAAAGCCTCATGGTAATGCTGGGTCGAACATGGTTCGCGTCTTTGCTTATAAATGTACTGTACTGGACAGATAGACAGACAGACAGACGGACGGACGAACGAACGGAAAAGTTATTTGATATTCATCCTTTCATATCCAAGCTTGCCGTGGGAGTGTATCTATAATGAGCATTTAGGGTTCACAATTCTGTAATATAATAATAATAGAAAGCTATAAAAAAATTTTCTTCAATAAAAAATATATAAGTAAACAAACATGTTTCCAATCCGTTGTTCTCGACGCGTGAACTATCAAATAACGGATAAGGTAAACATATCTGTTTACGACGACTGGATGCTGTAATGTCGATTGAATGTACATTTATTGAATATATTCAGTTGACGGCAGCACCTATTCATCGTTTTGCTTTTACCGGTGTGTAAAAAGGAATCACTAACACCGTGTATACTCTACCAAACTGTTTTGATATCAGATTTTTCCGTATTTGATCTGGAAGCTTTAAAAGCTCATTTGAGGCGACTCGTCTCCAGAACTTGTGGAACCAGTGTTGTATAATTCATATGTTTATTGTAGTCTCATCGTATGCTCTGTTTACGTTGCGAGTTGTGGCCGCCGTACAAGTTTAACTTCATATCGGGCAATAAATACGGCACTCGATTATATCTACTACCGATTATATGTACTACCGATAATAGCAACATTTTATGCAACACTGCGCAAGTAAGAAAAATACGGAATTACATATGCACTACTTTCACGAATACGTACACGAATAATTCAACAAGGTAATAAATAATACACCAATGTTTTTTTTTGCTAAGATATTTAATAATTAAAATTTACCACCGGCAAATTTTTGTTCAAAAATCACACCATTTTGTACATTCTCAGCGGTCAAAAATAAATATCACTTTTTTCACGCTAACGAGAGGTCATGTTATTAGATTTAATTTGAAATTATTTTATAAGAGTTAGCACTTTTACACACAACGGGGAAAAAATGGAACGAACAATACGTATTACAAAACTAAAAAACAAAATTAGATGAAAGAACTCAAGTTATGCTGTGAAACAAGTAACATTTGTTAACTTAAGAACTCAACAAATCCACTAATGTTAGGGGAATCTCTGATAATAGAGTGCGTAGGTGTGTTCGGATACACGGTGCACAGCCAAACCGTAATTTGTATTGCGTTTAGTTATAAATAGTTTGATATTCGGCGAATACGAATATTCGGTAAATATCTACTATTCGGCGAATATGAGTATTCGTATTCATACTCGTTACATCACTAGTTTTAATATAGTAGGTATAAAGTATGTAATATTATACTTAAAATATTACAAACCGTTATGGACATCAACACACATTCAATTTAGACAAGAAATCATTTCTCATATTTAAATTTGGGGGTTTTGTTATTGTGATATTTTTAAGTCTTAATACTGGTGGTACTCTCAAGTGGGTTCTAAATTTTGATTTAAATCTCGAATAATCCACTTCTACTTATAAGGTGCTTGGATTAAAAAAATGAATCCCCTCGATATGTGAAATAATGATTGACTGTACTAGTCCTGAACCCGGGGTCTGCAATGTTTGCAGCTGACCTTGATCTGTCACTAAAACAGCTGTGTATTTTGTGGATTTGGGATAGAGCACATTTCACAGTTCTGTTATTGTAATTATTGAAAGGTTCTTCAAAATGACTTTTGTACCTAGTCGCTGCACCTTTTCCATGGATGGAATATTATATTTAAAGACCCCACTTCATCCAACTATTAAAAAACAGTCTTCAACATGTTTGTTGTTAGGGTTTTTATAAGATATATATATATTTTTAATTTAAAAACATACAGTACAAGGTAATAAAAACTACATATCGACAAAATGTTTATTAAGAATAACCAGTGAAGTTTCATCGAAGCTGGTAAAACAAAGAAAAAATGATTAACCTATAAATAACAAAATGTATAAATATAAACCTCTGGAAAAATAACAAAAAATAAGACAATTAGATAAAGAACTATAAAACAATCAATAAACAATAAAAATTTTAAAAAATAAGTCCGTATTATAAATTAAGTGATAATAATATTATATAAAATAACGATAGAGCAAAAAAAGGGCAAATGAAAATAAATACGAACCATATGGGAAAGATTATAACAAAAAAATGTGATGAATGTTTAATTATAATTTTTATTATAATTAAACATTCATAAATAAAGATAATGCATAAAAGGGAAAGGATGGGAAGAGGAAAGTAATGGTATTTAATTAAAGACGTTTTAAATTTATTTCAATAATCGTAAATGACATAAGGAAGTTTCATTTTAAAGAGAAGCAAATTGTCGATAAGAATGTCTGAATTAGAATTTCAGAGATTATATTTTGAAATAAAACACAAATCACTTTGTTTTCACCACTTTATTAGATTATACAATCTACATTGTTCTAATCTAATAAAGTGGTGAAAACGAAGTGATTTTTATTTTATTTTAATAATAATGTCACCACAAAGTTCAAGCCTTCATTCCGAAGAAAAATTATTCTTCGAACAATTTATATTTTGAAATGGAACGAGTTACAAAACAGTTTTTTAAATGGTTAGTCATGCAAAAGTTTGGGTAAAATAAATAATTTAAACGCGTTGAGTATGAGTATACAAATATCACTTAGATATGTAAATAATATCAATCGATATATCAATGATATAAATAGATTTTTCAATTTTCTGAACCTCTATACAATTTTCTCTTTCCACTTTAAATTATCGTCAACTATAACTCCCACGCGCTTGATAAATCAATATATTTTAAATGTGATTCCTGAAAATATTATTGTATCGCTAGATAAAATTATATTTCATCCTGGACGACGACAAGTTCTTCCCGCCAGCAGTTTACAGAGCGCTATTTAGTTTCTATTGTGAGGAGAGTGACACATTTTCAAAGGAGAGAATCGTATGAAATGTTGTTAGCGCGAGTCGCCGGTGACCACTGGCTTTAGAGATAACGCCGGCTCTATATAAACATTGTATTCTTAGGTTACAATTTATTTTCAACTTAACACGTTGGAGGGCATCGACGTGTCAACTGTTTGTCAGTTGAACAATACCGGCCAGCCACGTCAGAATGCTTTTGTCAGATGGAAAACATGTTGATCGTTTTGAGATGTTGAAGAATTGCGTTAAAAGAGTTCTCTTAAGGATGAAAGTTATCTCTACTTTATTTTATTTTATGTATATATCTCAGCTCTTTGATGACTTGATTTGTTTAATTTACTTTCTATGATGATGAATGTTTTGCGGTTGCGTCTTGTGTGCATATTCCCCCAGTGAACCCGAATGGATTCTCATGTATTGTAGAATTGACTTTTGTGATTGAGTTTAGTCTCTTTCGACTGCTTATTCTATATACTGTATTATTATTTAAGATTTTTGATATATTAGATAATTAGTGTATTACCATTCTCATTGTTTATTAAATTAGGTTACACTACTTATATGATTGTAAGTGATTATCCCTCACCACACACAATAATCATAATTCTTTTTGGTGCGGTATAACATATAAAAAAAATTTGAATTGTTAACATTTTAAAGATATCATTATAATAAAATATTACATATGTACCTATATTATCAATTAAATAAATAAATAAAAAAAATAAAAAATAGTAATTTATTCACTTGATACACGTAAAGCAGACGGATTCAAAAAAAATATTTTTATATTTTGATTAAGTGAAAAGTTCTTTATTTTTGCTCAATTCGATGGTTTTTGATTTCAAAAAAATACAACAATTCACTATATACAGTACCTACTGTAGATGATAATACGTCATTTGCTCCAGTCGCTTTAGCCCAGGAGATGTCTTACGCAAACTGATAGATGACATAAGAACTTCCATGTCATATTCTAATTTTCATGAACGGGTATATACTCACATGAAAAGTCACATGTCTCAAGCTCACAAGTCACAAGTCTCACATGAATTTTACAATTTCCTGTGGTTTACCGTAGGAACTTATGTCATAATATTTCTTTTGAGGGCCTCGAATCGACAATTTTTTCTCAAGTAATAGCTTAAGTAAAGCGAAAAATAATCAGTTTCTACGGAGTTTTTAAAAATCCTTACTGCCACGTCTTTCTTATTGAAAAGAAAGTATCAATTAATATTGCACCATGGGCCAGAAGAGGCCCCACCCCTGGGGCTAAAAGTTTTCTAATTTCCCGACGTCGAATCTTATCGAAGGGGAAATCGAGACAAAAACCAGTGTTTGGTTTAATTAAAATTACAAAAATAATTAATAAAATGTTATATATGTAAACGTTGAATATTATATTACATGTAATAGACACTTTAATTTTTTTTACCGTGAAAATTGCGAAGACATTCTGGGAAAAAAGACGATTAAGTTAGTGTAGATCTGACGTATGAATGGATTAGGCAAGACATTAGATTAGTGAAAAGACGAGCTCTAAAGATTAATGAGAATCCGTCACACATTTATTCATTCAAATTAAACTCACTCTAATCACTATTAAAGTAGTCCCTTTAGAAATGCACACACTTATCCTAGTGATCCCGCCATTTTTGGAAACACTAGAATGCATATTTTGGAATATTGTTTAGCTGAGCCGTCGCGCTCCGTATAATGTATTTTTTTGATTTAATTCGAGTCCCTTGTAGCTTGGAGAATAGTAACTATTCTATTAAATTATTAAAAATCACACAATCATATCGGGAGAGTCGAAGCCTGACAAACCAAAAATTGTGTTTTTGGCCAAGAAATCCTGAATCAGATGCAAAGAATGAACGGATGCATGTGCACACGTAATGAATCTACTTCATGCCATCTGATTGAGACAACTATGTGTCTTATAATCTACTTCATGCCATCTGATTGAGACAACTATGTGTCATTACTGACAATAAATAAGAATTAATATAGGTAATTTAAATAGCAGCGAAGCAACAATATTACAGAATTTTTGTGATTTTACATATATTAACCTATGTGAATAAATCACAGATAAATCGACAGATGTCTAGAAATTGCAGCATTTTTAAATTTTCATAATAATATGTAGATAAATATTGTAAAAAATAAATAATTTTCATTCATAAACGTAATTAATTTTATCGTACACACCTACTTCAGTGTTACTAAATTTTGAAGATGAACTTCCTCTCCTTTTCTTTTTCCGCATTCTTTCCCATCATTTAGAGACTCAACTATCCTAGTCAAAATTCAGATTTTCATTTTGATATCTATGTAACTTTTTCCATGACATCTTTCGTCAACTTCAATATTTAGAAGTGCTGTCAGCAAGTGATTATCATCAGTTCTATTAACATGACTGTATCACCTCAATCTTTTTTCAACTGCAGGTATAAGAGCATCCTTGAAACTGTCTCGAACTCATGAATTTTTATATTGTTTTCAATAACGTCAGTTGAAATTTTAATTATTATTCAGATATTCAATATTAAATCGACGTACATATTATGCAAGAAAATTATATTATCATTATATGTAGAATATAGTATCAAATCCTTAGAAAATTGTACATAGATTTAAATAATGAAATGAAGAAAAATACATATCTTGGACCTTACTGTCCAGTATTTTAAACAATATATTAAAGGAAACACATTCTAATTGTGGAGTTGCAATTTCAGATCAAAGTTCTGTGAATTATTAAATAATTTTTATTAATCAATTAGAAAAGACATACAGAAAAAATCAAATTAACGAAAAAATATTTTAAATGCCACCGGGACTCGAACCACGGACCTCCAATTCTATACGGGAATGGCGCGTTATCCAATTTCGCCATGGTAAGTTAACGAATTTTTTTTTTAATTTTTTAGAAATTGGATAACGCGCCATTCCCGGATAGAATTGGAGGTCTGTGGTTCGAGTCCCGGTGGCATTTGAAATATTTTTTCGTTAATTTTATTTTTTCTGTATATCTTTTCTAATTGATTAATAAAAATTGTTAAGTATTTTTTTATAAAAGCCTCAGACAAAATATCACGGTGAGATTAAACGTTTGTTAATAATAATTTAGAGGGCAACAACAATATAAGTATGCAGAGGGTCAACTTCAAAATTCGAGAATTTTCGTTTTTGTTCGATTAGGAAACATCGCTGTGGTAGCATCCCGCTTTCGACGTAATTATTATTCTCCACCCTACGCTGACATTAAGCATACGTGGGGAATAGGGGTTGTAGTGGTAACCGAGTTAACTGCCATCATCAAGAATTGCGTTGTTTACCCCAATTTAACAACCTTTCTAATTTGTTTTGGCTCGCTGGAGTGGAGTTTTACCAGATTTCCGAAGCGGACGGCTGTTGACCGAAAAGTTTACCAATAATTGATTGTGTTTTATATTTATTCGTTTATTGGATGAGGATTTCGATGAAATAAATGTTATTTTATCAAAACATTTGTTCGGATGTTTAGTTTTTTATTGTTGTGTTCGAAATTCGGTACCCAGATATAAAAAACTTTTCAATATAAATATTGGCTTAAAAAATTGTAATCAACCATTCGTTGAGCAAGAGAATTAATTATTATAACTTTTTTACTTGACCATGTCCATATTAATTTATGCGGATAGAAACATCACTACATTAGGAGAAAAATATATAAACTTTGATCAGTATTGGAGGATTGGCGAGTAATGGCAGGTGGTAGAGATCAATAGGGGAAAACTCCACCAAGAGTTGTAGAGCCAAAAGTGATGATGACGACGATGATAATACAATAACAAATTCGAAGACAAAAGTTATTTTTCTTCTTGTGCCCTATCCATTCAGCGGTCTTTACCTATCGTGTGGGCCAGCGCTTCCCAACCTTTTTTGACTCGCGTACCACTTGGTGGTACATCACCCTTAATTGTAGCACTTGGTAAAAATGATTGTATATCGAGAAATTTGTTATTCTATTTACATTCTAAATTTTATAGGGTGACATTTCCCAGAACTCAATTTATTTAAGTTTAAAGAAAAAATACCGAAGTTGTTATTTTTCCGATTAAAATGAGACATTCGAACTTGATATACCACAATGTTTTTTTTTTTAAATAAAAGGTGCCGAAGCTCATTTCTTGTCGAAATTCAAAACCAGGACATTTAAAGAAGTATTTTTTAAACAAATTTTTATTAATAAAAAATTAAATAGAATTAAATTAAATTATTTGTATAAAAAAATGAAATGCGCCGCAGGCAATTTTTTTACAAAAATTACCGATGTTAATAGAAAATATATGTATATAAAATTAATTAAACGCGGTAATGTAAAAATTCTTCTGATGAAATTTTTGTTTTTAATATAATAATATTAATGAAATTGTATTTAAATTTATTTTAAATGATATTTTATGACTGATTTTTTTTACTTTCTATGTCGGCCATTACAGATTATTTTTCGCGTACCACCAACTACCCACTCGCGTACCACAGGTTGGGAACCGCTGATCCCGCAATAGTTCTGCAGTAAACTGACCAAACTACTGTCTTAGGTTTTTCAGCCTTGACGTTCTCCTTCTTCCAGGGCCTCGATTTCCTGCTTCCTCTTTCCCTTCCATTCCATAAAATAATATTGAAAGCACATATCGTCTGGTTACCGGGTAATAAAGCAGAAACGTGAAATGGCTGTAGCCGAGAATCTGATGACACGAGGTTAAAAGGTGGACTAAAAGGACGATTGAGTAAAGACGTCGGATTAGAATGGAAACGTGGGTAGATCAAAGGCCCGCTGGACCTAGGACGTAGGGTAGAAGCTGGCATACAGTGGGTCTATTCCGACTACAGAGGAGCTCGAAAGGAGTAAGGAATGCCACACTTCCTATATATATATATATATATTTTTTTTTTTTAAATAGAGATGCGAACACGGAATACGTGTCACATCAATATTCTTACTATTTTCAAACTAAGCTAAACGCTTGTGCTATGAAAATAGGACTAACTTGCTAGTCTGGGCTGAGATTCGAACCCGCGACCTTTGGATCACGAGGCGAGTGTCCCAACCAGAAGACCAACAAGCTACTATATATATACGCATAGATACCCAAAATGATTACTCAAACTTGGTAGCTTAGATTAATATATTTAATCTAATATGCGTATTCTGGATTTATCAGCAAAATTTTAATTTGGTTTATTCCACAGACCACAAAAATATATAGATAGGTATACAGATATCTGGTTCCACGGCTGGCTGCAATACGTTTAACTTATTTAAAAAAATTACTAGGAGCTTGTAAATTTTGAAACAGTTCAAACTAAATACTCTTAAAAAGTATAATGTCTTAGTAAATATGTCGAATATACAATTGTACAGAGTTGAACTAAATCCCTTATATAGGCCAGGGGAACGGGGCACGGTGGAAGTATGTCCCTTCTTGGATATATTTAAAACACATTTATAATCCTGTTTAAGTATTTACTCTTGCAGAATAAAATCCCTTAGTAAACAAAACAATTTTTTTAAACGTAATTTTTTAATAAAGCACGACTTATTTTCTAAGACATATTCAAGATATATTTTCTAAGACATATTTAGTTTGACCTTTTCATAATCGTTTCAAAACTTACAAGCTTTAAACAAGTTAAATCGAGTGGAATCAATCGTGGGATCAAAACGTTAGGTAATATCCGTTAGTTCATTTCTATATATTTTGGTGATCTGTTTTTTATGGACGTTTTTAGACTCTTAGAATATTTTAAAAACAATTTTTACTGTGAAAAATACGTTAATTATGCAAGAATAAATTCTTTAACTGCATTATAAATATGTATTAAATATACGCGAGGGGTTTGATTTTATACTTTATCGTTCGTTTAATTCTCATGATGTTTATTCCATTTATAAATAAATTATCTATGCAGAGGTATTTGCCACAATTAACAACAATTGAACAAATCAACATCACTATTCCTGCTAGAATAACAGCCTCAAATCAACACACGATATTGTGGTCCTGCGCCACGGATGAAGGGACAATAAACAAGCTATCGGGAGCAAACTCATGATGTATTCCTAAAATCACATCTCGCTTTATGAAAATTAATTTCGTGATTCAATGCAGTATTGTAATGATTTCATCCGCATGGCCATAAAATATTGTATTTACGTTTTACTAGGTAAACTATTTATACACTTGTTTAAAAAGAATATGAGAATTAGCCCCATGTAACATATTGTTGTATCTGGAATTTGACACGAATAATAAAACACGCTAAATATAAATATAGAGTGAGAACAAGAAGCATAACTTTTATTTTAACATAATATATTTGTAAAAAAATCGAAATTAAATATGTATTGGCAGAATATTACGAAATATTAAATTCTGAATAATACGTTAATTATTGCAATAGGAATATTATGAGATATGTCTTTATTTCGGAATATTTTCAAAATATATGCTTAGGAAAAGGTCATGTTTCTAAGAATATTTTTTATATGAAAGTATGTTCTAAGAACATTATTACTGGATTTGGTCCCCAGAGGGATGATTAAATAATTAATAAATATTAAAATAAAATTCTAATTTGAAAAAAAAAATATAGAGTTATCATTACCAGTTGCGAAATTTATGTATACTAACTTGTTCATGAGAAAAAAATGACAATAGATATCTCTAGCAGGGGCCAGTGCAATATACGAAATTTTCTTGATTCGAAACTATATATAGAATATTAAAAAAATTGATAATGTGTGGATGTTCTTACTATGGAATTGGTGTAGAGTGATTACTTAAGCCAGCTCATATAAGAAATAGACTTTTATCCACTTTTCTCATATATAAATAGCTTCGTCTCTGTGAGACTTCTATAATTTATCCTTAATTAGTCGTGCTTCTTGTTCTCACTGCACGTCCCTGCTTAGTATTCCCTAAATATCAAATCTAAGTAAATTTACAATAACTGATAAATATTAACCTTTTCTTAAATTTTAATAAAGCAAAATTTTAATAAAAATGTTTTCATACATGGCCTCATGAACGGAATCAACACAATATTAGAACGAATTGCTACATAGAAATTGATGAAACTGCTCTTTACTCCAGGGAATGACGAACAAGCAGTTCCGTTGAAAAGAGACACCGGGGACCGCTTGCTGACTAGTGAAATAACTTTCATACGGTTTTCATGGGTCAAAGAGATTCATTTATACTTCGTAAATATGAAAAATTTCAATTACTTTTTCCACTGGACGTGGGATTTAATTAATGTACCTATATATTTAAAAAATATATATAAAAAATTAACCTATAAAACATAGTTTTAACTATAAATCCTTTATACGCGAGGTGATAGTTTCCATTTCACTGTAGGTACTTTTGTTTTCTTGTATCGAGATTCATTTGAATCATATTGGTATTCAATTAATTTTAAGCTAATCAAGTCATTTCATTCATTATCTTGAAGCAGGGAAAATCGCTGCCGAAACATGTTGAATTTTTACTTCCTTTTTTTAACTCGTGGCATCTGCTTGTCTGCTTGTCTGACGAAAAAACTTTGGATCGATTTTTAACCCTTTTCCCGTGATCCAATCGAGCTGAAACTTTGCAAGTAGACTCGTGCCGACGATCAAGAAGATACGTCAAATTTTCGTTAAAAAAATAAATAATTATTGTATAATTTTGGATTTTTCAAATTTTTAAAGAGTTTTTCATACAACTTAGTAAGTTGCATGGAGATTCCGACGCATATGGTAGACACGAAACCCGAAAATGAGAAAGGGAGTATTGTGAAAACTTGTTTTTATGGGTTACTTTTTTTTATTAGTGTGATTTAAACAAATTTTTAATTATTCTATTATTAAATAATAAATATATTTTTTAAATATATCCATGCAGAAAAATGTAATTATATAAAGGTGTATCCCTCTGTAAGCACTAGAGTTCATTTCTTTGTACAGCGATAACATTAATATATCTTTACTGCCACATTTATATGCTCAAACCAACTAAATTACCCTTTATTGATCATATCGATCGCGAATCCACAATTTTTCACGATGCAGACCTATTTTTTAAAACAAATATGCTTTAATGGAATTCACAACCCAACAATATTCTCATATTAAATCTCCCAGGACGAGGTTGGAACCCACAAAGTGATTTTAAGCCAGACCAAAAAACCATACAGATTTTTAAATGTACATGTATAGACTGAAAGCGTAGAGGAAAATCACTATTTTATACCCTGTAACTAGCGTGCTTCCTGGGCACAGAAATGGCCGAATGAATCTACTGTATTATTGAATACTATCCAGGAACAATGTTTCGGTTTACTCCCTAGTCAAGCCTACGGGGGTGGTGGTTATTCACCCTCCCGTGAGCCAAGCAGACCATCCCTAACCCCTTCCTGCTCAAATTTACAGAGAATGTATAAGAAATCCTTTCTCTCCGTTTTTCTATATGTCAAATCAAACATACTAAAACTTTATACATACAACTAAACTTTTACAAACTATTATAAAATTGTATACATCTATACCTATAAAACTCAATGTCTGTCTGTCTGTTCTCTATACAAATCCACACCGTTTGTCCGATTCGATTCAAATTTTGCATACTTCTGCTTTGGGACCCGACGGGTAACATAGGCAACATTTCTCCCTTATTCTCTTTCCCCTTCCCCTCCCCCTGACATATTTTAGATGCAAATCTGTATCGTTTGACCAATCGGACTAAAAATTTGAAAACTTATTCTTTAGGACTCAGCGAGTAACATAGGCAATATATCCTCTCTATTCTCATACCCCTTCCCCTCCCACTGACATATTTTCGATGCAAATCTGTACCGTTTGACCGATCGGACTCAAAATTTGGAAACTTATTCTCTAGGACTCGGCGGGTAACGTAGGCAACATGTCTCTCCTATTCTCGTACCCTTTCCCCTCCCACTGACATTTTTTCGATGCAAATCTATACCGTTCGAATGGAAACTTTGTTTACCCTCACAAATTTATTTTAAACTTAATCGTTATCCCATGCCGGGTATGAACAGCTAGTAGTTTTCGATAAAGTAATGAGAAGAAAATCATTTATTTTATTTGTAAAACTTATGAATGAAAAAAAATTTAATCAAATCACGTAAAAGTTGCCTTTCACATATATTACCAGAGAAGTTTTAATTTTGAGACTGAAATGAAAAATTGGTTCTAAGTAAACAATAAGGCTTACCTGGAACCTTATAATCATTATATTGAAGGCAGTTAATATCAGGTATTTATCGCATTCTTTTTCTTTCATTCTTTAATTCACAAAATTTTCCGTTTTGATATTATACTACGAAAATCTTTATTGCTCAACAAACGAAGTTTTATTTTGGTTTATTTAAATATTGTATATTCAAAAAGATATTTATCCGCTTTTGTTGGCATAAATATAGATAAATACTCAATATTGTTTTACTCTTTATTAATATAATATTATTTTATAATAGTAATAATTAACCTGAAGATAAGGGTATTAAAGATACTGTGGGTGAAGTGTTTTTTTAGATTTAGTAAAATAATGTTGTCTCAACAATTCTCAGAAGTTTATATTAACTATATTTTTTCCTATAATTAATAAAAATATATTTTGTTTTTATCACATCTATATTGAAAATATCAATTTATTTTTTCCTTATATATATATTTTTTAAGTACACTATTATATATTGTCAGGCAATTACTTAAAAAAATAAACCTTATTTTAGTTTTTAGTACAAAAAAAGGCTACACAGATCATTATAACTTTTAACAATATTTTTGTATGTATGTTCTGAGAACACTATTACAGAATTTGTCCATTACGGGATTATTTTTTATAATAAATTATTTAAATCTCACAGAAATGAATATATTTATAAGAGAAACGTGTATAAAGTGTTTTATAGGATGGCTCGGGGCTTACAACCTGTGTGAATGAGCTGTAGTGATCATTCTACACAATGCAATGCAACTGAAATTAAACTTACAGGAAACCAAAACCAGTTGTGAAATCTATGTGTACTATTACATGAGAAGGACTAAAAACGTCTCTAGTATAGTCTCTTTAAATATATGGAAGGTTTCAATTTGGAACATATATACAACGTTCAAAAATTTGATAATGTGTGGATGTTCTTACGATGGAATTGGTGAACGTTTCATTGTGTAGAGTGATCATTTAAGCCAGCTCATACAGGATGCAAGCCCTAGGCTAACATCTAAAATACCTCAATACACTTTTTCTCGTACATAGCTTCGTATCTGTGAAACTATATCTTAATTAAATCATTAAAATTGTATATATATATATATTTGAAAAAAAATAATTTAAACACGATGGTTACTTAACTGAAAAGAAATTGTACCTATTAGGTATAACGTATCAGTTTTTTTCTCAAAAAATATACTTACGAGTACATACATACATTTCGTCCTTATTACTTATTATTTAAACATTTTAAAAAGTTATGGTAAACTGCAAAATTACATGTTCATAATAATAAATAAATGTTATGATTAATTATTATTTAATATATATGAATAGGGATTGACGAAAACGTACATTCTGAGTTTAAAAAGTTTATATAAGTCAGGGATTATGAATATTTATACGCTTCGAGGGAATCCAATAATAATGACATAAATATAAGAGTAAATTATAAGTATGTTCATGTAGATTCACAATATTCAAGGGAATACAGCAAAGTAGGGAAAATGTTAAATGTATTATAATAATTCTGGGTCCAGCCATTGAGATAAAATAATGTTTACTGCCCGTGTTTTTGACCATTTACAAATTTTTTGGTCAGCATATTTCACGCAACAAAAAGTAAAAGCAACGCTTTATCAGAAATATGCGAAAATTAACCAAATTTTGAACCAGTATGTATTATAATTCATATTAAACTTAATTTTCTAGTTATATTTCTTAAATACGGATGTACCTTGTATAAGTTCGCAATATTTAAAAAACACCGTCACTTGTATACATTTTTAAATCTGTAAACGATTAACATATTTAAAAAGTGTTAACCTACCTCGGGGCAGATTTTTCATAGATTTTCTAATTTTGAATTTTTTTAACTAACTAACTTTGGAAACACAACTCAAACTCAACTCACTGTCAAAATTAAAATATTTCTTAAACAATAAATGTTGTAAACATTGCGTATAAAATAGTATTCTATATTTATTATTTCTAAAATAGTATTCTATATTTATTATTAATCAAGATATACTGGAGGCGAAACCGCTTGTTTAGTTATCCTTTCATGAATGACACAATATCTATAAAGTTGTTTATAAGTATATTTATGTTAACTTTAGACAACCCGTTTCATATGTGACTTGTATTTCACTACCGCCATCTGTGGTTGAAATTTGTCATGAACATCCACGCTATGAACCGGTATAGATGTCGCCTTTGGTAATGAGACATCTATTATTTTGAATACGTGATCACTTAAGCCAGCCGTATGGTAGGTTGTAAGCGCTATAATCACCTAATAGACTTCCATATCAACTTTCCCTTATAAATAGTTTCATCTCTATGAGATATCTGTAATATACCTTGAATAATAATAATCCCTCTATAAATGGATAAAGTCCAGGATTGTGTTCTTCAAAAATTTGAAAATATTCAAAATATTCCTGAATAGTTTACTGCAATTTTGCACCCTTTCTATCAATAAACCATAATATGTACCTACATATAATTTATTAATGTCCTACTAAAAGTATTAATATAATCCAAAACAAATACATGTAGGTTACTTGTTTATATAAAACAATTTAATCCCCAAAGACTTTATAGGACATAAAAGGGTTATTATATTATTTAGTACAATTTCATCGGCTTTCGGGATAGTAACTAATAAAGGTTGCGGCTAACAGTGAATTTAGCAAACAAGGTCTTTGCCTATAAAAATTGAGGTAGGTATAGGCAAGGATTTACAAAACATAATTCTCATTTATGCATAATTACAGATCCCTTGTGGGATTCCCTCTTCAAGGTTTCGGTTTTATATCGTAACTATCTGTAACCCGTCAAAAATGACGGTACTTTTACGTGACGGTTCGTAAAGAATAAGTATTTACTGATTTATAGCCGGCACCCATGAAAAACTAACGACGTCTATTAAAATATTTAAATTTTTTCATATATTTCCCCTGCCGGCAGAATACAAACTGGCGATTGGGCGGAAAATGAAATGGTTCGCGTCTTTGTTAAGTCCTATATATGTACTGTATTATCTATTATGTAGTACTGTGTAACGCTATCGGGTTCGCTGGCCCAGGGTTCAAGTCCCGTTTACGGCCATACGGCCGTTTAATTTCGTTTTTTAAGCCGTGAATTTGAACGAAATTACGTACGTTACACGAATTTACGGAAACTAGATACTAGGAAATCCATGTAATAATCGTTTTTAAAATAATATGTCAAATACTTAAAATAACTATATAAATAAAATACTGACGTGGTTATTTTATTTTAAGCATTTCTTTAAAATAAATAAATATAAGCCTTAATTTTTATTCGTCATCTTGATTTATTGAGGAAAATGACTTTTTTCAAATAAAACATTTCTATAATTCCTGGAAGTTAGTCTGCAATTGTTGATGCATGTCTAATAATAATTTACTATTGCAATAACAGTAAATTAAGATTTTTATAGAAATATACTTACTTTTTTTCCTTCAAAAAAAGAAAATGATTTTGTACTGGTATTATTAATATAATTAAAAAAAATATACTTTGTTTTTACCACTTATATTAATGAATGAGCCAGCTAATACATGTTGTAAGCCCTGAGCCATCGTATAAAAGACTTCTATACACGTTTCTCATATAAATTGCTTCGCGCCTGTAAGACTCTATAATTTATCTTAATTTATTTATTTTAATTTATAAGTATATGCAGTAATTAAGTATATGCAGCCCTCGTAACCCAGTGGGTATGACACTGGCTTCTCACACTATGGGTTTCGAATTCGATTCCCGGTGGGTCCATAATTAATTCATTTTATAAACTCCAATCTGGTTGCTTTGCGATGGGTTTCGCTCCTGTAATTGAGCCTGTTGGCCTATTTAAGTGGTTTATTTCCGAAATTGATGAGCAAATTCAAAATAATTGTTGCTAATTAAACAATCTAAGTTTTTGTTTTTTTTTTGCAACACACAAACCAAAAGCAAAACACAAATTTATTGTAATTTTAAAATTTCTACAAGTTAAACCTGCATAAAAATGATTAAAATCATTTCAAATTAATTAATAAGCTCCCATTTTTATATTATATTATATCATCCTTTACTTGTTATTTTATATTTAGACCATAGATGTTCCATTCGTCAGTGAAGAGAATTTGAATCTTCCCAGCGGCAGTTCTCCAGAATTCGATTTATCACTTTCTGGCTTGAGAGACTTTGAAAATTCAAGAAATTGAAAAAATTTTTTCATCCATTTTTTATTTTATGTTTCTTCCTCGTTCGCTACTTATTTTTCTGGTGTGGTATTTTTATTATATCGCGAACACCATATTCAAATTTCAGCCACCCCAAAAATCCAGATTATCGTAACCAATTTTTCAAAACACGGGCTAGATATAACAATATAGTCTTGTTGGTATTTGGTAAACATCACGAGGTTCGTGAAGTGCCTGTACACGGAACAGTATTTTCGTTATTTGGGAAATAAATAAAAGGAGCCTCTTTTGAAGGACGACTCACCAAACGATTTGATGAAATCGTTTGACACTTTTTTAGCCGACAGTGTTTTGTGTCGGGATTGTTGATCAAAAAAGATACGTAGGTTTGAAAGGAAAACGACGAATATAATGACGACCCTGCAGCTACAAACACGATTCAGAAAAGTGATATTATAATGGTTCAGATTTTTTCGGTTCTGAGTTGTGAATTGACGAAAATAGAAAAAAAACCATTATCACGCGGACGACAAAATCAACTTTTTTTTATTGTGTATTTATATATATTTTCTATTAAGTTGTAAAAACCGTATACATTTTTACAACTAGTAATTAAACATAAATTAGCATAGTACTCTTTTTTTAAATAGAGATGCGAATACGGAATACAAGTCGCATCAATATTCTTACTATTCTCAAACTAACCAAAAACCTGTTCTGCGAAATTAGGACCAACTTGTCGGTGTCCTGGATTGGGGCTCGAACCATCGACCACCAGATCACTAGGCGAGCGTCATGACCACTGCACCGACAAACTTCTCATAAACAATAAGCTACTTAAACATAAATATTACCAAAATATGATATCAATATACATCATTATAAATAGGAACACATTTTATCATATTTTTATAACATATATAATGGAACTAATCGTTTGTTGTGGTGTAGTTGTGGGACGTAATTCGGTAAAAGGGAGTACGGATTCAAAATTATTGATTTTAATAAAAATGCGATGTGGGTATATAATAGTGATGGGTCCGCTCTGTACTCACTACTACAATGTAGTACTACACTACATTGAAGTGCACACTTCGCACGTTTTGTAGTGTAGTGCACACTACAAACACCAAAGTTATTGAAAGTACTACACTTCATTTCAAAGCGAACACTACAAAGTACATACATTTCAAAGTTATCGAAAGTATGAGAAACATACTTTAAATAGTGCATTTTTTACGTGAAATTTTTGGGAAGTTGATGTAGATATGTTACTTTGGAGAAAATATCGTCATTTATCTTAAATATTTTTCTCGTTTTTTTTAGCTTATTTTTATTTGGGAAAAAAATATTAACTCACTAGTACAGTACTACATTTCTTCATTTCATTACACTTCACTTCATTAATACTAAAATTACTTCATTTCATTACTTCACTTCATTAATACTACAATTACTTCATTACATTACTTGACTTCATTAATACTACAATTACTTCATTACTTCACTTCATTTACTTCAATTCATTTCGTAGTACTACAATTACTTCACTTCAAGTAGTTTTTACTACAATTGTAGTGTACACTTTGTAGTCTTCAAACAGGTGAACGTGTGTGTGTTGAAGTCTTCATTTTGAAATGTAGTTTTTCCCTTCGCTAGTATATAATATGTGAACATTAAAAAAATATTAGGCGGCTAGTACATGGCTGTCTATGACGTAGTTAAAAATCAACGTGCTTGTTGGTCTAGTCCTATTTTCAAAGAATAAGGAATTTGCTTAATTTTTAAAAAAAGTAACAATATTGACGTGGCCTTGATTACGAATCTCTATTTAAAAAAAATCTTTCACTGCACTTCCGAATTTATGTAGCTTTATAAAAAAGGTACATAAGGTACCTACATTTTTTTAAATATATTTTTTTGAATTTGTCCTGGTTTAAAATAACGGAATTCTATTAGTATTCATTCATTCAAGCATTCAAAATCACTGTTTTTTTCCCCTTTAACTTTTTAATTTTCTTCTCTTCAGCTGATCTACGCCCCTTGTTGAATTTTTATCATTTTTATTTATTTTTCACGTTCGATTGTTTTTGCGCTATGGTTCCAATTTAACCACGCTTATATCAGCTTCACCTGTTTGTCTGGAGGGAATCTTATAATCGATATTTCACCCGCTTCCCAATGTTCAATCGAGCTGAAATTTTGAATTAAAATACATAATTCCAATACTTCAATTAATTATCAGATTCACTAATTAATTAAAGTTTTATATGGGATATTAGTTAATGAGCTCACACAAAAAAAGATGTCGTAAGTTTCCAACCGAAGTGATTTTGTAAAAAATTATATATATAAAAAAAATTAAATTTATAAAAAATTAACACATTATATACTTTACCTCGTAAATTAATAGTATAAAAAATGATAAGACCGTTGGTTGGGTCTGACCTTTTTGCTCCCGCAAATTAAATTTTACAAGTATACATAAGTAGAAAATTATATTACATGAAAAAATATTTTTTTACAAAACCACGCTTGTATTTAAATTTTCTAAAAAGTAAAAAATATATTTTCGGCCAAAAAATGTTTGCCTCACTCGGAAAACAAAAGCGTGAATGCTTTCTCTACACCTATATTAATATCGTAAGCAACCGCTTTTTATTTGGAGAGTGATTCAAAAAAATTTAGGATGAAAATTTATTTGTAATTTTTATTACAATTAAATATAAGCGTGGTTGTTTAAAAACATATTTTTTTTAATCAAGAACTTGCCAAGAACAAGAGATGTTATCTGACCGTCGCGTTTCACGTTGACTTATATGAGGCTAGTTTATATTAAAATTCTTCAATTATATGCCTACTTATCATCATCATCTTAACCCCCTTTTCCTTCCTAGTAGGGTTGGGGGCCCAAAGACTCCATAAAGCGCTTCCATATTCCTCTATCTTGCGCTGCTTCTCATGAGTCAACCAGTCTAGACCTATTCTATTTTCATGTACATTTATTGTTGCTTCTCCCAGCTTAATGTGGGGTGACCCACCGGCCGTCTTCCTTCCGGGGTTGCCAAGAGGATTCTTCTTAGTATTCGTTCCTCTGGTATTCTTAGCACATGTCCAAGCCACCTCATTTGTGATTTATCTATGTGTAGGAGTAGGGGCTCCACCCCGAGTGTGTGCCTTGAGTCAGCACTTCTCACTCTGTCCACCAGTATGATCTATCTCCTTAGAAAACTCATCTCGGCAGCCTGGATCCTCGCTCTCACTCGGATGGACCTGCACATAGATTTGAAAACAGTTAGTCTTGACACTAAGCTCGGATTTTCTTATCACCGCACTATATACAGAACCACTATATAAGCTGGCTTAATACAATATAGTACACCTAATTAATAAAATTTAAAAAAATAGATGTTTAATAAGGCTCTTAATTATGTTAGCATTAACCAGCTCTAAATTTAGCACTCTTGAATGAAGCTGCGAGAATAATATCTTGGAACCTGCGATAAATTAATGTCATTTGAGATATCTTGCGGCACCTTTATCTGAGCCATTATACGTCTAAGGAATTGACCTTTTTAATTACATTTGAGGTAAATTTAAGAACTAATGGGATTTCCCTTTTAATGGTCGCTACGCACGTAGCTAATTAATTAGAGAGTTTTACGATCGGAAAACGGAACCAAATCATATTCGATTACTTAAGATTGCGGTAAGCTCTTACATTATTCATAAAGCGAACCACCACCTTTTCTTCTCTGGAATATTAGTGATCGAGAAATGAAGAGTTTTTATAAAATTACGCTATTTTTGTAAATGCTTCCAATCACACCAAACGTTTTGAATTAGTAAAAAATCCGTCGCCACATCCGTCACATAACGGATGGATTAATGTTAAATTAAAGTTTTACAAATAAAATCGTTCACTGCATACTAATTTTTTTCGAAGAGCCTCCGTTGTTTTGAATACTTAACGTGCGGCAGGCATGTCCAGTTAGAACATTTATTTATTTATGAATTGTAAATAAGCAAAATTAAATATGTTTGTTATAGAATATTATGATATTATATTAAAATATATATAATCAGTACACCCACGACAAGTTTCATTGATTTTAATTTAGGGTTAAAACAATATTGCCTCGAGACTGTCGAATCAGAAAGAATTTCATAGTGTCATGGATTTCGCAGCACCTTTAACGTTTTACAGTGAATTATAAAGTACTGGTAGGGTCCGGAATACACGGCAATAAATCAGAAACTTCAGTGACTTTCTTTTGTGTTAAAACAACTTTAATTCATTACAAGTTTCTCATTTGTCTCTCATCGCGATCTCGAAATATATTTTTTTAAATTTTTTGAAAGTTAATTTAGAATTTTTCTTAATAACCTTAAAAGGCCGACCTCCCACAAAACTAGAATATATCTTTAAAAAAATTATTTTATACATATTTTTCTAAGAAAAAGAATTATTTTGTTCAAAAATATTTCCCTCATACGCTTATCCGATAAAAAAAATCTCCAAAAAAACGATTGACCTGTTGTACAAAGTATTTTCTATTTGACAAAGTATATTTTTGTATGCTTAGATTTTCGAAGGAAGCGGAAATTAATCAAGGGGTTTTCACACCGTCGTGGAAAAAGTGGTTGATGGCAAGCCCTTAGAAAAGTAAAGAACATTTCGATTTATAAGTGATGGATTTCTTAGAAATAAATCGCTGTGCAGAAATATAATGTCAAAAAATATTCTGAGTAAGCGATTAATCCTTGAATATCCACAGCAAATCAAGACGGTAAATGCGAAGTCGGAAATAAATGAATTGTTTTATTCAACATAAATATTAAAAATATTATATTATTATTTTTTAAACAAGAATGCTTAGGTAAATACTCTTACAGAAAATTCTATACAGAATAATGAAACAATTAAATCTGTATTTATTTAGATTAAATAATTAATCAATTTTAAAAGATTTTTGTGTATTTTAAAATCTGATAAAAAATAAACATAAATAAACAAAGTTCATAAAAATCTGCAACTCTCCATATCTAATCATAGAATACATAAACCGAATGCCTCATTTACACCACTCTCATAGTGATGAATAATAATCTAAAAATTTATATAATTAAATATACTCTTATATTTTAATATACTTAAGTTGTTTTATCTTATCTATTGAATGTAAATTTTATAAATAAGCATTTTGATATACAATTCATTAACCATTTAAAATGGTTACTTCAGGCATTTTAATCGAATTTTAAACACTTACAATTATCTTTCGTTGGTTCGTGAATAAAGTTCTTCAAAAAGGTACTGCCGTTTGATAAGGAATTAGTTAAAGGTGAAAAATATCGAACAATATTTAAACCTTAATGATTGGTATCAACTAAACTCGTTCTAGAAAATCCTTGGCCCCCTTAATAATAATACATATAACACAAATATAATAGGCCGTAATTGTGTTTAAAATAAGGTAAATTGCTTCACAAAGGTTAAACTTAGACAATTATCAATCATAGAGAAATAAGTTAAAAGCATTTGAGATGGGAAGAATAAACTGGATAGAGAGAATCACAACTGATAAAGTTCTTAGGAAAGTGCAAGAAAAATGTTCGATAATAGACAACATCGCAAATCAATTAAAAGACCCATCCATAGACACAGTGCACACTTCAGAATTTAGGGAAATATATATGAAAGAAAACAGAAAGGAATATACATAAAATACGTTCAACCATAACCAGTAGACAAATAGTTGAGTCAGATACGAAAGACAGAATTGCACATACGAGAATATGAACAAATACTCAAACACAAAATAATCCAACTTGAGTAATCCATAAACTCAACGAGTCATGCAAAGGGCGATTCTCGCAGAATCCTTGAAAAGAAAATAAATAAATCGCAGGAGAAAGTAGAAGATGTAGTCCACAAAATAATAAAGCTAAAATATTCTGTAATATTCTGGGTACCCTGATCGGGAAGGCAATCTTTGGAATAAGAAGGGAAAGTCCAGTACTGAAAAAGGTTTTCTAAAGGACAGAGGGTAGAGAATATAGGAGGCCGTGGGCTGAAAAATACTAACCGACTGTTTAATAATTAATTCAATTATATAATCCCATTAAGTGCAAAATTCAATTGTGGGAATTAAAACATCCAACAATTAAACGATAAATTCTTGAGAAACATGTTTTATGAGAATTATTTTTTGTATTTAAGTTGTGAGCAAAGAGTCTTGGAATACTACATAAAATGTACAGCAATTATGTTTCTTAATTATTTTAATTTATGTAGTTTTGGTGCAAATATTCATTAGAACTAGTAGAAAGAATTGGTTTCCCCTTTGCTAATAATAGTGGAATTTCGCTGTCATTGGTGGTAGCTGCAACACCACGGCCAGTGTTTTCGTGCCGATTACTTGTTACAAAAAGAACAATTTCTGTTTATTATAATACGAAGGATAAAATTATAAAATCATTGAAGCGTAGAATGGGAATCATACTTCAGCTTCGTTATTTTGACAAGAATGACGATTGTATTTTTTTTGTAAAATTATTTTATCATTACGTTGTATTTTTTTTGTAAAATTATTTTATCATTACGTTGTATTTTTTTTGTAAAATTATTTTATCATTACGGTTGAGCCATATTAGTACCTCTAGGCTGCAAGAAACTACATATTGATCTGATTCTGAAAGAAACGCTATATTCATAGTTTATTCTCACTGGTAATTGAAACAACGTACACTTCTACCTCAAGATGCATTCCAATAACAATATACTAATATATGCAATAAATTGCTAAAATAATCCATACCTATAAATATAAAATATTATTAATTTTGCGTTTATATTAAGATGGAAATAATCAGAATAAATAATCTATTGAAGAAAAAAAATACGCGGGATTGTTGGAAAATTACTGTTTTATTTAACCAAGTAATCTTTTAATTTCAGTTTCTTACCCGTGCAGAAACAATTTAATTTGATTTTTTTTTTAATTGGCAACATTGTCTAAAGTGGGGGCTGAAATTTTCGTGTGATTAAGTTAGAGTGAAATGTGTTTATTGATCATAAAAATGAATGAAAGAATGTATGAATATTACAGTACATTACATATATTATATTTAAAAAAAACACTTTTTTACGTATAACAGGCTTAGATGAGACCAAGATGACTTAGTACACTAAATAATTTTTTTTAAATATATATGATCGATCAATTAGAAAGATCTATCAATCTAAAAATATTTATTAATTAAGATACATTTTAGAAGTTTCACAGAGACGAAGTTATTTATATGGGAAACGTAAATGGAGGTATATTAGACTCACAATTATATTTATAACTAGCTGCAACCAGTTAAAAATGACGGAAAACTGGTTCGCGTTTTTGCTAAGCCCTAGTATATATGTTTATAACATCTTTTTGGCGCTCCACAGAGAGGCGGCCGTGGCGACATACGTGAAACGGCCGGTTCGGGTCTGGTGGCCCGGTGTTCAAGCTCCTTCTCCGGCCGTTTTTTTAGCCGTGAACTCGAACGAAATTACGGAAATTACACGAAGTTACTGGGACAGACAGACGGACGGACGGACAGACAACGAAATTATTATGTTTGATTGTATTTTCTCATAATACCGTTATACATGTTTGATATCAAACCACCACTATTGGATGGCGACACCAACCAGCCGGCCGCTTCCGAACTTGTCAACATTCTTTCATCTCGAACTCTATATAAGCATCCTTCTGAAAAGCCTCAACCAGCGTACTATTTAAATTATAATATAACCTAATATAATAAACTCATGCATGTATCTACCGTTTGTTCAAATTGCTTCGCTGTTTTCAAAAAAGCAAACCACGGTGAATCCCGAAACATACTGACACGAATAGTAAGCCGACATGGGTGCGGATCACTATTCATACAGGATCATATACGACCCTTCCGATCCAATCTCATTAAAAAAACTCACATACACCAGTTGAATTCCAAACTGTTACCTTGATTTCTACATATCCTTTGATTATATTATTACTGTCACTAGCTTCCAGCATAGAATCAATTTTTTTAGTGATAGTGAAAATTGTTTCAACGCCATCTACAAACATTATAATATATATTTATACTAGTAAAAATATAACACTTTGTATAAAACCACTGTATTTACTTCCTTTCTTTAACTCGTGGCGTCTGTTTGCTTGTTTTCTTGACGAAAAAACTTTGGATCGATTTTTAACCCTTTTCCCGTGATCCAATCGAGCTGAAACTTTGCAAGCAGACTCGTGGCGACAATCAAGAAGATTTATTAAATTTTCGTTAAAAAAATAATTATAGTATAATTTTGGATTTTTAGAAAATTTAATTGCTTTTTTAAAATTGGAAACCATACAAATGTTTGATTACTACCAACAGCGGCCTGACGACGTCACGGAATATTTAAAATTTGAATTACACCGTCGGTATATGTAATAGGTACTTCACTATGAATTTCGAAAATTTATGACAATTGGTTCACAGATGACAGCAACATTCACAAATATATCAAAATCTTGATTAAATTGACTGACAAATGTTTTTAGAATTTAATCTTCAAAGCATGAAGTGTCATATCAAAGCTAGCATCAAACATCTGACATTTTAGAAATATATTAAATTCCTGTCAGTTTAGTGTTATGTTATATGTTTTAATTCGTCTTTAATTGTTGTTATATTACAAAGAAAGGGGGTATAATAAAAACTTGGTTTTTATGGGTTAGTTTTTATCCACATTATTCTGTATAATATCATATACGACAGAGTACATACAGTATAGAGAGTTAGTTTTTTTTATTGATAAAATGTTACCACAAAGTAATTTTGCTGTTATTGAAGAAATATACATTTTTTTAAGAATGTGTGTTATAGGTATAAAATAGATTTCTCTACTATTAGATTTTGAATTAGTGAAGATAATAAAAATATATTATGTTTACATAGGTAGGTATATAGGCACATATAAATATTTTTTAATATTTATGCTGTATCACGCAGGGCCTATGCAATCGATTACTCTGATTCGCATCAATGATTTAAAATAAAACCTACCTCTTACAAGCATATTCGAAAATACCCTCTGTTTCTTCTATGGAATTTTCGTACACCCAGATTTTCCAGCAATCTTCCCTTCGATTGGGTCACGTTTGGTTATAAATCGCGGTCTACGAATATATCGAAAGTTATTTTTGAAATCCTTTTGAAAGGTTTATATAATTCTTGAATTAATTACTCCTGGGATGAATAACGTTGCTGCATATTCATTACCATTTCTAGAAAGTCCATAGTTTATGTAACCGATCGGTCTATGTTAGGTTTTGCTACCTGCGCTTAATTTAGAAAATACTAGCTGTTTGGATCGTCATAGAACTTTCGCGAACCTTCTAGAACATTTTCCTTCCAGAACTTTCAAGAAATTTATCGAAAGTACAGGAACCTTCTAGACACACGGACACATTCCGCCACTCAGTTTAGAACCTTATAGAACTTCTTAGGGAATTTTCTAGAACCTTCTCCTTCCAGAACTTTCTAGAGCAGGTTTTTCCGGAACCTTCTAGACTCACAGAAACAGTCGGCGCGCCTATTTTGAAACATTTGCGGCCTTACCACAACAAAACAATGTGCTAGAAAGCACATTTTTGTCACCTACTCCCACCCATGCTCAGCCACCCCCACCAAACTCGCACATTTTTAATGTGACATCAAGGGCTATCTACCACCATAACCACCAGGGGGTGGTAGTATCTGATTGTGAAATAAACTTGGCGGATAGGGAAACACGGGTTTTTTTATATATATATTGATTTTAAATACTCAGTTGATGAGATTTGAGAGCTTATCGCTTGAACTGCATTCTTTCACCGACACAAAATTAATTTAATTTTTTTTAAATATATAAATATTTTTTAATTTTGGTATTCTATGTAATATCATTTTGTTTTCTTCTGTACATATTCTATATTTATATCAACAATTAATTGATCAATATTGTTAACATAGTATTTGGTTCTCATTCTATTTTAGCCGATTATCTCGTCACGGGTTCATTCTAGTGAGATGAGATGGTCTTCTTTTTCTAACGAATACGTATTAAGTTAGTGATAAATAAAATTTAAATAAAAAAATATTTGCGGCGGCTGCGGTGGGACCCAAATGAAAAACTTTAAATTGAATATTTTCTCAGGTTTTCAAGGTTTTATGACCTTTCTAGCCGAAGTTTCGGACAGATACAAATAGAAAAAAACATATTTTAAGTAAGTCTGCACAATATGCAGATGCTGAAATTTTATATACCTATTACTAGCGGACTCGACAGACGTTGTCCTGCTTGCAAGTTGGCTTTTCGTTTGGGTGGCATAAATCCTAGGCCCGCAGCGCCACCTTCCGGGTCTAGTCGTGAAGCTAAACCATCTAAGGACCCACTCGAAAGCACACAACAAATTTCATTAAAATAGGCCCAGCCGTTTAGGAGTTCGGTGATATACACAGTGTCTGTCCGTGTGTAATGCACACGGACAGAAGAATTATAATATAAAATATGTAAAGATGTAAAATTTTCACTGTACGTGAGAATACCTTGCGATATTCTGATTACCCACAATAAACCACCAGGGAACCACTGTTGTCAGTCCGCTTTCTGGAATTCTCGAAACATCGGAGGGAATTTCGTTTGGATTCTAAAGTTCCCAAATAATAATATAAAAACAAACCCATGAAAACCAAGTTTTTATTATACTCTCGTTTTCATTGAAATAGGTTTCGCGCCTACTCCACGCGTCGGTCTCGAAAATTAAACAATGTATAAATCGTTAAAATTTCCAAAAATCCAAAATTATACTATTATTATTAATTTTTTCAAACGTAAATTTTTTAGATCATATTCATTGTCGCCACGAGTCTGCCTGAAAAGTTTCAGCTCGATTCGATTACGAGATAAGGGTTAAAAAACGATCCAAAGTTTTTTTCGGCAGACAAGCAGACGAGCCGACAAGCAGACAAGCAGACGCTACGAGTTGAAAGAAAAGGAGTAATGATGGCTATAATTGACATAGTTTAATTTACTTATTAATACAATTTTCGGAAGAAGTGTTGTTAATAATCGGTTAATTCCAAATTCGAATGAAATTTTTTCTTACGTATAATTTGCCTAATCTTTGGAATATCGTGTATTTATTTTAAAAATATAAACTATTTAAGCATCCTAATTAATTTTGTGCTTAAATATTGGTGTAATAACGATAATTTATTTTATTTTTATTTAATTTAATGAAGCATAAATACAGGCGTAAAGTGCCCACAAGTTTTATGCATTATGTTATTATTATTATTTTAAATTTTTAGTCAGGGTGAAGTTTGGTTAATGCCGTTTCAGACGACCACACCATAACAAGACTAGAAATTGCAAGGCACAAATTACACAATTATTTAGTTGCTCTTCGTGGAATTATCCAAGGCTTGGGTTTGTCTGTTTTCCATATGTAACAGCGACCATTCCGCGTCCAGACATATCTAAATCCATTTTCCACTGCAAACTTTTTGATCACCGTCAGTATGTATCGTTGCTTGGCTGTAAGTTGTTCACTTAATAATGCTTTAAAGTATATAAAGCGAGAATTTAATGTTACCGAAAGTAAGGACATTTGTTAAAGACGGCATGATCAGAAGGCTGATATTGAAAAACAGCCATATTTAAAGTGGTAAATCAAGACAAAGTGGTATATTTATAAGTTGGTTATTTTTTATTAAATCTGGCGTTCACACATAATAATTCTTAATGTGTGACAGTTTACACATTATTGTTTTTTAATTTTTTATTAGGTATACGTTACACGCTGCATATGTTATAATGATTTGTATTTTAATAAATTTGAATGTGGATAAGAACTGAAATAAATTCAATTTTTTTTGATGTTTCATAAAGAATAATTCCACATCAAGTTTATTGTTATATATCAAAATATATTAAGGTAGAATTTCACATGAGTAGGTACCTCAGAATTCACGAAATTTCCAACACATTCTACTTTGCATTTTCGGTGATTTGGAATGTATTGATCGGGTACGGGTTATGGGTTTAGTGGCCGGTTTCAATTGAATCATTTATGATTTGCGTATTTCAGTACATTTATGACCCGATAAAAAATTTACGAAAAAGGAAATGAGTTGACTGAAAAACGAATTTTTAAAAAAAATTGGTAGAAAACACCTTTCTTGCACTTAAAAGTACCTAGAATATTTTTGTATTCAAAATTTATATCAAACAAAATTTGTAGGCGAGGTAATGTTTGAATTTTTTTAAACCAAAATTTATCCCAAGAAAATTTCAGCTCACTTCGTGTTTTTTGTTGTTTGAAATAAATTGAAAATGAAAAAAATGTTTTTTCTTCGCTTAAGTGAAATAAAATATTTATTTTGGTGTCTGCGATTTCTGAGCGCGATCGCCAAACATGTATTTAAGGAAGTCAGTTCACCTATTATGCAAAATTATATCTGGCTTTTTTCGATCGTGCAGAGATGTAAATATATTATGTTTATATAAATACATATTAAAACTTTTCTCATATACGTAACTTTATGTTTATTTCCGTAGTTAGTAATGTAGTTACGTAGCATACTTCTATATATTTCTTAAATCGATTTATGTCATAATTTTCTGTTTTTTTATTATATTTTTATGTTTTATTTTTTAAACATAACTTACTATTACATTTTATTTTATTCCAGTGTATAAAAACTTTAATTAATAAATAAATTAATAGATAAATTTTATTTGCTATACCTCACCAAAAATAGTCTAACTCTTGTGCAAGAAAAAGGTCTTACACTTCAATCTAATTACTTATTACGTAATCGTGTATTTAAAAAAATATTTAATTTTAATTGTGTAATTGTGTTTTGTAATGTTCATTTAATTTTTTTTTGTTTGATATCGGTTATCCTCTTTATTTAAATATTAGAGGCTATTTAAATTTTTTATTTTAATAAACCTATATAATTTTGCTAATTTCTATATTATTATTTTAAAAGAAAAATTATGTAAATTCGTATTTGGATTTCGAGACCACTCTGTTTCTCTCTTAATTGAATGTTTTGCGGTTGCGTCTTATGTGCATATTCCCCCAGTGAACCCGAATGGGTTCTCATTTATGGTAGAATTGACTTTGATCTATATGATTGTAAGTGGTTATCCCTCACCACGCACAAGAATCATATTTTATTTTGTGAGCTGTATATATTAGGTCCTTACATATGAAATTGGCGTTTTGCCGTACTGGCAAATTTGATCTCAAATATCTTCTCTTTGGTTAGGAATTCCAAATCCAAATTTATACAGTTATTTACTCATGTATTTTTGTTTTGAAAATTATAATTCATTTGTTTTTTCCTCAATTGTTTTTTTCTTGGCGTCACTCAGTTTACAAAATGAAAAACTTGAAATATCGCGTTATTTACGAGTACGAGTTCCACCGTGGCACCAGTGCTGCAGAAACGGCTCGAAGGATTAATGATGTGTATGGCGACGGTGCCGCAAAAGAAAACACAGTGCGTTTTTGGTTCCAACGTTTTCGTTCTGGAAATTTCGACCTGCAGAACAAGCCCCGTGGACGGCCGGAGACCAAAGTTGATAATGAAGAATTGAAGGCTATTGTGGAAGCGGATCCATTGCAAACCACATCCGAGTTAGCTGCAGGCTGAGATGTTAGTGATAAAACTGTTAGTAATAATCGGAAGCGCTCATCGCAATGGATGAACCCTGCCAAACCAGCCGAACCATGCCCCAAGCGAAAATTGACTCCAAAAAAGTTACTTGTGAGCGTTTGGTGGACTAGTGCTGGTGTCGTTCACTACAGCTTTCTTAAATCTGGCCAGACGATTACGGCAGATGTCTATTGTCAGCAACTGCAAACCATGATGGAAAAGCTAGCTGCTAAACAACCGAGGCTGGTTAATCGCTCTAGGCCACTGCTGCTTCATGATAACGCTAGACCACACACTGCACAACAGACGGCTACCAAATTAGAGGAGCTTCAATTGGAATGTCTAAGACATCCACCGTACTCTCCGGACCTTGCCCCAACAGATTACCATTTTTTTCGAAATTTGGATAACTTCTTGCAAAGGAAAAAATTCAACTCCGATGGGGCAGTCCAAACCGCCTTAAAAGATTTTATTGATTCCCGTCCGAATGGTTTTTTTAGTAAAGGGATCGATGAACTACCTATGAGATAGCAAAAGTGCATAGATAGCAATGGTACATACTTTGATTAAATAAATATATTATAATAAAAAAAAATCGGCTTTATGTTCCTCCCATACTAAACGCCAATTTCATATGTAAGGACCTAATATACAAAAAAAAATCATTTTGTAAATATTTTCCATGTATGATTGTTTAAAAAATATTATATATATTATTAATTAAATAAACAAAATAAAATATATGTTTAAATGCATTAGAATTTTTAATAATTTTGTGATTAATTAAGGCAGCTTAAAACGTTGAAAAATTATTATCTTGTATCTGTAGGCTTAAAAAAGGTTCAGGTTTGTTGGAATTATTTATTTATTTATTTGATCACTTTTAAATGATTCAGATTTGCAGTTATTTATAACTATTAATAATAGATAACTTTCAATCTAACTCACTAATTTTAAGAATGTCGAAAGTTTAAGAATTATGGGATTCATAACCAAATCATAATGCCTACATTTAAACAACCCAAATATTTAAAAAAAACCCATCGAGATACGCTGCATCAATAATCTTTCAGAACAAATTAAAATAATTAAAACCTTCCTAAAATACAACTAAAATTGATAAATCGTTTAGACTTTTTTTAAATACTTCAACATTTCATTATCAAATTACCTTTTATTACTATACTATTAAATGACTCGCATATGTACCTATATAAATTAAAAATTTAAAAATACGTAGGTGCTAATATTTTATCAATTTACCTAAACTAACCTTACATAAATATGAAGTATGCTTCCTTATTTTTTTTAATAAACTGGAATCCTCAGTATTTTTATGATTTAAATAATCACTTTTATATTGAATGCTGTGTTTATTTATTTATTTTTTTCTTTTGTATTTATTGCGTTGACGAAACGGCCGCAGGCGAAACGGCCACCGGTGAAACGTCCTTTCGACGAAGCGGCATAGGCAAAATGGTGCAGGCAAATCGTCCCAACCCCGCAGAAAGCTGAAAATTCAATGCATATATGTAGCTTGTACTTGTACTCCATCATTCATAGCCTAATAAAGAGAGATAGTTTTAAATTTTAGCTTTAAGCTTTAGATAAATTTAAATGAAAACAATTTATTCACCAGTTTTGTAATCATTTCATTTATATTTTACGTAAAGATATCTCCATAATTTAAACTGTCGAAGGGTCCTTGAAATTTACGATGTTTGGACATTAACGGAGAATTTGAACATTTGATACAACTTGAAGGTTTCCGGGAGTCTTAATTGTTAGGTTCATTCTGAATAAATATATAAATGATAGATATTAATTTATTTCTGGTATTACTATGAGCAAGGTGGAAGAGCGAGAGAGACTGTAATCATAAACGCAAACGATTCGTTCTAAAGGAAGTCTAAAGTCGAGTGAATAGCCTTAGGGTACTATCTATTGTATTAATTACTTGTAATTGTTGTACCTTAAAAGATGAGTAATTAAATATCATGGGTTTGAGCATTTCTCCTTCCCTTGGCTGCCATTCAAGTAAGCATTCTTTAAATAAAATCTAAGATTTAAGAAATTATAATCCTTTCATTCAGTCCTTGATATAGCTGAATACCTGAGACAAGAACCGATGCAAGGCGGAAAAGTCCAGGTGATTTAGCAATTGAACAAGAATGTAGTACCTACTTTGATTATACTTTGACAGTTGATCTAGTATTGCTATTAAAATAAGCGTTTCATGTGCATATTTTGAAACGAGATTTACAATTTTCTAGCAAGCTTCTACAAGTTGTCGGCCTGGCTAAAAATCATTTCCGAATTCTCGTCGAAATATGTCCTTTAAGTGGGGACACACTGGCAAACTAAATATTACATGAATAATTAAAAATAATAATGTGTGGATGTTTTTGTAGTTAAATTGGCAACGTTGCATTATGTAATGTTATAAGCCAGCTGATAGAGCCCTAGGCCACCCTATAAAGACTTCCACAATGTTTCCCATATCTACGCACATCTTCCAAAACAGGAAACAAACTAATTACAATCTGTATTTAATGCCGCCGCAAGACTCATTACCAGCGTTTTAAAGTTTGCGCATATCTCACTCCATCTTCAAAACCTTCACTGGCTTAAGTGTCCAGAGAGGATTGAATATGTTTCACAATATTCAAGGCTATTCACAACATGGTCCCTCAATACATTGCCGACTTCCGTTTTCCGCAAACAATAGACAACTAACACTTCACTCAGCATCAACATGTAACACATCAAAGGATAGTTGAAGTAAATTGTGTCCACAAAACTAATTTCAGTGACCGTACTTTCTCGGTGACTGTAGAAAAGTTATGGAATAAACTATCTAATAAACTGAGACAGACAGCTTACCACAGTTCAAAAAAAAACTCTCAAAATTTATCTCATTTAGAAAATTATATAAAAAACCTATGGAATCAGACCGCTACTTATGTTTTCACCTGATTCTTTCAGGCACTCCCAACTATTATACTTTTAAACGTTAATTCCATTTCTAATACGCCATCTAGTGAATAAGTAATAGTAAATAAGTTTTTTAGCCAGTAAGTTGTTTTGTAATATATTTTTTTTTGTTACTCGTGAAAATGGCGCTATATAATTGATCCAATTATTATCATTACAAATAGCTTCGTCTCTGTGAGACTTCTAAAAATAATTTGGTTGAAAAGTGTCTAGTATAACAATGGTTGGACCCATAAATATGTTGTCCATTATGCGATATAAACAGGGCATTGGGCGAGGGTGTTAGGACTGAATCAAGGCGCGGCCTGGCTTATTAATGAGAATCCTTTGCGTTGAATAACAAAGGCTTACATTAACAAACGGCGCCAACATTTCAAAAGGTTCCAAGTCCCATTTCGTCACAAAAGACGAGTCGAATCTTGAATTATTGAGTTTTGCGATGTCTCGAGAATCGTGAAACAGTGAATCTGTCTTAAAGTAATGCTAAACGTCCTTTTTCAAATTGACAAACTTAAAAATAACCCAAGTATTTCGAGAAATATTAGTTGCTTGAAAGTATTGTAGTTACACTAGATTTTTACAATAAATGAAATTTTAACAGAGAGCTGCTCCTCTGAACCATCAGATATGATGTCAATGAATCTGTATCGGCAGAAATTTAAATAAATATTTTTTTCATAAAATGAATCATTGACTCTAGACTTAAACCACAGTATACTAAATTAAACTGTAGAAAATAATCATCGAATTCCGAGAAAAAATGCATACTCATCAATTCGTTTCCATAACTTTAGAAAAGTTGAAAATATATTAAACACTAAATAACTAACTGACTAACCATCACGCCGTTTCCCGCAGGCGTACGAAGAGAGGATAGAACGCCATATTTTTCTATATTGGCATACCACTTTTGATTCAACTACATTCATACATCTTCTCATGCAACCTCTACGGTTGCTGAGGCTTTTAACAGGGTCATCCTCCAATATTTGTAGTATTTGACCATGCCAGGTCTTTCGCCGATGCCCTCTATTCCTGTTGCCTTCAACACTCGCCCCATACATTTTCTTAATCATCCTTTCCTCGCTCATACATTCTACATGACCAAACCATCTCAGGACTCCTTTCTTTATTCTGTCTTCCACACTAGAGCCAGCATGACATTTTCTTAGTTAATGCGGTATTTTAAAATGAGAAGAAATCAGCGAGTATAAAATTGTACAGAGATCAAATTGACCCCTTCTTTAGGCGAGATATTGGATTACAGCGAAAGTATGTATTCCTTAACGTATATTAAGACATATTTACAATAGAGTTATTATTTTTAAGTTAGTATTCTTTCATTATACTTTTTTTTATTTCTTTCCAGTGGAAATGTATTTTTGTGATAAAAAGCTACTAATTTAATAAAATATTATACTTTTTAAGAATACTCGTATTTAGTTTGACCTTTTCAAAATTTACAAGCTCGTTGTAATTTTTAAAGCAAACCGGTAGGTACAACAGTTAGACAGTGAATGTAGGAATCTGAAAAAAATACTCATTTTGATATTAGGTCGAGGGAACTTCAAAAAATATTTTTAATGGCTATCTTTCACTATACAAATTATAAGCAAGAAGCTTCTAATACTTTTACAGGGAGGCTTTTTGATGATGCATTATGCATGAGTTATCGAATAGTTGTTTTTCTATGGAATTGCTTGAAGATCAAATTCAACTCAATCCATTAATAATACTCTATCATATAACGTACCTAAAGATTTAAATTATAGTAGATATCCTCAAAATAATGTCCTTATTTCAGATTCAGATTCCGTCAATCGTACAAATAAAAAAAAATATTTTTTTGTATCCAAAGCTTTATTTTCATGGGAAAATTTATTTATTTATGAATACTTTTTTATTTTGGCTTTTCGTCAAATATTTAAATTCATATTTTTATTATTTACACATGAACATTGAACATTTATACAAAGATAAACATATACAACAACACATAAAAAAATAAAATGAGCGAGTTATGTTATAAACAAAACATCTCACAGTGAATGTTATAAATAAAGTTGATGATAGTAGAAAAAAATAACACTGTTTCAATTTAAGTTAGTGATAATATAAGTAAAACCATAACGACCGACCGAACCTAGGTTTTCAGCCGAAACCGAAACTGAATTTCGGCTTCTGCTCTGGTTTCTGCCGAAACTGAAAACAAGACCGAGACTTAACTGTACATGTTAAAATTTACATTAAACCCTGAAATATAGTGTGTTGTTCCTAGACTTATAATACTTCATTTAGATTAAATTAAATAAAAGACGCCGATTTAATTGTTTAAAAAAATATTTATAGACAAACATTATCTAGATCTACTCATACTTAGCATGTTTTAGTGAATTAATCAGTGAAATTTTTTACAGTCTTATTAACAGATATCACAATAGTAATAGTAATACTACGAGAAAAAAATCAATTCTTTTGTAGTTGTATTTTTAAACAATTAATAATAGTTAATCGGCTGACCAATTTTTGGCCGAAACTGAAACTTCGGTCGGTCACCATAAAAAAGTTCTGGAAATAAGTTATAAATAAATCATGCGGTGATCTCAAAATAATTTAACATTAGAACCTGAGGTAAAGTAAAAAATTACCCCACCTCACCAGCACGTACATCGCATGCTCCCACTTATTTTTTACCTTTTTGCCTTTACCATATTTTGCATAGATTTTCACTCTGTAGACCTACGAGGAACAAAGGAATCTTCCTCCAACCAACCCTCACTTCCTGCTCGAGTCCAGAATATGTGTGACTAGTATATTATAGAAAATTATGTACAGTATTGTAATAAATTACATTAGGAACATTTACGCTGTTTCCCTACGAATAATGAAGCTGGTCACTGCTTCAAACAATAAAAGTAATTTAATCACGAGTATAATCTTTGCTTTGTGTCGTATCCCGTGCCTAAAGTTCGTAACATTATTTAACGAATTATAATATAATAAAGTTCCCAAACTCTGTTTCTGTTACCGAGTCATTAGGTCTGTTTTTTAATTACATTAATAATATAATAATGCTTTTAAACAATTACCATAAACATCATAGTTAATGTTAGCCCTTTCAAAAGTTTCACAATATAATTCCTGTATTAGAAACTATAGAAACGAAACGGAATTAATATTTTTGCCTTCATTCAGATACAAAAATTCAATAAAATTAGAAAATCATATAGAGGACGTGGTTTTGCGAGACCAATAAAAAATTGAAAATTATTCAATGATTTATTAATAAGCAATTAATTATTTTAATAAATTAAAAAAGTCACTGCACAATAATTAAATTTAAACATAAGTTTCGAGTTCACACTATTTCACAATTTATCACAACACTATTATTGCTTGTTAAACTATCGCACACAAGTAATTGAATGTTTCGGCGTTAACTTTGTGGAAATCCATTATGAACAAATAATGAAATAAAACAATGAACTTTTGTTTTTTTTCCACTTATATTTGAGCACCCCTTCTTACAATGTTCCCGATCTCCCACCACCTAGATACCCCCTCCACTTCTACCGAATCCACACCCACACACCAGACAACCACTCCCACATACCTCAGTCTTAATTCACCTGATGAAGGAAACGGACGTTTCCGAAACTTGTAGTGAAACAAGTGCTCAAATATAAGTGGTATCGCACATAAGTCTTCGCTTAATTATTTTGCTTCAATAAATCTGCGCATCACTGGTATCACGCATGCGTTGGTAACACCGATCGCTACGGTGTGTCACTAATATCGCACCGGTAGAAACTTCACCTAGATTATTCTATACATTTCTAGTATTTTCGAGAATGTGCCCGACGTACACTGTATATATATATGATACATTTCCAAGCTAGCCGGACTTTATTGAGAAATTAAGCAAACAAATAAAAATAATACACATTAGCTATTTAACAGGACCATATGTTTTGAAAGTTATTTGCTATTTTGCAATACCGCTTTTCATATGGCAACCTAGTAAAGTGACGTTTGCGCAAGCCGTCATTCTGATAGCAACTTAGTTCCTTAATTTGAGTCATTGTGTTCAAGTGTAAAGTGGATTTATTTCAACATAAAGTTACGAATACAGATAGTTATTTTATCTTCACGTCTATCATATTTTTACAAGATAAATTTTATTGTTAGATGTAAATATTAATAACATTTGCAAAGCCATTTCCTTGCACATGTCGAAATTGTAATATTTTTGAAAAAGTGTGAATTGCTTTGATTTTACAAAAAGTATCTGTGTGTAGCCTACGAGAATTTATTCCTTAAGATATCATTGAATTTGGCTGCACGTGTTTCCTACACCATACATTATTTTCTTTAATTTTCTTTAGGAGAACCTACAATGAAAAAAGAAATATATTTAAAGTATGTCTTTCAAGCAAAAATGATCGAAATGGGTGCATTTTCAATTTTATAATATCGATACACATACACAATCTGGTTGATCCAAAATGCATGCCTAGAGAACTGAAAGTGTATGTCACGTCAGTCAGTCGTCGTGGAGTCAAAATAGCCAGCGAAATGGGAGAAAAGTCGAATAAAATTATCGAGGTTCTTGGCAGAACATGAGACATGGTTGGAAGATATAGATAGTATCATTGTCTTCTAAGTTTCTCGACATGCTACCATTTTCAAGCTCAATAGGATTGCGAGTTTGTAGAAAATCAGATAGACCTCGGAAGTCATTTGACAAATGTACTATGAAAGTGCAAAAGAGAAAAATCAGGTATAGTATCCACAAAAATTTAAGGAGAACTGGATGTCGCCACTGAAGTTAGTCTGATATCATCCCGGAAAAAAGATGCAGTCAAACAAGTGAAAGAGGTAGCTACGTAGATAGAAAGCGTGAAGAGTTTTTGAAGTTTCAGAGCCAAAACTTTCTCCAGAAGCCGCCATGGCACTAATGGTCAATGCCAAATTGAGCACACACGAGTATAATACATTGAGACAATAGTATAGACATGGAGACAATAGCACAAACGAGTATTATACAGTAGACAATAGTAGACATTAATAATAATTGGTATATAAATTCAAATATTTTTCCAGCTTATACCATCTTGTCAAGACAACGAAAACAGATTGCTACCCTTCGCAATATTCGATCAATGTAACTGACTTCTCTTCCGAAATTCAGCTACAAATTGTTTTTTATCCCGATCTCACAAACAAACGAATCCACTTACTGCAAGAAAAAGTCTTCAGTAAGGTGCCTGATAAACTGCCGACTCAATTCGACTAATTTCGAAATAGGGATGTGATGTTAGCTTAGCCCAGAGCCGTTACAAAACAGAAATTTGGGTATGATTACACAGAACAGAATGATGGAAATTCATTTTCTATTGCACTCGTCCCACTTCGTGTAGTTGACGATCGAACTAACACGGTAATATAATAAAATACTCATCCCGATTCCACCAGATTCAACCAAGGAGATTATAAAAAATTAAGGGCCCAAAATGAAGAAACAAATTTTAGTATTGGTTCCAACAACATTGAAAATTAATAAGTCGGATGTGGAATGCAGATATGAATTGGTGCTCGCAATGGTTGATGAAAAAATATTAAATATTTTTTTGATCCGTGAAAAATCGCGGCAAAAAAAATATTTAACGCCGACCCTTGCGTGCAATATTAGCCACACGCTTATTGATGTATCACACTCGGGTGCCCGAGCCTAGTCACCATTAGCGGATAGTCATCATCAGTATTGTTGTTGTAATTCCAGCCTAATTTCAGCGAGTTACAGATAGACATTCCAAATGAGGATAGTGACATAAAAAACACGTTCAATTTATGCAAATATAACTCGAATGAACCGACTTTTGTTTTTTTTTTTGCATGAAACTGTTAATTTGAGTAGATTTTATTTATGTAAACATGTATATAATATATATTCTTTTAAACATTCGGAGTAAGTTTCATAAAATTCTATCGAGTACATCCCGAGATAAAAATTAATTTAGTATATTGTATTAAGTTCCGGTAGATTGGGAATATGTCACAGTGTGGCTTCGTTTCCAGACTGTTCCAGGCATCTCCCGAATGCGGTAGAGTTTGTAGGGTGTTTTAGAAGGTTCAGTAGTTTTGTTCTAAAGTGACATATTATTAGCAGTAATTCGGACAGTGAGTGATTAATTTTGTTACAATACCTGCAAACCCAATGGTTAAGTTTTTTTATTTATTACATAAATGAAATCAAAACGAATTATTATGTATATTTGGTTTAATGTACAAACGTTGCGCATATTCAAACATGTAGAAACGAAGAAAACGTAATTTTTGAGCTTTGATTTCAAATTACATATATGAATCCACGCATTAAACAGGCGATTAAATATTGTATGTGGTAATTAAGTTTGCCTAACCAAAATTTCTCTGTTGATTTTGTTAATTAAATATGGACTTACTTATCTAATAAAAAAGGATTGCGTACTGTAAACTTACATTTATACCTTTATGATGAACCTAGTAATTGCTTGTTTTCAATAATTTTTAAATGAACGCTAAAAGGATTTACCTACTTGAATATTTTTAAGCTACGTAGATGCCAATATTTTTATATGTACAGAAAGTTTTTTATGTATACTAACCGTTCACCCGTGAAAAGTCACGAAACATGAAATGGTTCACGTCTTTGCTAAGCCTAAATATATTATAGTATATATGATCGTATATTTTTGACGGTCCATGGAGAGGCGGCGGTAGAAACATGCGTTAAACCTCCGGTTCAGATTTGCTGGCCCGGGATTCAAGCCCCATCTCCGGCCGTAGCCGTGAAGTTACGGGGACAGACATACAGAGGGACGGTCAGACGACCAAATTATTTTATTTAAATACAGAACATAATTACTGGATTTGTCCACTGCGATGTTATTATTTAGCTTGTAGCGTGTAGCGGAGTAGCTTGTTGGTCTTGTGGTTGGGACACTCGCCTCGTGATCCAATGGTCGCGGGTTCGAATCTCAGCCCAGACTAGCAAGTTAGTCCTATTTTCATAGCACAAGCGTTTAGCTTAGTTTGAAAATAGTAAGAATATTGATGTGACACGTATTCCGTGTTCGCATCTCTATTTAAAAAAAAAAAAAAAATTAAGATAAATTATGGAATTGCAGAGTTGAAGCTATTTATACGAGAAACGTTTATGGAAGTCTTTTATATGATGGCCGAGGGCTTACAACCTGTATGAGCTGACTTAAGTGATCACTCTATATAATGGAAAATGCATACAACTTTCAAAAATTTGATAATGTTCTTACGATGGAATTGGTGAATGTTGCATTGTGTAGAGTGCTCATTTAAGCCAGCTCATACAAGTTAATATTTTGCACTGAATTGCCCGTCCGCCCCCTGACTGTTTCGTTTTCTGTGACATCCGCCAGCTGTCACAACGAAAACTAGCACACATCCTTCAGGTATTTATAATTCATTACAAACGTTCAGAGTGTTGGCATTATTCGATTATGTGCAGTTCGTTTTATTTCCAGCATATCGTGACAATATGCATAATTCGTTCACCGTTACACTTATCCGACACTCAACGGATTGTATCCCCGATGAAAATTAATTTGTTGAAATATGAATCAGAGACGTGGGAGAATATTCACATGCGAGTCATTATAATGATTATTATAAATAATTCTGACATTAAACCTTGCTAAATATAAACTCTTGTCTCGAAGCTTCTGTCCTATTTCTTTTCACTCCAGTCCCTTAACTCCTCTTAATGCCGCTATGCCTGTAATATTTTGAAGGTAAATTTCGGGCCCTGTCCTAAGTAATACGGTCTCCAGGGCTTAGTACTGTAAGAGCCAAACCTAAATCATACAATACCGAAGGATCCCAAAAAGTAGATCGGATCCCGACTCAATTTTAATCAAATAATATATAAATTTAATAATTTATGCTGTTTAGTTGAAATAAGTGCAACTTTAATATAAACCAGCTGTACATTTCTTAAATCCTAATACGTAAATTTACATACGTATACGTACTTAAAGATATCAATTTAAAATATTATTTTTCGGATTCTTATAGAACTTAAATCATTAATCACTGATGATCGTTTTAGTTACAAAATTCAACGCAGTCATTTGTTTTTATTAAATTTAGCTATTAAAATTAACAGTGGCACTAACTATAGACTGAAATATTCATCCCAGGTTGCTGAAAGGTTGGATCTGTGTGGGTTTGCTTTGATCAAAAGGATTTGCAATGATAATGTTGATCCACCTCCACACTTCGGATCGTCATTCGTATTCTGACATTTTAATATCCTCCTTGGTTACAGTGAAGAATGTAAAGATTTGAGTAGTTAGAATACGAATAGAATACATACAATTACAATTTGATTTTTGAAAACCGTGTAATGGGATGTTCGCTGATCACCCCAATCTTTAGCATGATGTACCTTGCCAGGGCTAATCCGAGAGGTGCCATCTTATATTCAGCGCACCGTATAACCTTATACAAAAATATACCTACATCTACGATACAAAATTATTTTGTAAAAGTGTGTATTCTTAAATACTGCTCAATTACGTATTTATGATTATGATTTATATAATAATATTTTCATAGAACCCAGCATGGATGTGTAACTTTTGGATTATTCGGTTGTGGGCCATGCTAGTATTAGCCCTTATAATGGCCACTCAAAACTCAAAGGAAGCTCTGATAGCAAATATCCATTTCTATTGATATCAGAGAAATGTACAATTCTGTAATAATGATCGATAATTACAAAAATTATGACAGATGAATGTTAAAATGATCATCGGCTTTTATGCATTTTATGTCCGGCGTATTTTTATTTATTTCATAAGTAAATTTGAATAGCGTAAAAAAATTTTTTTTATGAAAATAAAAAACTTACTTATATTACATATTTGTAGAGCTTATGGATACGTTTTTATCCCAGAATATACTGAATTTACTTAGAAAGTTGCAACAATATTCACATTTTTACAAGTGTACATAAGTTAATTAAAATACATAGAAAATTTATTTCATATTTAAAACAAAGTAGTAATGTATCGTCAATAATGTATATTCGTTTGTTGTAGAACAATACAAAACTTTTTAAGCTGTTTTAAGATATTAAACCATATTAATTAATATCTTTGACACCTTTAAAGCCCCGCAACAAAGTTGTCCATAGATAAATTTTGATGGAACAATGAAAATTTCACAATGCTTGATTCCAAAGATCTTTTCGAATTCATAATTTTTTGAATGATTTGAGCCATGAAGATCTAAAATTTTACCGGAGAAAGTTGAATCAAAATTATGGAAATAGACCTGGCCTTTTATTTTTTTTAAATTTTCCAATATACGTATATTTACAAGTTCCAATAAAAAAATTAAAAAATTAATGTCCTTGTTAAAAATCACCCAAATTCTACCTAAATTTTACTCCTCCAGAATATTGTAACCTCTTAAATTCTGTGGAAATTTCTTCTTGAAAGGAGTTTTAAATTATCCCACGGATAAATCTTTTCAAAGCCTCAAAGATAAACATGACCTTCGAAAATATTTATGCATTGGTCAGTACTCTCGTCTTTCCGAACGCCAGTCCAGGTCACTTGATTATTGTTAATTCAGGAAACAATTTGAATTTTAAATTGTTCCTCGTTGGAAGCTTCCCTGGGGATGACTTGAGTTTAAATTCTCCCCATCTCATCTGGTAGATAGAGAGATTGCGGGGGCTAAGAGGGACGGCATTTTCACAAATTAGATGGAATTCTATTTTGGAATATGGTATTCATTCTAAAAAAAACTATGCTTATATTTAAATAATATTTTTTTTAAATATACATTTATTAATAAGAAATACTGATACTGAAAAACCACATAAAACTTACAAATAAAAAATACGAATATAAACTACTTGAAATTGATAATTTCAATCATCATCATCATCATCACTGTTAACCCCTGGTGGGTCTTGGCCTCCTCAAGATTCTTCCTCCACTCACCTCGGTTTCCGTAACATTTTGTTTTTTTTTATGGGGTAGAGTTGTTAGCCCTACGCCCAACCCCCAACCTGGAGGACCGGGATTTTTTGTTGGGGTTTTCCTTCCCTCAGCTGGCTGGTTCCCGTTTTATGGCACCGGAATTTCGCCGTTCACCCTCTCTCTATCTGCTGTGATGGTATAATGGTGTCTTCACATTGCCCGGGGTTCGCGGGGTTTTCTGATGACCACTCGTGGACGCTAGAGTCGGACTTATTGGTAGTGTTACTGATGATTGTATACGTGGCGTTACCCAGCATTTTATAAGAACTTTTCTTCCAGCGGGGAGTGTACCACTGCGACCATCCCAATCCTTCGAACCCCTATTCATTTCAATAATAAATATAAATTTTAATTTTGCATATTTCTTAAAGACTCATAAAAATATTTTTATATAATATAATTCTTCTTATCGTCCGGATTTTCAAAAATCGCCAGTTTTTCATTCTACGCACAGTAAATTAGTTATTATTTGTAAATAACATTGAATTAAATATTACTAATAACTGGTTATTATATTAAATCAATAGATATTATGTTAAATTAAAAGTATAAATAAAAGTTTTTTTTAAATCTTTTGTTTATCCAATAATATTTGATATTGAAAAGCGTTGGAAAAAATCGTATATCTAAATAATCATATTTCAAATTCAATAAATAAAAGCATCCCAATTTTGACAAACCAACATTCTATACAAATAATGAATTAAAAAATATGCATTAAAAAACAATAAAATTAATTTGTAATAATTGCAATCATTTTTATGTATCTTGTAGAAAGCAATTATAATGAAAGAGCACTTAAGGTTTTAAATAACAATAAGTATTCTGAATTTTCCAAACATTTTTTGGAGACAAACCACTATTTTGATATTAAAAGTGGTTTTGAAATTTTACAAATAAAAAACATTGAGTTTCAGTAAGATAAATTAGCAAATCAAATATTATAAATAACCAAATCATTTCTGTAAATAGATCATATTAAAATTTGTTTTCACAAAAGTTCTTAATTAGTTATTCAATTCCTTTGTTTGTTTTTTTGTTTTTGTTAATGTCTATACTCACTTTACAAGATGAAGCGACCGTTTGTCTTAATGTTGATTGTTCAGTAAATAGTGGTTTTATTTAAAGTATTTTCTTAAGAAACAAAAAAAAGTTGTTTTACTTAAACAAAGTGTTTAAAAGAAATTTGATTAAATAATAAGAATAATTATTACTAAGAATATATCAGGAAAAAAATTTAAGTCAATAAGTTTCGTTTACAACTAGGGTACAAACCCTAAACTTTTCCGATCAGTTAAGTCATGTTAACTATAAAAGATAAAAGACAACAGAAAGATTCTTGAGAATTACATATACATACATATGTACATACCTACGTATGTCATTCCAGTATCATTGAGCCGATACCTGTATTCACTTTATATTGTAATATTCTAACATCATGATAAAATATGTGTTTCCAATGTAAAATTAAATGTAAACTGTTATTTTAACATTATTATTATTATGTATACATAAATATTAAATTTAGAAAAAACACAGAGAAGAAATAAAACCCAGCACATTCAATTATTGGGAGACAGCGTTACTAATTAAGGCAGTAACCCTATATATTATCGTTTAATTTAATTTATTACTGTACATGTTTTATTATTAGTGAGAAGTACATTTTTTCCCTTTCGCAGTAACAGATGTAAATGAATTAGTACAGCAGTTTACTGGAAATGTTTCGAGTCCGAGAATTCCCATCGGTAACTATATTTTTTCGACAGATAGATTTTTTTTCTGGGTATTTTTCTAAGTGATTTATCCAATTTCTTTTAATTAAAACGAAACTAAGTATTACAATTTAAAAACGTTTTTTTCTTTTAATTATTAAATTATTTTTTAATGATTTATTAAATAAAAATAAACATATATATTCCAAAAAATATGCAGTCATCAAGGATTGCTAGTTTATAATATACTGCGATGTATAATGTAATGCGAGATTTTTATTAACGTTTATTCAATTTAAAAACGTTTTTTCATTTAATTATTCAATTATTTTTTAATGATTTATGAAATAAAAATAAAAATATATATACCAAAAAATATGTAGTCATCAAGGATTGTTAGTTTATAATGTACATAATGCGAGATTTTTATGAGAAACATAGTTTATAAACTTATGGGAAACACGATTTTCGAATGGACATATTCAAAAAATCTAGAATTCAATACATTTATATTTAGTGAGAGCATTATTTTTTTTATATTTCTGCCTTTGCTTTTATACCCCACATATATCATAGTGAATATATCATACTTATATCATACTTCAGTAATAGAAATGTCGCAATATTTGCATTGGCATGATAAATATTGCGTGTTCAAGATGATTTATTCTTACGTTTTTCAAGAAATAAACAGTTTTTTTCATAACTTTTTTCAGAACGAATTTTGCAATCGCATCAAGATTTAATTTTTTTTCTTTCATGCAAGAGCTCTAGGATTTCTTTTTAGCGTGTTCAGTGATATATAAATTTAATATATATAAGATCCAAATAACCTAGTAAAGCCGCATAGCAAATCTCGTTATATATAATATAGATATTGAATAATAATAAATCATTATCGAACTTAAAGGTATGGCATTTCCCACCTGAAGGTTTGGAATAAATATTATAATTGTGAGGTGTAATGTACCGTAATATTGCGGCAAAAGATGAATCCATGCAAATAATTATATGAAGCCGACTGTACCCTGATATGGTTTGACAGTTACAGTGCAGTGGGGATTGTAGTGTATATGTCTATATTACCATATACAGTAATCATCCTACAAGTTAGTAATTTGAATGATATACGTAAGTTGAATTGGGATTAAACGGTGTACTTTAAGCAGACACTGCTAATTGAGAATAAAAAAAATAGGTATTAAATGTTAGATTACGAAAAAAAAATTTTTCTTATGGAATATATTTTCATATTTATTTATATATAAATGGACGATATAAATAAAATATGGATTAATAAAAATATAACAAATCAATTTGTATTGCTTATATCTTAAGACGATAGATCACTTCGTGAAGTTTTTATTTCTATATGGATATTATTTATATATATATTTTATTGCTGTATGGATATTATTTATATTTTTATGGATATACACTATATGGATATAGTGTAAATTTAATTGTCAAAATTATTTTAATGATTTTAATTAAAGTTAATTTACCTACCAGAAATATATTAATTTTATTGCAGATACGTGCTATAAAATATCGCAAAAATTTTTGCTATAAAATATCGCAAAATTTTTTATATTTAAAATGTATGTAGCCGTATTAATTGTATTTTTATTTAATTAATTTATTTATTTAAATTATTTAAATAAACTTTTTATTTAAATAATTTAATTATTTATTTTTTCATTAAATAATTTTTAATTAATTAAAAATTATTTAAATAAAAAAAATAAAAAATAAAATTTAAATAAAAAATGCCGTATTAATTGTATTTTTTTCAACTTGAACTGAACTTAGGCCCGGTTGTTTCAAGTTCGATCAAATTAAGCGGTCGATCAAAGCATAGATTTTTACGAAAACGGATCGTCGGATTGTTGGAGAACGTAAAAATCTATACTTTAAAAGAACGCTTACTTTAATCCAACTTGAAACAACCGGCCCTTAGAGATACTAGAATTAATATCATGAACCACATTAATTTAAGTCTCTATATATCAGGTTTATAGGATAATATTGTATTATTTATTTAACTCAAAATTTCAACGTTTAAGCACAATAATAAAAATAATAATTAATATTAAAAAAAAACAACAATAACTTGAAATAAATCATTTTTATTAAAAAAAAAACACATTTAACAAAAACCTCAATTTGCTCAGAGGTATTAATATCAAGAAAGCGATTTAATTTGTTCATCTAGTTTGAATAAGTTTAGAGTGCAATTTGCGGAAGACCCTTATAATTATGATAAAGCATAATTTTTTTTACAAATATTTGTAATCAGTTATATTTAAAAAAGTAATATAAATGTTGTTTGTAAGAAAAATTACAGTGAATAATGTAAAAGAGAATTATTTTAAAATTAAGGGACTGTACCAATACTTCAATGTTACACTCATTGAAGGATACCTCTGGTTTAAATTGTGATAAGTTATTTCAAGGGTAAAATCAATATTGTGTTTCACGGCCACTAGTTATGCTTTTCCTACTAATAAAGTAATTATTATCTAATTGGAAATCTATTTAAAAGTTACCCAACAAAAAACATAGAATTGTATTATATAATGAAATGTGACACAACCATAAAACAAATTTATTCCGGTAAAAGTTATTTGTATTCATACATAGTTTATTTGGAGTGATACTGTTGCAACAGTGATATAATATTGAAAATTATTATTATACATTATTGGTTGAAAAATCAAAACTATCAGTTCAAAAATAAATTAACTGTACTTATAATAAATGTCTTACATAAAAATAAACGTTTTTTATCACAAAATTATTATATAATAATATGACATATAGAACGTGACGTAATTATAATTGAGATTAATAAAGTACTGTATTTTTCTAATACTCTGGACAGCCTTTGAACCACAGTGGGCGTGACGCTGGGTTTCAGATTCGATTTCTGGAGATTCGGGGAGAATTCGACTTCTTTATAAAATCAACAATGTATTTCACAATACATCATTTGATTTTATAAAGCCCGGATCTTTTTATACTTTGTTTCGCGACAGTAATAGGGCTTTAAAGTCTGTTGTAGCATTAAAAATAATAATCCATTCGGTATAATATGAGCAAACAATATTTTATAATATTCCTAAGGAAGTATCTATATCGTCCAAGAAAATAATATTACATGTCTACTTCTTTTATTATATACGAGGGAAGTTTTATATTGATTCACCTGACTACTTTACGAAGATGCTGTTGTTGATACTGCAATGTTCTTAAAAGTCTATTTCACACCACAAAATAACACCATAGCTCATTTTAATGATCATATTTGTTGAATAGCATCTGAGAGAATAACACAAACTGACAATAATTTAAAAATAATTAAATTTATTATAAAATCAGAGTGTGATTAGGTTTTTCAGGGTTCAAAAAAGAACAAACACTGGCCGATATCAAAAAACGACTAGATTATGAGTATGATGTCATTTTGCCTTACTGCGCGAGCGTTAAAAACTCGCGGAAAGATTTCGCCCCTACCTGAGAACTGTTGTCGATGTTCACACGGAAGTTACTTGATCTACGTCCAGAAAACATAACGCTAATCAAAGAGATATTGAATGACCGTCGTTTGTAGACAATGGAGACGGTAGCAGGATTGCTAAACCCACGGTACAGTGCTACAAAAGATCACTACATATGAGTAAGATCAATAGGAGATGAGTTTTCAAATATTTATGTATTTTGAGTTTTCGGAGCTGGTGATGAAATTATCATAAAAATTAAATGAAATCAGTTGAATGCCGTTACCGAGGTGAATATTCTCAAAGAAGAACAGAGACATCGCCATCAATGAAAGAGATCATGCCTAGAGTCTTTTGGGATTCTAAGGTGATTCGCAAGATTAATTTTAATAAAAAAAATATCATCATAATCGGCACACATTGTATACATCCCTCCTATACAGATAACACGAAAAAATTTAAGAGAATCGGTGCGTGAAACTCCAGCAAAAGAACACTCGTGATCGCTACTTCACTGAAACATCTACCTTACATTCCAGACTTACCTCTTCCCTTATGGCCCCAGTAATTATTTTCTATTCCTAAATTTAATGGCTGCCCTCAAAGGATGCACATTTAAAAGTGATGAAGAGTCGCAGATCGTTATTTTGACACATTAGGCTAAATATTCAGAATATTTCTTCAGATTATTGTTAATTCAATGATTTGACAAACCCATAAGAATAAAAGCGAATAATTACCTAATTATTTTGCTCTTTCCCTGCCATAACTGCAAGCTATTCAGGCTAATCCAATATGTGTCAATTTTCGTACATGTTTTCATTCATGTCTTCTTTTGATAACAATTGAATGTTTTTGTTCTACAAACAGTCTATTTTCCAACTATTGTTGAGGTGACATAAAAGCTGTAAGGGGTGGTTAACATTGTATATTCTATCTATTCTGGATTGTGAAATATTTTGCTTTTAAAATTCAGTCTGCGCTTTAAGAATAGGGCGCGCTGGGGTCCTTCGTCACTCTGTACGGCAGCGCGCTGTGACAAACACCATAAAATATTCAATTATTTACAGAGGGGTGGCTATTCATGAACTTCTTTACTATCAGAATCATGCAATTTTTATTGTCTAGAGAGTGTTAGTTTATTGGAAGATAAACGCGTTTGTAATTACTATTAATATGGACGGATAAATTAAGGTAAATTTTTAGTGTTCTAGTGTACTTTTGGTAAAATTATGTTATATGATAATCACATCTCAAGTAAATAAAAAATAAAACTTGCTGTTCGGAAAAAGAAAAACTAGTCAAGGAAATCAATGATTTATGTCTACTTCGTGAATAAATTATATTATTTCCAAAACTTCCAAAATGATAAAAAGATATAAAAGTACGTTAGGTACTAAAGAAAAAGGTTAAGATATAATTGGGCGTACAAAGTGTTTAATTAACTTATATTAATTAACTTATATAAAAAAAAATCGGTGTACTTGTGACTAAATCAACAATTAGACATAGTTATGCAAAAAGCACCCAACCCATAAAATGCTAAAAATGAGTTATATACGGGTTTTGACAGCTGAATATAATAATATATCAATTTATAATGTTTATGAGCTAAAAACGTAGAAGCTCCAAATGCTATGGTTTTTTTTAATAAATTCAATAGTTTTGTAAAGCACGTCACGGCCATTGCTGTCAAATTTACTCCTAAACTAAAAAAAGTGCTTTGAATATTTTTCTCGGCCTCAAATTTAAAAATTCTTAGCAAAAAAAAAAAACTTAAAAACATCCATGTGGTATGGACGCATTATGCGACTTTTTAATTCTACCGTTACTAAACGATAATCATTTTATAGAAAACGGTAGACTTAAACGTTTCTAGACCCCAGATAATACTTTTTACTTCGAAACTTATCGAAATCATAAAACATAGAACCCACGCAGAGTAAAATAAGTAATGTTTTTCCTAGATTTTTTATAAATAATCCAACCTGTAAAATGTGTCATATCTTCGTAAATATAAGTTTTTTCTAATTAAAATCATTAAAAAAAACATCTTTATAATGAATGAGCCCTACGCAAAAAAATATGCAATGATGAATAAAATATCAACGCATTAGGTTTTTGTAGATTCAAATTTTCAAGAGCCAATTTCTCAGTTACATGTTTATTGGTTAAATGCTTTCTGTAGTCCTACTAAAGTATTCTTTTATTTTGATGTAGTTTCCAGAGATGCAATCTCTCTCATCAACAAGTGTAAACAACAACTCGATTACATACATTCTGGTCACGAACTATTGCATGAGAGTGATGTGGGGCGTGAAAGGTGAGAGGTGATAATAATAAGGTTATAGGTTAAAAGTACTGAATGTAAGAATATTGAGGTGGATTTATTTATATTTATATAGTTCCGTTTTCGTGAAAACTCATTTGAAGGGCTCCTTAAACAGAAATACTATTGTACAAAATTATTATTTTACAGAAAACTTACTAGCTAAGAAATATACACCGGATGATATGCAAAAAAATGGAATTGACGGTTAAAATTATAGTTGAAAGGACCAGGAAGAATTTGTGTTTTCTCGCAGTTCTCACATAGATTGGAGACATTAGGTAAAGGTTTCGCCATATGAGAATGCCAAAACTAACACATAAACAAATAATTTTTGTAATATGTAGGTATGCAAATGTGTTAGGAGAAATCGCATGGTTGATTGGTTAATCATTTCGCGATAGACTAGCAATATAACTTTAGTACGTATCCAACCCGCGAGGCGGGTGCACGCTTATTTGTTCAAGAAAAATACGGTTACCAGGCTAAGAAGTGATGGCACATCTGATTGTTATGCGTACTTATATTTTTTTTGATTCGTTTAAATATTTGTTTTACTTTTTATCATTTTTCTTAGTTAATGATTTTTCCATTTTAATATATATTTTTTATATTTAGTATTTTGATTTATATGTATTACTAGCTGTCCTCACTCGGCTTTGCAAGGGTTAAGGATTAAGTTTAAAACAAATTTGTGAGAGTAAACAAAGGCATCGAAAATATATAAGCGGAGGGGAAGGGTTAAAAGAATAGGGAGAAAATGTCGCATACGTTACCCGCCTAGTCCTAACGAATAAGATTCCAAATTTTGAGGTCCAATCGACCGAAAGGTACAGATTTGCATCGAAAATGTGTCAGGGGGAAGGAAAGGGGTATAATATTAGGGGGGGAAATATCGCCTATGTTACCCGCCGAGTCCTAAAGAATAAGTTTCCAAATTTTGAGGTCCGATCAGTCAAACGGTACAGATTTGCATCGAAATTATATCAGCGGAGGGCTTCCCCTTTTTAAATGAATAGGGGGGAAATGTCGAATATGTCACCCGCCGGGTCCTAAAGAATAATTATTCAAATTTTGAGTCCGATCGATTAAACGGTACAGATTTGCATCGAAAATATGTCAGGTTGAGGGGAAAGGGTATGAGAATAGGGAGGAAATGTTGCCTATGTTACCCGCCGAGTCCTAAAGAATAAGTTTCCAAATTTTGAGTCCGATCGGTCAAACGGTACAGATTTGCATCGAAAATATGTCAGGGGGAGAGGAAGAGGTATGAGAATAGGAAGAAAATGTTGCCAATGTTACCCGCCGAGTTCTAAAGAATAAGTTTCCAAATTTTAAGTACGATCGGTCAAACGGAACAGATTTGCATCGAAAGTATGTCAGGGGGAGGGGAAGGGGTATGAGAATAGGGAGTAAATGTTGCTTATGTTACCCGTCGGGTCCTAAAGAATAAGTACGCAAAATTTGAATGGAATCGGACAAACGGTGTGGATTTGTATAGAGAACAGACAGACAGACAGACAGACAGACAGACATTGAGTTTTATTGGTATAGATTGATGAAATAAAATGTATTAATCGAATTATTTTGTTTAAGTGTTCCTTTGCCCTGAGTTTCAATTTACGAACATGATTTTAAAATAGGTATGTGATAATATAGAATATAAAATTAAAAATTTAACTGCCGGATATTTTACTATTTTTACGGTCTGAGTTTTTGAATGGTCGTCTTAATAGGTGCATCCTTAGTTATTATTTTGAATGTGAAAAACTCTCTGTTTGTTAGGTACTTTGAAACACCAGTAATGGTAGTAATGCGTCTTGCAACGCCAATAAATATGGATTGCAAGAAACATCAGACCAAACAGAATTTCAGCACGTAATTTTAAGTTTTCAGAGTTCCTAACAAGACAAAAAAGTTACTAGTAATTCTAACTTGAATGACTTTTTTGCCATTTAAAACTGAAATGTCATCATCAAATTCATTGCAAATCCAACAAAGAAAATCATACAAAAATATTAAAGAACCATATTTTTTAAGAATCATAGTTTTTTTATATGGACTTAAAAATAATATTAAAAAATAAATTAAATTACTACGTTTTATAATAGATATTTAAATTACTTCGCGGCGGCACATTTGGTGATTAGTCTTGTTTTAGAGGGCACATGTTTTAGGGTCTTCTGAAATAAATATAAAAACACTGATCTTTTTCAGCAAAAATTTACATAAATGCTTAAAAATACAATAAGTAGCTTTAATAAAATAATATTTTATAAAGAAAGAAATATTTTAAATATTTATTTTATAAAAGGTGACATTCACTATCTTAAAATAAATAACACAATTCTCCCTTTTTCCCATGCCCTTTACGTTAGATCTAAAGATGCTTAGGCACATCAAAACTATTTTTTGTTTGCACACGTCACTTGTGGTAGTGTTTTCTCAAAATATATTTTAACATTATACAGGAATATATTCCACGCACGCCTCAAATAGATATGTATGCCTGAAAAGTGAGTATTACGGGAGATATTTCGGGTTTGCTGCAAAGTATTATTTTTGGAAACATTATTTTTGTACAGTTTGCTTTATAAATTTAAGCACAAAAACTATTTTTTAACCCATTCATCGAAGCTTTTTCGGCGAGTGGGTTAAAAAATATTCCATAATGTGCAGTGCAAATTATGAATATTAAACAGTTTCTAGCAGTTGCTGCTAGGCCCTGCGGACGGCTGTGCTGTCCGACACGAGGGTGATAGTGGCCGCCATGTGACCATTGGTGTCTATAATTGACTAACGACTAGACTGTCCACCGCGCGTCATTAGTTTCTGCGATTGGCAATCTCCCATTGCTTGCTGTTTTTCATATCATTTCGCTATTTTTTAAACTGATAATGGAAATGTTGCGTACTCAATGCATCGTTTTTGGAGCAATCTCAGTATATATATATATATATATACATTTATATATATATATACATTTATATATATTATATATATATATTAATATATGATGCATTACCGTATATGCCGTACATCTCAACATAAGCACATTCTAACCAAAAAATTAAATGTCAAAAAATAGTTTCCAATAGAAAAATCAAATTTACATAAGAAAATATAAACCGTTTGTACTTCGCCTTAAAATGATTCTTTAATGCTTTCACTGTATTTCATTTTTGAAGCTGGCAATGGAAAAACAATGCATAGCTCGATGCGTTTTATGTGCAATCATGAAATAAATTTGCAGGCCCGGTTGAGTCTAGTTTATTTTAAAAAATAGTTTTTATTACACAAAATTGCCGATAATTCCCCACTATATTTGATGAAGTGAAAAATGTTAAATTTATAACCAACTAACACGTTAAATTTTTTATCCAATCAACGCACATCCTAATTGCGTAGCATATCTTGTTAAATATGCATGGCCAGAGTACTGTAAATTTTTTCAATAATAAAACATATTTTGATTTGTAGTTAAATTTTATACCTCCATCCAATTAAAGGCATCGTTTAACAACACAACTGTTTTAAAATTTTAAACTTAATCTAATACCTTTTCATAACGAAAATATGATCAATTTAAAAATAGCCTTAATCGTGAACGTTCCCACGACTCTTGGTTCAAAGTCGGGCACCCTAACCGCTTAGCCGTGTTCTAACTAAAGCATCTTTAAGTTTATTTTATTTTAACATCGTGAAAAATAAGCAAATTTTGAGAACCCTCAATATTCGTAACAATTAGTTGTCACCCCAGTGCGACTCGGACCCATGAAAAAACGGGACATTAAGTTTATTACGAAACAGATAATTTACTTGGCAGCACGTTTTTATATATTGTTTAAATCAAATATATTATAATATTACGTTTTCACCTATGCAGTTACCGTTTTCTAATACTGGCTAGCTCAAAGTTTGATATCTTGCATTTCACTTGGTATTTCAATACGGGTACTTTTTAGAATTAGTTATTCATTTGTTTTCCTCCCGATTATGTTTTCTTTGATATCGCTGTCACGTACCGTTTGAACTTACTGAAGAACTACAGCAAACTCGCGTCGAGGTTTGCCTTAATTTGTTGCGTCGGCAAAAAATTGAGGGAATTCTGAATCGGATTGTTTGTTACTTGTAATAAAAAGTGAATCCCGAATGATAGTCGGAAACGTTCTTTGCAATGGTTTGAGGCAGCCAAACAATGTCCCGAACGCAAATCGAGTCAAAGACACTGCTTTTGAATATATATTGGGAAACCTGTGCCGGCATTATTCATTATAGCCTCTTGAGATCTGGTACAAATATTACTGCAGAGCTATGGTGTGAATAATTGACAGCACTGCATATCGTACCGTCTTAAAATTACAGGAGCTTCGGATGGAAACTCTCCGTCACCCACCTTACTCGCCAGACCTTGCACCCACTTATTTAATTTTTAACTTGACTTTCGGCAGGTCATTAACAATCTTGCGAGTTTTTGTGACATTAAAGTAAAATGTATTTTTTATGAAAATTAGGGGATTAACGTACTTTAAAAAGTTGGAAACTACGTAAAAAATAAAATATTTATGTTATAAACTAGCCGTACGCCCGAGAAAAATCACGGGAAATAATAATACGACTTGCGTGACCGCGCAACATATTCCGCGCGCTGATTGTGTGTCACACTCTAATAATCAAAAGTTTTAATTCCTTTACGTTACGATAGAAAACGAAATTATTATTTTTGATTTAAATGCATGTAAAATCAGTGCACAAGCTTAGAGCGCATGGCTACCAAGGTCGGTGAAGTCAACGTCACAGTATTCGAAGTTACCGAATATTGCGAAATTTGTTTATTGTAAGCGTGAATTACAAATTATGTCAAGTGCATTGCTTAAACTTTATTGTATTTATTAAACAAACATAACAAATTTCTACTTTCGCGATATCGAAGTTTGCATGTTAAATTATTGTTTGACAGTTTAAACTTTTTTACAAAGGCAGTAAAAAACATTCAAGCGCAGTATATTTTCATGGAGACGCCAAGCTACGCTCATTCATTCTGTCAGATTGTTGCGAGAAACTGAGAAGAGTGCTTACGATAGTTGGACGGAACGTGAAACTATGATATTGTCTTTTATAAACCATTTTTATCGCTCAGCACACGTCACACAGTAACGGTAAGTTTTTCTGACTTGCGCCAGTCCATAGTATCAAATGAAAAATTTCCTGATAAAATAATCTTATTTGAAATAGGCGCGCATGGTAACCCGTCAGATTCACCCCGATAAAACCACCCCAACAAATGCACCCCGGACAAATGCGCCCGACAAAATATAATTTTTTGAATCCCGTGGTAAACGGTATAATCTCATTAGTGTAGATAAAATAACAACTAAATAGAGGCACTTTCAAAGTATTTATTTTTAGCGAAATTTAAAATAAATTAAATTTTAATAAATATTATTATTAAGTTCTACGGGTTAAGTATTTTTATGTGTTACAGCTGTTTCGGCTTGTAAGGCCATTATCAAACAGTGGATATACCACGTACAAACGACTTATTTATGCAATTTTAAGTTACCCCTTCCCATTTAGAGTAATTAGATATTTGTGGTGAAGCCCTGTAGTAATGTACGTTTTTTCCCGGGCACTTATCATTAAAGGTGCCTAGGTTAACGTTATGCTTAATTATCAAAATTCCCCGTTTTCTGCAAGTGTTATTTATAAATATTAAACTTTCAAAGTAATTCAACAGAAAATGAGGAACTTTGATAATTAACCATAAAATAGAATTTTATAAACCGGAAATCTTTAATGATAAGTGCCTAGGAAAAAAGAATCTTAATATAGGGATTCACCGAAAACATCTAATTATCCATGAGGGAAGGGGTAACATAAACCATATAAATAAGTCGATTATCCGTGTTATATCTACTGTTTAATAATGGCCTTACAAGCCGAAACAGCTGTCGCATTTAAAATAACATTTTACCTGCAGAACTTAATAATAATAGTATTAAAATTTAATTTACTTTAAATTTCATTCAAAATAAACATGGAGTTCTACAAACTAAACACAAAAACCATAAGTATCTCAATGAAATAATATTCTTACTAATATTCCGTGCACTTACACTAAGAAATCACGTTATCAATTATTTGCATGAATTTTTGTATAATTAAGAATTATCTCTAAAATAATATTATTCATTTGACGTCGCTAAAAAATAAAATATGCAACAACTGTTGAAATAAAATATCACGTTGGCTATTATTTTGTTGACTAGAAAAGCTTAACAGTTGTCTGTCTAAATCATTGTCGTGGAGTCTTATTATTATTAGGTTTGACGTCTTCTTGGACCACGCTGTCCAGCAATCTTTCCTCTGTGTGTTGTAGGATATGATACATTTATGAATCTCGTATAATATATTATGTTTGAACTAGATAACGAATAAATGTGTTCCGTAATTGTATTAAATATTTTCTATGTACTAAATTGTCAGCCTTCGATTCTTATATTTAAAAATATGTATTTAAAAATATAAAAATAATAATATCTTAAATAAAAATATCATATAAAAAAATAATTAATAAATGCACCTATTAAAAAACTTACCTTTCGTTTTAAGTATTCCATTATATATATATATTTTTTGTTAATATCTACCTATTCGAAATAATTATCACTAAAATTGTCTATGCCACCTATTAATAATAATTATCACAAAAATTAGAGTATGCTGCGATTTCAAACTACGGTGAAATTAGACAGTAGAGCGTTCATTTGACAAGTCAATATTTGCTGTTTCCTTCTTAATGATGTCAATTTAATTGTTTGGCATAGTAATTTCTCATTTTACAAATTGAGTTTAGTCACCATGTATACATATTTATATGTTATGATAATATTTATTTAAGCGTTTAATAAAAAACCTTTCTAATTAAAAAAATAGAGAGTTGAATAAAATATTATGTATTTTAGAATATATACTATTAGAAGACTATCAATTTTAGCTACTGATACAAAGGTTAAATAAAAAAATGTCACAATCTTCTTATAAGTAATATTTATCTTATTTTTTATTTTTATTTTATTTTATTTTTCAACATACAGACCGTTAACAGGTCATTAATGACTCTAATAGATGGTACAATAGTGACAAAGTTTGAGTATTTTGTGAACATTTGAATATGATAAAATATAATACGCTTAATACACTTCTTACGGTTAATTAAAAATTAATAATAAAAATAATCAATGATAAAATATATACTTAAAAAAATATCGTAGATAAGTAAGTAAAATTTAAACGTAATTCAATATTTTTTTTAGATGCAATTATTTCACATAAATATACATCGCAAATCAATAAGTGTAGGTTCTTACATAGTACACAATTAATGATAAAAATAAATGAATTAATAATAAAGAGTGCCTTGAAGATAAACAAATTTTAAATAGTATTAAGTATAATATAAAGACTAGGTATCTCAAATCGAATAAATTTAAGGAATGATTTGTAGATTAACAGGCTTACGGCGAGTGCACGGGTTCCAAGGTCAACATCGTGTGTCTATGACGAGCATGTATTACACGCTTGAAGGAGAGTCAACCAAGCTTATCAATATTTCGCTTTTGAACCGAGCCTATGTCATAAAGAATATATCAATTTTGCCGTCTCTGGACGATATCTCGTTAAATTGGTTGTCAATCATTCTAGGTAGAGGAGAGAAATAGCCTAGATTGGTGTTGTAAAATTTAGTGTCAAAAAGGCTTGGAAACCTCATTGATCGGACAGGGATGTTAATGTATATTCTTCTTATTTGCATCATCATTTTTCCTTAATTAGGTATGTCACTTTCTTTGAAAGCAAAGTGCCCAAAATTAAGGCGGTCAGTTGAGGTTTGTTTCAGATAAATAGCAAATTGGTGCATTTAATTAATGGGTTAGCTATGTATTACCTTCATGTCAACTATTTATTTACCTCTTTGTCAGGGATTTTTTCATAGTTTGAGTAAGAGTTTAAGTGTAAATAATAAAATAATTCTCCCAACAATAGATTCAACATTTAAAATAATTATCTAAGTTACAGTATTTTAAATGGAACACCCTTAGCATAGAACGACAGTGAAAACAATGGGAATTACAATAGTTCTCTGGCAAAATCTTTGCCGAATGTTCAGATAATAAGTCTAGTAACAAGTAGCCGAACATCGAAGCTATGAAAACAACAATAGAAGCGAGGATGGCCGGATAAAAGAAAAAGCAGTTTCACTGAATTTATTATACGACCAAAATAGTTTATACAAAATTTAAAAGAATTTTTTCTACATTACACTTTTCAAGCTGGCGTTGAAATCCAAAATAATTTAAAATTTTAATCACATGCACAATAAAATAAATATTTTCATTTTAGTAACGAAAACGTACAGAATTTTTTGTAATAATTTGATATTTTGTTTTACAGCTGAAGCTGTTTGAAACTAGGTATTTGAAACATTTTTATAATAATATTGTTTCTATTAGAAGCACTGAATAATTATCTATTAGAATCTTATATAAATATGAAACAATAAAATATTCATCAGCTAACAGAGGATATTTTTCAAGCAGATGATTCGTATGCATTATATGCGGGTAAAATAATTATAATGACAGATAAACGCAAAGCTAGCTAGGTCCGAAAAAAATTGAATGCAGTGATCGACAGTGATACTAATATAAAATATACAGAATTCAAGCTTTATATGAAATGTAGCCTATAAATTTATATGAAACATGATTTCGGAAGCAGACACATAATTTTTTTTAATTTTTAGGATATTGCTATCTTTGCTTTTATACCCGTCATATAATACAATTTTTATTTGTTTTACAAATAAAAAAATATTTAAATTTATAGTACGGAAAAAAAAATATTTGACCATTTTTATTGTACTTGTATATTCCTAGAAAATAATTTTAAATGTAATGTTTTACTGACTTGCAAATAAAAATTTCCAGTAATATTACATTCAGCTACAGCCACTTAGTTGTTTGTGAGCATGTTTGCGATGCATTTAACTAAAAAATTTAAGAAATACTTTTTCTAAAATTTTTGTTTTTTCTAGTTACTTCAATCAATCAATATGATTTCATCACTTATTAATGAAATTAACGATTTACACTTCTTAGTACGTAATTATCTAATTGTTATGGTTCTCTTATTGGTGTCCATAAATCATTATGTATTATAAATTAATATTAAGTATTACTCTTTCAAATACTGATTATATATTCCCTTGAAGGTTTTAAAAAAACGTAGATACAAAATTGGAATTTAAAACAGTGATTTTTAAAATCGAAGAGATCGTTTTTCATCATATTGAACAACGCAAAAAAATTCCGGTTTAGAATTTACATAAAATCGTTTTTCAATTATTATAACATTTCTGAAATCTTGTGTAATGGTGAGAATAAAATGAATTTTAATATATTTAAATTAAAAACGTATTTGTAAAATTAAGGCTTAATTTAACCTTCTGTTTCTATTTTTTAATAACGAATATAAAATTACATTATTTGTGTGTAAGATGAGTGTTCTGTGATGAAACAATGCGTCCTCCCGCAAGTTTTCCTATCCGCCAAGTTTTCTCCACAACCAGCCATAACCACCCACCGGTGGTTATGGAGGTGGATAGCCCTTGGTGTCGCATCGAAAATATGCGAGTTTGGTGGGGGTGGCTGAGCGTGGGTGGGAGTGGGTACCGAAAATGTGCTTTCTAGCACATTGTTTTGTTATGGGAACGCCGCAAATGCTTCAGATTGTTTCAAAATAGGCGCGCCGACTGTGTCGGTGAGTCTAGAAGGTTCCGGAAAAACCTGCTCTAGAAATTTCTGGAAGGAGAAGTTTCTAGAAAATTCCCGAAAGTTCTAAACTGAGTGGCGGAATGTGTAGGTGTGTCTAGAAGGTTCCTATACATTCGATAAATTTCTCGAAAGTTCTGGAAGGAGAATGTTCTAGAAGGTTCGCGAAAGTTCTACGACGATCCAAACAGTGTAGTAAAAATCTACGCGTGCAAAGCTGCGCGGGCACAGTTAGTACTGAATAAAAATATTAAAAACGAAGGTCAATCCTGTTAAGTATCTAAAAAAATATTTTTTTCTATTTTCATTTGTTCACAGTTTAAACGGTTAATACGGATCGTATGTATTTATTTTTTTTAAACAGAATTAAATCGCAATGTTCAGATGACTTCAAGGAAGACCAGTGTATAAATTTTAAATTAACGTCATTTTCCCCTTAAACCTCTCTATACACCCTTACAAAAAGTACAAAAGGAAGCTCGCCATTGCTCCCGTAAGCTTTGAATAAAGCAAGAGCTAAAACAATGCTCTAGAGCATGTAGGCTTTTTGTATGAAATGCATATCCGTTTCTCTTTACTCGAGTTTTTCAAAAGAATGGAAAAGTTTCACGAAACATTCGATACAGCAGTACGGTTCAATAATGATAAAAGCTTCATCGAATGTGGGATGCATGTTTCTTTCAAATTTAAAAAAAATACTTTGCGTTAAAAAAGTACTGCTATGTGTTTTACCTTTTCAAAACAAAATACTTTTCGTTCAGGAAAAGAAGTGCAAAATGCTAAATATCATATGTTATATTTCAGTTTTTATATTGAAATTAATAAGGTGATATTCACTTAATGCTACCTGATTAACAATGTTCCATTATATTTGTCAGACTGGTTTGAGACAAAACATATTTTTAAACATTTTTTAACCCTTAAGGAGTTAAAATCTTAATTTCATTTTAGATTGGTACGAAAATAATTTCGGTTAATGTTTTCTGAATTATTTTCAGTTCATTGTGGTCTAAACAGTAGACAAACCAAAAGCATAATTTAGTTTACGAGCATTTGTTATTGTTGATTTACCACCCGTATTGAATTCATACAAAAAATACTCTTATTCAAGTCAATAATTTGAATTTGAAGCAAAATTATTAATAAGAAAGAAGTCAATGTAATCTAAAAATGCACCATATAATGATTTTAATAAATATGGGCATACTTCACGAACAATTGAAGGTGTTAGTTGAATCAGATCCACGCACAATAGCACGACAGCTTGCAAAAAAGTTAGAGAATATTTTTCCGAGTAAGCTGGACTAATTTAAAATACTATGAAAATCAAAATAGCTTGACAAATGGATGAGGTACGAAATTAACTAAAAAATAAATAAATCGCAGCTTGTTTTTTCTTCACTATTGTCGCTTGAGCTGTGAAACATTAGCTCATCCAAAATACCAGATATCTCGCTAAGTTATCATCACTTATTTATGCATTACGGCAACTTATTAACAACATCTCAACAACCAAGCTAGTACCGAAAGTGTATAAGTACAAAAATTAAAAAAAAAAACATTAAAATATATTTTATTTTAGAAATCTTCGCTCAAGAATGTATATGTCTTCGAAAAGCGTTTGAATATTGTATTTTATACACAAATAAATAATAATAATAATAACGGATGGATGGAAGGAAGGAATACCTTCATGAGTCAAATAAATAGCCTCCCCTTAATTTTTGGTGAATAATGGTTGACTTTTTGAAAATGAATCAAACAATAAAACCACTCCCACAACCTCACTTCTTGAATACATTATTTTTTTGCCACTCCTTTATAATGTTTGAATGAAAAAATAATGATAATATTCCACGAATAAACATCTGAAATTAAATATATTTGCTTAAATATGTAACTGCTACACGTGTACAAAAGACCGGAAAATGATGCGACATGAACAAGAATCACTATTAGTCAGTCTCATAGAAGATAAAGTAGGTATTCTAACATATACATATGTACCTTAATAATATAGTAGAGTTTGTTATTAGATATTTACGCGTGTTACGCATTTTATAAAATTTTAAATACCCTCATGATTATTATTGAAAATTAAATAAATGTGTTGTTTGACATTCTTTAAATGAATATTCATGCGTATTCATAATACATTCACAATAAATGTATTAAAAAGTTAAAATATAATGAAAAATTTTATTTTAATTGTTGTAGGTACAATATAGTCATATAAATTACATCATATCATAAATATAGAGTGCATTTTTCGGTTACAACGACCTATTTTTTATTAATAGTTTTGTTACAAATTAAGTTATAGAATTAAAGAAGCAAATAAGAGCATTTTTATAACACATTTTAGCTTAAACACAAAGTGCAATCGATTCATTGCATTTTCTAGGCATTTAATACATTATTTAATTATTTTTTCAAATATCATCTCTTTTATACATATGAAGGGAGATGAATCACGCTAATGTAACAAGATTTTGATATCTTACATATTTGGCTCAATTCTGTGTTGCAAATGTGTCTTGTCGACAAAATAATTAACATAGCTGGGATAAGCAGTGTTGTGCTGTTACGGTAATTTTGCTGAGTCGGGTCAAACAAGTAGACTATATTGGGGACATAATACTGCAAATCAAGATTATGCATTTTCAGCAGCCTTATACAATGCATCAGAGGAGGTGTATAATATAGTATCTCTAAATATACATAGATACACCGATAAATTAATAGTATTTAGCAGTCTGGAGGATTTTAATTAGAAATACATTTTCTGTTTACATGGAGGCAAATATTCATCTAGTAGGACGAAAAAGGAATTATCTTAATATTTTGTTGCGGTATTTATATATATAATACATCATTTGTCTTAAAATGTAACCATTATGATTTCTTAATACAAAATTAGCAATAAATAAACAATTATGTCGATGAAAATATATTTAATAATTATATATTATGTAAAAGTTTGAAAAAAATTATTCTACCAAACAAATATACTTGTAGAAAAATCGGCTTATAATTTTGCACTCCAACCGTAGGATGACCATATGTAAGTCGAGTAAAATGATATAAGGTTGACCATATTTAAGTCCAATAAGATGACACAGATACGTACCAACCGCGTCGTACCAACGGCAGCAAAGACAGATACTAATATACTGATAGACTATGTGTATAGTGCAATCGTATCAATGTTAGTAAGGTTATGGCTTTGATTAATTATGTTCTAAGATCTTGAGCCACGAGCTCCCCTTGCAGATCCATGGAAAAAAGTTTGCGGTGAGATCAGAATAAATAAAAGCATTCGTACTTACAGTTTAGTTAATTGCATAATTTTGAAGTAAGATATATATATATATATATATATATATATAAATTATTATTCGCCTCTAGTAGGTCCCCTCACTCTTCTTGGTTCTTGGCGGTTTATGCTGCCAGGCATCAGCGTCTGAAACAAATGTTTTAAAAAATGCAAGATTATAAAAAGCAGACTCTAGATAGGCTTAATAATAACTCTGGATTACTCCCTGGAATTTAAATTTTAAAAATCTTTATATATTTTTAATATATTGAATTCTCTTTGTTTCAGAATGAGTTTATCCAGAATATGGGTAGCAGTCGGGGTAGCCCTACTGACTTCAGGCTGTCGCGGTGAACTGGCGCATAAGAGACTTCCTCTCGGCTTCCAAGGGATGAGAGGGAAGAAAAACATCGACTTCACGACGCAGGATGAAAACTTCGTTCCTCAAAACATCGAGCCCGAAAGAGTATCGTATCCGACTGGGTCAGGACTTGACGATCTCTCCAGATACGAAAGTATGCAAGATCCTTGGATGCTGGCAAGAATACAAAACAACATGTACAGACAACAAAGTCAAATTCCGTCATACAAGAGGGCACCGATGGGTTTCCTAGGAATGCGCGGGAAAAAAGAAAATCTTATGGATTCGGGAAACCTTTATTCATTAGATGAATACTTGGTTCCCGAATATCCAGAAAAAAGAGGTCTAAAAGGTTTTCAGGGGATGAGAGGAAAAAAACAATACGAATACCTCAGGAACAGTTTTCTTAATAAACGTAAGTCCATGGGGTTCCAGGGAATGAGAGGTAAAAAAGATAATGTAGGAGAAGAACCTTTTAATTACTATGGAGACATGGGAACCTCGCCTAATGACTTTAAAACTTACCTTTTGGAAAACGAACCTACGTATCAAAATTTTGCTCCAGACAATGAATACCTAGACGCGGCAGAATTTATGGATAAAAGAGGACTCAAAGGGTTTCAGGGAATGAGGGGCAAGAGGGAATTCGAATATCTGAGTAATTTGGAAAGTAATAAGCGTGCACCGTCTGGTTTTCAGGGGATGAGAGGAAAAAAGGACGACGGAGGAGAACAGCACGCGATTCTCGGCGACTCTAATGAATCTGAGGCTAAACCAACTGCAAGCATAAGCGCTGAAACCGCTCTCGGCATGCAAGAAATTCCTGCAAATGCAGTTCTTCCAACGACCAATTCTAACGAAAATATTTCAGAAATGGATAATTTTGGTATGACCGATCTGAGGGGATCTAATCATCTGCAGGGAATGATAAGCGTCAAACAAAGGCGTTCCCCGAGTTATGGGTTTTATGGGGTTCGTGGTAAAAAGATGCCGTCTCCTTCCACGTTCTACGGCATGAGAGGGAAGAAGGGTCCTTTCGATTTTCCTTTCCGGGGCAAGTTTGTGGGTGTCCGAGGAAAGAAGTCGGAAACCATGCAGCACCTGGCAGAAAGGCTTTCTTGGACGGGGGATGACAACTTTCAAAAACGGAGGGGGCCTAGTGGATTCGTTGGAATGAGAGGGAAGAAATCCATTACACCAGGTAAATGGTTTTATATACCTATGGTCAATTTGGGGTTTAAAAGCAAAGGCAGCAATATCAAAATATTAAATAAAAAGTTAATTTGAAAAAACATCGGTTTCTATTCATGAATTTTCAAATTAAAAATTCTGCTATTATTAAATATAGTTATTTATACAAAACCAACGGAACTGGAGAGAGCTGGCACTAAACCGAGATGAGTGGAGGAAGACTTTTGAGGAGGCCGAGACCTACCAAAGGTTGTAGTGCCAAGAGTGATGATGATGATGATGAATGATATATTACAATGGATCGTATTATGTACAATACTGTGCGCTATGTTATGAATGAATTTAACAACACGGGCTATATTACCTTTTATCATTTATAGAGAAAACACTTCCAATATACACATATCAACATTACAACGTTACTAAGCCAATCAATGCAGACCAATTCTCAATTGAACTGAATTCAGAATAAAAAAAAGACTAAATTTAGTAGCGTTCATGCGTAAGTACAACGCACATCAGATTTGATTGATTACTTGCGAGTGACTCCGATAAACTGTAACAGTGGAATTATGTGACACTGTGTGTTATTGTGGTCATTGTCAGATTAAACAAGGTATTTTTTTAGAGGTATACAATCATAAAATTAAATAAAACACATAAAAATCGGAGTAAATGCCGTTGTATTAGCTTTATTGGAAAAATAATTTGATGCCATTAAGGTTTAAATAAAGATGTATGGCCGAGGAGTTATAGACCATCAAGATGAGAATTCTTGAATATTTCGGAAACGTTGTGTTCTAACCAAAGTATAATCTAAACCAATTCATCATCTACGGGGGAAATTAATGGAAAAAGAAGCGTAGGAAGACGCCGCATCTCGCGGCGGTGAAAATAATCCTGATCACCAATATGTTCGGCCACTTCTGATGGGGGATGGCACTATTATAAGTGTTGCTGACTGTCGAATAAAGCGCAATCTGCTTCGTTGTCACTTTTTCGAGCAGCAGGGGTCGTATATCGGTAATAACGTGGTGAATATTGGCTTCAAAGTAGTCAATCGTCTCTGATTTATCGGCATAAGCTAGAAAATTCACATATCACACGATCTTGGAGGTAATTCACAGAAAAATTATGCGCTCATCGAATGTTTCCTTCAATAAATTGATTATGACGCGCATATGTGGCACGTTGCACCGTTTTGTTGCAACTAAATTATTCCCACATAATTTCATTTGATTGGGGAGTGGAAAAGTCAGTAACCACGGATCTATAGCGGTCTCCATTGACTGTAATGTTCTGACCGGCATCATTTTTATAGAAATATGCATTTCCCTGGTGCTTTCACCAGCCCATAAAGTACACCAAACGGTGAAATTTTGTAGATGTAATGTCTCAATAATGGCTTTTTTTACTCCAAATGCTGCAATTTTGCTAGTTGACGTAGCCATTCAACCAAAAATGAGACTCATCGCTAAACAAAATTTTATAGTAAAAATGAAGATTGAGAGCAATCTCGTTTTCGGCCCATTTGCCGAAAATGATCACTTATATACGATGGTCAAGCGGTTTCAATTCTTGCACAAACTGGATCTTGTAAGCTCGTACACTTAGATCATTCAGCAAAACCTTTCATAAAGAGGGTGTACACAGCTCCAATTGCTGTGAGTGATTGCTTCGGGCCCTCTTTTTTACTACGCTCCACAGAAGAAACAAACCTCTGCGGTGTGCATTGTACGTCTTCTCTGGAGATGCATATTATCAATTAAAGTGAGGTATGAAAATAATCCGTGGTTATTTGAATTAATTTCTCGGATGGACGATTATGTCGACCGCAAAATGGATGTAGCGCACGATAAGTTTCGTGAACTGAACCAAGAATTTTGAAATTAATCATAGTGAAATGGCAAACCAAACTACAAAAATATATAAGTACAAATCAGATGTCAACTGTCAAATCGGCTGTTGCTGGGAAAAAGTGTTCCTAATTCGAAAATAAAAACCTCTAAAAAATACCCTATATCACGAATCCCAATGTAGAATGAGTATTGAATGTTTTAATCTAAAACAATATTATCCATCTATTGCCTTCAGATAATTGCATTCTGAAACTCTACTTGCACATCTGGAACACATTTGTACATAAATTTTATTTTATTTATTGTATGATTATGATCTGGGCTCTTCGTTCGACATTATTTGTTAAAATTATTTTATCATTTTAAATAACCTTATTTTCTAGTTTGAATACAATTATTTGTGTATATTTCATATCCATTACAATATGATGTTAATAAAATATAAAATTGTTATTTTATAATACACTAATAAATGAGGGGTATAAAAACATGGCAGCAATATTCCACAGAGGTGTTTCTGCGATAAATACAAAAAAAACGTTCACTACTCTAGGAAATTTCTCTGGAATCTGTGAAACCTACATCTTATTGGATTTTTTTTTTACAAAAATTTCCGTCTCAGTTTTATATTTATTTACGTTTATAATTAAATAATCAACCTTTAAATATGGATACTGCTGTGTTTGCTACCAAATAATGGATATTGCTGTTTCTATTTACATAATTATTGCAGTCTTTAGTATGATAGATATTTCACTCTAAATCAATATCAACTCTCTCTTTAGTATGAAGCGGCCATTTCTTCACGTGACTCATCCTTGGGGGTTAATTAATTGAAGTGTATATTGTTGCTTTTGCCTTTAATAGTGATTTGGAAATATGATTTGGAAGAGATAGAGCTGTATTTCCTAAAACATCTAGAATTCATTACATTCTAAATTAGTTATCCTCGGTTAATGAATTAAAGACATTTTTTTTTAATATACCTTACACCCCTCAATAAAATGTACGTATTCTTAGCTAGACATTCTGTTTTTGTGTAGAGAGTAAGAAAGAAATGTATTTTTATGATTAACTGTTCATTTGAATCTAATTATAAAATATTCATTTTTTCAGATGACGAATTCGAGCCGATCGAAGACGCAGAGGAATAAACTATTTTTATTTAATGCCATACTGAAAAATCTAGTCGAAAAATTTGTTGACAGCGATCTCTACTTGTGCTTTTAACAGTATCTCTAATACTTGTACTTAATTAGGAAAACTCAATGTTTGAACGGTCATTATATTAATACATATGCTCGTAGAAAAAAAATTTCACTGTGTACAATTTATGGCTGTTAAACTTATTCAATACGTAGTTAAACAAGTATATAACATTGATTGCACAAAAGTTTTAGTGTCAGTACTTTTGAGCTAATGGATTACTTTAATTAATTCTGTGGGTTCAATTTGCAAAAAAATTAATACTTTCCTGTATGCGCATTTCAGGACCTTAAATTTCTATTCGAAAATAATAAAAGTGGAATATGATAAGTGACGTATCACGAGTTGGAAATCCGATCCTGGTATCCCAGTTTTCAGCTTTTATGAATTCCGGAATAAACATGTAAACCAATATTTTCAGGATCAATATATTGGCCTAATTTTTGGGTACCAAAATTAGATCAAAACTAAATTATTAAACACTCGACGCTTTGCTATTGCTTCAAGCTCAATATTCATATTTTCTATTGTTTCGCTTTATTTTGAATTCAAATATTAGTTACCTACTAACTTAACTAGAATCTTACATTGGATTTTTTACGTTTGTGTTCAAAGATTCTCTACTAACTTAATTATAAATATTTGATTATTTTTTATAAATTTATGTACAATTCAACATTTTATAAACCCGTAACTGATTCCGGGAACTTAAAAATATAATCACGAAATTCCGCATTTGCAATTTCGTATCAGGATTGGATTCAATAGACAAGGGTAAATAAACATGGGTCATACTAATTAAAATTAATTAGACGTAAAAATTAGTATTATAATTTTTAATATACTTTAGTTTTTATATTAGTTTATATAAGCATCAAATATGTGTAAATACACAACATGTATAATATTTTGCTTCCGATCAATATTTTAATAATTTTATTACAACCGAAACCAAAAGTTTATTAACAGTTCAGATCATTTTTATTTTCAGAATCAGAGGTGTTTACTTTCTGTGATTGAAAATTGAATTAATATGGAACTGGTATTTGAAAAAGCAAGCAGTAAATGTTATCGATTTGATTATGGAAAAAGTAATTGCCATAAAAAACTTTATAAGTATTAATATTTTAATTGAGATGTAAAAAAAGTTATTATTGTCAATGGTTTTTAATGGTAGGATGGTAAAATTTAAAATTATTTTCACTATTATAAAATCACACACAATATTAAATGTTGCTGTTCAATTTTAATTTTTGTATTATATTTTTACGTAAGTACGTACATGTATTTTTATTTAACGATATAATTTGAAATAAATCTTTTTGATATGTTTTTCCAAAAAAAAATTTTTTTTTTTTTTATATTTTGTTTATTAGGTGATTTGTAAGAAGTTTTTTAGAATGATTCGAAAGCAATGGTATTTTTCTCACTAAAAATATTTATTGAATACAAAAAATATATATAGCATTAGTTATAATCTTCTGTATGTTTTTTTTTGTTTACAAACACATATTTATAAAATAAAGTTAATGAAAAATATAATTATATTATTGAACAGTACATTTTTGATTTACGAAAATTACTAAAAATTTGAAATAGAATAATGTATCATTATGTAGATATAGGCTATACTATTTTAAATTGTTATCATATTTTCAAAACTATGTATGTAACAATGATTTCAGTATAAATAAAATAAATTAAACATTTTGAAATGGCTGGCAAAATGTTTGGTTGGTATTGTAGCAATTATTAATAGACAGCTTTTGATTGTTACCTACACCAAAAATAAATAATAAATTGTACCATATCATCTATACTTACTTTTGTTAAATTGTAATATAATTTTTATTATAACTATTGAAATTAAAATAATATATGAGGCAATACCCCAGAGGACTTTTTTGTTTCATTTGCAGAGAAATTTTATTCATATGGATGCAATTATTATCGTTATAAGATGTAGCCCTTAGTTTCAACACAATGCGGAAAAAGATCCCTACTTCCTTCTATCCGCAATATTTTGGCATCTCCAAAAAAATCATACAAACAACACAATTTGGTTAGTTCAAATGAAATATTAGGTCCTTACATATGAAATTGGCGTTTTGCCGTACTGGCAAATTTGATCTCAAATATCTTCTCTTTGGTTAGGAATTCCAAATCCAAATTTATACAGCTATTTACTCATGTATTTGTGTTTTGAAAATTATAATTCATTTGTTTTTTCCTCAATTGTTTTTTTCTTTGCGTCGCACAGTTTACAAAATGAAAAACTTTAAATATCGCGTTATTAACGAGTACGAGTTCCACCGTGGCACCAGTGCTGCAGAAACGGCTCGAAGGATTAATGATGTGTATGGCGACGGTGCCGCAAAAGAAAACACAGTGCGTTTTTGGTTCCAACGTTTTCGTTCTGGAAATTTCGACCTGCAGAACAAGCCCCCGTGGACGGCCGGAGACCAAAGTTGATAATGAAGAATTGAAGGCTATTGTGGAAGCGGATCCATCGCAACCACATCCGAGTTAGCTGCAGGCTGCGGTGTTAGTGATAAAAATGTTTTAATCCACTTGAAGCAAATTGGTAAGGTGAAAAAGCTTGAAAGGTGGGTACCTCACGAATTGAGTGAAGCAAATCAACAAACGCGCGTCGACTGCTGCGTTGCATTACTCAACCGGCACAATAATGAAGGGATTTTAAATCGAATCATTACCTGTGATGAAAAGTGGATCCTGTACGATAATCGGAAGCGCTCATCGCAATGGCTGAACCCTGCCGAACCAGCCAAACCATGCCCCAAGCGAAAATTGACTGCAAAAAAGTTACTTGTGAGCGTTTGGTAGACTAGTGCTGGTGTCGTTCACTACAGCTTTCTTAAATCTGGCCAGACGATTACGGCAGATGTCTATTGTCAGTAACTGCAAACCATGATGGAAAAGCTAGCTGCTAAACAACCGAGGCTGGTTAATCGCTCTAGGCCACTGCTGCTTCATGATAACGCTAGACCACACACTGCACAGCAGGAATTAGATTAGAGGAGATGCACAAATTAGAGGAGCTTCAATTGGAATGTCTAAGACATCCACCGTACTCTCCGGACATTGCCCCAACAGATTACCATTTTTTTCGAAATTTGGATAACTTCTTGCAAAGGAAAAAATTCAACTCCGATGGAGCAGTCCAAACCGCCTTCAAAGATTTTATTGATTCCCGTCCGAATGGTTTTTTTAGTAAAGGGATCGATGAACTACCTATGAGATGGCAAAAATGCATAGATAGCAATGGTACATACTTTGATTAAATAAATATATTATAATAAAAAAAATCGGCTTTATGTTCCTCCCATACTAAACGCCAATTTCATATGTAAGAACCTAATATTAGTCCATTTATAAAATCCTAAGAATAGACTCCGCGCCACGTAAGAAGGACTATCGAATTAGTATGTGTAAGCCGTACGTGCGACGCACATTGTTTCGTTGTGTTGGTGTTTATAGGTATGAACACCAATACAACAAAACAATGTGTATCGTACGCAAGGCTTACACATACTAATTCGATTGTCTTTCTTAAATGGCAAGATCTTTACCTAAATGTAAACAATGTAGATTCCTATGCATTTGCCTAGATTTTATATATTTTTTATTTATTTATTATTTTTACATAAAACATTTAAAATACAATAAAATATTTATCTAATATCTTTATGAGAGTCAGAGACTCCATGTATAGAGAAGGAGTAGAGGTATATTATTAATTCATGATAAATTATATAAATTTATAACGTATATAAATCTATGGGCAAAATATATAAATATGCAGCAATACAAGTAATACAAAATAAAATACAAAGAAATAAATATAGTAAGAAGTAGTAATGGCTTTGAAATTGTGTTTTTATGTAATAATATATTGGAGTGGAAGGTGCAGATTTGGTGTGAACTGACATTCTCAAAGTCTCATGATCATAAAGTATCTGATTTATTTTTTATTTTGTTAAATTTTTGAAGCTACAATGACGAGGCCTAATTAATGTAGCGAAACACATCGCAAAGCATTTCACCTAATGTGAGTATCACATATCGATCCTGGAACCACTGGTAAGAGAGGTCAATATTCAATATCATGCTCACTGGACTAAGAGGGCCGAAACCGATGTGATCTGAATTCAAAAGTAATTTTAAACAAATTACTTTACTGGATATATAGATATGTTACCAGCGGCGTGCAGTCAGTACTCTGCTAGTTCTATAAATTCTAGTAAAGCTACACTTTATTAGAAATTCTATGAATTAACTCGAAATAATATATGTATGTGTATCATATTATTCAGATTATTTGGGTCATTATATTTTGTCAAATACGTATATCATTTCACATTTTATTTCAAAGTATACGTTACTATTATTTATTTAAGTATAGCTTCTGAACTGGAGAGATCTGGCACTAAACCGAGATGAGTGGAGTAAGACTATTGAGGAGGCCAAGACCCACCAGGGGTTGTAGAGCCAAGAGTGTTGATGATGATGATATGTTACTATTCAACGCTGCCTATTATGAATAATTGCCCAATTCAAAAATATGTTATTATTCAGTTAAGTGATTTTTTAAGACTATATCACGGATATCTCATAGAGATGAAGCTATTTTTTTATGGGAGAAAGTTGGTATGAAAATCTTTTTGGGTGTTTATAGGGCTTACGACCTGTCGCACGGCTGTCTCAAATGATGACTTTCCACAATGTAATGTTTATATACATATATAAAGAATATTGCTTTAAAAACTCCTATCATTATATAGATTTCTCATAGCAACAAATAACTAATTATTGACCAATTTTTGACCACAGAGGACGGTAATAAAAATATAATTCACATGTGGAACAAGGTGTGCAAAGTTAACATACATACAAGTTCCCAAAAAAAAATGAGGGATGTGGTAGTCTATCATGGATGAATCGATGAACGTAACATTGTGTAGTGATCAGTTAAGCCAGCTGTTAAATCGGTCGTAAGCCCTATGAACACCCAAAAAGACTTCGATACCTACATTCCCATAAAAAATAGCTTCGACTCTATGAGACATCTATAATATATATTGGTTAATGATATCAATGACCCTTTGGTTAATGATATTGTGTTCTTGAAAAAATTTAACATAGGTACTCAAAATATTCTGAAGTGATTTTTTAACTAACTAAACAAAATATTTTTTTAAATAATGAACGAAAATAAGTTATGGTAAAAATATTCAAAATATTAGTTATTCATTCGTGATAAACTTATTTACGATAAAAATTGTAATGTCTTGAAAGTAATAATGAAAAATGAAATATTTTGCAATGGGTCGTTATTTATGATAAGCAGCGACATGCATCCGTGATTCAGTATTTATTAGTGTTACAGTATACATTATTCTCATGGAAAAATATTTCAAAGTTTACTTGAAGGAGTTACAATTACAAGGGACAGCTCCAGCATCCAGCTTCAGAGATTTGTGAAGGTGAACGGATATTGAGATCTGCTGAACCAGACGTTCAAAACAAACTGTTATCCCATCAAGATCAAACAAAGCAGTTTACTTCGGTACAGCCGTTTAACACGGAATAAGTAACTTCCTGCTGTCAGAATTCAGTCTTCTTAAAACTTGCTAACCCTTCCATTGCCGTGAATTAACACAGGTCTGTCGATCCAATTACACCCGTGATATTTCCGCAGGTATATAAGTTCAATTTAATATATATTTTAGGGGCAAAACCACCCTGACACATCAAAAGATACATAAAAAAATTTTTTACGTAACTATTTTTTTTGTATTATTTTTTATTTATTCTAAAAGTAGGTAATACAATCATTTTTATATTTCCTAATATACACAGCATTAGATTTACGGCGTACATTGATACGTATTTCCTATTAAGAAGTTACCTAGAGTTAGGTGTTTTCCTGCAAAATTTCTTCTATATGATGCGCTCAGCTTTTGGGGTCGCCTGATTTTAAGTGAAATCCAAAAAAAAAACCTTATTATATGATGTAGCATATTGAATTTCTTTTTTTTGCAAATGAGATCAGTTCATTTTTTTCCTAAAAAAAAATATAAATTCATAATAAGCAAACGTCAATTTTTATAAAAATTTGAACTCCTCATCGTAGATAATATTATAATTAAGATGTGTACGAAATTTGAAAAAAATCAGTTGAGATATCATCTCCAAAAATCTGAATTTCGAGAAAAATAGAAAAGAATACATAAATTCGTTTCGAAGTTCACGTACCACGCTAGCTTCGACTTGCTATATCTCAACCATTTTTTAAATTTTCGTACTATAATTGGCTATATGGAGAACGTTTTACTACATATATTCTCGTATAATTTCGTGAACTCGGTCAAATTCTAGACTATTGTCATATCTTCTAGATTGTTCGGAAAAATTTATATTGGAATCTCATGAAAATATTTGATATACTCAATTTCACAGGAAAAAAATAACTTATATTCAATTTAAGTATAGGTACTAATAATACTAATACTAAACAATTTAAATTAACAAATATCTCTAATTTATTAAAAGAAGTAGGTTTAGGAATATAGGGAAGTTAGTAAGGAAGTGTCATAATTATATATTGAGAACTCCTTTTTATCAATATGTATAGTTATTTAACTATTTAAAAGCTAGGTTGGATAGAAAAAGTAATATTTTCCATAATAAATGCTTTGTAATAGCCATTTCCTTGTTTTCTATCACAGTTTGCTAGGGGTTAAAGCAAAAATCATAAATCGTGCTCTGGAGAGTTAATCAAAGTGGCCTTAAAATAAATATTCCCTGAAGAACATATTAATTGAAAAGTTTGAAACAAACATTACATAGTTCGAAGTTAAACTTTATATTTATCTTAAGATATTCTAGGTCTTATGCAAAATAACATGGTTTTGATGTGATGCATTATGTATGTTTGACTATCTTTCTAAGACTTGCACCGGAATAGTTAATATATAACACTAGCGGTTTTCCGGAATTCATATTAGTTGTAATAAAATATAAGGGTTCCTTTGTTTTGTGCAGACCCTAAATAAAAACGACGACCACAAAATTTGCTCCAGTCAGAGAAATGATGAGACATTTTGCGGGAGTGGGACGGGATAATTGTATTTGCCTCAAGAACCTAAAGAACAATTGAAAAAAATTTAGATGGATGTCAATAAAATATACGGCGGCAGGGGGTGGACAGCAGACAGATGACCTGCTGGCGTGCGCAGGGTCCTAAAGAGTAAGTTTGAAAATTTGGAAAGATGGCTTTCAAATTAATACGTACGTTTTTTTTAATTCATTTTTGTTTGGTCTGTGGGCCAAATCACTGTAGCGAAACAGGTCACAAAAACACTCCAGGTTTGAGTTAATCACGTAGATGTATAGCGACCTCATCGGGAGTCGAGCACACTTTATTTACCCTAATCTCCCTTAAGATACCCTTGTTTGTGCAAGAATTTCTCCCAGCTATCCCACTATTGTTAGAAATAATTCTGAAATGCATATTTTTGAATAATGTTCAACTGGGCCGTCGCGTTCCGCATAAATTGGAGAAATAAACTTGGAGAAATCACGCGGGAAGAGACATGTCGGGAAAATAGGGAGCACCTATTTACTCTTAGGAAGAGGGGGTGGGGGTAGAGGGGTCCATTAACTGCAAAAATCGCAGATCGCGTTCAATAAATTTAATACACATTTATTTTTTGGGGAGGGGATGGGGCAGCTAGAAAGAGAGGGAATGTGCTATGTTTTACGCAGGGTTCTAAAGTGTAAATATACAGAAAACATTTGTGGATGATGGAGTGGATGACATTTGATATAGCATGTATGCATCATGAAGAAGGGGTGATGCGGGCAGTTGAAAGGGCCGGCGTATTATATGAGCGAGTTTTGCGCAGGGTCCTGATGAGTAACTTTGCAAAATTTAAGTTAGATCTGTCAAATGTTATAGAAAAACGAATAGAATTACAGTTTTGCAATAAATAAATAAATAAAATATTATTTATACCTACATTCATTTAGAATATTTTAAAAGTATTAGGTATACTTAATTCATTAATACTGTATTCATTAAGAGAAAAAAAAATATTTAAGCACGCATATACAGTCAGTTTACATATATTATTTGAGTCCAATAATTCCAAATGATGTTAAAACAACGAGTTAGCTGAAGATATTGTTAAGTATGATGCTTCAAAAGATATAATTAAATAAAGATTTCAATAGTTTAATAAGTTCACGGTTTCCGGATCCGTAATGCAATATTGATGATACATTCTTAAAGAGTAAATAAAACTATGGAACACATATAGGATAATTTTTTTAAATATCAAGAACTACAACCAATGTTTGTAAGTTCTGAATGCTTATGTACTCTTTATTCTTCTTTTATTATAAAATTAAAATATTCTTAAGCTTAAACAATATTAAAGTAAACTAGTAAAACCAAACAACGTTTGTTCTGTTAAAAATTTAAACAATTTACAAACGTACCATATTTTATTTAACAAAAACGAAAAACTTGTATGTAGGTAAGTATCTATATACATATTTTAAATTGCCAAACATGAAATAAAAAAATAATTAAGAAATCGAAAATGATAGTAGCATATATTAAAGAATGAAAAAAGTATGAAATATATTAAATTTCACGGCCGTTCAGAATCTTCTGGTTTGAGTTTGCTGGGGTATTTTTCCGTATTTTTGCGGCTCTTTCGCCTCACATTTTGGATCCCATTACAGGGTCAGGGTCTAAGGCTGATGTATTTATTATTAAAAGTTAAAAACAACTCTACACCCTGATTTTGACATTGGTATTGCAAGCCAGTACTTAACCACAACATGAACACTCATAACAACATCAGCCCTGATGATGGACCCAGCAATCGATCCGAAAAAATGGCCAGAATTAACGTAGAAACACGAGAAAATACCCCAGAAAACTCAAACCAGAAGAAAGAAGGGTTATTATAAAATACTTTGGAGTTGTCAAAGTAAATTGAATGACGGTGATGGCGGTGATGATAGTCATGAAGGATGCACTAGAATCTAATGAAGCAGATTAATGGCTCAATGTATTTTTATTTTGTAGCGAGTAGCTTGTCGGTCTTGTGGTTAGGACTCTCGCCTCGTGATCCAAAGGTCACGGGTTCGAACCTCACTCCAGACCAGCAAGTTAGTCCTATTTTCATAGCACAAGCGTTTAACTTAGTTTGAAAATAGTAAGAATATTGATTTGACACGTATTCCGTATTCGCATCTCTATTTTAAAAAATAAAAATAAAAATATTTTTATTTTGAGAGGTTTCATGATTTTTTATTTATCTTGATCTCAGTTATTCATATTGATGTTTATGTTTTTTTTATTATTTCGATCGGTTACCAAGTCTCATTATTTTTAAGTTTTGTTATGTTCATATAATATTATTATATTTTATATATATTTTATCCTATGTAAATTATACCTATAACTAAATATGCAATGTACTTATGCAAGAAAATGGAAAAGAAACGTGCCGACAAGCTGTACAAGGCTTGGTATTATCTATAACAATAGAAAATGTGCATAAATTTAATATAAAAATAATTTTAAAAAAATACTAGACAGTCTCCATTTTAGTATTACTACATTTTGTTTATTCACTGTATTTAGTTTTACTGTATTTTAGTATTTCAAATGTTTTTTTGGTGTACGGTGCAACGTGTAACCTCGGACGGTAAAATGAACGTAACGCAAACTTAATTAAAGCTGGAAATTTTGCTCATAATCGTTCTATTTTACGCAATAATTTTGATCGGTAATTTTTAAATTCAAAAGGGTGAACAAAGAATCACCTTGACTGTTTCCAGCTCTCAAACTTTTAAATTGTAATTTCTCGCTAAAAAAGTGTAAAACATTTCATTTGCTCCCTTTTCTTGAAGAAATATCGTAGCGAGAGATTTTCTTTAATTTAAATACGTTTTGGTATATATTAAAAATATGGAAATTAATGCTTCGGGAATGCAATTTTACAGTGTATTTTTTTAAAAACCGTGTCAGCAAAACAATTTATAATAAAAAATGGTGTAAATTATTAAATTCTGTTAAAAGTGTTCTAAGTAGCTTAAAGATATTAGAAATTACTTGTAAAGACTCAGAAGCCTCGAACCTCCTAGAAGGTGAAAGATAATGATTATTTTTCCCATTAAAATACTTGTTTTGAATAGTAATTTTGTTCTAGGCCAAAAACGAAAAAATCAATCGATTCTCTTACACTAGAAAGAAAATATGCTATAACTAACAAGGCTCTTGAACAAGTTATTATAGTTATAGTCCTTCTGGAATTTTATAATTCCATAAATATGCTACTCTAATATTAAAAATAAGACTATTTTTGAAAGGGCAATCACTGAAATATTAGACAGGTGTCTTAATAAATAAACCGTAAAGCATGCAAGTCCTTGTTATTCGACGCAGTTAAAATTCTTGGTAAAGTTTGATTGATTGTTGAACCAATGCTGAATATCAAACATCATCTCATATCGCCACCTGGTGAGAAAATGATACAATAAGCCATCACGCCGTTTTTTTGCTGGGGTAGGTAGAGAGGATAGTGCGCCACAATCTTCTGTCCTGACACACAACTCTCGCCTCATCCACATTCATACATCTTCGCATACAAGCTCGACGATTGTTGAAGCTTCTAACAGGACCATCCTCCAGATAATACATTGATGCAACGATAATAAATGAACGCATAAAAATTGTAGCCTTCTGGTTGAAAAAGTAAACTTATAGTTGAGGGAATAAGGAGACAAAACAACACTTTTCATATGACGAAAATATACGACGACGTATTTGAATGTGTTAATGTGGAAAAAGAGTGTCAATTTCACAATTGATAATTGACTTTGAAAGCGTGTATTGTTTTAGAAGCATTTTAAGCGTATTATTTTTAAATCAGTTACAAAAATGTTTATCTAAATTTATTTTATTGGAAAGTGGAACTTTTGCTTCTAATTCCCCAAATTTTTCAGTTCTAACCCTGCGTTAATAAGATGAATGAGGTAAAAAAAAGATGTTAATATTGAATTAATTTTGTACCAGCCACGGATTGAATTTTTTTTAATATCCATTTTTATTTTCACAAGCGCGCCATTATTTTAGTCCAACTAATTTCATAAGCAAAGAAAATAATACACAGTGACCACTGAACAATAAAACCCTCCAATGGATTAAAGTTACGACATTAGTTTCGTTCTGTAGGGAATAAACAGTACATATTTCGTAATAGGTGCTTCACCGAATATATTACTGCACAAAACCATATTTGCATAATTTAAGAGAAATGACAAATTGCATTGCGGCTTACGATATCAAAAATGCAAAACTGTCTACAAGTAACGTTTTCATCTCCCTGTGGACAATACAGTACAATGAACGCCAATGCTTTACTTTTGTTGCCATTAAAGATTGCCGATAGATTGGCCAGTTGTATCAAGGAAGACCGAAGGCTTAAACTGTAGATCTCATTTAAGTAAAAATATTGTAAAATTGAATAAAAATGATTTAGCTAACAGACGTAAAAAAACACACCAAAAATTTGATAAATCAATTAGAAAGATGCATAGAAAGAAAAAAAAAATATATAAATATAACCGAAACGTTTCATGCCGGGGAACTGCGATATCAATTTCAGTACATTAACTATGATTTATGATTCCGTAGAATTGAAACAAAACTAAATAACTAATGCTGTTCTCCACCGGGGCAGGCAGAGAGGATAGAACGCCACATTTTTCTATCTTTGAACCCCACTTTTGCTTTAGCCACATTTATACATCTTCTAATGCACGATCTACGGTTGTTGAAGCTTCTAACAGCGCCATCTTCCAAAACTTGTGTTACCTGATCGAATCAGGTCTTTTGTGGATGCCCTCTGTTTCTGTAGCCTTCAACACTGGCCTCGTACATTTTCTTAACCATCCTCTCCTCGTTTATTCAATAATAAAATTTAGTTATAATCATATACATTTATGCAAAGTTTACCTGTTTAAAAAATAAGCCCCGATTTTTTTTAAATATCATTTATTATCATATTTGTTTAAACAAAAATATTATATTTGTTTTCACAAAAGTTTCTTGTCAGTTATTCAACTCCATAATATTACTTTTTTGTTTTTGACTTTGTCTTTATTTAGAATTTTAATTTTAATATGTGTTGTATCCAGACGAAGGGACCACTGTTGATAATTCAATAAACAATTGTTTTAAACAAAGTGTTTTCTCTTATATTGTTTTAATTAAGTTTCTAATAGTACAAACAATACGTTTCTCAGAAAATATAGTAAATATACATGAATAATGTAATGTTTTTTGCAATATTGAATACAAGTGCCTTCTGTACAATTTTACGAATGATTCATTACTCTAGGGAGTCGTAAAACATAGTTGAATTTGGAGGTAGTGCGTTAGCCCGACAATTTCCTTAGAATAAGAGTACCATAAGTTTATATTTTATTTAGACTCATAAAACATGGTATGAGAGACAGATAATATGGAGACGATAATCATACATAAAACTTAAAATATTTTATCACTTTTATGGAGGTTTGGATAATGTTTTCGCACTGGTAGATTCAGGGACATCAAAAATTCCTACTATACTTAGGAATCTTCTGGAGTTATCTTATCGTGTTACGTGTAGCACAATGTGTAAATAAATAGGAAATATACTTACAGTCTATTTACAATAAATTAATTTGATTTATTTGAAACACTAAAACAATTTTAAGTTTTTATTAATTTCATAAAAAGTCACTGGACACGAATTAAATCAGAGCACTGTTCTAAAATTTGTAGTCATTAAATATTTCTAGAATATTTTATACACTATTATTACACTGCCTCTTAATTCGCACTAATAAACGCTGTCTCTATCACTTCGATCACTTTCTAGAATATTCTGTTAAATTTTCGCACGTGGTTAAAACTTCTCGCTTGTCAGAAGGTAGGTACTCGCCCGATATAAATTACTGGATTTATAACGCTGGCCACACATTTGCGGTTTTATCGCTACTTACGTTGTAACTTGTGAAATGTCGGGCCATCTCCTTATATAGAAAAAAGTGGAAGAAGTTCGAAAATTCACGAGCATAGCCCCATTAATTTCAAGATTTATGTGGATCATTCTGGAACCTCCTAGAACCTTCCAATTTTAGTGTAACTGGTGTAGAGTGCTATAAAATCGTCGATTACGCGTTATTCTTGCTGATTACTATCTCGTTACAATACAATACAATTTAAGTTAGAGATTTTTTTAGGACATAAAAGGTGTTTAACATACAACATTGTATTCATACTAACGGCTGCGAAACATCGGTACACTCTGAATAAATGAAAGGTCCAACAAAAAACAAAGAGTCATGGAAAGAACAGACAAGAATATTCGATATTATAGAAAATTGATTGTTTTACAACCAAAGACATTGTTTTACAATCATATTCACAGACAGACAGCCATATTTAATCACAATCAGTCATGACAGTCATAATCATAGACAGTCATATTCAAAAACATGACAGTGAATAACAATGGACGACGATGGATAGTCGATTTCGGGGGATAACGATAATATCCACAGAAGTAAAAACGTAAATTTACTGGTCTTAGTGAATTGACTGATACGTCGTGTCTACGTCTTAATGAACATATATTATATACATAATAATAACTTTGTAAATTATAGAGTGCTTAATCATATTAAGATTGTCTTAATTCCTACTTACTCTGAGTAATGATATTGCCAAAAATACTTATGGTAATTAGAAAACTTTTTGAATTAACTCTTCTAGTCCACGCGTCGTACAATTGTTCACCCTTGAGGTTGTTGTATCAAAGTTAATATCAAATGGTTCATGAAAACTTTTCTTGAAGAATCCTTGGTTTCCCACAAAATGTGCAGAAATAAAAATCAGTAAAAAAACGGGTTACATGTCGTAGTTAAATGTATCATATACCACACCTGAATAGAAGAAATTTTATAATTAATTAAATTTGCCTATGTAAAACCATAACCCGATCTGACTCATCAGGTGTGAACTATTATGCTGTCGAGATGTTATTGAGGTACAGAAATAGCTAGGAAAGTATACAATTATTCAAACTCTTTTTTAATACTAACTTATAAGACAATCAATTGTAAGTTTTTGATTTTATACGGTACAAAGTACCGCTAAAGAAAAATATTTTTTTACTTAGTAAATAGAATAAAGTGCATATCTAAAAGGAAAAATAAAATAATATTAAACAGCGTTATTTATGAAAAAGTTTTTTTAATTTTCAGATAGAAAATATAAGGTTTGTTGCCACGAAACTATGAATATTACAATATTGAAAGAAGGTTTCTCATAAAATTTGTCAAGCTTTCATGAAATATTTCTACCAATTCAGTGTTATATTTTTAATTTTGTAATTTTTATTATTTTCTAAATTTGAATTTTGTTTACGTATATTTACATTATTGTTTACATTCCACTATTGCACCAAAGCGTATTAATCTGACTTCATTACTACACACCTTGATCTTGTTAAGGAGAGAGTGATTAACTTTTACATAAAACAAAAAAATTAAATATCTACACTATAAAATTTAAAAAATATATATTTACCTATATGTAAAATTATATTATTATTTACTATGTTTTGACCATATGTGCTATAATAAATAAAATGTACTTTTTACATGTTTCTGATTGACCTATGATGTTAATCTAAGTATTTGAAATAGATTCATTCAACTATTTAAAATCACTTTTCTCATTAATAATATTCAATTTCTAAATCATGCTCAAAGTGAAAATTTGAGGTCATACTCCCCTTCTGTATGATATAACGTGGGCGTGTAAGGTCAGGTGTTTAGTTAACGGTGAGAAGTTTGACGATAATTAAAAGAGGCTGGCTTCTGTAGAAGAGAAAATATTCTTAATTGAAGTTGTAATATAAGTAAAAATCTTAATGTTTGTATATTATATATTCATAATTCCTTTACAATAAATAAATAAAACTACCGCCAAATCCACTTCAAAAATCGAAAAGTTTATTCAATTATATTTTAATGATTTGTTGATCGAGAAAATATAAATTGATAAATATAGTCGCCGATATGTAAAACCAGCCGCCGTAGCAATCGCGGGTGATATTCCTGTACTGTCACATCTATAAATGTTTGCCAATAAAACACCACCATTAACCATGAGTATCATTTGCGCCCTGCACTCATCCTACCTCTGTTGCATTCACCTCACACATACTACACACGCGATACTCACACAATATAGGTACGTCACATGCCGATACGAGAAGATGCCCTTGGACGGGTATTTTCTCCCAAACTCCTACACACTACCCGCCAAAAGGGCAATTTAATTTTTTTGACTCGTGATATTTTAATTTTGTGATTGTTTTTTTATGGTGTTGTATGTAGGTATATGTATCACCCTGACTCCAGATTAGTTGATTTTTACATACGTGGTAAGGAAGCATATCAAAAGTTATGCGAAGGGAATCTGCCTCTAATCTCCAGGCTTTCTTCTGTGTTCAAAAGGGAGGTGGTATTTATTTCGTTGCATAAGGATCTGAATGTTCTGTTGAATATTGTAATATGAAAATTGTCTTTTCAAGTAACAATGAACTTATTTAAGTGAAAAATAAAGATCTGATTCATCGAACCTTTATTTTTCATCGTACAAACATCGAAGTTGAGTACCTTGTCGGTGTAATGATCATGACGCTCGCCTAGTGAACTGATGGTCGTTGGTTCGAACCCCATTCCAGGACACCATCAAGTTAGTCCTATTCTCATAGCAAAAGCGTTTAGCTTGTTTTGTGAATAGTAAGAATATTGATGCGATAGGCATTCCGTGATCACATCTCTATTTAAAAAAAATGCGTTTTGCTGAATTAATGAAAAATATTCAGTCCAGGCGTAGTCATAAGCATATTGAAATTTTACATTTTATCACGGTAAAAGTTAATAATAATATAATAAGGTTTGTTTTTTACGTAAGTTTTTGGGTACGTAAGCAAATTATAATTTTACATTTCAACGCGGTATAAGTTAATAATGATATAATAAGGTTTGTTTTCCACAAGTACCCTTGAAGTGAGTAACTTTTTAATGAACCGGAAAAATTCTCTAAGAAAGTCAAATTTTAATATTTGATTCAATTGGAAGTTGTTGATTTCAATACTCACCCCACTGGAAAATTTTGGCATGCGACCAAACCCGTCAGGTGAATCCAAAGAGGTCGTATTATAACCCCTTTGGGTGAATCGCATAGAAATAGTATCACCGTTATCATAATTAGCAAGGTATTTTTCACTGATGGATGAAAACTTTTCCATAACTAAACCCCTCTCTTCATTTCTTTGCCGATCTTTATAATTATCATTAAGAATAGTGGTGTGATATGGAAAAAAATTCGAGGTATTATGGTTGTTGCTGTTGACTCTGTGGGCCTTTTAGACCATGGTTGCCTGAACATTTTTCGACTCATTATCAAGGCGAAAATCATCCTGTAAATTTTTTGGTACTAGGTATGATACACCTGTATATTTTTTATATGATACACCTGTATATTTTTTATGTATACAGGGTTATTTGAAAAATATTAATAAACTCGCAGGATTATATTCCTGTCTTGATTATGAGTCGAAAATGTTCGAGCAACCATGACCAATAGTTACGGAGATGTGTGATATCAAAGTTAGTATTTTTTTTCAATATTTCTGACTTCTTTTTTGTAAAACATTGGACTATTATTACAGTAACTTGTACCGATTAATGTTTTCCAGTTGCAATTCGAAGGTTTTCATTATTTTATTTGACATTTGTATTAAAGGCAATAAATTTCTCATGTTTGATATAAGTTACTGAAATGAAAGTCCAACGTTTTACGAAAAACAAGTCAGAAATATTGAAAAAAAAATGCAAACTTTGATGTCGCTAACTACTGTCATGGTTACTTGAACATTATCGACTCATAATCAAGAAAGGAACATAGTCCTGCGAGGTTATTAATGGTTTCCAAAGAACCCTGTATTTTTATATAACAATATTAAATTACTAGTGAAAGGGTTGTACAAATAAATTCTAAGTACCATTTAAAATGGCGCCTTTCAGAATTCATCAAAATTAAAGTCTTTCATAATACGTTAATTTGATTTTAACTCTTTGAAAACATTATAAGCATCAATTGGTTCACCCCGTTTACCCACTAATGCCATAATGACTAGAGACCAAGCGGTAATTATTAATAATTATTTCGATTTCTGTTAGAAAGTTAAAACCATTAAGAGATTCGTACATCAAAGAGCCTCCAAGTGAGGTCTCTTCTGACAACGTCTACTTCAGGTTGTAAAATAATTTTGATATTTGGTTGGCGACATTTTTATTACTTTTTAAAATTTTGTGTTTTATAAATTTTTATGAAATATTTTTAATTGAACTTACAAATAATGAGCGTGACAGCGTTATATAATTAAGAATTTTCAAAAATTAGGGTTAAAGTTGGGTTAATTCTACTTATTACAGTGAGCCGTAATAAGTACAATTAATTAATTGAAAAATTGCACCTACTTTTATCATAATTTGGAAGTCCCGAAACCATAACTTCACAAAAGCACCCTAACTAGTTGACATAATTTATATTCCCATATACTCTTTCTACTTCCCGTACTTCTTTCCTTTACCCTAATCCTACATCCTACTCATCAATATATAATGAAACTATAAATTGTCATAATGTTACACATTGCTAATATCTTTAATAATTAATCTTAAGTGGAAAATTTACAATTGGCATAATTTACAATTTCTTATCTCTCGTATATTAATTTAAGATTTTGTGATGAATTTAACCTGCCAACCTATTACAAGAAATAAGAAATAAAATAATAATTATATCGAATATCTCCAAAAGAACTATTTAAGATTAATTTATTACTTGTGTTGTGAGAGTCACGACTGCGCCACTGACGACAGGACGTCGATTCAAAAAAATAATAATATTATTCGTATTGGAGAAAAGTTTCACTACACCCATGTAGACGCGTAAATAGGTGTTGGCTCGTGATAGGCCGGATTTTAAAAATATGATAGAAATTAACCAATGAGATCTTTGGTGGAGGGGGAAGCTTCGAGAAGGAATTTCCGATGGAAAAAGTTTATAAGTAGGTGTTGGAGCGTTAATTCGAGAGTTTTTTTGGAGGGTTTTGAACCGAGAGGCCACGCTGGTTTCGTTTGTTTCGCGCGTTTTTACGTTATCAGAGATATAGTTTCCAAAGCAATTTGTTTCGGTATTTGACAATCGGTTACGAAAGCATCCAAATTCATCGCTGTTATAGCGTCAAAATGTCAGTATTAAAATATAGGATTATTACAAATGCCTGCGTTTTGACGCATTTTCGAAAGACAAACAAAATTTTATCTGTTATGACGCCATCATACAAGCGTCAATATAGAGCGAAATAATTAACGTCTGGTTTATAGTCGAAATTTAGGGATGCGTTACTTTGTCTTGTGCTTCGATTGTTTTAAAATCATTTTTGAATTTAAATCGGGATCTCATTATTGGAATAAAAACAGTTAGGATTCTTTTAAATGTATTTATAACCATCGAGAGAATGAAGAAGAGATATGTGCCAAATGGGAAGCTGGAGGAACAAGATTCACACTTATGCAGAGTCTGGAGGAAGGGCCTTCTGAGCTACGGATTCAAGCCACTACAAGATTTCAGGATGAGTACCTTTTTAGTCTATATAATAGTATTGTTAAACTGTTTCTAAATGTTCTAAAATTTTTCTAAAGCAAATTTATCTACAGTTAATATCGAAGTAGGCAGTATATTCTTAGGAAAGATACATATTTAATTTCATTAAGCATAATTCAAATCATTTGAAAGAGGATTTAAAATGTAGTCGAATTTGGTTGTTTTGAGATTGCGTCGTTCGACCCCTGGGAGACGTTCAATCATGAGGACAAAAATCCATAATTACGTGCATATTCCCTATATATAAAGAACTAGTTCTAACTAGGGAATTTCAAGAAGTACAGATGGGTCATTCCTCAATGGGGCGAAATTACACCTGTACTTGATTGAAGGAAGAAACTTCTGGGTGAGAGCGCTGTGATTTCGAAATATTTGATTCTGACTTATATGAACGGGAGGGAGAGAAAGTGAATCGGGTTATTAATTATGCGCAACCGATTCAGGATACACCCCTGAATATTGCGATTTCGTTCGGACGTTAAAAAATGCTTCAACGATATTTGAAATAAAGTATTCCCGTTATCTACACGAATTATTTTGCTCAGATAACTCGTTTAATTATTGTATAAATATAGTCACATGGTCATAGGAAGTTGGTGAGGTAGATTTATTCACTACGCTTTGGATATCTATGAATGTATTGACACATGGTTAATATATTCTGTTCACGTGGAATGTTCCATTGGTTAAACATACTTGTCTTCATTCTACGAGGAGGAATTCACATTTTCATTTACCAAGAAATTATCTTTATACTCCACAGAGGATAAATTGCAATAATCAGCTTTAAACTAATAACCCACATTCTTCTAGACGCAAGGACCCCTAAAAAGAATTAGATGCCACTATTAATATCTTCCAACTTAATCTTTAGACGCAAGTGATCCCTAAAGTTTTGGTATACCTTGGATTTACATTTTCCTCGGAATGCTGACGATTTGTCGAGGCAATGGAACATACTACGTGGCTATATCAAGATTTAGCTTCGGGTTGTTTATCAAGGTAAAGGAAACGCCAGAGAAAATGTATAGAAGGAAGTTTTTCATGGCATTTTAGGGGCGGGACGATGGGGCCCCTTTAGCGCGGAAACCGAGGATATGTCATACCCACGGACATCAATCCTCCTTTCCATAGATTCATTTTTAAACTTGTTAAATAAATTCCTAACGAGAAACGTGAAGTACTGTTAGCGACAGACACCACATACTCGGAAGTAGACCTATTTTCAAATTATTAGACTCTCGGTTTGCAGATAAATACAGTTTCTACCAAGATAACCAATCCAGAGGCGAATCACTGAAACAATCTGATTATGTGTTTTTCTCCAAACTATAAATTGTATATAGAAGCAGCCAACAAAAGTAAGCAAATTTAAAAACAAAATGATATGTAAATGTGCCTTTTTTTCAGATATTTTACGGTTCTGTTATGGTTAGTTATTCCAGTAAATGTAAACTCTAAACAATAAATTTTATACGTATTGTAGTCAAGTCCGAATTAAAATTATAAGTATATTATTATCTTTGTATGTGTAAATATAGAATTTCCAACACGTTTTCTGAAATATTAGGGTTGCCACGTGCGTCACAATAGAGGGGGAGTTATAGACTAAAGACGATATCACGAGCCAATAACTTCGACGTTTCTATAGTAATTGAGTGAGAGTATAGTGATTTATTTATTTATAAATTAGGAAAAAAAACGACATCATGAGCCATTTAATAGATAATCTAGTATAGAGAGATATCCTGGTAAACTAGGATAAAAGCCATTAGGTAGTATTTGCATTTAGAATGAAACTTGCGGTAACTTAATAGGATTTTGATATTAATTAAACATCGATAAGAAACATTACGACCGCATCGCGTTCTTACAAAATAATCCTTTCAGTTCATTCAAAACGGATAATTCTAACCTTTTATCTACGTAGAGATACTTATAGGTTATTATCTATTTTATAATGTGTATTTCGGAACAGTACGATCGAGATCAGTAAGAGTATTTTAGGTTGCGTATCTGAATTAGAACTTATATTAGATGGTTTATTAATTTCGGTTAGATTTAAAAAAAAATTTAGTTGGTAGCTTCGGTTCGGTGAGCCAAGGCTCAACCACCTTATACACGGTTAGGTCAGGTTTTTCACAGTTGCGCCGTGACCAGGAGAGAAAACGTTGTAAAAGTTGGAAAATGGATATAAACTTATTAGTGTTTCGCTCCCGTAATTGGGCCTCTTGGCCTGTGGAAACGAAAAAGAAATAAAATAATAAAAAAAAATAAAAAATTTATAATTTAAATTCGAAAAAATATTTGATATTCCTTCGTGTCCTGTATCTAGCCATGGAACAGCATTACGCGACATTCCACGGTCGAGTTTCAAAATGGCGGACTCGGCCGAAGTAGACACATTGTGTGAAATTCAAGTTCTAAACTCGTTCTGATCACTTCTAGTTTGTTCTAAAAAGAATATGGTTTCTGAAATATAAACGGGCATATTCTATCGAAGAAAGAATTTTGTGTGATGTTGGGCGATATATTGATTGAAACACAAATGTTTCTTTGGAATCTTTCTATGTTTATCGCGGATTCGATTGTGTCGAGTTATTTTGACAATTTTTTCGCATTATGTAAGAATAATAAATTCATTAATGGTTGGAATATGTTTGTACCATCTGGAAAATGTGCCGTAGGCATAATTTCAAAAAAAAAGTTTAAAATTGAAGAAAAAAAACAGTGAATGACGCGGTATACTTGAATATTAAATATAGTACGTCGACATAAATAAATAGTTCACGTTAGTTAAAATTGAAATCCAATAAAATTTATTTATTTGCATTTTTCATGTATGATCATACTACATATCTTAATTATTAGATATTGATTAAGAGACCTTTCGCTTTCTGACAGATAGAATAAATAAATTAGTTAGCTTTAAAGGAAACTCTTGGATTGAGAGAGAAATTGTTCTAGAAGCGCGGGCAGTTGTCCAAGTATTATAGCACTGTTGCGAGGCCGTGTGTTTCAAAATGGCCGACAACCGATATTCGAATATTACAAATAATTTAAATAATTGTTCAATATAGATTTCAACATTATACTCGGTTATAATGTTGAGGAAAAAAAAGCTTGTTCGAACAGAATACTGAAATACAGATATCGAGATAACTGTCAGCTTATTTATATGTGAGACTTAAGGGTATTTTCTGTAATTTAACTTTGAGCTGTTTGTAGATTTAAATATTATTCTGAAAAAAAAATCCATAAAGGATATTTAGATTACAGTGTGTTTTGTAGTTATAAATGGACCAGTTTCCTTGATATTCATGCACCATTTCACATTTTAAACGAAATATAAATTTTATAATCCTTAAAGACCAATATTAACCATTATGCTAGTATAAAGAAAAAACACAGAGGAATAGACTAGTACCGAAAATACCATTTCAAAAAGCATTTTTATATAAAGTATGTCCATACAAAAAAAAATAGAATTTTTAAGATAGTTAAATAAAATAATTTCCAAGTCAAGCCTAGATTGAATTATACAGATTTTGCTATAGTTAACTTTTAAATTCATATTATCTTTAGGTTGAATCGTTTCCTGTTAAAATTATTAACTCATAATTAGATTTTCCTATCTTAAAAAAAAATCTACATTGATCAGAAAGAAAATATTATATTAATTAACTCTAAATACACGAGTAAATATTAAATATAGATAGTTTATTATGAACATTTCCTGTAATTTCAAAGTTTAATATAGAAATTGCGCGAACTTTAGTACAGTTATTTATCAAAATATGTACATTTTTTACGTAAAATAAAAACACCACCTATAGACGGGGTCAAGAATTAAAAATGCGTCTTAGCTATAAATATTGAAATATGTGGAAAGGGTTTGAAAGGTAACCGATAGAGGGTATTTAAAATAAATAATAATGAAATAAATTAAGTTCATCATTGTATGTTCACATGAGATATATTATTATAAGATTCTTCGAATAGATTACATAATCAAATATTAACGGGAAGTCGGTGACATAACAACATTGGTATAGTTAAGTTTACAAATAGGGCGTGACGGAACATTTCATAATTACAAAAATCATAATAAAATCATAGCTTTCTATAAAAAAAAATATGAATAATTGAAATACAATTTTTTTTATTTATTAAACATCAACGCGCTGTTCTCCCGTGAGAACAGGCAGAGAGTAAGTAAAGCCCTAGCTTACGTTTTAATATCTGTTTGTGCGGTTCGTTTACGCACTCGTGGAATGAAACATTGTATAGCGGAACCATCTTCCAGTATCTGGTCGATCCGATCGTGTCACATCTTTTGCGGGCGCCTTCGTCTAAAGTCACCACAGTGCATAAGATGCGCAAGTAGTCTTGTTATTCATTAATTCGCTCCAAATACTGTAACGTCTGGATGTTTCGGTTCATTTTATTATCACGAGCCAAAAGACCGGTCTTAAATTAAATTTAAAAAAAAAAAAAAAAAATTCATTCCTTGAATCTAATTTAAAAGGAGTTACCGCACATACGTTAAAACATTGCCCTATAAGCGAAAAAAAATTAAGTTTTCATACTTATTATAGGTTGAGTATATAAGGAAAAGTTTTGAAATTAACAACTATTGAGTTATAAACGGTGTACATAGTCAGAAGGAAGGGAACTAGAACTATGTTAAGAAATCAAAGATATTTATTTAGTAATCCAATTTGATAGTTTACATTTAGAATGTATTTTATATCTTAAATACGGGAGGAAGATTCTGAAGTACATTCGTCACCTGATTGGAATTAGCAAAGTGAAAAAAAAAAACTACAAAAAAAAATATATAAAATTAAAATGGAAACAAAAAAATATAAGGATCCATAAATACTAATATATATGTGTATGTATGTATGTATGTATGTATATATGTATATATATAGGAGTTTTCCAAGATATAAGAATTATCTACAGATATCAGTACATAATAAAATTTAAAAAAAAGGAGAAATCAAAAAAAAAAAAAAAAAAAAATTATAAAAAAAAAAAAAATGGTGTCGTATCCCTTGCTTGTGCAATCAAACAATACGACAGCCAGGAGGAAGCTGTGATGAATTTAACCTGCCAACCTATTACAAGAAATAAGAAATAAAATAATAATTATATCGAATATCTCCAAAAGAACTATTTAAGATTAATTTATTACTTGTGTTGTGAGAGTCACGACTGCGCCACTGACGACAGGACGTCGATTCAAAAAAATAATAATATTATTCGTATTGGAGAAAAGTTTCACTACACCCATGGTAGATAGACGCGTAAATAGGTGTTGGCTCGTGATAGGCCTGATTTGAAAACATGATAGAAATTAACCAATGAGATCTTTGGTGGAGGGGGAAGCTTCGAGAAGGAATTTCCGATGAAAAAAGTTTATAAGTAGGTGTTGGAGCGTTAACTCGAGAGTTTTTTGGAGGGTTTTGAACCGATAGGTCACGCTGGTTTCGTTTGTTTCGCGCGTTTTTACGGTATCTGAGATATAATTTCCAAAGCAACTTGTTTCGGTATTTGACAATCAGTTACGAAAGCATCCAAATTCATCGCTGTTATAGTGTCAAAATGATCTCATTATTGGAATAAAAACAGTTAGGATTCTTTTAAATGTATTTATAACCATCGAGAGAATGAAGAGATATGTGCCAAATGGGAAGCTGGAGGAACAAGATACACACTTATGCAGAGTCTGGAGGAAGGGCCTTCTGAGCTATGGATTCAAGCCACTACAAGATTTCAGGATGAGTACCTTTTTAGTCTATATAATAGTATTGTTAAACTGTTTCTAAATGTTCTAAAATTTTTCTAAAGCAAATTTATCTACAGTTAATATCGAAGTAGGCAGTATATTCTTAGGAAAGATACATATTTAATTTCATTAAGCATAATTCAAATCATTTGAAAGAGGATTTAAAATGTAGTCGAATTTGGTTGTTTTGAGATTGCGTCGTTCGACCCCTGGGAGACGTTCAATCATGAGGACAAAAATCCATAATTACGTGCATATTCTCTATATATAAAGAACTGGTTCTAACTAGAGAATTTCAAAAAGTACAGATGGGTCATTCCTCAATGGGTCGACATTACGCTTATACTTGATTGAAGGAAGTAACTTCTAGGTGAGAGCGCTGTAGTTGCGAAATAGTTAATTCCGACTTGTATGAATATGAGAAGAGAGTGTTTGACTGATTTTCACGTAGGAAGTTATGCTGTAGATGACGCTTGGGTTTTGAAAAACCTCAGTGGATACAGTATAGTCCCTGACTAAATAATATTAGAGAATAAATTCAAAAATAAAATAACGTGCCTTCGGAACGAGACAGCGGTGAAACCAGGGAAGGAAGGAAGAAAAAAAAACAGTGCTTCGGGATTTCACCTTTCACATACACGGTGAAACCAGGGAAGGAAGGAAGAAAAAAAAACAGTGCTTCGGGATTTCACCTTTCACATACAGTGAGTACCTTTCATGTTATACATTCCGATGGACTTTTATAACCTTTTCGTTGTTACAAATCATATTTTAGATTCTGTATAGACAAATTAGATTATAAACTATTATTTCAAGTTGTTGTGGTTAAATCAAAAAAAAAAACGGGAACCAATATATTTTAGATTCATTATAAATAATGCAGTTAGGATTGAAATAACAAGACTCGTCTTGCGATGGCATCGTTCAGTTTTGGTGGTAGCAAGCATGGAGTATAAAGACCATGATATACGTCCGACAATGGGTTTATAAGTAAGGCTTTATATACCTAAAAAGGAAACTGCCCGAAATAACTCATTAGGTATGACGTTTGGTCCGAAGTCTGTGTTGTTGACCCCCGGAATTAGTTCGGCGTGATTTCTGATGGATCAGTTATACTAGAACAAACAAGAGTTATCGTAGTGATGCCTTCAGCATCAGGAGTGCGTGAAGGCAGATAGAATAATCCATATATATTGATTACGAGTAACAAAATTATGACGATATTTTAGATTCATTATAAATAATGCAGTTAGGATTGAAATAACAAGACTCGTCTTGCGATGGCATCGTTCAGTTTTGGTGGTAGCAAGCATGGAGTATAAAGACCATGATATACGTCCGACAATGGGTTTATAAGTAAGGCTTTATATCCTAAAAAGGAAACTGCCCGAAATAACTCATTAGGTATGACGTTTGGTCCGAAGTCTGTGTTGTTGACCCCCGGAATTAGTTCGGCGTGATTTCTGATGGATCAGTTATACTAGAACAAACAAGAGTTATCGTAGTGATGCCTTCAGCATCAGGAGTGCGTGAAGGCAGATAGAATAATCCATATATATTGATTTCGAGTAACAAAATTATGACGATATTTTAGATTCATTATAAATAATGCAGTTAGGATTGAAATAATATGACTATGGAGTGGAAAAAGACAAGAACCAATCTATTTTAATCCCATTAGACGTAATTCAAATCATTTGAACGCAAGAGAGGGAGCGAATGAAGTGGGTTGATTGTTTTGGGTTTGCCCCGCTTCTTGCCAAGGAGACGTTCAATCATGAGGACAAAAATCCATAATTACGTGCATATTCCCTATATATAAAGAACTAGTTCTAACTAGGGAATTTCAAGAAGTACAGATGGGTCATTCCTCAATGGGGCGAAATTACACCTGTACTTGATTGAAGGAAGAAACTTCTGGGTGAGAGCGCTGTGATTTCGAAATATTTGATTCTGACTTATATGAACGGGAGGGAGAGAAAGTGAATCGGGTTATTAATTATGCGCAACCGATTCAGGATACACCCCTGAATATTGCGATTTCGTTCGGACGTTAAATTTTGCTTCAACGATATTTGAAATAAAGTATTCCCGTTATCTACACGAATTATTTTGCTCAGATAACTCGTTTAATTATTGTATAAATATAGTCACATGGTCATAGGAAGTTGGTGAGGTAGATTTATTCACTACGCTTTGGATATCTATGAATGTATTGACACATGGTTAATATATTCTGTTCACGTGGAATGTTCCATTGGTTAAACATACTTGTCTTCATTCTACGAGGAGGAATTCACATTTTCATTTACCAAGAAATTATCTTTATACTCCACAGAGGATAAATTGCAATAATCAGCTTTAAACTAATAACCAACATTCTTTTAGACGCAAGGACCCCTAAAAAGAATTAGGTGCCACTATTAATATCTTCCAACTTAATCTTTAGACGCAAGTGATCCCTAAAGTTTTGGTATACCTTGGATTTACATTTTCTTCGGAATGCTGACGATTTGTCGAGGCAATGAAACATACTACATGGCTATATCAAGATTTAGCTTCGGGTTGTTTATCAAGGTAAAGGAAAAGCCAGAGAAAATGTATAGAAGGAAGTTTTTCATGGCCATTAAAGGGGCGGGACGATGGGGCCCCTTTAGCGCGGAAACCGAGGATATGTCATTACCCACGGACATCAATCCTCCTTTCCATAGATTCATTTTTAAACTTGTTAAATAAATTCCTAACGAGAAAAGTGAAGTACTGTTAGCGACAGACACCACATACTCGGAAGTAGACCTATTTTCAAATTATTAGACTCTCGGTTTGCAGATAAATACAGTTTCTACCAAGATAACCAATCCAGAGGCGAATCACTGAAACAATCTGATTATGTGTTTTTCTCCAAACTATAAATTGTATATAGAAGCAGCCAACAAAAGTAAGCAAATTTAAAAACAAAATGATATGTAAATGTGCTTTTTCTTTCAGATATTTTACGTTTCTGTTATGGTTAGTTATTCCAGTAAATGTAAACTCTAAACAATAAATTTTATACGTATTGTAGTCAAGTCCGAATTAAAATTATAAGTATATTATTATCTTTGTATGTGTAAATATAGAATTTCCAACACGTTTTCTGAAATATTAGGGTTGCCACGTGCGTCACAATAGAGGGGGAGTTATAGACTAAAGACGATATCACGAGCCAATAACTTCGACGTTTCTATAGTAATTGAGTGAGAGTATAGTGATTTATTTATTTATAAATTAGGAAAAAACGACATCATGAGCCATTTAATAGATAATCTAGTATAGAGAGATATCCTGGTAAACTAGGATAAAAGCCATTAGGTAGTATTTGCATTTAGAATGAAACTTGCGATAACTTAATAGGATTTTGATATTAATTAAACATCGATAAGAAACATTACGACCGCATCGCGTTCTTACAAAATAATCCTTTCAGTTCATTCAAAACGGATAATTCTAACCTTTTATCTACGTAGAGATACTTATAGGTTATTATCTATTTTATAATGTGTATTTCGGAACAGTACGATCGAGATCAGTAAGAGTATTTTAGGTTGCGTATCTGAATTAGAACTTATATTAGATGGTTTATTAATTTCGGTTAGATTTAAAAAAAAATTAGTTGGTAGCTTCGGTTCGGTGAGCCAAGGCTCAACCACCTTATACACGTGTAGGTCAGGTTTATCACAAGTTTGCTCAAGGCGAAATGTTGAATGTACACCTAAATTATGTAGAAATCATCAAAAGGGATACATTTTTTAAATGAAGTCAAGTAGAATACTATTTACAAACGGTTCTTTTTTATAAATGTGCTATCTTTACCAAGCCAGGGGAAGTAGATACAGGTAATTTTCGTATTTTTTTTCGTATTCGTGAGGTTTATGTTATGGTTTAGGTTTATACACCGAATTATATTTAAATTCTGATTGACTTTTCCTTTAATAATATTATTAGTTTAAGATAGGTATTTTTTTTTGCAATATTAATTTAGATAACTTGTATATTTTCTTTTAAAGTTAAGGTTTGCACATAGGTATTGACATACCTACATAAGTTATTTTATGGTTTTCTTTTAGTATGGTTATTAAGAAAATATTTTTTGACAGTGCTAAAATTTTTATTGTTGTGGTGGTTTTTATTGTTTTCTGACCCTCAGGAAATATTTTACAAATGTATACATTTACCTACTTAATTTTTTTTAAATAGATGTCCTTAAATGTTCATATTATATAAAGGAAATTTCAATTAAAACACAAAAATAGAAAGTGTAAATAATATATGAAAATAATGAAATCACTGTTAATATTTTCTCACGCCTAATAAGTTTTTATTTGCTGGTCCCTTGAAAAACATATTAAGAGAGTTTCACTGTATGTGCACAGCACAGATTACCTATTTGTTCACAATGTATTTAACTTTAAGTTATTTCTGTATTATTTTCTTATTCCATATGTTCCTAAAATGTCCAAAGAGTTAAAGTTATAGGTATTAATGTTTATAATACCGTCGTTTTTGGGGTCACCCGCAACCCATGCTGTGATTCATGTAATTAAATTAGGATGTTGTGGTTCTAGGGTTAAAATGTATCATTGCCCACATCGCATTCCTCTTTCGTAAAGTTCAGGGTTCGAGGATATATATCCGCAGATATATATCATGATATTTATGGCTTGATTTTTATTTTTGATATACATCCAAAAAAACTTTCTGCGGTCATCAATGATGGCGCTAGTTGTATTTTAAAAAGTGTACCGGTTATTTTTTTCGATATCTGCGGTTGTTACTAGATGGCGATATTTGTATTTTAAAAAGTGCTATGGTTGTTTTTTTGATATACCCTATATAGTGACACACTAAGTTCAAATTTCGAATGGCAAAAAAATATTAATATTTCACACAAAGAAACAATTCATTAGAACACTTCATTAGAAAGAGCAACTTTTATAACATAGATATAGACGTACCACTATAACTAGGCGTCCGAGGGAGGGCGTTCCTATCGCGTAACAGAAGTTGTCAGGGTATAAATTTATTACACACTACATAATGTACAGAATGTCTGGTGACCGGTGTCGTATTAAATACAGAAATTTGGTCAGGCAGCACTAAAGAAACCATGCAGTAATGGTGGCCATTCTATTTGTCAAACTATCAGACGGTAATATCGGTCCATTATTTGCTTTTTCAGCTTTGCAAAACTTTAATACTTCATTGGCAATTGTTCTTGCACCATCCCGGACTATTTAGGATATTTTGGACATAATAATTCAGTGTATATTGGTAATCAAGATGTCACAGCTCGCGCTCAAAGACGAGAATGAACTGAATGACAAGGCGAAGGGTTACCGCCGGGAGCGGGCGGGGCCTAATTATTTTGAGTTCGTATCAATCGACGTGAGCAAAAAGGAGAAAAAAAGTTTGGATATATATATATCCAATTTTTGATATATAACGGATATATATAAAAAAACAATTTTTTTGATTTTTTAGTATAAAAATCTGATTTTTTCGAGCCCTGGTAAAATTAAAGAATTTTCATATTTTATGGTAATGAAATTCAGAGATAAATAATAGTTACCCGTAATAAGGCTGAAGACCATAACTATAGATTTCCCATAAAACTACTCCATAAGACCAAACATCAGATTCAGTTGTAAATTTTCCATACAAAATTGACTCTGGTGGCATCCAACGGACAGGAAGTAGCGACTTTGACTGCACCTTTGGAAATAAAAATAGTAATATTAGTTTCAATTTCACAGCAGAACTTAGTACGTGCTAAGAGAGCACTACTCTTTTAGATAATACTACTAGTAGAAATAGCGAGAGACATTGTAAACATAATAAGAATATGCAAAGACAATAGAAAAAGAAAAGATTGTGTGGTTGACATAATACCATTATATTAAATACACACTCACCCTGTAATAGTCGGAGCTGTATATGTCTCGAGACAGTCCAAAGTCTGATATTTTGACAATAAGATTATCAGCAACGAGACAGTTGCGTGCTGCAAGATCTCGGTGGACATAATGGTGAGCAGCGAGGTATTCCATACCGGAAGCAATGTGTTTGGCAATTAACAAAAATTGACTCGGTGACAATCCAGAACCTTCTGGGGGTGCCTTTTCCATTAAAAATTCATGCAGATCACCTTTTGCCATAAATTCGAAGAGCATACATAATGGTTCTTCCCTCAAAACCACGCCAAGAATACAAACAATATTTTCATGACGCAATTCTGAAATTAGCTCAATCTCTCTTTTAAAGTCTTGCTGCGTTTTATGAGAAGCATTTTCTTTTAAAGCTTTTACAGCTACAAATATGCTTTCATTATCCTTGGATAATTCTCCTTTATAAACTTTACCAAAAGCTCCTTCGCCTAATTCTTCCACAAACTTAATTTGCGATAATGTAAACTGAGGTACTCTTAATATTCCGTTTGATCGAGAATTAGTATTTTGGCCAGAAAGTAATTCATTTAATTCTATCGGGGAATTTAATCTTGAATCACCGTAAATATTTTTGTCAGCATTTGGTAAATTAATGTTTCTGATAGCTGCAGTATTACTTTTGGAGTTCCTCTGCTTACAACACATAAAAACAATGCACAAAGTAAATAATATACATGCTCCAACCATGCTACAAATGATGTACATCCATATCTTCTGAGAACATTTCGGAATGTCGCAAAGCTGTTCATAAATGTTATCTTTTTCTGCAACATAACACCATGGTTGGAATTCCTTTCCCCCAGGGTTACGACAATAATTATGGCCTCCAGATAATTCAGGATGATTGTCCATCTTATGAATGAACTGTTCGGACCACTTAATGCAGTCACGGCCTGATTTGGAAGTACTGACATTTCCACGGTAGTGTATTCCTGTCTCCCAATAGCAAGTGTCTGAACTTATGTGTTTTTCTATCTCAATCTCCAAGCAGTCCCCAGAGTCTTTAGGAAGATCATCACAATCTTCTAAGGTTAATTTTTGCCCGATCTCTGGATGTCTTTTAGCGATGGCATATTCTTTTTGACATAACTCATTTTCTATGATTATACAGTCTTCCCTGCATACTCTGCGTAAAGGAATAGAAGATCGGGAGACACTGAAGCCTCCACGAGGTTCTTGAACATGCCTGTCAAAATTCAGCCGCATTTGTTCAGAAACAATTTTTTTTGTTTTTGTATCAATATGCAATTCGATATCAGGTGTGGCGTGTCTCTTATTACGAGTTCCCGAGTTATGATCACCAGAGATAAAATGTTTCCTGGAAGGTTTATTGTTGGGACTAAGGTGTGCTGGGAGACCTCCAGGAGGCATATTTTCAAAATGAACTTTAAGCACAGGCTCATCATCTTGATCGTCCAAGCTTGATTCAGTATTTTTGTGTATTTTATTTTGAGACTCGTTTAATTCGTGGAAGTGTTCCAGAAATAATGCATTTGTATCATTGGGAAAACGGCAAATAGGAAATGTAGAAAAACATAAGCTAGGTAAGGCGTAACGTCTGCAGTTGGAGCTGATTTCATTAGAATACGACACAACCTTAAAGGCCATGGTTAGTTTCTCTTCTAATGTAGTTTGTGTTACGGGATAAGGGATGTACACATATTCTTTAGTCAAGAACTGCGCACACGTAGAACCTGTGTACACTTGGCAAATACCTTGAGAGGGATACAAGAGGCTTTTTTGGTTCTTAGAATACACATTGAAATTTGAAATTTTGGACATTGCGTCATCGGCTTCATCTTCTTTGACGGATTGAATCGACGTTAGAATTTCTTGTTTAGTAAAACCGTAGCCAGATATTACTTCTGTGACACCAGAAGAAAAGGAACCTGGTCCATTTTCGCTTTTAGTAAATAATGGTTCATAAGACGGCACTATCTGATCTTCTTCCTCCATTTTATCTAGAACTTCTAAATAACCACTAGATTCAATTCTATTCTTACCGATACTGGCAACACATGAATAGTATGATTTATCAAGAATTTCCAAAGAGCTAAATCTAAGAGATGAAGAAACAGTACCATTTGCTATTATTCTCTTAATCTTGATGCGATTATCAGTTTCCATTGGCGCTCTATTTTTAAACCAGCGAATTTTAACTTTGTGAAGTAAAATTTCTGTAGTATTTTGAAAATCTTCATATTTCAGTGAAGAATTGATGACTTCAGCGTAATAATTCGACAGGATAACTTCACACTTTAATTTTAATTGTTTTCCCACAGCTTTCGTATAATTGGATAGTTTGTTGGAAAATTTAAGAATGTATTCGGATTCGTTATTAGAGCCGTGCCTCGTCTCTCCATCATAATTATAGTAAGGGCCATCGTACTCCGATTCTGAACTATCGCAGTAAATAAGGTGGATGAAACCTATTATAAGTAACAAATAATATTTTTTTTTCGTATTCATGGTAAAAATGACTTAAAATAATATAAATCGACAATGTGACTAGCTAAGCTTCATAATTTGATCATGATAATTTGACTGATAATGAAAAACTTTTATGAACACATGTTCATATACTTGCGTTCTCCAACCACACCGTAAAAAAATACGACATATGATTCAGAAGTCAACTATTTATAAACAATAATATGAAATACACAAAGGCCGAGGCACCAAAATATTTCCTATTTTCTGTCAATATGAGAATATAATAACAATTGGTGTAGCCAGAAGCTAACAGGCAAAGACTTTTTTTAATACATAGAGGCAGGTGAAATGTAGGTAGGTACACGGCAGGGATATCAGCAGAAAACTGACGATAGTTTTTAGAATATTTATTTCATCAACATGTCTTTTTAAACAGAAGAATTCATTGGAAATAAGTGGATCTTGGCCTCTTCATGAATTGTCCTGCGTTAATTTTTGTTTCACAGCGTTTCTTTCCAGATTTAAATCTCTAAGGCAGATTGTTTTTAAAAAGATTGTCGCTCCATCTTATAGAGCGTCCATGAACAAGTTTGTTCCATTTTGAACTGTTTTGAGTCCTTCCCTCCCTTTGTTTAGTCCTAACATGGCTTCTGCCTTGATTCCCCTCCTCGAATAGCATGTTTTTCTATTTTTATTCTAATTTTAAAAAAAAATCCTATTAATTTCAGGGGATTTTTTTTACTATTTAATTAATAATATATATAATATAACCGGTTATTAGACCACCGATGTGCCTGGTTATTGCCAGCATTCTCTCCTCGTTATGAACGTAATCCATAATCTAAGACACATTTTTTCTGAGCTTCTTTGCAGATATTTTTTTAGTAATATTCTTTTTTTGTATATTTTTGTGTATTTTTTGCTTTTTTATTCAAATTATTATGCGTTGCTACGTTATAAAACAATATCAGTCTTAAAGAGTTAAGGTTGTTATTACGGTCGTTAGACATATTTAACTGTAATTTCGGATATTTTATAAGCATCGTATGTATTACCGAGAAGCGAATCTCGACGTTTCGTTGTATACTTATCCATATAAGTATCCAACGAAAAGTCGAGATTCACTTCTCGGTAATACATACGGTGCTTATAAAATATCCGAAATTACAGTTAAATATCAGTCTTATTCATTTTATAGACAACAATTTTATACGTGGTTTGGGTAGAAAACAGCATAATATAGCTAGCAATATACCTATACAGATTTTTGATACATTCGATAAATAATATATTACCTTTCACATTGTCTAATAAATAAGATTACCTACCTATATGATTGTAAATGGTTATCCCTCACCACACACAGGAATCGTAATTCTTTTTGGTGAGGTATACACATACAAAAAAAAATTGAATTGTAAATATTTTCAAGGTATACTTGTAATAAAATATTATATATATTATTAATTAATATATATTATTATATATATAATTAATTAATAAAAAAAATCCCCTGAATTTTATAGGATTTTTTTTAAAATAGAAGAAAAATAGAAAAATATTCTATTCGAGGAGGGGAATCAAGGCAGAATCCATGTAAGGACTAAATGAAGGGAGGGAAGGACTCAAAACAGTTCGAAATGGAACAAAATTGTTCATGGACGCTCTATAAGATGGAGCGATAATTTCCTAAAAGACAATCTGCCTTAGAGATTTAAATCTGAAAAAAAACGCTGTGAAACAAAAATAAACGCAGGACAATTCATGAAGAGGCCAAGATCCACTTATTTCCAATGAATTCTTCTGTTTAAAAAGACATGTTGATGAAATAAATATTCTCATCTAATTTTAAAATTAAAGTCCAAATAAAAGCACTATTCTCAGCATTATCTTATTTTTAAAATTGTTCGCGACTAATGTAATCATTCGTCTGGTTCAATACGTCGAAGCCTGTATTCCACATACTCTCCACTCAGGGCCGAACCGTCATGCGGAAGGCTCATGCCAGTGCGTATTTTAGCTACCAAGCTACAAGAAAACTTGTCATTTGGCGTTTGTAAGTAGCATAATTGATCTGTCTTCATTTGTGGATTTTGCGATTACGTTTTGCCATAGTATCTAATCAGGTTATTTATTACTATTAATTTACCCTTTCATTTTAAATGTTTGTAAATCAATGAACAAGATTCGTTTATCTTCGAATTCCTCGTTTATCTGGCTCTCATTTACCTGATTTTCATCTACCAGATGAATTAAGCCATGTATTCACTAGGGAACAAATTATCTCTCAACATCACGCGCGGCATAGAGTCTACGTGACGTTGCAACATCGCGCACTGTTCCGCGACGTCGCGCACAACATAGCGGGGCATTTCTACGTGCCGCAGAAACGTTGCCATGCGCACGGTACTCGAACGAGCTCACGGGGACATCGGGCTGCGCGTCAGTATCACGTGGTATCAGAGTTGCCAAGGTAGGCGATTTTTCGCCATTTACGCTGCTCAGAACGAGAATCGGCGACGAAAAAATATAAAAGGCGACTGGTCGCCTTCAGAGACAAGTTATTTAAATCAGCCGAATCGTAAATAATTAAGAAAAAAATACAATACGATGCCTATCATTTATTACCTTTGAGTAATACTGTTGTTAAAAGAATTTTCAGCGTAATGGGGACAATTAAAACAAAATTAAGGAATCGCATGCAACTACCCATGCTGATCGCCACATTCTTAGAATTCGTACCCATATGAATGTAAGAGGTGTGTTGCAACAACTTTCAACCAAGCAATCACATGGTTAGTTTACACGCTGGTAGAAACGTATACGTCTCCGGTGGATCTTGCGCCAGTACTAGCACAGCAACTATACCTGATAATGCTGACGATGGCGAAAGTCTTGTTGATGCCTTATTATTGCTAGCAGAAGACGAATTGGAATAATCTTAATCTTTATTTTTTTATTTATTTTAACATTATATTCTTTCTTTATAATAATCTTAATCTTTGTTTATTAATTTTTAAATTTTGTTTTTAGAATGCTTTTTTTACTTTATTTACTTGCTTTACTTTCTTTTAAGTTACATTACGGTTTTTTATATTAGGCTTAGGCCTATTTATCAATACATTATAAATAAATTGATAAAAATTACGTGTTCCTTTATTCATATTGATATTTTGGCGTTTGGGCTACTTTAGGCTACTGAAACTGAAATTCGGCTACATTAGGCAACTTTATGTACGGGAAACGGCGATATTAGGCCAAGCGCTGTTCTCAGCTCTGCGTGGTATGTTTACAGGTGAATGCGCATGCGCTGTATCCATCAACTGACATTAATGTGGGGAAACGAAATTATTGTTCTCCAACTTATCGCCGTACAATTTTGTGGGACACTTCAAACCATGAATATAAAAATAAAATGATGCGAAGGCCAACAGCATTCCTTAATATTGTCTTGCTTGGCTATGGAAGGCCTGATTATTTGTATTAAATTGTCAAAACCAGTTGTTGTCATTCGAGTGAAATTGACAAAAGATCCGTCAGATATTCGAAGATCGCATAGAATATCCATCCTTCTTTCTCTTTGCAGTAAATCATTTCGCACCCACCACCTTTTCCTCCTCTTACGCTTCGATAAACATGTTAAAATAAATAGATACGCAGCTGTCATCATAACCTCATCGGGCGACAAATGTAAATAGATGTGCAGCTGTAATCATAACCTCATCGGGTGACATTTCCGCGACAAGTGATATGTGAGTCCCGGTATGTACACGTCAAATGACCGCGTCGTTGTCCCCGAAACATGAGCGTAGATGTTGATGCGACATGCCGCGCGGAATGTTTCGCGATTTGTCCCCTAGTGAATACATAGCTTTAGAAGGGGTCAGAAGAATTAGATTTAACCAAAAAGTATAGTGTCTATTGGATGAATTTTTACTGATCGGAGGAATTTGGTTTAAGGGAAAAGCATAGAAACAGTTCTGCCTCAAATTGGGGTAACGATAATTTGTGGGCATGTTAATACAATACAATTATCGACACAATTGGGACCCCCACAGGAATTGTTTATTTAATTTTTGTCATTTTGCAAGCTAGCAATATTACTTATTAAATAATCAAAAATAATTAAATGTCAATTATTGAGTCACGTATTTTATAGTAATATATATTATTGCGTATCTTCGCTCAAATATTGGGAGTTTTATAAAAATACTTAATTTTTACTTACGTAGCTTAATTATTACTGTATAGCTAGAGGCTAAAAATATAAATAGTTAGTCAATGTGTAAGTATTACTGTCTTGTTAAATGTATGAATGTGATTCATTAAGATTTATCATAATTTAAATGAAAGATGTTAAGTTTGATTTTTTTTATTTAGGTAAGATATGTGCCAGTGTTGTAATAAATAATTAATATCGGAATTTAATAACCAAAAACATGTGATCAGGGGCCCCTTCACTGGTTCTAGATAGCCGAGGGCCCCCAAGGGTGCCAGTCCTCCCCTGGATGTACAAATAATTATTTCTGAATTTATTATTGATTTTATAATAAAGTAAATTTAAAAAAACATTGACTTCTTATTTATCTATATTTTTCTAATTAATGAATGCAAAACCTCATACTTTCTGCTTTTTTAATCATTCATCTGGCTGAATAATTCATCTGTACATCATAAATCATAAAATTCTGGGAAAAAATTAATCCCTTTCAAATATTTTATTTTATTATATGTACCTGAAAAAAATATTGTTTTAATTTAGATCCAATAGCAAAAAAAAAATGAGAGCCAGACGAATTAGTCAAAAACACTCGTTTTCAAAGAATCACCCCGCTGTCAGCCATTTTGCGATGTTGGCTAATGTGTGATCGCTGTCAGCCATTTTGCGAAGTTGACCCAATGTGTTCAGGGCCTAAGGTACAGATACACATGCTTATTTAGTGGCATGCTAATGAGCATGCCACTAATAAGCATGACCTAACAACTGTACACACTTGCTCATTACTGGCATGCTTATTAGTAGCATGCTCATAAATAAGCATGCCCAAAGCTAACAATCAAACACACTTGCTTATTAGTGGCATGCTCTTGTCATAGAATAGAAAAGTTCTTGTTCAAAATGGAAACTTTGCAAACTGAAATAGAAAATTCAAGTGAACCAAAAACTCAAAAAAGTCCCCGAGTTTCCATCCGCACATTGTCGATTTTAGTTTATATAATTTTTATTGTAAGATTTGAATCATCCATGCCTATTAATAAAGTTTCATAAACATTAATTCTCAATATATTGTTTTTACACAACTGTGACCGAGTATTCCGCAGACATTCGTGATTCCTATAATAAGTCACGAAAAGTAATGTTTTATCATCTCCCCAACGCGCCATATTTGTTTCATCTGTCGCGGACTGAGAAGATGGCATTGATAATACTAGCCGCGAAGCCCGCGAATGACATAAGCATGCTCATAATAAGCAAGTCTGTTCACACATGTTCCAAAGATATACTTTCTCTATGGTGAATGACAGTGGCATGCTCATTACTAGCAATGTGCGTACACACATGCCACTAATAAGCAAGGCCTAGAGAAGGTCGATACTGCGCATGCTCACGTGCCACTAAATAAGCATGTGTATCTGAGGCCATAGGCATCTGATACACATGCTTATTTAGTGGCACGTGAGCATACGCAGTATCGACCTTCTCTAGGCCTTACTTATTAGTGGCATGTGTGTACGCACATTGCTAGAAATGAGCATGCCACCTAGTGGCATGCTCTTTGCCAAGGAAGGTGGAGCGGGAAAATCAAATACTCTGACACTATTATATGCATTTATTACAAAAAAAAAACACTCAAACCTTACTCTAGAACACTATTACTAACTTTATAGCTAATCTTAACCTAAGCACAACCCGTTCCGACTCCCACATAAGTTCGTCGTGTCCTTTCACATTTTAGTTCACAAAAAATCACAAAAAGCACATGTCCGCTATCGGAGGCCCTCGTGGGTACGAGGGGCACGCATCCCAAGCTGCGCGGCTCGCGGGGACCGCACGTGGTTTGGCTTGGCGCGACCGGCCGCGGGATCTGGCTGAGTCTCGGAAACTCGTGGGAAGCACGTGGTCCAGGCCGCTGCAGGCCGCCTTCTCCTTAAGCGACGTTGACGGCTCCACCCCGCGATCTTGAACACACGTGGCGGCGGCTCAGGGCCCGCCGTGGCGAAGCGGCCGTCGCCTGAAACCGTCCAGAGCGCTGCGAGTCGCCTGCTCCACAAGCGACGTTGACGGCGCCACCCTGCGTTCTTGAACACACGTGGCGGCGGCTCAGGGCCCGCCGCCGATGGGGCGGCCGCGAGCGAGGAGCCCGGGGAGCGCGAGCTGTTGCGGCGCCGGCGATCGGAACGAGACAAGACGGCTGTTGGTGCACGCGGCTCCAACCCTCTGTGTCTGCGGGGGAGGGGGGTAGTCTCATCGCACCCGCAATGGCACCCTACCAACCCCCGGCGGTGCAGGGTGGCAACCCGTGGTGCCGCGCGAAATTTAAAATTACCTAAACCTATTTTAAAACAAAACTTATATTCTAATTTAAAAAGGACGCGATGCGGAACGTCACATGCAGGTCGCGGACGCATCAAACTAAAATCAAAAATGTGCGGATGTAAACTCGGGAACTTTTTTGATTTATTGGTTCACTTGAATTTTCTATTTCAGTTTGCAAAGTTTCCATTTTGAACAAGAGCGTGTCTATTCTACGACAAGAGCATGCCACTAATAAGCATGCCAGTAATGAGCAAGTGTGTTCTTTAGTGGCATGCTCATTAGCATGCCACTAAAGAAGCATGTGTATCTGTACCTTTATTAGATAATATAGAAACAAAGACAATAGCATAGATGTGAGATAAGTAATAAGTAATAGACTAATAGTCAAATAGACGTCAAGCTGGAAACGGGCTTCATATATATATATTTTTTTTCATATTTGTAGTTATGTATGCGAGTATTTATCAATTTATTAGATTAGTCAGTTCGGACTTGAACTAAAAATCATTAATAGATAACACAAAACCATTGTCAAACCAGTCGGGAGTAGTTGCTATCAAGGTTATGGCGGGTTCTATTAATGCTGATATTTATCCTGAAAATGAGGAAGTCTACAATGAGGATTGTGAAATTAGAGAATTGGTGGATAACACACCATGTCCGAAGATTGCAGGCGAACCTGTGGATCATTATAAATTAGTTTATTTTCTATTTTATTTGTATGGTGTAACATCTTTGATGCCCTGGAATTTTTTCGTCACAGCAAATGATGTAAGTTTCACTATGTATACATCTGTAAATCATTATAGTGCTTTAAAACTTGTCAAATTCATAACGTATTTATTACTGTCTATTTTTGTTTATCTAATATACTCATGGTGAACATAATTCCGAACTATAAGGACAGTGTAATCAGGGCTTTTATTTATTTAAATGAAAACAAAACAGTTTCACAATATAGTATTCTTCTGTATCTCATCTCTCAAACTTTGACATTTGAACATTTAACAAATAAATTTTAGGGGAATTTTGTAAAAATTTTATAAGATATAATGCATCTGTTTTTGATAGTATATGCATGTATGATCAGCTCTTGTACTACATACTTTCTCTGAAAGCTAAGAATGTCATGTGTTTGTGAACTTATTTATTCCTTTAATGGTATATTTTTTCAACCGAATATGTCGAATTTCACATACATCATAATAAATTATTCTAATGTAAATTCTAATTGATTTTGTATACAATCATTTACCAATTTGGCACAAAACATGATTGGGTCATTTTTAAAATGTTTTCAACAGAAAAAAAAACATTCAATAAAAGTAAGTTGAAAAAAGCTGAATTCTCATAGAAAGACAATTAAATTTGCATATTTGCTTTTGATTGAAGAACATTGTTGATGGGCGTCCCTCTAGCATGCAGGTATTCAGATAATTTTGAGTATTCTCGAGACATGTTTGTAGATAGAAAAAAATATTTTTCGTAAAAAAATTTCAATAAATAATTAAATAAACAATAAAATAATAATAAATAAATAAACAATAAAGCGAATTTCAATGTATAAAATATATTGAAAATGGTGTTAGCTTGAAAAAGTATGAAATATGGAACTACAATGAAAAAGATTTAAAGTCGAAGATAGGAATGTAATAATATATTTACCACAATATGCACAAGAAATAACAGTTTTGAGTGTTAATCCTGGACCGTAATGATAACATATAATAGCAAAAAATATTTTTATTTTTCTATTCTCAAACTCCTACCTGCTCTTCTTGTGCCACCCCTTTTCAATGTGTTATTTATGGCGTCTAGATGCAAATGCGCCACTTTACATATATATATATGAATTATTCAGTATTAAAGAAAACATTTTAAAGTTTTCACTTAAATATTTTTTAGTATTTTACTTAATACATATTAGGGATGTGCTTAGATTTGCATATTTATGTAACAGATTTTTTTGTTGTTCTGTAAATTAAAGAAAAAACTATTGAACAGTGGCCTTTTGCTTCCGAATAGGCTGCAAATTGCTGACATAACTCCTCGAGACTGAGGCCCGAATTCAGAGTTAATACTTAGATAATTTAAAGCCTTAAAAGCATAATTTTTGGGTACAAAACAACACTTTTAAGGCGTATCTTAATCTTTAATCATCTAAGTATGACTCTGAATTTGGCCTAACAGTACAATAGCAAATTAAATAATATACTAAATTTTTTAAATAATAACTTCATTTGCAGTTAATAGAGTATATATACAAATATATTTTTTGCTAAAAATTACTCTTTGCTTACAAAAATTAAATTACTTATGTACTTTTAAGTATTTTAAAAACCATAAAAAAAAAACATAAACAACAACTAAAGTTATGGAAGGTTTTGTCTGAATACGGGGTGAAGAGTAAACTCATACAGGCAATTGCATCCCTGTATGAAGGAGGTAGTGCTTGCGAGAGAATTAATGAGGCATTCACATTATGATTTGATATTACAAAAGGTGTCAAACAGGGATGCGTAATGTCACCATGGCTTTTCAATCTGTATGCAGATAATTGTATGAAGGAACTAGAAGTTTGAGCGAAAATGGACGGACTCACCATATCCTGCCTGCTATACGCAGACGATGCAGTATTAGTGACTAACAGTGAAGCTAATCTGCGGTGCCTGATATCCAGGATGTCCGATGTATGCATGCAGAGTGAACTTATGATGAATGTCAGCAAATCGAAAGTGATGGTATTCGAGAGAGATGAAAGAGTAACTAAGTGTTATGTAATTGTAAACAACAAATGCTTAGAACAAGTGAACGAGTTTGTGTATTTGGTAAGTATGTTTATAGAGTAGAGACGGCAAGGCTGAGAATGATATCGAAAGGAGAGTGACTGCGAGAAACAAAGTTTAGGAGAGGAGCAGTCCCTCAGGAATATGACGTATTATGTTTATAGTTAATCTACAATATATGTAGTTAATCTACAATACTCTACAGGTATATTTCTGCCTAAATTATAAGTTGTAAATGTTGTTACATAAATGTCTTAATATCAATACGTACAGATATAAGTGACTTCAAAGATTTTGTTACATTTTTTTCAATATAAAATGTTGGAGATCATAAAAGTAACTTATATTGATTATAAATTCATTCACTTTAATAAAAGTCAAATAAAATAATGAAAACGTTACAGAAAAACTATTTTTCAATTTTCGATATCGGATATTGAAATTAATGATGATGAAGGTATTATGCTGATGGTGTATGTTGGTCTGGGTACAACTACTAGTTTATATAATTTTGGTATGGTAATTTAATAATAAAACTTGGCAGTTTATTGCGTAAGTGTTAGGAAAATGATGATGCCCACCTGTTCAGAGGCTCTTCTCGTGTTTGCTTGTGCTTGTGGTTGTGTATCGGAATATCACTTGCTGTTGCAAAAGCGGCCGGCTACAGAGTGGTAGTACTTATTGGTGACTGGGACCAGATTAGCCGCATCGAGCACCCGATTGGTGATATCGCTCGATGTGTGCAGCTAGAATCGCGACGGCTCTGGACCGTCACACTACCAATAATAAATAAATCAATAATGAATCTAGTCATATGGTCTTTTAAATGTCAGTAAAAATATTAAAAAAATGTGGTAAAAATGGACTTTGTGAAGTGATCATTCTATCCTATTTTGCTTTTGACAGTTACAAATCCTCGATTCTTGTTTTCTTCATGCTTTCATGCACTGTTCTTTGATACAGAACGTATGTTAACTTCCAGTTTTTATGTATAATTAAGGTAATCATAGCGCACATTCTCAGCAACGGGCGGTGGCCATCGTACTAAATTTGGTGACTACTGGATTTTGAGTGGTGTGATCGCATAGATGCATTTTTGCTTCTCACTTTTTGGCAAAGTGACGATTTTACCACCCACCACAGTTTTTAATGTCGATTTTGAATGACATAGAAGCATTTTTACTCATGTTGGTACTTGGCATAGAAGCATTTTTACTTATGTTTGTAATTGGCACAGAAGCATTTTTACTTATGTTGGTAATTGGCATAAAAGCATCTTTGCTTTTGTTGGTTATTTGTAGTGTGAAGAATAGGATATAGATTATTAATCAATCATAAAATAAAAAATGGTCTTGTGTGGATAGTGGCACTCTTGCATTTATTCACCACATTTAATCCATTTGCATAAAACCTACATCAAGTGATCTGTAACTGTTAAACAGATTCCAAAGGATACATTCTAGTTGTTTTCAGTGTAATAATTGTATAAATTACCCAATGATTGTACAAAATGAAGTGTGGCACCGTGAATGTCCATGATTAGTATTTAATTATTTTTCAGTACTGGATGTATAAATTTCGAGATGTGTCACCGCATAATGAAACATTGCGGCTGGAGAAGACACAATTTCAGGCAGAATTTACTTCCTATCTGAATGTGGCAGCTTCTCTTCCCAGTACTCTGTGCCTGATTTTTAACTCTCTTTACAGTCACTTGTGAGTATTGTATTAAATTTTAAAATATTAACACATTTTTATGAAAAAAAATATAAATGCTAAATAAAGCAAAGACATGGCAAAATGCACATTATTTATTAATTAAAAAGATATTATAAGACTAGCCGTACACCCGTGAAAAACCACGAAATACGCTATTAAAATGTGGTGTGCACTTTGCTAAGCCCTAATATACATGCATAGTATATTTTTGACGGGTTGGGGTTATGCGGTGGTGGCAATGTTGATAGCGTTCCGCGATGGCATTTGTGCAGCTGAGGTTCACTAAAAAAATAATCTTAATTTTGTAAACAAACTGTTAATTGCACTAATGCAAGTGGCTTCATAAAAGGAACGGACTCTACTATAATTTGGTTTGTAGTGTTTTTGTTTTCCAAGGCTAGATTGTTTTGACATATGTCAAAAACATCGAATATGTCTTGAATTATTTTCTGGATAGAATATTCAGAATAGGTTTCTGCTATATATTGACTGAAGAAAATGGAGTGTCAAGTACAAAAAATTAAAATAACTTTGCCAATAACTAGGCCGTAATTCAAGAAAAACGACTAGGAAGACGTTAATTGTTTTTTTAGCACGATAATGCCCGTTCACATACTGCTAACATAAAAGCATTTATTCAAGAGCTTGGTCGAAACATTATTTTATTTTCCGTTTTATCCTTCTGATCTGCTCCACAACCTTCTAGGAATCTCCTTTATTAAGAACACTTTTCTTTAAAACTGGCTTGATGAGTTCATGATTTCCATACCATTGGATTTCTTCAGGCATGGAATCGGAAAATCGACAAATTGCGAGTTAATTGTAAACAATGCAGAATAACATATTCTTGATTAATTTATCTATTTTATTTATTAATTTTTTTATATAATATTTATTGAATTTAATAATACAAACATACGCATCAACCCAATAGAATTTATTATTGATGAGTTAATTTTGCTTTAGTAAAAAATACGTGTATTTATTATAGGATTCCATTATCTGTGCGTATGGGCGGATCCCTGTGTGTCATTACGCTTCTGTTTTTAGTAACAACTGTAATGGTTCAGGTTGACACAGATGATTGGCAAGATGGTTTCTTTATTGTTACAATGGTCACGGTGGTTATTATTAATGGTAAATATTGATTGGAAATGTATTCTCATTGAATTACTCTAACTATTGGATTCTAGAATATAATGGTACATATTTAATTCTTTAGGTGCTGGTGCCATTTTCGGCGGAAGTTTGTATGGAATAGCTGGAAAATTCTCTACACAATATATGGCTGCTGTTGTCAATGGCCAAGCCTTGGGTGGTATCATTGCAGCCGTAGCTCAGATTCTCTCTCTAACCTTCAAGGTCTCTGCTGTGCACAGTGCTATGATTTATTTTATAATTGGTGACATAATGATTGCAATATCACTATTGTCATACTTATTTATATCCAAAGTGGAATTCTTCACTTTCTACATCTATGGAGGATGTCGTGATCTGGGAATTTCTACAAACAACCGCGTTATGTTTATTTCAAACACCCAAATCCTTAAGAAGATTTGGATTTATTGCTGCTCTGTTGGACTAGTGTTTCTGGTAACAACAGCGGTGTATCCGGGGGTTACTGTTCTCATTGAATCCCATCATAGTGGAGCCGGAGGTGATTGGAATAGTAAGTATAAGTTATAAAATATCTATATTTATGTATGCAATATATATGCAAAGGTGCCCTTTCTCCGGCTCAAACCAACAATGCACAGTTACTAGAAATACAATTGTCAACAAATACGTAAAATAATAAGATAAGTCAGTAATAACATCTTACAAAGAAAATTTAACATTTAAATAACATAAAAACAGTTATTAGAAAAAAATCGAACTAAAGACAAATTTAAAAACATGAAAAACATTTTAAAACTCGTTCAGTACGAGGATTACCGCAAACGCCGAAAACATCGCAAAGGACGCAAAGTAAAACTATCTGTGCATACCTACCAAGGCAGCCAACTGAAGAAAGCATACACAGGATTCTCAAATTTTAGGGATCGCGACGTAATATGTGTAGAAAAAGGGCATTCCATAAGGTACCTTGAATTGATTGCAAAATTCACCAAAATCGTAAGACTCATGAAAAAATCCATTAATTTTGTGAAAATCTTCTGTTTTTCATATTTCAAGAAATTATTTTGAAAATGCAATATTTATTATGTCAATAAAAAGATCGCGACATTTCTGTTACTTAAGTACCCGATATTGACATATTTGTTGTTTTCATTTGCGGAAAAAATAAAATATTTTTTCTTTGTCAAATTTAAAAAAAACGAATTATGCGAACTAAAATGTATTGATATATGGCGCAAGGGGCTAAAAAATATTTCGATTACGAATTACTGGGGTTTTCCAATTATCGGGGTTGATCTACTATGAAATTTCATTTTGGGGCTTGCTAGTTTTAAAAATTTCGAATTATGGCGAATTTAGAATTATCGGGGTTCAAATTAACGGGGTTCAAATTAACGGGGTCTTACTGTATTCTATGCAAGACAACACTGGTTAATTTATTTATAATATCATTCAAAAAATTAAATTGTATTATTTTTTTAAATGATATTTTTGTATGTTGCTGTGGAACAGTTACAAATGAAAGAAAACACGGACAAAATTTTTGGTTTTCTCAAATTCTAGACAAGCTGTCAGAAAAAATTTTTTTTGAGCTTTATTGTGCACCCTTATTTTTTTTGCAATTCAAATTAATCATTTGAAAATTTATAATTAATATTGAAAGAAAATATACCTATACAGTGAAAGAAATTTTAATATTAGTGGATGGAATGTAATATTTATTCATCAATTATATTCCATATTCAAAATTCTGCTCTTCTGCATTTTCAGATTGCAGTTTTCCGCTTTGTTTAAATGCTTGATTAAAATATAGTAAGTTGTCATTTTTTGACATGTGTGTGTTTTGTAATGGCATAATATCTATTTTTATTATTATTTTTTTTGAACAACATTATTATGAATATATGCATGAAATTAAACTATGTCAAAATAACAAAATGACTAATATAAAATGTTTTCTGGAAAATGCCACACATTGTTTTCAATTAAGATCAGTGTATAACTGTATACTTTTTAAATTTTGAGTGCATTATATTAGGTGTAAAAATTGATTCCCGGCCTCTAAATGAAATCAACTATACCACTTTCAAAATTTTTAAAAAGTGTATGCAGGGGATCCTTGACTTACGAGCATAATTCATTTTGTAAACGTGCTTGCATATCAAAAGACTCCTATGTCGAAGTAAATTTCCCCATAGTAAATAAAAGAAACTCAATTAATTTGTTCCAGGATCCAAAAATATTTATTATTTATACATTTTTGAAAAGATTAATTGCTCACACTACTACAGCCTCACTCGGGTGGTGCTTTTCTGTAAACAGTGCGGGTGGTGCACCATTTCCCACATTTTAGAGATCTCCTTAATCTCATTTGAAGTTTGACAGATTTCTTAGTATCTTTCACCTCATCTTTTGAAGACATTATTATTTTTTTAAAATAAACAATAAATTTGCTGAAAAAAGGTGGAAAATTAATTTAAACACCTAATATAGTATTAATAATTGAAAAAATATATTTCATAAAGAGCAACATATTTCACATCTAACCACAACTCAAGCCAAAAACCTAAAAAAATGCACATCGTAAAACTGACAAAAATATTACATTAATAATAATTGGCGTATGGTATTTTTGATGTAAAACATAGATTTAAACAGTAGTTAAAGCTCTGAATTTGTGACTAAAAGCAATAGAAGCAAAAAGAACATCAAAAAATGAAATATGTAATGTATTCAAATTGGCATTAAATAAACTTTTCCTCATATTCATAACATTAATACACATAATATTGGACTTATGTGTATGGAAATATATATGTACTGAATTTGTCCTTATCGTCAACATCTAAGAAGTTTTCTAGTCTAGTTTATTAAAATGAATTTACTGGTTGCCGCCTTTCATAAAATCACATATTTATTTTTTATTTTGATGCTTCAACAGGCCAGGAGGCCCACTTACAGAAGCGAAATACATCATAAAACATCCAGGCTTGAGTGAATCACATCAATTAAAATTGTGTCCTCACCGGGAATCGAACCCTGAACCCTCGGTGTGGGAAGCCAATGTCGTACCCGCTGCGCTAAGAGGGGAGAATATTACAAACTTTGTGATTTTTTTTGTGTTATAAAGTATATTACCACTCACTGTGTTCAAAATAATATTGAGCCTTTATTTTTTTTCACTCAAACAAATGAAGCAAGTGAAGTGATGTAGATGTGTAGGGGTCGTTTATGGGCACATGTGAATTTTTTTCCCACCTACAGAAAGTGAAAGTCGCCGGCAGTCAAGCTCTGAGTGAAGAAGAGTAGTTAGTGCCTGTCAGAATGTCAATGCTGTGAAATGATGGAACGACTTTTGGGGGTTTGGAGGTACTTTGGAGCAACTGCTTTTATGTTACCGCCCGTCTTGTGAAGGGAAAGCTCCAAAGGTGTAGAATGTTTAATGATTTTATTATTTCGATAAAACAAGTACAATTATACATTATACATGAGTACGATTACAAAGACAATGACAAATACTCGATAGCCTCCGGCCACCCGCCGGGGGTCGATGAAAGAATTATATGCCCACATAGGGTGTGAGCCTCTTTTTATATGATTTACGAACAAAGGAGTTTTCTGAAGTGCGGCTGTGAGTGGAGAAATCATCAGAAATGTTGATGGTGCAATGACCTGTAGGCCGCTCGTGTGCCCTGCTCGTGCCTCAATCTGCTTACTTGGCATTCTTGCCACTGTGTGTGTGTGTGTGTATAGCCTAGATTGGTGGTTTCTGTATTGTGCTCTGAATTCCTCAGACTCATATTGTAACAGTGATATTTCATTAAATTATGTCAAAAACTTGGTGATTTCAAAGTGGGAACCATTCACAAAATTCAACAGGCTTTTGGGAATGATCTGAAACAATACTGTTATTGACCAAGTGCGGACTTTGGTCATACTGGATCGTTGTATCACAGTCCGAGAACTTGCGAATGAGGTGGGGTCAAGAATTGGATCGGGAAATTAAATTTTGACCAAGGTTTTAGGCTAGAAGAGCTAATTTGTGCCGAAGCTGCTAAAAATGTAGCAGAACAATTTCCAACTCCTCATTTTGGAAATCGCATGGATCATGCTGGACAACGCAAACAGTGACCTAACACATGAACACCATGGTCACTGGTGATTAGTCGTGAGTTTATGGGTGTGATCCAGAAACAAAGAAGGCTCACGATGGAAACGTCCATCATGCCCGAGGGAGCAAGGTCATGATGACCGTTTTCTTCGATTCCTTGTGCCACGAGTACGCACCACAAGTAGTGATGGTATTTTACATAATAACAGTTATTTGAGATTTGTATTTAATTTTATCGATGATTGGTAACTTTTTTTTGTAATTCGATGGGCAACCATCCATACTAGATAACAGTTATATTTCAGTTACCAATTATCAACATAATCAGATACAAATCTCAAATAACATTACCATGAATATGCAGTTCATCACTAATCACAAGGCATAACCATAACCAAGGAGTATTACTGGAAGGTTTTTCGACGACTGGACACATGGACAGCGACAAGTTGATGGCTCCATCACGATAATGCCCTCCCCATTGTTTAGGGACAAACCTCCTGGTTTGTCAGGCTCCCTATTCTCCCGACAGGCTCTGTAATAAATAACATCAGGCGCAAGTTAAAAATACTGCTGAAAGGGACCTGATTTGAATTAAGAAAGGACATTATGGACCGCATAGCTTCCAAATTCCACCATTCCAAAAGATGTATTCTAGAAGAGTTTCCAAGAATGGATTAACTGTTGGGAGAAGTGTGTGAAGGGACTACTTTAATGAAAATTATGAATAAATGTTTTTCTGCTGACCAAAGGTTCGATATTTTTTGAACATATCATTTATATTATTCTAATATAAATTAGTAAAAAAAACAATGTTCAACTAAAATTAATTATTTTGATTTAGAAAAAAAGATGAAAAGAATCAGTATTGAAAGTAGAACATTAACATTGAAGGCTGGAGAAAAGCTACTATTCAGTCTTGCACACCAGACTGAGTGTTCACACATCCCGATAAGAGTTTCTTCATCTAGCGTTTAATTACATATGTGTTTAATTTTTTCCAGACATATTTTTTGTGCCTGTCGTCAATTATTTAATATATAATTGCGGAGATTATGCCGGACGTGTAATGGCTGGAATACTTTTGAAGGTAACATATACGACGGTTGTATGATAAGAACCCATGTTTAACGACTGATGGCACCACCGACACAAAATCTGTATATCATTATTTAACGCTATATTTCAAATGACACCTGTCAAACTTTCAGACAGATTTATAGAGTAGTTTTGTATTGATAGCTGTTGAAAGTGTAAGAGTGAATGTTCGTATGTGTCAGTAACAACAAAAAAAGTAATATAGGTCAGTAATTTGATTTCTTTTTGGATCAGAGGACGTGTGAGAAATCAATGTGAAAGTGCATATACTTATAAATAAGGATCGTACACCTTGTTGACTACCATCAGATATTAGTTTAATGAATTCATGCTCTTCATAAAAAATGGCAGGATATCCATTTTTGATGAAGAGCATCCAGGCTGCCAGATTGAGGTAATTTCGGAGGGTATAAAAATCCATGATGTTGTGACGGGACATTGCTATGAAAGGCAAATGAAACACGTAAAGTTAAATTAAGTTTTTATTAATTAATACATTTAGTTGGAGCACTGTTCTTAAATTCACAGTCATTAAATGTTTCTGGAATGATTCACGCACTAATTATTACGCTGCTTCTTAATTCACACAAATTACGCTGTTTCTATCGCTTCAATCTCACTTTTGAGAATGTTCCATTCAATTTCGCACTAGAAAAACTTCTCAATTGCTGGTAGGTACTTGTGCCGAATATCTATCGCTGGAATCACCACGTGCTAGCAACATACTTTGAACAATTTCGCCTTGTCTGTGGACTTGTCGCTGACAATTCTTTGTTTTTTGACTGGCGAAGACTAGTAGCCGGTCAATTCCTTTATATACGTTATCGTTTTCTCGGTGTTTCGAGAATTTACGTGAATAGTCCAGTCATTTTGAGAAATTTCGATAGTACGTAATTTCTTCTGATTCTACCATCTCGTGACAATATGTATCATGTTTGCAGGCCACTGGGTGAATTTCAGAAAGATTTCTAACATTGTAAACATCTCAATTGAATGTGTACAAAAAAAAATACACAAAAATTTGGCATGGGAAAGCTGCCCATGAGATGGGTGCCGTGTTTCCTCACAGTGGAACCGAAATGGAACCACATGACAATTTCGGAGTATTATTTGTACATGTTTAAGCGCAGTCTGAAAGAGATTCTGCTGCGTTTCTTGGCTTTTGACCAAATGTGGATCCATCACTACTCGCCAGAAATGAAAGAACAGTCAAACGGGGCAACACTTTGCTGGTTTGTTGGGCCGATTTGAGGTTGAATTGATGAAAATTTGACGATCGAATCGACAAAATCGTTCCATTTGGCAAAGAAAAAAGTGTTCTTTCACCATGATAATTTCCGCAGTCGCAAAACTGGTCATATTACACTACAAATTGCTGTCTTATTCACACTGTTCTCCAGATTTGGACTCATGTGATTTCTTTTTGTTTTCAAACATGAAAATATGACTTGGCAGAAGGCGGTTCAGGTCAAAAGTGGAAGTTTTTGCCAAAACAGAGTCCTGTTTCGTTGAGTTTAACAAATAATATTTTTTGGATGACAAAAAAATGTTGTAATTTCACTGAATTAAATGTATCAAGTCGAACGGAGACTACGTTGAGAAATAAATAATAAATAAAAAAAATTAACATGTTTCCTTACTTAATTAACATAGGTACTTATTATACAACCCTCACAAATGTCTTACATTAAATTACTTTTATTTATGTTCTTAAATATTTTCTGTTATTTAATAAAATCAAACTAATAACATATTTTAAAAAAATGTCACATATCTGCCACTAAGCATATTTGTACAGAAGTAGATTAAAAATGTTAATATTGTAAAGAAAGATTCACAGGACGCTAAACAAATAACTTGTTTTTAAAATGTATAAAAGTATTATATTTATACATTATAAATAAATGAATGTGTGTTAATATTATTATATATATAAATAGGATAGTTAAGTTAAAAAATAAATATTAAAGGTAAGCAGCCTATTTAGATTTTGAAATTTATTTTGTAGCCTGAAAAGAAAGCTTGGATTATTGGGATTGTGGCTTTGACCAGGATAGTTACTGTTCCATTGCTGATGATGTGTAATGCTCACCCTCGCACACATTTGCCAATCATAATACAGTCCGACTGGGAATTTATCATCCTCATGAGTATATTCGCTGTATCCAATGGTTACATTGCCAACATATCGATGATCAACGCTGCCAGGTAATAAAAACATACATGTATTACGCATATATTAATGAAATTATTATATTTTATATATTCAATGCAAGAGTGTAATCTGTGTACATGGCCTTCTTTATAATTGTAATCTATTTATTCTTGTTCCAGATTTGTAGAGCATCATGAAAAAGAGCGAGCTTCTTCTATGATGGCAGCAATGCTCGGGGTTGGAATAAGTGTTGGCGCAGCCATTGGCATGGTTTTGGTAAAATCCTTGTAGACAATTTTATACAAAAATTATTTACCCAATGATAATCTCAAGGGCTTGGATATTATGCCTTTCCAAATAGCCAATTTAGTGATATTATACCATTCCTGTACGATCAATATTAAATATTATGTATTGTATTTTTGTGATAAGTGTGTACTCTCTAGATTAAGCAAAATGTAAAGAGTTTAGGAATGATAAGAGAAGAGAAAACACTAGAAATCAAGTTGTATTTTTAATCTATGAAAATATTGAATTACATATGTAATTTTAGTTATATACTTTTAATTATTTACAATCATTAGGATTAGAGTTTAAGCTTTTATTATGATATACTATTTTGTGTTCCGATCGATGCCTGGAATCTGTGAGAGAGAGATAGACCGCCATTACTGCTCCTGGACGCATGTTCCTATCAATAAATTACCTATGCGATTTTTTTTTTTCTGCTGGTATCCCCATGGCAGGTTTCTGGTGGAGCCGTAATGGCCTTTATTCATATGATGCTGTTGCAGCGCATATGAAAGTGCATATTCAAACTCTTCAGAACTGGGCGCTAGAAGAAATCCTGTTAAGCGGAAATCTGACAGAGTGAGATCACCTTCCGGAAATTTTATTAAAGAAAGATATTCCCAGATGATAATTTCCCTACAGCTCGTTAGCACCTCTCCTTAGGCCATTATGGGTGACCACATATAATGCCAAACCACCAGGCCACCAGGTGATAACAAACAGATCTCTTATAATGGATTCCGGGCATCGATGGAAATAAAATAAGAATTTTAATGAAAAGTAAAATTCTTTTGTATTATTATATATAATGTATATATATATATGTTTATGATTATTGTAAATTTGGATTTTTATTGTTGAATATAATTGTTTCATATACAGCAATGAACACAGAAAGGTGTGGAAATAATTTTTCTCTATACAGTAGTGTAAAGGTGTCCAGCCTTAAAATAACAGTTTATTTGTAACATCAGATTTTTTTTTGATTTATTTACAGCTTTTTTTTTATTCATTATCATCCTTTCAACAGGATATATAACGAATTTCTCACTTATTAATGGAATTTAAATATTTTTTTATCTGTATAAAGATATCTTTTTGGGAAAAAATTAAAAAAGATTATTTTTATTTGAAAATTTGCATCACACATTTTTATTAATGTAACATTATTGTCTGCCCAACATAACTTGGCGTGCAGCAAGATTGGAAATAAAACCCGCCCCGCCCGCACCCGGCGGTAACCTCTCGCCCTGTAATTCAGTACAATTTTGTATTTGCTCGGGAGCTGTGACATCTTGATTACCAATATACACTGAATTATTATGTCCTAAACATCCAAAACAGTCCGGGATGGTGCAAAAACAATTGCCAATGAAGTATTAAAGTTTTGCGAAGCTGAAAAAGCAAATAATGATCCGATATTACCGTCTGACAGTTTGACAGATAGAGCGGCCGCTGCGGAGCACGCTGTTACCCGACCAAATTTATATTGAAGGCTCTGACACTGGTCACTGGACATTCAGTACATTATGTATTGTGTAATAAATTTATAACCTGGCAACTTCTGTTTCGCGACAGGGGCGCCCTCCCTCGCACGCCAAGTTATAGTGGTGGCACTCTAATACCCATCAAAAGCAAAAAATCCGTACAAGTCTTGGTATGTAATTCACCAAATTTAAGATGTTAACTTTGGAAAAATTCTTACATTTTTTGATGATTCTCACACTATTGAGTTTACTGTTTGATAAAGGATTCACTACATTTATTTCAATAGTTAAAGTTTTTGTAAAATTTTATTTATGACGAAATGCATTATCAGAAAAAAATAATACTTGCAGGTTTTGCTCAGTGACACGAGCAGTCATGAGTCATGTACACAGAAATATGTAAACAATGCAATTATAATTTTAATGTTTCTAAGGTGAAGTTGATTATAGTGAAATGGGTCGGTATGTTAATGACACTTAATCGTTATAAGATTTATTAGCAAAACAACTATTGACTGCTCGGTGAGGCAGACTGTGAGTGTTGTCACAAGATGGCTGTAGTTTACCGCACCATGCACGCTGGGAACCAGTACTAGAGTGCATTATAATAATTTATTGGAATAAAAAGTCTTCCTAAATTTTCCTACAAACTATTACATGACCCTTCCGCTATGCAAAAAGAAAACATCCCCAGATTTAATATTATTAATCTGTATGGCAGTTTTTTTGTTCTTTGTTGTTCCAAAAAACTTGAATTCTGAGAAAACACTCATAAACACCACATTTTTACAAAAGCCTCCGCTTCTCAGCATCTTCCCCCTGAAGACCACACAAAAAAATCAGCCCCAATACTCCGCGACCTGTTACTCTACTCAAATATTTTCATAATTTCTGTATTTAGGCTAGTTATAAATTGCATCTGATGATGAGAGGGACTGCTCCTCTCGAAAGTTGTGTTAAATTTAATCCAACGTGTGTGCATTACAAAGTCTAATTTAGTTTGAATTCAAATAATCCCAGATTTATTTGGCAGTAAGCTACACTGTTGATTGGAGACACTTGTCGCTTAGATATTCTCCGCCCACCGTCTTAAATTCTGGATTCCATCTGAACTAGATTTATTCCTATTGGAGAAAATGACCCATCGCCATTACATTCCCAAGTTTTATATTCTTTGGCCCAATCTGTATGATCGATATTTTTATTCAATCAGAAGTGGCTTTTTTCTGGCCTCCTTTAACAAAGGCCACTTTCCTGGAGTCTTTGGCATCTGGTGTTAACATCTACTCGAAAACCAGCAGCTTGGATAGACACTGTTCTTTTACCACAGCCGCTTTGCTTCAGCAGCCGATCTTTAGTGTATATTATCATTCTTTTGTTTATGTTACCTACCTTTTTTCACACTCACTTTATCACACACTCTGAAGTTCCTGGAACTCGGTTTTTGCATTATCAAAATGAAAATGAATTCTATTGTACCAAACTTGGTTGCTTAACTTTTCACATACTTTATAAAAAGTACTGAGGTAAAGTGCTAACATATCGATAGTTATAATGGAAGTGGTCTCTTTAGAGCGAAGTAGAAAAAATGAAGGGTGTGGGTAATCAGTTCTTAGAACTTATTCATATGTGCACTAATAAATAGTTGGTTGCGTTTCTGTGCTAGCTACTGTATGCATAACTATTCTTTTTAAAAAATAATTTCACAGTAATTTAAAAAATATAAGTAGGTACAGTAAAACCCAAAGAGTTTAGAGTTAAAATCCTGATGGTTAAATGAAGTTGATTTTCACTCACTTAAAAAAATTATTTAATGCAGAAATGGATTAAATGATATAGTCCAGCAAAAACTTCGGGAGAGTCTACTTCATTCAGTTTCGATAAGAAAATATTATTTATATTTTGGGTGAAACATCCACAGTTACGGAGATAGAGAAATCGCATAGATTTCAAAGTTTGCAATTTTTCAATATATCTTACTTATTTTCTGTAATACATTTAAAATTCTAATTTCATATTTGATTAATACCGATAATTCGAAAACCATGGTAATTCGTAGTTTGAAATAATTTTTAGATCTTTGAGCTATAAATTAATATGTACATTTTAAGTCGGATATAGCTTGAATTTTTGTTAACAAGTAAAATATAAAAAAAATAACAATTGTGGAGTGTCCTTTATATATTTTAGGGGGTACCTTGTGGAATCGATATTGACGTGATCCCTAAAATTGGGGAATCCTGTGAATGCTTTCTTCAGTTGGCTACTATGATATGCGAAAATAGTTGTATATTCTATGGTTTTAGTTTACGCTAATTTTACTTGTAAACATACACTTGGACGCGTCTAAAATTGTTTGTTACTTTTTGAATTCCTCTTCTGTTTGATTATTTTTTCCAATAACTGTGTTTGCGTTGTTAAAATGTTTAATTTTTTTGGAAGTTAACATTGACTATTATTCCACGTATTTATGTATTTCTTGTATATTGTGTGTTGGATTCTATTGTTTTTTGTGTGCTCTTGTTGGTCTGAGTCAGAAAAAAGACAAAATCAAAAGTTAAAATCAGGTGAAGGTTGAAGAAGCCTTACAACATATTCAAAGACTCATTGCTGGTTAGTGATGGGTCCGCTCTGTACTCACTACTACAATGTAGTACTACACTACATTGAAGTGTACACTTCGCACATTTTGATGTGTAGTGCACACTACAAACTACAAACGCCAAAGTTATTGAAAGTATAAACTTCAAATAGTACACTTCATTTCAAAGCGAACACTACAAGGTACATACACTTCAAAGTTATTGAAAGTATGAGAAACACATTTTAAATAGTGTATTTTTTACGTGAAATTTTTGGAAAGTTGATGTAGATATATGAAGAATTTTCTTTTCGGAATCTGTAACAACCCCCCCCCCATGGTTTGAAAAATTTTGGGAGTTATGAAGAAATTTTTGGGAAGTTGATGTAGCTAAACGGAGAAATCTCTGGAAACTGTAACAACCCCCCCCCCATGGTTTGAAAATTTTTTGGAATCGAACGAAGAAATCTGGCTGGCGACCTTTCTTTTTTTTTTTTAGGTCGCCAAATGTTACTTTGGAGAAAATATCGTCATTTATTTAAATATTTTTGTCGTTGACCTTTTTTTTTTTTTAGCTCGCCAAATTTTTATTTGGGAAAAAAATACTTCATTTCATTTAAAAATTTACTTCACTATTACTTCATTTCATTACTTCACTTCATTAATACTACAATTACTTCATTACATTACTTCACTTCATTAATACTACAATTACTTCATTACTTCACTTCATTTCGTAGTACTACAATTGCTTCACTTCAAGTAGTTTTTACTACAATTGTAGTGTACACTTTGTAGTCTTCAAACTGGTGAACGTGTGTGTGTAGTAGTCTTCATTTTGAAATGAAGTTTTTCCCTTCGCTATTGCTGGTGTTCCAAAATACATGCAAATCTCACACCATTGTCAAAACCTTCACTGACTTAAATGTCCAAAGAAAATTGAGGCTGATCACCACATGTCTCCTTAATATATTACCGATTTCTGCATTCCATTTGCCATTAAATAATAGACAGCTAACACTTTACTCAGCATCAACATCCAATACGTTCTCACAAAGCTATATAAAATAAATCATCCAAATATAAATAAATAATCAAATATAACTCTAAATATTTTCAATTACGGATATTCAAGTACGAGGAATTAGAATAAGGGCGATTCCGCTAGAGACGATTCTCGACATCAATTTCTAAATCACAGTATTAGTTACTTTTTTGATGCTTATACAAAGAGAAATATCTAAATTTAATAAAAATAATATTTTTTTGTATCCAAGTTAATATTTAAATCTTTGACGCGCTTAGAAACATTGACTTTCGAAGGTTTGGCGCAAACTGAAAATCGTTGCCTGGCAACACTTGTGCAAAACAGCTGTTACTGTCAGTTTGAGGTTATATTTTACCGGTTGATTTTGTAGTGATAACATTCGTACATTTGTTCCTGCAAAAACATTTAAGGACTTGTTATTAGTTTTTTAACATTATTGACTACAAGAAGCTATTGTTAGCCTGTTTCACCCGTGATATAAAAGTGATGAAAGTTTGATTTTCTCACAGAAACAAAACGCTAACGTTTTGAAACTTTGTAAACGAGAAGAAATCAAAGTAAAACATAAATCAATCGTAATTAAGTTTGTGTTGTAAGTTGAATTTAAATAAATGTTAGCTCAAATTGGTTGCACCCGCGATCGTGATATTTGAATCACGGGTGCAACATATTTGACTCCCAATATTATGGTATCATTTAACATATTTTTTTGATTTATTAAGCCTTGGATGATAATATATGCTGTGTATAATTAGTGATTTATATTTTATAGGTGTTTTTGTTACTATTTTGTTTTTTTTTTTATAGAAAGATCGGTTAAAATGGCAAAACAACATCGGAAAGAGACTGCTTCACTGAAATATAGGATAAAACTAAAAGAAAATGCTGAAAAGAAACATTTTTCATGAAATTATTCTTTGAAGGGCTACATTTTAACCCGTTCTCTTTTAATTTGTTTATAAGAATTAAAATTATATATATATATATATGACAGAGATTTAAAGTGCTATCGCGGGTGCAACAATATCGGCCCCACTTTCCACATTATAGTACAGAAACACAGTATGTATAAACATTTATTATAATATACCTTCATATTTTGAAAAAAGATTAACCAAGCAACCGAAGTAATTAAAAAAGTTATAGAAAACAAAAATAAACAATGAATTATTTACTTTTAAAGCACTCGCGGGTGCAACGCCAAATTATCGCGGGTGCAACGCGTCTAACTTCAGTGAGTATAAACGTCATAATAAGCACATAAATTAATTAAATAAAATATCAAAATAATGTATATTACAAATCCTTTTTTATCACTTTAGTAAACTATTTCTTTTCAAATACGTCAATATTCGCACAAAATTTTATTAATATATTATTGCCATCAATTTTCTTCTCTGGCGCTTCCAATATTGCAACAGTTTTCGAATTGAATGTCTGCTATGTTATTCACAATTTCAAGAAAGCGTTTATCGTTAATTGTCTTCAGAAATTGTACTCTTAACGTCTATCTTTCATCCCAGGCATTCGTATGCTAACATCATCCCTATCATAGAAATGGCAAATCTGTTTTTTGATTTCATTCGTCAGTTTCCAAGGCATCGCTTTAGCTGAGTCATTTTTGTCAAGTACAGCAACTTGGAATTCAGCAGCTATTATCTTTACAACTTCCACTGCTTTGGTTGGACTAGCAGGCATATTACGCTTATTTATCTTAATTATTTAGTTCCATACATGAGGTCTAATACATGAATTCATTTAAACATATTGCATTCCATAATCTAGTCATTTAAAAGTTTTTATATCACTCCTGCTAAACCTCTTTATATTCACTGTATTTGCTATTGAAGATTTTAAGACCTTCGTACATCAGATAATTTTGTGAGGTGTTTTTATTTTTCTTCTGAAGTCTTATGCTGTCGCCTCCTCTTGTATTGTACGAATGAAAATCCTTCTTAAGTTTCATTCTGTTATCAAAGTATTTGGGTAATAATCTGTGTTTAATTTTAAATATTTGCACCAATACATTATACTTTATTCTTTGATTTACTGTTTCTAATTTTAGGGCATTCAACATTTTTGTTCTTCTATGCCACTGTCATCTTCTATGCCTTTTGTCATTCTTTTCCCAACATGCGAGGATCGCTGTATCTATTACCTGTTATTTGAATTTGTTCTTCATTATGACGCTTTCTAATTACCCGCATTCTTTCTTTTGATCTGATTCTGGCAAGTATTTTCAAATCTTTATCTACCTCCATTTTTCTTTTCATTACTTCTCTTCATTTAAAATTACGAGCCCATTCTTAATGGAGATGGTCTGCATGAAGTTCGGCCTTTTCTTTCAGTTTTATCCTATATTTCTGTGAAGCAGTCTTTTTCCGATGTTGTTCTCTCATTTTAGCCGATATTTTTATAAAAAAGAGCGAAAGAGTAACAAAAGCACCTATTAAATATAAATCACTAATTACACACAGCTTATTATCATCCAAGGCTTCATTAATCAATAAAATATGATAAAGGACACCACAATAGGAGTCAAAAATGTTGCACCCGCGATTCAAATATCACGATCGCGGGTGAAACCAATTTGAATTAACGTTTATTTCAATTGAACTTACTACATATTCTTAATTACAATTGATCTAAGTTTAACGATGATTTCTTCTCACTTTTACAAAGTTTCAAATTTTATCTTTTACAGCATTTTATCTCTGTGAGAAAACCAAACTTTTATATCGCGGGTGAATAGGCTACCAATAGCTTCTTGTAGTCAATAATGTCAGAAAAACTAATAACAAGTGTTTACATGTTTTTGCGGAAATGAGTATACGAATATTATCACTACAAAATTAATCGGTAAAATATAATCTCCAACTCACAGTAACAGCTGTTTTACGCTAGTGTTGCCAGGCATTGATTTTCAGATTACATCAAAACTTCGAATGTCAATGTTTCTAACCTTGTCAAAAATTTAAAAATAAACTTAGGTACAAGAAAATAGTTTTTTTATTAAATTTAGATGTTTTTCTTTATACATATAAGTATCAAAAAATGTAACTAATACTGTGATTTAAAAATTGATGTCGAGAATCGTCTTTAGCGGAATTGTCCTTTGGTTCTACTTGCACATAGCCAATTGAAAGTATTTTAGTTATACAACATATTACGTGATCATTGATAGATAGGTGATCTTTCTATACTGCCACGAGTCAGTCAATAAATACCAAACAGTTGTCCGGAGTAGAAGTTACAACCGTTTTGTCCTGATGCGAAAACCGTCATGCAGTATTGAAATGGCTTTGCTGTGTTAAGTTGCCAGATATGAATAGGCAGGTTTTAATTTACCATTTCTATATTGCTGCTCTTCATCTACACCAAATATAAACTTCAACATTTTGCCTCGATTTCAAAATTGTAAAATATAAATATGTGCAATATTTTTATATTTGGAAATTATTTATTCTCCATTAAAAATCTACAAAATACATAATTTTTATAAACTAGACAACATCATTTAGTATCCAAGTAGCGTTCTAAATAAATATTCTTGACAATTTAATGTGAGAATGTTTTCAAATACATATTTGTTCAAATTTTTGAGTTGCATTTCTTACTTTTACTTCAGGAACATCATTCTGTTAATTGCGGCATCTTTACCAAACATGAGATTAAAGTTAAAAAATGCATAAATTTACTTAAAGTATTACATAGATCCTATTTGAGATTTCTGTGGTTTCTTTTATCTTGTAGGAGTAATTCATAAATGTTACCGTTTTGTGATCCATTTTCAAAGACTGATAATAGCTTATGAGCAGGCAGGGTACAGCCAGTGACACGGTGGACGACATGAATAACAAGTGGACTATGTAAGTCATGTATTCATTTTATATTTTACAGAAAGGCAATACTTTTTTGTGTAGATCTTGAAAATGCATTTTTTGTATTATATACCTAAAAATCATGTCTGTAAATAATGTTTTTTAAAAATATTCATTTGGTTTAAACTGAAAATTAAAAATGTATATGTTTAATTAAATATGACGAGATGGCAAATTGAAAACTAAGGTATTCAGCCAGATTGTGTTGGTCTGCTGATTTGGTTAGGAACTGTCATGATCCGGATATCACCCCTGAAAGTATAAAATATATCAACAATTATGAGCCAAATGGACATAGGTTTAATGTAAGATTTGAATGCAAATGAATTCATGACATCTACTTTAATAACCAAATGGAAAGTATTTTTTCAAAATTGATAAAGTCTATTGTTTATTTTTAATTACATAATTTAAAGAGTATTGTAATTTTAATACATCATATCAATTCATAATGGTCCAATATACAAAGTACGATCTTAAATAATATTTTTGACCTTATAACACAATTAAGCTACCTTTATTATTTGTTATGTGTGTACATATTATGTTTGTAGAATATATATATGAATGTTAAAGTGAATTTATATTTAAATATTATATAAATCTTGTGTTCATTTTACATCTTGGACCGCATTGACTTAATTTGTTTTTAAAATCTGTATGAATTTAATTCACAACTTATATAAATTGTGTAAAATATATTGCATTAATGTTTAATTGTGTTAATATAAATATTGTGTAAACAATCTGTGGTAATATTTGTTTTGCATCTTAGTAAACCTTGATTTTTCACATTACGGATTGTAATTAGTCGAATTATCTATTATCATGGAAATATATTATGAAATTACATAATTATTTTAATGAGCTAGATTACTGTTCATATTTCTAGACCAAAACACGCTTTAACACATTAACCCTTTAACATTTAACATAAACACGATACGACAAGAAAAATTCCAAATTGTAGCATTTAATTTAAATTATATAACATTTTAGAAATACATTTCTAAAGTTTAAAATTAGTTGATCAATAGTGAGTGTTAGAAAAAACGAAACGTCAGTTTGATTATTTGGCAAGAATTTGGATGTTACATAAACAATTATTTTGTTGAAAATACCAGCTCACTGTTTTTGAGCAAAAATTTATATATAATTACGAAGCGAAGATGATTAATTTTTCAAATATTGCATTCTGAAATACTAATCTATTTTGTAAATGCAGAAATAATTAAGCTATGAGATCAAGACATTCCGCTGTGACAGTTATCAGTTTTTTTGTAAAACTGAAATTAGTTTTAAGCAATTTTGAAAAAAGTCAATATAATAAACAGTTAAACTATTCTAGGTGAATATATTAGGGCCGGTTGTTTTAAGTTGGATTAAAGCATAGATATTTACGAAAACGGATTGTCTGATTGGTGGAGAATGCAAAAATCTATGCTTTAAACGAATGCTTACTTTGATCCAACTTAAAACAACCGGGCCTTAGTCACATTAATAGTACATGCATACATGATCTGAAGCTATTTTTAAAGCGATAATATAAAAAAACGAAGAACGGTGTGAATGTTCATAGCAAATTTTAGTGCATAAACTGATCTAATCGACCAGTGTTTCAACAAGCGTCACTTGCCATATAAGTTCCAACAACCGAGGGTATATTCGACATCCAAAACATTTTTTTCCCCAAAAATATGTTTAGAACTGAGGTCCATACTAACAGTACATAATTAATTTTTTTCCACAATTTTATTATTTTTGATTCACCGACTATAGCACTATACAAATATGTGTTCTTTAGAATATCTCATAAAACTTGAGGGTGGTGCGGTGGTGTCATTTAAACATCCTATTCAAATTCGAGGAAGCCCCCGTGGCAATTACAGAACATGAAACCACAAAGCGGTACATGGTGAAACATGTCATTTCTTCGCTAGGTTTTGTGGAAGTATTATAATGTCGTTAATGTGCTCCATAATATTTGTTATAATACCATTAAATTTCTATTTAATTATAATTTCCCACCACTAAGTGTTTGCTTCTTTTGAAAATTTAATATATAAATATTTCATTATTATGAGAACTAAAAACTAAGGAAAATATATTTACTATAGAAGTAAAGCACTCAATTCAATTCCAGATATCTTGATCTTTTGTAATACAAATCCAGAAAAAGTGTACGGGGATACAGGTAATACAAAACAACTTACAAAATGTCCTCCGGAAGTCCATCTAAGCTCAACTTATATTTTAAAATTGATAAAATGCATAGAGTTTTGAGTGATGGTGCATAATCCAATATATGCAAGTCACTTTTGTCTATCAGATCAACAGTATTAGGGTTAGAGAAATTTGGATTTGGTCTGTAAAAATATACATAAAATTTAAATGAAAACCAATAAAATTAATTGATTAATTGGCCTAGTGGGTAGAAGAGTGGGCAAACAAAAGTTGGGATACGAGTACAGGTGATTAACCATTTCGTTTGAATAGTATTTTCAATAAAATATTAAAACAATGATATATATATAGCTCGTTTGTTCAGTGTCAGAGGTTGTTAGTTCGATGCTCTTCCAGCAAGCTAGCCTTAATCTTAGTAGAAAAAAATACTACACAGCTTGGTTTGGAATATTTATGCAACTGCGCCACTATCTAATGGAAGAAATTTAGATAAACATTTTTGTAACTAATTTTAAAGCCATAATGGAGATTTAAAAATTAATATCCTTGAAAACATGACTTCAATATCAGTTACTGTGAAGTTGGAAATCTTTGCCAGAAAATCATATTCAAACATGTCACCCTGCATTCTCATATGCAGAGCAGCACTTTTGTTTATAATTTCCTCATACGCATACTATCTATTTAAAAAAATCTTGTTTCAAAATAATAAGGAAAAATTAAATATTGAGAAAAAGCTCTTAACCAATAAAAAAAAAAATTAATTCTTACCCGGTACCTCCGAATAAATACATTTGATTTTGGACAAGTATGCAACACTGGCGTCTTCTTTTGCATGGAGGTTTCCCTGGTATTTTGAGGAGTGTCCATATGCATGTTACAGGAGAAAACTTATATAAGTCATTAAAATGTTTGTCGCTTTTTCCATTGTAGCCCCCAAAAATATATATTTCATCATTGTGCAGCCCTAGGATTAGAAGATATTTACTCATTATTGAATTGGTATATTGGAAAAGAAAAGCATATAAATATGTACATATATACAAAAAATAATTACAGAATGAATCTATTATTTATTTCTACACCTTTTGAACACTCGTGCGACACAGTTCCGGATTTAGTGACTATTATTAGGCTTTCACATCTAATTTTGCTAACTGATATGTTACTTTGTGGTGCAACATAATTATTTCAATTCCTGGTGTGTTTGCTGTTTTACTCTCTACAACTACGTTAATATTTCATATTAAAGTATGATATGCATACTTAATTTTACACAAGATGGACCATAAGTTTTTCCAATTTATAAAAATTTCTACGCGGGAACCATGCAAAAGGAGACATGACCTTTACTGCCAAATAGATAAATAAGAGTCTCACGCACATACCATAAGAGTCAACACTGTGGAAATACACAGTGAAAAATTGGAAAAATAATATTGTCGACAATTTAAAGAAATTTAAAAATTTGACTTCATAAGTGAATGTAATGGAAATGTAAACCATAATGATGACATTTTGTGTATGCACCTAAATCCCAGGGAGGTGCAGCGAGAATATTGAAGCATGATTTTTCCCTAAGCATATATTTTGAAAAGAAATGTAAATAAGAGATATATCTCGTAATATTCCTATCACAATAATCAACATATTATTCAGATTTTAATATTTCATAATAAATAATAATCTGCCAGATGAATATTTACTTTTGATTTTTTTTCCCAAATATAAGTATATATGTTAAATTAAATAAAAATAAAAATTCAATGTGCTTACCGCACTCCATTTAATTTTGGAGATAATATAGTTTAGTTATAATAATTTGGAGATATATGGCGAATATTTAGTAACTTACATGCAGAATGACTCCGCCTTCCAACTGGAATATTCCCAGTGGTCTCTGGGGAAAACCATTCATTCTTCGTAGTTTCGAGGTAATACATTCGCGGACAGTATACCGCATCATCTATGCCAACAGAACTCCGACCCCCGAAAACGTACATGCGGGTGCCGACAGCTGTAGCAGAGTGAAAATCCCTCGGAGATGGTGGTGTTCCTATGGTTCGTAAAAAGCTCCATTTGAGGGTCTTCAAATTGAGTGTATGGACTTCCGACGAATACTCCACTGAAAAATTTTCAAAGCCTCCGAAAACATACATCACATCGTTTATCACGCAGGCAGAATGTCCATCCACTGGATGCGGAGTTTTGCCAGATGTTTCCGGTACAACCCATTCATGATTTGAAATGTCAAAATAGCATAAATTTTTAAAAGCGATGCGGTTATCTCGCCCTCCCCACATATAAATCTGTAAAAATAATAAATTATTATAGAGATGTACATTTTATTCATCAATAAAACAACAAATATAGTTTATCTTATTGTATTTGAATGAAATTAAAACTGAAGCGAAGACAACATGTCATATTAAACTGAGCACCGGGAATAGCCACTGGCTGAAGAGCGACCAGACTACTACTACCCTAAACTAGTTACATATCAGAAAAAAAAGGTAAATATCCGTGTTAATCTTTTTGGAATGTTTCTACAGGAAAGGATTACAGTAAATTCGAGGAACCAAGAAATTCAAAACCCAATGATTCCACCTGGGAAAAGATGTGGCCCTGATTTCAGTGACATCAAGAATGAAAGATATCAGCGAAAAGAAAAGAAATAGGATTCATATTCTTTAGGATGGACGATTAGGATGCGAGGACGATTAAAAAAAAGACAATCGAGCTAAATTTGCTATAATTATAATACAAAAATTGCAAAGATTTTTATTAATCAGAAAAGGACAAAATAGGATAAAAATTTATTTTTTACCTTATCCTCGTAAGGAACAACCGTATGACCATATCGTTGGTAGGGGCACTCCTTGTTTTCATTATTTACAAGACTCCATCTTAGGTTATTGGTATTTAAAATATACACAGGTATTGGCAATACCGTATTTTCAAAATCTTCACTGGAGCAGTATCCGCCAAAAGAATAAATTTGATCGCCAATGCATGCCGCTGCGTGATTAACTTTCTTAGGACCACCCTCTAAGTGAACGGTCCAAAGCATGTTGAAAATTGTACACAAATATTAATATACAATTTATCATTAAGTTTTCAAGAAACCAAAATAAATACGTATAGGTTCAAACAATTTCGCCTAATATATTAAAATGGATACCACCCATAAACTTTGTGAGTATAAATAAAATAATTATGACAAACAATTACGCTGAGGAACAGAATGAACGGAATTGACGTTTTACTGCGTTTGACAACTGACAACAATAAGCATAGAAAAGAGAAAACGCAATAAGTATTTTCCTTTTCTTGCTCTGTGTGCATAGAAAAGAGAAATTCTGTGTGCTCGGTTGTCTACGCCCAGTCTTCTACTTTTCAATGTGTAAGGTATACCATAGACAAAACTGTTTGCCGACATAAAAGAGTTTTTAAATTAGTGTTTTCTGAATTAGAATATAATATTATGCATTCATTTCCGTTCAAACATCTAGTAGGTAACTTTTTTCTCCACTGGTTTTGATTCTATCAAAATAATTTTAATTCATAAAAGAAAAAATCTTCACGATTTTCTTCAAAATTCTGGTGAAATAATAAAGATTGTTATAAACATAACTATAAAATATTTTGACACTAAAATAATTTTAAAGACATCAAGTGTTTATTCTGACCTATATCTAGGATACATAAACCTTCTTCAAAAACTTGTGTTTAGCATAGTTGCATGCATCGTCAGCCTTTTTGTTAAAAGTTCTGTATCAATTGGCAATATCATTATTATGTCTTCGATTGGAAGATCTTCAAATAATATTTTGAATTAAAATCTTAAAATGGTTCAGTTAACCTACTCATACAGTAATCACAGTTACAGATAAACTGGTAAATAACAATACAATATTTATTTTCACAAGGGTGAGGAAAAAGGATTAATTTGTATTATTTAATAGTTTGATAATTATTTCTTTCATATAAGAATCTCTCCGCTATGTTTGTGATGAATCCAGCTATATAATATACCTGCTAAATATATATTTTATATATTAAAATCTAATTCGTAATAAAAATATTATACAATGTTTAAATGTAATTTTTGTGATACAACAAACCCCGAACGCTGATGTTTAGTTCACAGGATTTCCGTTGTAACGGTGTCTTCTTGTGGAGTAGGCGATTTTGAACGTTTTGGCTTCTTGGCGAATGTGTTTACATTACAAAGAAAAGGCCGCCCGTGGGTTGTTCGGTTGTGCAGTTTGTGCGCTGTCCGCCGTTCCCTTTCGAACGATTTGACAGATGTCAATTCGCAGTTTTGTCGAAAAGTGCGAAAATTTTTGTGATTTTTGAGTGCAATTAGTGTTAATCACCTAAAAAATAATATGCTTAAATAGTGGGTATTGAAGGAAATTATTATAATTCTATTATGCCTCAGTTTTAATTGATTATGTTCAAAATGGTGGTGGAAAGTAAATATTTTTTTATTGAGATGAGTGCTAAGGAGAGATAACGTAAATAATGGGATGTGATCTCAGAGAAATTGTCAAGAGTTACAATTTCACGCATTTCCCTTTCCTCGAATAGGAATATCAAATTTTTTAAGCATGGTGGAAAACGGAGCCTCCAGCGGTGGTAGTGAGAGTCCGGGAGGTTCAGTCGCGCACTCTGGCCTTTTGGAAACCCTGGTCAGGGGCACGTGGTACAGAGTGCACTGTTCCCTGGAAGATGATTACTTGAGTGTTTGTCTGGATGACAGCTACGATGCATCTACAACTCTGAATGGGACACTGAACAACAATGTGGAAACACCCAACGGTGACTTCACAGAAGTGCCCGAGTCTGTCGCTAACCAGAAAAGATTAGTTCAAGTCATTAAGTCTGACAACAATGGTCTGGGCATATCTATTAAAGGAGGGGTGGAGAACAATATGCCAATATTGATATCAAAGATATTTAAGGGAATGGCAGCTGACTTGACAGAACAGCTCTATGTCGGTGACGCTATTCTCTCTGTAAATGGTGAGGACTTAAAAGATGCCACACATGAAGAAGCCGTTAAGGCATTAAAACGTGCGGGGAAAGTTGTCCAATTGGAAGGTAAATATGTTTGAACAGTAATATTGACATAATTTGAATCCTTTTAAATCAAATATCTAATTTGCAAGTATTATTACAATATTACAGTTTCTATCAACAAAAATCTACAACTGTGTTAGAACAGAAAAATGTAAATAAATAATATTAATAATAACAATATTACAGTTTTTACCAACAAAAATCTATACCTGTGTCAGAATAGAAAAATGTAAATAAATAATAGTGAATGATAGGACTAACAAGATGGTACCTGAGCCACGAGTGACTTTGAGTACCGTAGGTCTCGATGCTAAGTAAATTTGAGAGTTGACCGTTATATATTTCTGTTCGGAATAGGCAGACACATTTAATTAAATGAAGATGGAACTCACTATAGGTAACTTTCAGAAGACTTATACAAACCATTATTACTATGTGCGTTCATTTCTATCAATATTATTTGTATTATTCAACATAAATCTTTTGTTTTTTTGAAAAACTCAGCAATAGGAATCTAGAGATAAAATAATCACAGATGATGAATTTATAACTTCCTTGAAAAATGATGCTTGCATTATTTTATTTTAATACCACTACTTGTCAATGTTTGTGGGTTTTTGCCTCCTCCTGGGGACCACCATGTTAATTTCATGGCATAAGTGATTAGCTTTCTTTGAAAAATTGTGAGAATATTTGTAATGTAAATATATTTTATGTACTCGTTTCTATTTCATTAATTTAATATTTCATTAATGATTTTCAGTTGGCTTTTAAGTACATAAAAACATTAATATATTATTCAAATTTAAGTAAAAAAAACTGAACAACGTCACATTGTTTGTATTCAGATACTTATTACTATCCATGTGGATAGTGGCGCTTTTGCATCTATATGCTACAAATGACAATGTAGTATTTTTTATGTTGGGTTGTAACACCTTTTATTCCACTGTATTTTATTATACTTAAAGTTAGAACATTTTCAGGATAATCTTCCCCTTATCGATAATAAAATTCAACCGAATGTTAATGTTAATTGTAATAAAATGTATTGGAATTAAAAAAAAGTATTTCAACTCAATATACAAAATGATCACAGTATTCCACAAAATTTCACCAAAAATCTTTGAAAAGTTAACAGTGTAGTAGTTATATTTACACCTTTTGTTATTATCGAGGAAATACTTTATTGTATATGTCAATATATTGATAAAAATATAAATGCGTATTCAGAATACATATCAATATTAGCAAAGATTTCGCCTGTATTGTGAAAAATAAAATTAATTCAGTGATCTCTTCTGACCATCTGGTACTTGGTCACTAGGGAAGTATCTTATCGTTAGATGGGTCGACAACTTTTTTGAGTTTTTGAGTAAAGCAATTTTTAAAATTATAGCCCAAAATATTATTCCTGGGTGAGCCGCATCCATTTAGATTTTGACATCCTAGTAAAAGGTGTCTAATAATTTGGTCTTAGGAAACATTTTGGAATATACTATTTTTATTTTTTTTGGAAGGTTTTATGTCTTTTGTAACATAATCTGAGAAACCAATTTGGTGAATTAATGATGTTTTTATTTTATTTGTTTAAATGGCAACTAAAAATATGTGAATTCAATTTCAATTATGATATTGAATTTGAATAGAATTTCCTGTTTTACAGTACTGATAAAGATAATAAATAAAAAATAGTTCAAACATAAATAATATGAAAGTAATTAAAAAAAAACCTTTTTATTATAAGTTTAATAATATTAATTTTAGAATTATATAAAAAATGATGATGAAGATTAATAAAAATATTAACAAGGAAAACAAAAACATTTTTTTTTCAAAATATTTATTTGAAATTTTGATACTGTTCAAACTTCTCTTATAATTGATGTAGAAATTTAGAAGCGAGAAAAGTTTTTTGCTGATCAATAGATATTAGATTTCTAAATGGTTGTTTGATGGGTAGTATCAGTAAAGGTAGAGAAAAATAGTGGAAAATGCAAAAATGACTTTTAAAAACATGACTTTTACGTTCACGTATATAGGCGAAAATATCGAAATTAAATATATATCTAACAGAATATTATAAAATAATAAAATCTGAATAATATGATGATTATTGTAATATAAATATCACGAGATGTATCATTTATTTAATTTTTTTTTCAAAACATCATGTTTCAATATTCTCACTGCACGCCCCCGATGTATAGTGTAGATATACTTCTTTTAATTTAAGAAAGACAATCGAATTAGTATGTGTAAGCCGTGCGAATAGCCTTATTGTTTCGTTATGTTGGTGTTTATCGGTATAAACAACGAAACAATGTGCGTCGTACGCATGGCTTACACATACTAATTCGATTGTCTTTTGATTGCAAAGAGGTCTACTTCACTTGTGGTGTATTTAATATTAAAATTGAATCTGCTCTTTCTTCACGGTGTGGTATGTTCAGTTATACATTTATCTTAAATTTATTACCGTTTTCGTTTATGTCTCTGAATTACACCGCCTTTGGCGCCCTCGGCGGTGACTGACGTCGGAAATCTGAGTTTCGTGAATAGGATACCTTTCCAGACAATAACATTAATATCAGAGCCTGCCCCGCAGCATACACGGACCAGTTTCAATAATACCCATAACACGACATGCTATATATATTTTGACTATGTCTAGAACAAATATTTTGACCAAACATAATTGTAACGACGTCGTTTTGCATGTAGATTTATGACAGTCCGCCTTATCCGGTGATTATTACTCCAAAACTCAAAAATGGATATGACGTATTTATTTATATTATATGCGGATTTTTATAAGTTAATATTTTTATAAATTAATTTATAAAATGTGTTCTGGTATATATAAGTCAGTGTGATATTTGAAATAGGTAAAACATATTAATCGTTGTTAACAATAAAATATTTTACGTGCCACCTCTCTAAGAAAGCAGAAATACTCGTATTTTGAGAAAGAGTTCGCTTACAATGTAATATAATCAAAGTAATGTAATTCGGTCTATAACAGATATGTTAGAAGTACAAAATATTTAATTTAAGTAAATAAATAGACGTACTTTTAAGAATACGCCCATGTAGTTACTTAATTAATTTACATTTACGACTTTCGCTATTTTATATGAGACCTTTAGAAAATAATTAGTGTGATATGTTGTTTGAGGAGAATGTGGAGTATAATTATCATTAAAAACAAAAACCCAAGACAGAAAATTGAAATTGCACCTATGTTTTTATGTCTACATATACGATGGTGCAATATCACTTTCCAACACCCAACAGTTGTGCAATAATGGCATGTAAACCATTTTAAATTAAAATAGGTACACCAATATTTTGTTATGTACATATACATGGATTGTAATGTCGGACCTCCACAATGTCTAGGCGTTCTAAAAAAATACCTGTTTAATTTGATGTCGAAGCGATATTCATATCATCAGGCAAACCAGTCGTAGCATTCTGGAGTTTTGTCTAAAATATAAATATATTTCTGATGAATATAATACAGAATAAGTATTGATATTATTTTATATTATATTATATATAATTAATATAATACAGAATAAGTATTGATATTATTTTAATATTTAAAATAATATAATATTATTTTAAAAGTTGGTAGAAATCAGTTTGTTTCATACACATCCGTAATTCCTTCATCCAAAAAAAAAGTTCAATTATTAAATTAAAGCCAATATTTTCGTCACAATGATAGAAGTATCCACATCTTGATGTTTCTCTTTTTTTGAGTGTTGGGGTTACTATCACCATAATTTTTTTTAAAAATATTACAGCCCGACAGGATAAAGGGGACTACGGTTACAGAAATATAAGAGAACGATTTTATTATATTATGTATTGTATTATTATAGAGGAATCTTTTATGGGTTACGCTATTTAGCCTATTCGCTCATGCATATTAAATTTCGCCCATACCCCGAGTCCTACTCTAGTCCTTAACATATAAGTATTTTATTCCTGGAATACCGAATTTGAGGATACGTTTCGAGGATAGGTCCCTTCACGCGTCGGCTTGGAAATATATAAAGCCGGGATTACAATATCGGAAAACAGTACACTGAATATATTCATATCTCTATCTTAAAGTGCGTTCACACATATGATTTACTCTCACGTCTCGGATATTTTGCGGTAAAGGTCGACATGCATTAGTTTCTCATTCTTCTCTGCTTATAACATACCTACAATACATATATTAGGTCTGCAAGCCGATACCAGAGTGTATTCATGCTTCATCCACAGCAGAGCTTTTTACTCGTATAGTTATTTTTTTTGGTTACAGTTTTCTTTCGCTTACCCTTTATTTTATCTTTTTAGCTGCTGATGAAAAAAAAAAATTAATCTTTTAATATAAAATCAATCGTCTTATAAAGAAATCAAGAATGATATTCATTATATTATATCGTTCTAATACTCAAATTTTTAAGAATTAAATGGTCAGTTTTGTGAATTGCTTGAAATGTAAAAAAATTTATTTAAAATGAATGAATGAATAGAATTAGAATGTATATTTCTCTTTTGGTTAGAAATATCTGATCATATTCTTCAATTCTTTTAAATTGGTAGCATGCTCTTAAATATGTATACAGGCGTTAGTGACGGACATTGTTACATATATAATTGTGCATTTTTTTCGTTTTTCATACCTCATTATTTCATACTCCATCTTTATTTTCGCCGTCTGGTAGCGTTAGTGACGGGCATTGTTGTATGGAGAATTATGTATTTTGATAATTGACAAGCTAGCTACATATTTTGTCTGTAATTGTATATTTTTTGCTTTAATTATTTTTGTTATCTCAAATAAATAAATAAATTGACTCTTGTGGGTATATTCTGTTATAATATATCACATCCAAACATATTATAGATACTTGCCAACCATCTAAAACGATAAATTGCTCCAGGAACTTTATGGAAGGAAGTCACCAAGGACATAATAATACGAGTTATATGTAGAGGACACTGCCCCTCTCCACTATGGTGTTCTTTAACTATTTATTTTTTATATTTTTTTATCTTTGTCAAAACTCACAATTCTGGTCGAAACACCTATTTTGATTCTCTGATTGAGTCGAACATTTATATACATAACTTTTTAGTGGGATTAAAAAATCCAGGGGGTCAGAATAATGGGAAATTAATCGAAAATGAGATAAAAACTATTATAATACGCCCGAAAATATAGATTCTGCTAAAGAGCTCCAAATTTGTTGAAACGTCCACGCTTACTTAGCCTTTCTTCTCTGGTGCCGTAAACTGAGTTGACGTTGCCTCTAATTATGTAAGTATCTCTAAATATTCTTAATAGAGATTTTTTTTTACTTTATAGAATAATTAATAAAATTTTTAGGTATTCCTCCGAAATATATTGATGCATTCAATAAAATAATTACATACAATATACAGCTCTGGCCCAATGTATTAGGCACCCACTACATAATAGGTTTGTGACTTCAAGTAGCGCAATTCTCGGAATCCTTTCGGATTATATTGCGTTTTTATGAAATTTACATCTGCTATGCCAACTTTTTCCAGCTGGGGGCATAGTTTACATAAAAATACTCAATTTACTCATTTTGCGGGTAATTTCTATTTATGAAACTTTGCTCTACAGTTATTTTAAACAGTTTGTCATTGCGATTTTTTTTATTTTCTCACATATAACTTATATGATCATTTATACATTTTGGAAACACTCGTTTATCCTTTTTGCAATCGATTTGTTTATGGTTGAATCCAGAACACTTTATTTTTTTTTATTTTTTATTTTTTAACAAACAGACCGTCAACAAATCATTAATGACCCTAATAGATGGTCCTAGAGTAACATTAAAGTACAAGTATGAATATTTTGTTAACATTTGAATATGATACAGTATAATACACTTTATACACTATTTACGGTTAATTAATAATTAATACTGAAAAATAATAAATGATAAAATAAATTGAGAATAATATTCAGACTAACGCAAATCACTAAATACAATTTTAGGAATATGTTCCAGGTTAATAAGTCTATGTCGAATGCATGAAATATTTTTATTCTTTCCCATCCGATATTGATTTTTTCTATTTTGATATTTTTTATGTGTTTTATGGTCAACTTCCATATATACATTATGTATTCATTAGGATTTTTTTAATTGCGCTTAAGGTACAGATACACATGCTTCTTTACTGGCATGCTAATGAGCATGCCACTAATAAGCATGCCCTAACAACTGTACACACTTGCTCGTTACTGGCGTGCTTATTAGTGGCATGCTCATAAATAAGCATGCCCAATGCTAACAATCAAACACACTTATTAGTGGCATTCTCTTGTCATAGAATAGAGACGCTCTTGTTCAAAATGGAAACTTTGCAAACTGAAATAGAAAATTCAAGTGAACCAATAAATCAAAAAAGTTCCCGAGTTTCCATCCGCACATTTTTGATTTTAGTTTATATAATTTTTATTGTAAGATTTGAATCATTCGTGCCTATTAATAAAGTTTCGTAAACATTATTTCTCACTATATTATTTTTACACAACGGTGACCGAATATTCCACAGACATTCGTGATTCCTATAATAAGTCACGAAAAGTAATGTTTTATCATCTCCCCAACGCGCCATATTTGTTTCATCTGTCGCGGACTGAGAAGATCGCATTGATAATACTAGCCGCGAAGCCCGCGAATGACATAAGCATGCTTATAAATAAGCAAGTCTGTTCACATATGCTCCAAAGATACCCCTTCTCTATGGTGAATGACAGTGGCATGCTCATTTCTAGCAATGTGCGTACACACATGCCACTAATAAGCATGCCACTGTCAAAGTCGATACTGCGCATGCTCACTTGCCACTAAATAAACATGTGTATCAGACGCCTTACTCTCACGATATTTCGTTGTTCGATAAAATCATTTTGAATTTTAATATTTTTAACAAGTTCGTCCTTTGATATTTTATATGAAACACCAAATTTTCCATAAATTTTCTTTGTTGAGATTGAGATCCGGGTTGTTTCTGAACCAATTCAATGATGTGACTTTGGAGGAATCCTTGAATTTTGTAATCTGCAGTCCCAGTAGGAAGTACCAGAATATTATAAATCAAGTCACTCGATTCATAACAAGTATCAATGAAAAAAATAGTGATTCGTAGTCTCATAACGAGCTGGATGGCATATAGATTGTATCTTGTTGTGTACTTGGGGAGCGGTCGAAAAACGTTTCTGCGTAACAAATTTCGTAATCAATTTACCTTCTCTGGTCACGCTTCCTCTTCTTCACTCAAGAGAGCCAGTTTCACGAATTTTTTTTGAGTAACTTCCTTACATTACGCTCAGAAACCCTACTTTACGAGAAATTTCTAGACTTTTCTAAATTTTTCCTGCGACAATATTATAATTTTAGATTTAATCTAAATAGACATTTAATTCAAATATTCCATAATTTGTTAGCCATAATTATGCAAACGCAGCAAGTATAAAACTGTTACGACTTTTAAAACTGTAAATACTGCAAACATGTAACCAATACACTTCGATACAAAACCCAAAGGCGACAGTGAAACAATAAACTGGTTTCTAAGAAATATATTTTTTTTTATTAAAAATAAATTATTTTTATGAAATTCGGGGTAGACGCTAAGTGCGAACATTTTTTTGTCCACGACTGTAACTTACAGTCTTTCAATGCAAGTTCTTTGATTTTTTCTAAGCATTTTCATGAGTAACGGACGCGGACGACCGGCCGGAGAGTGGTTCATTTTTAGTTATATTCTGTCGTGTTTGAATTCTGCGCATCGTCTGGAAACTATTTTACATGTTTGGGTTCTCCTAGACTCTCTAGCATTATCGCGTGATTTTGCGGTGTAAAATTCTTCAAAAATTGATATTTTATGTCAGCACGAAACTCATTTTTTTCCAGTTTTTACGAACTGAAAATTAGCCCTTTTCTGACAGATATTAAAATAACTGTATTCTTCTGAAAATAGCAGTATTGGGATGTCTGATCTTTATCCCAACACTTGTAGACGAAAATGAAAAAAATAAAAAATAATAAACGAGGTGTAGGTACGCATCAGTGGTGTGATCAGAGGAAGAAAGGAGTACATGACGGTTAACCGTCAAAAGTCAAATACAAATATAGTCCAACAATATTTTTCTTTTCTATGATCCAACGTGACTACATTGTCATTTTTATTTTCGTCTATTAAGTGTTGGGATAAAGATCTGACATTCCAATATTGCTATTTTCAGTAGCACAGTACGTCTCCTATTTTCATAATACATGTAAGTGTATAATAATAAATTTTGAGAAACATTTTACTTCATTCATTACTTGTTGATTGCTTCTCGTGTTAATATTATATAGGCATTATAATATTACAAATATATTACGGTTATCGATAGTGGGTTCGATTAAGTCAACTCATACGAGAACTGAGAGAGTCATCCCATTATGCATGGGCGAACATGATCGCATGACTATTGTTATAATATAAGATAGTCACCGTGTATTCGCACTCGGGTGAAGCCACTCGGCATCTCTATATTAAATTAAATATACACATGTACCGTAGCTAACCAATGTAAAATAGTTCTGTTCTCCTTGTGTCCTAGTAGATGATGGAGTAAAAGAAAACATGGATGGATAGGAAATAAAAAATAACTAAAGCCATAAACGGAAGTAGAGGAGGATTCCAGGCAAAAGAGTAAAAAATAATTTTGTGATTTAGATCATTTTATTTCACAACAATGAAATCAAAGTTAAATTTGTGTATTCTTTGATATTTTATCTAGACATTCTGTAAATATAATGAAAAGTATAACCTTCGACGATAATCTTCATCCCCTTGTCCTAGTAGGATCGGGAAAGACACGATAAGGTGCTTCCATAATACCCTGTCTTGAGCTGCTTCCGCATGAATCAACTGGTCCAGACTCATTCTGTTTTCTTACACATTTTTTGCTGCTTATGTTTATAATAAGTATATTGCCGAATTCTGGTGTCAAAAAAAAAACTGGTGTTAAAATAATCGATTACTTACTTTGTTACAACTTATTCTTATGTTCTTACGTTTTTTTATCTAGTTTCTCCTACATAAAATGACTAAGAGAACAACAAAATAGTCCTATTGCAGTTTTTCTTCAGTTGATCGGTGTTTACATTAGTTACCAGGTCAAATAATGTTTTACTTAGCATATAAAAAGTTGTTTTAGATTTTTTTGTTAGAAATATTAAGATTTTTTATTATATTTACTAGTGAGGAAATTAAAACACGGATAAAAACCTCTTAATAATGTTCGGTAAATGCAGTCAAACTTACTACACAAAAGAAATGGTTAATTCAGATTGAAGAAATTGAACAAATTATTACATCTTTAAAAAGTGGATCAGCACCAGGCTATGACGGATACACGAGTAATATCTTAAAATTTATCAAAAAACAAATATCTAAACCTCTAATGCATATAATAAACCTAAGTATAGAAACTGGAATTTTTCCGTCAAACTATAAACGAGCCATTATCTCTCCTATATTTAAATCGGGCAATCCGGAGGAAACTACTAACTACAGACCAATATCTCTTATATCAAATTTTGGAAAAATTATAGAAAAAATCGTTAAAAAAAGAATATTTCACTTTCTCAAAATAAACAAAATAATCCATAATAACCAATTTGGATTCATGGAAAATAAAAATACGCAAGACGCAATAGCTCAATTAACAAATACTGTCCAAGAATCGCTAGACAAATCTTTTAAATGTATTGGTATTTTCGTGGACCTAAGAAAGACTTTTGACAGTGTCTCACATAATAAACTAATATTAAAATTAAAATCTGTTAGTATAAAAGGTACAACTCTAAGCTGGTTTCAAAGTTATCTACATGAAAGACAACAATGTGTAAAAATTAATGAAACTCTAAGTCAACCCTTAACCAGCGAATTCGGTATACCCCAGGGGACAGTTCGAGGCCCATTGCTATTTATAATTTACGTTAACGACATCTTCAACCTAAAACTGAACGGAAAAATAATATCATACGCTGACGATACTGCGATCATCACGAAAGGAAGCGACTGGGACACAGTTAATAGACAAGCGAACAATGACATAAATACGCTAAAATTATGGTTTGACAACAACTTACTCTCCTTAAATTCCGACAAAACTTACTTTATTCCTTTTTCAATAAAAAAACCGACAATCCCTTCAAATTTACAAATTATTGTACATGACACCAACTGCAAAAAAACTAACTGCAATGACAAATGCTCAACCCTAGAATCTAAAAGAGAACTAAAATACCTTGGTGTAATAATAGACCAACACCTAAAATGGCACAGCCACATTAGCGAGTTGGTCAAAAGAATAAGGAAATGCATATATATGTTCATAAGATTGCGTAACACACTAACCATAGATAATTTAAAAATGGTTTATTACGCTTCTGTCCATGCACTACTCCAATATGGAATCATTGGATGGGGAGGGGCGTATAATAACATCATAAACACAGTGAAAGTAATCCAAAGATCAATTATAAAAGTAATATTAAAAAAAAGAAAAACCTTCTCTACACAATTACTTTTCTCTAAATTCCAAGTTCCAAAATTAGAGAATGTTTACAAAAAAACGTCAATTATACAACTAATTAAAGAAAACATAACTGCTAAATTTGAAAAAAACACATCATTAAGATTCAAAAATAATTTTAAAATCCCAAAATATAATACCAAACTGTGTCAACAAAACTACATATACTTGGGCATAAAAAACTTCAATAACCTACCTACAGATATTAAGAAAATCGATGACTTACAACAATTAAAGAAAAAAATAAACCAACACTTTAGATCGATACAATTTGACAATGCATAACAAGACATATAGCTAACAAGACATATAGCAATGACATATAGCTAACAAGACATATAGCAATTGACAATGCATAACAAGATATATAGCTAAGGAACAAATAAGCCAAATCCAAAATAAACTAATAAAATGTAAGCCCCTCACCAAGCACATGAGCAAGTCTCATTTTTGGAGAGGCAAAGCAATAAAATAAAATGTATCTAAGTACATTTTAATAGACAAATGTGTTATGATTTAAATGTAGTTTTAATATTAAATAAAAAATAAATAAAAAAAATAAATCATATTGACTTAAAATTTTAAATTTTGCGAGCGTTTCGTACCGAAAACAGCATTTTTCCCTTTTAACATCAATAAATGTTAGCGGTAGGTACGTTAGAAGAAAATTCCGAATGATTTCAGAACCGTAAAAAGCTACGATGTTTATGGATTAGAAACGTTACCTACAAACTTCTTATTACGAATATTTATAGATTTATATATTAATTAAGATAATTTATAGAAGTCTCATTCAAAGAGATGAAGCTATTAATATGGAAACGTATATGTAAGTCTTTATAGGGTGGCCCAAGGCTTAAGACTTGTGTGAGCTGGCTTCTTAAGTGATCACTTTACACAATGCAACGTTCACAATTCTACCATAAGAACATAATATATGTTATGAATAAATTTATCTAATTGATGTATTAGCTTAATATTTATTTCGCCGGTTCACCCGGGTGACCATTCTCACTCGACCCTTTCCATTTTGAGCTGTTGGATTTTTTATCTTGCCCTTTTCGCCATTGAATATTTTTCCGTCGTTTTTGCATATTAGCACCCGAAACCACGAAGATCAATAGTGCTCGATTCCGAATCATGCTGCTGTGATGGAATGACGTCATAACACGTTTCTAGATTGTGTTATGTTGCAACATAACAACTAACAACTCCTCGGCGAGTTATAAATAATGTCGTTGATTTATTGCATTGTTACCGTGAAGGTATTTTGAACCATACCACATTTATATTATTTGATTTATACTCGTAGATATATCTGTTAAATATAGTCACTTTTTACATGTTTAGTAAAAAAAAGAATAATTTGAATAAATGTAAATATAAATAAAGGTATTTTATAGTAAAGTTGATTGGTTGATTCTAGTTAATATTAGGTACTAAAAGCAGCCAAATATATAAATACTATACCATATGTAGTTATTATAATATATACAACAAAATTTCTCCTTCAATATAAGCCTCTATCGATCCGCCCCGTCATCTTTCTCTAACGTCAGATTTTTCGGTTTTTCGGGAAAACGCAAGGGGCGTCGACGGTTGATTCATTATTCATGCATATATTCCTATTCCATAACCTTAAACTAAGTAACCAACTAATATTTCAACAACTTTGATACCTTTGCGCCGATATTGCTAGATAAGTTTGTAATATGTTACAAAATATTGTCGCTGTATCTGAATAATCTAATTAATCCTATCTCAGTAATCCATCTTAAATCTTAAAACTTTCTGACTAATCTAATTAAACCTAGACAGTTAAATAGTTTATCACCAGTTTGTGATCCAACTAACTATTATAATTAAGCTTGAATAAGTCAAACAGTTCAGTAATCGGTGGTGATATTTTGTAGCCGAAGAATGTAGCATTTTTTGTAACTAATTAATGTTACATAAATAATTATTATTTGAAATTGCTCAAATCAAAAGGTACTTGCGAGGAATGAATTATCCAGTGGATTTCTTTTAAACAAGTTGAGTGCGTCATCTCTGTACACCACTAATAATTATGAATAATTTTGATAGATGAACATTGTACATACAAGTACATGCGTATTAAATCATTATTTTCTTCTGGTCTGTCATGCAGTTGTACTCTTTTTGGTTTCCTCTCTACGACGAAACAATGTACACAAGATACCTCGAATATTGAAAAACTACCTGCGCATCTATTTTGCCGAACCTGGGAAAGGGTAGGTACTTCGGTACTGTGTTTTAATTAAGAGAGCGCCCTTCGAGATCCTCCACGCCACCCGTTCGGAGCCGCCCCCTGACGTCAACGGGTATCAAATACCGCAGACTGAGACCGGTCTAGTAGTGCAGGCGGTATGCTGGACCGTCTACTTGATTATACCCGACCACCGAGAGCAAACAGACGCCGCTGCCGTCCGAAGACGTCGATGAAGTCTGAAATTGCTTCGCCTGTTAGCATCTCGGTTAGTGTGTCTCTTAGTTACGTGAGCGAATCAATAACATCACATTTGTCAATTATAATTAATTGCGCAGTTTTTTTTTTTAAATTAAACACTACACAAGAAATATTAACAGCAAAATTTTTTCACATCGGTACCAATATAGTGAGAATTTAATATCTCAAATCGACGAAATTTTAACGAACACTTTCGGTACCTACATCTGATCCGGCTTAATTTTTTTGACGTCTCCTGTGTACGTGGCAGATTAGTGCAGTACCCCATCTTTTTCGTAATATTACTGTGACCTGGTGAGTAGGACCATAGGCTTAAACTCATCACTTAGTATTGATAGAAGAAAACATTTTGTTTTATATACCTTCGATAGATTAGAAGATTGAATATTATTATTTTTTAAGACTTAAGAAAACGGGCAGTTCTATCATAGTCGACTTCTGCGTGTCGTCCATTTCTTCATCCTAGTCTCTTCAAGATATAGGATAAAAAACCCCTTCTTGTCAGAAAATCCTTCCTTACTTTTTTGTTGTCATTTGGCCAAGTTAGTAATCCGACTAGTTGCTTGTTTACCGCTAAGACCCGACTTATTTTACTTCTGTTCTATGTTTCTCTGCCGTACAAAATATAATGCTAATAACAGCTTGCGGTTAACCTCTCCAGGGAGCTACGGAGCAATACGAATCCGCAACTGCTCAGCTGGTTATGCATAAATGGGGCCCAGTGTGATAGTTCGAGTGGTATCTCAAGTCCACAGGGCAAACCCAGAGGCATTTGACTATGTTTGCATACGTGCAGAGCCAGCAATATCAAAAAAATAAAAAAATGTTTTGAACGCAGTCACCGAGGATTACTAATTTAAAATGTACTGAATTTTAGATTTTATGTGTCCTTTCAAAAACATGTTTCTATAAATTTAAATGTTTCCTACAAAATTTCGAATTTGGTACATTATTAATCCTTGATTGACTGCATTAATTTTTTTTTGGATATTGCTGTCTGAGCATTTATACCCCACACATTATAGTTTAAACCATTGTATAATATTATATAAATTACCCGCAAGAAAACCTGGTGAACAGAACCGGAGGAATTTCTATGACGACAGACGACAGTAGCGAAAACTGCTGCGTGAGAAGGCTCAGTTTGGTAGCATACGTGGATTCTTCATAGGATATTCGGTTACCCTAATCAAACAAATTAATAACATGTTCTGATTTTACCTGGGAGAGTTTTCTGCAAATTAAAGAAATTTTTTGTTCAACAATAAAAATAATTTATTAAACAATTGGGCGGCCCATTGGCAAAACAATAAACATTAAATAAAATATTCGCCAAATTTATTATTTCAGAGGTAAATTTGTAGAACTCCATAATCACACATATGGAAATAAAAAACAATTGTTTTACCTTTTTAATTTTTTTGAGACGCGTTTCGCCTTTTGAGGGCATTATCAATCTCGATTCTTCGAAAATATTCGCCCTTTATGTATAATATTAAATAATAATATAATAATAATAATATTTTTTATTTCAATTGATTCAGCAACATTTTCAACCCTGAAAAAACATCCCAATTGGAACTCGAAGGTTTTTATTATTTTATTTGACTTGTATCAAAGGGAATGAATTTTTCATATTCAATATAAATTACTCTAATGATAGTCCAACGTTTTACAAAAAATAAGTCAGAAATATTGAAAAAAAATGCAAACTTTGATGTCACATATCTACATAATTATTGGTCATAATAGCTTGAACATTTTCGACTCATAATCAAGGCAGGAATATAGTCCTGCGAGGTTATTAATGTTTTCCAAATAACCCTGTATATTTGGATACATATCTATAATGTTTTGAGTTTTTCGTTTGTGTGAAAGCTAAGAAAACTTATCAAATATAAGAGGCCCCAGTACACAATTTACTCTTGAAGCATTTCCTTAAAATATGAACAAATATATTTTTATAACATATAAATATTTATAAAAAAATTATAACCCCGAAACACTAAGAATGTTCTTAGATTTTCACGGCCACTCAGAATCTTGAAGTTTGTGTTTACTGGTTTATTATGCCGTGTTGTTACGACCTTTCGGGCCGACGTTTCGGATCACATTGCAGGGTCCATCACATCAGCCCTGATGATGGACCCTGAAATGGGATCCGAAACGTCGGCCCGAAAGGTCGTAACAACACGGCATAATACCCCAGTAAACATAAACTTGAAGATCCCGAAACACTATTTTAGTTTTTATGCAATAGAGTTATATTTGTTACACTAATATCGTATATTTTCAAATAAAGACCATATATTTCATTTTTAAAATGATTGTATAAAGTTTGAAAAAGAAGTGGTGCTATTCAGACATTAATATTTTTCGACAACTTGTTAAATATATCGTTTTAAAAAAGACAAAAATTAAACGTTTTTTTTCATATATTGCAGTATCCATAAAACCATTAAATTATCGATTATTTTCATTAAATTTTACATGCGTACTAAAAAATTTCACTGTCATTAATATAAAAACATTCAAAAAATTATACCTCATACTCAAGAAGTGGCATGTAAAATTTACTTTACCAATGCTCGAGTTACCAAAGAAACTCGATTGTGGCATGCCGAATTATTGAAAACCACTAGCCCCAGCCAAACGGTTTTACACTAGCACAAACACGTACCCCGCCACGCTAATTCTGGAGCTCGAGAACTTACCAGGGTATGACACGCCAGGTATCTTCCTAATTTTTGACATGTCGATCATGCTATCACTGCCGTATACTATTATCTCCATCTTTAGTCAGATTGTAATCTTTTGAAGGCGTATAAAAATCTCGATTGACAAAAAAAAAACGAAAAAGCAAATGACTCGAATTGTTATTTGAATTCAAAATTATGCTTGTTTTTTCTGAAATTTTAGTATGATACCGTGAATATCTATAAGCAGCATAATACTATGTTTATAAATCATGTTTTTAACGATATTTATCGGAAGTACTTGCATATATGTACATTCGTCCATCGAATCACGGTTTTCAGCGTGTCTTGATTTGAATGATTGCAAGATTCGCCCACGAGCGCCATTAATCTGAAAACACTTTCATATTACAAAATTGTTCATCCCTGCTTTTGATTTAAAGAACGGCGAACGACTGAAGCAGCGGCCGCTGCGCGCCTTTTTTTCCCCAACTCTTTGAAGTCTACAAAACGTCCGAGTCTAGCTTGGCTAGTATTATTTGTACGCTATCTATTTGAAAATTGTAAATAAATATTTCTTTATCTATGTTTAATACATAATTTGAGCAGCAAAAAATATCACGAAACCTTTTCGGCATACGTAACGTCTAGCGGTTTTGATTTTACGCGGGCTTATTTATTATTAATATATGGTTCGCCGAATAAATCTTCAAACTGTTCTTTGATATCGGAGGCCGGGGCGGATTGCTCGCTTTATGTCGGTGAGACGGGAGCGCGGAAAGGTTGGAGAGTTTTTCAGAATCATGGTTTTCCTCGCGCGTCCATCACGGTTTAAGCCTGGGCTTGACGTGGTCGGGCGGTATCTCTGCGGTTTATTAAATTTATACTGTGGGTAGGGTCCGCTGCCTAAAAGTGTTCCTCGATTCTTTATACCGTGCCATATTTATAAAGCTCTTCGGGGTTAATGTGATTTTTTTATCCGGTGATATTGCATATTGATTTTAAACGACCCAGATAATTGGATGTTTTTGTCACGTAGTTTTTCCGATCACACATATTCAATAGATGACATCGTTAACTGTTTTTTTTTTTAATATTTGCGCATGATGTAAAAATTTTCACTCCAATTTGCAATTTTAAAAACTGTCAAAAACTACATTACAGTAAAGTTAACTTGTACCACCTCGACAACTACTGTATTAACATGAAGATAAAAACTTGCAAATATTCCACGACGCAGATTATTAAAAACAAAAAAAAAAGTTTATTTCGCATACGAGTACTCCACTCCCTTAACAATCAACTGACCAAGTAATCTGAAATTAAATATCTTTGGATTATTTTAGACCAGGGTTCGAGGATATATATCCGCGGACATATATCATGATATATATCACTGTATATATATACTTGATATTTATTTTCGATATATATCCAAAAAACTTTCTGCGATCATTAATAGATGACGCTAGTTGTATTTAAAAAATGCTACAGGTTTTTTTAATATCTGCGGTCGCTACTAGATGGCGCTTGTTGTATTTTAAAAAGTGTTACGGTTGTTTTTTAGTTTAATTTGTTTCATATTATCCCTTTAGAGGTAAAATTCACTAACTGCAGTATTGGCCAAAATGAGTTATGAATACAAACATTCGTATTTTTTCCATCTTTATTCCAGGTAAAAATCAATAAGTGAATATTCTTCAATCAATTCTATTTTTACTCCTGGCAAGTCATATTGAAATTGAATTTTGACGTATCGGCCGTTTGACAGTTTCGTATTCTTTCCATTGACGTATTAATAATAATAATAATAATAAAAATAATTGGATAAATTATATAACGCCGTTTTCGCGTATACTCACCTCAAAGGCGCTTAAAACGGTATTTAGAGCCATCTTTATTATGTACCTAGATTAATCTTAATATCATGAATATTAATTTTAAGATTACATCTTTACCTAAATTGTGAGGTTAAAACACACGCGCTACCTTATGCGTAAGGCTTACTGTTTCTAGGTTAAGTTTTTGCGTCTTTTGAAGTCCAATATTTCAGTTAATTCACGCATATAGACCACCGATTGTTAAATGTGTGACTATGGGCCGTATTCTAGCTATTTATTTATATAAATAAAACATCGTTTCTGATTTTTCAGTCTTTAAAACACTTATAACGAATTATATTTAAGTGATATGTAGACCTCTTTGCACTTAATAAAAGCACTTGAATTGGTCGCAAAACGCCACCATAACTGCACGCAGGGCCTAGCAGTAGGCAATAGACGATAGCCGATTGTAAATATCCGCTACGCGGCCATTGATATTTACAATTGGCTACAGGTCGCGCAGCGGCCACTATGGGCCGCCCGCAGGGCCTAGCACCAAGCAATCGGCTGCCGATTGCTTAACTGTTAGTTTTCAATAATTTTTGTAACACATGTTGAGGTTTAAGCCTCATTATCTCAAAACTCCAATATCTTTTAGCGAGTTTTACCTCTAAAGGGATGATATAATCCGTTTTTTATTTCAAACAATGAAACAAACATCCATGACGCTACATAAGAGAGAGCAACTTTTATAACTTATAAATAATAATTGCATATATAAGCATTTTTCAGTATGCAATTCATTTATTTAATAAATGATAATTCATGTACTAATTATTTCGAGTTTGTATCAATCGACGTGTGCAAAAAAGGAAAAAAAAAGTTTGGATATATATCCAATTTTTTATATCTATCGGATATATATATATATAATAAAAAATCAATTTTTTTTCATTTTTTGTATGAAAATCGGATTTTTTCGAACCCTGTTTTAGATACCAAATTACTTTCCGACACATTGGTCATATGTGGGATATAAAAGCAAAGCATCAACATGCAAAAAAATAAAAAAATATTTTGAATGCACCCACCGAAGATTACTAATTCAAAATATACTGAATTTTAGATTTTATGTATCTAGTCCTTCCAAAATCATGTTCCCTATATATTGAATTCAAGATTTTATAGGCTGTATCCTGTAAAATCTTTATATCAGTACATTATAATTTACTAATTTTTGACAACTGCATTAAATTTTTTTTGGATATTGCTGCCTTTGCTTTTACATCCCACATATTACCTTAATTAGTAAAAATAGTAGCTTGTTGATCTTGTGGTTAGAACTATCGTTTCGTGACCCAAAGGTCGCGGGTTTGAATCTCACTCCAGACTAGCAACTTGGTCCTATTTTCATAGTAGTAAAATAGTAAGAATATTTATGTGACACGTATTCCTTGTTCGCATCTCTATTTAAAAAAAATTAAAATTAAAATATTTTTTCGGCGACTTCCAAGATTAGTGTTGGACCATGACAAAAACTGACGTGGAGTTGTACATCAGGCGAAGTATCTCAAATGGCCGTGAAGCTATGGAACAGTAATATTTTTTTTTTCCAAATATTTTTGTGTTTGTGGAGTTACGCCAAATTGAGATTAAGTAGTTGATGTAATACTTAAATAATGTGTCCCGGTGCAGTTGTGTACCAGGCACATAATATATATTTATGTGTGGCGAACTCTGTGCGCCCAGCCGAACGGGAAACACCGACATCTCTAAAATATAAGTCATAAAATAAATAAGACATAATAAAAATATTCAATTGTAATATGCCGTGTCGAATTTTCTCGAGGAAACAGATATAAGAGGCAATAAAGTGCGAAATAGCTTACGGAGAATATTGAAATTTCTCCTTCGTAGTGTTGAATAAGTTGGCTTTTATCGCTTTTCCCGGTGGCCGAGTTTATAATTGATGGTCCAGAAGGGGAACATCGGAGTGAATTCGACCCAAAAGATGATTGAAACGAACAGAATACACAGCGGAGATTTATGCAAGTCACGTGGGAAGTGTGGGCGCGGGGGAGATAGAGGGCGCTCCGCATTTCTCGCTTTTTACGAAATGACGTTCCACTCGTTACGGAAAAATAGCGCAAGGAAATTAACCGCTACAATAACGGCGCATAATTAATCACTTAGCTTCTTCCTTTTAATGTTTTTCGTGTCCAAAAATTTGCCGTAAAAATATAAATACTTTATCTTTAATCTCGTGAATAATGTTAACATTTTAAATGTTTTCGCCTATTTTGAGATACACGGGTACCAGAAGTTATGTTAAGGCTTCGGGAAGGACAGAGCTAACGTGGTGAAAAGAAGTATAATATTTTCATATATAATTCTTCTGTCACTGAACTCCTCCTAAACGGCTGAGTCGATTTTCATGAAATTTTTTGTGTGCGTTCGAGTGGGTCCCTGGATGTTTAGATTCATAATTGGACCCGGATAAACTCTTTTTGTAGGTGGCGCTGCATTTATGCCACCCAAACGAAAAGCCAACGTTCGGGCAGGACAACGTCTGACGGGTCCGCTAGTTTTATATAATTATTTTGCCACTGTTGTTCTGCCTTGCAAATTTGTCAAAGTTTTCTAGAGCTAGACAAATTCGTTATAGCATTCTCCATCCACCCCAATATTGTGAAAGATATTTGACTTATCTGTACCTTCTGCAGCTTTTCCGCGCTAGCAGCATAAATGTTTTCCTCGGTCGTCCTCTTCATCTTCTTTCTATCTTTAAATCTGCCATTGTGGTGTCGTGCCGGAGGATATTATGATCCAAACGTTTCTCGCTTCTGTTCGATATTAGTCTCAGGATAAATATGTTTTCTCAAAGTGTCGTAATTTCGTTTCCTTCCCGTTTAATATTTTTTTTTATAACTTGAAGTTCTAAGAATAATTATTCATTCAAAAATTGGCCGAGTTTTAGCAATTCGAAGCTAGCATAGTTGGTTAATTGTAAAACAAATTATGGAAATTACAACATTCTTTTGCGTTTATCTCGAAACTTTTCAGACCTTTTCAGGAGGTGATATCTCAAAAACTCTTAGGCCAATTTTGTTAAAATTTTGCACTAATAAATAATCTCACTAATAACATTATCAACGATGTAGTGATTTTTTTTGATAAAATGCGCCGTTTGATAAACATGATTTTTTTAATTATGTATTGATCACGAAAATGAAAATTATTTTCAAACTGATCTCGTTTGCATAAATAAAAATTCTATTTTTTCGATACACCGCATCGCAGATATTACATTATTGAACAAGAAGACTATTATACTTTTTCATTTCATTCTAACCCCGGCGTCATAATTATCTCCACCAGATGTGCACGTCACAGAAAAGGACCTTCACGGAACAGCACATAACTACGCCATATTCAAATTTTCTAAATAAGTTGATAATGAATAATATTAACCAATATATGCCGCAAGCAATGATAATAAAACAAATTATACATCAGCAATGTTTAGGTAGGCACTTCAATTTAAAAAAAAAATTGAATGTATTTTTTGATGCCCCAAAGTGGTGTAACTCATTAATTGCTTATAACACGTAGTTTATGATTTTATACATGTTTGAATTTTTCCTGCTATTTCTAAGGAATTTCTTTAATAGTGAGTCTCAATGGCTTCCTAAGACGAGAGAGGTTCGTAATGGCGACTGCAGCTATTTCTCCAGTCGTTAACACGTATTCACACACCGCGGTGCCCCAATTATCCGTCCATTTGCCACAACTTGGCCCGTTTGACCCCAAAACTCATGAGCACTTAGTCTTGTACAATGCTCATACGCTTAAGTACTTATTGTCTTGCCGAGGTGGCCCTCTGCATGGCATTTATGGTTTAAATTAATTTTTTTTGAATTTACTATTCAAGTTTTACTTAATTATCGTCACATACAGATAATTTAAGATGCAATTATTCCACAATTTTTAATTGATACATAAATTCATATAATTCTGGATATCTTTCAAATATCACAAAAATCAAACTTGTCGGTTTAAAACAAGTTAGTATTGTAATTAACGTCAATATATGATATAAATTTGTGAAATACTCGGACATAACATGTGATGAATAGTCGGGATTTTGAAAAAATAATTTCAATAAGATTCAAGCCGCTTCCCGGGAGAAATAAAATGAAAAAAAAAACACCAATATAAATCACACAAACATAGTTGAAATTAATTAAATAAATTAAATGAAACACGACTTGGTATACACCACTAAATATTTCTTTTCTTTATTCAAGATGAATAAACACCTCTACAAGTTTTAAGTTTATTTAAGATGTATAAATAGCAATGGATACTCGGAATTTGCAAACCATTTGCTGGTACATGACCATACTTTCGACATCAATTTAGGTCTTAAAATTTTACAAAATATCAAAAATAATAGACAATTAGATAGTTTTGAAATTTTAGAAATAAGAAAAATATTAACCTCAATAATAATATAATAAACAGTCAAATTCAATTCCCAAACAACCCAATTAACATTTTTCAATTATAAATAAAAAAAAACAAAGTTGACAATCCCTTAATTATTCCCTAATAACACCCCTCCCCCCTTTCTATTTACTCCGCCTACTCTTCACCCCACTAGATAACTATATAATGATAATTTAATTTTAGTATATATTTTATCCTCCTGAGGAAGGGACCTTCGTTCCCGAAACTTGTAGAGGTGTTTATTCATCTTGAATAAAGAAAAGAAATATTTAGTGATGTATACCAAGTCGTGTTTTATTTAATTATTAAATATGTTACCACAAAGTAATAAATCGTTCATTGAAGAAATTGTTGAAATTATATCGAATTATGCGCAACAGTATTAATAATATGGTTAAAATTTTCTACACTATTATTTATATTATCAAGTCTCTGAATTCTGCAGAGTAGCGAATTATATTCCGAATTGATAATAATAAAAATAGTAAGAATATATAAGTGATATGCATTCCGTTTTTTAGTTAATACATTTATGATAACTATTATTAAATGTTAGAGGAAATGAACACCTTAACGAAGAATGTCGTGATCTCAATTGACTAAATTTCAAAAAATTATACTAAAGGACCACCCTTCAAGGATTCAGTAAATTTTTAAATTTTATCATATTTTTGTTGATATATTTATATATTTTAGTATATTTTCGATAGGATTTGAAGTTAGGTATATTAAATAAAGATTAAATCAAATTTTCGATATATTTTCAACGGAATTTGAACATATATCGTGAACAAAACGGAAAGACCAAATAAAATTTGAAAATCTATAATACCTACGATAATGTATAATAATATTCAAACGATAATTGCACCTAATTTTAATTATTGCGCCTGTATTGTGCATTGGTGCAACATAATATTTCATTTATTAATAAATTAGAATTATTGATAGCGAAATGGGGAAATTTAACAGTAATTCAATAACCTTCAATCAGCCTATAAATATTCACCACACGCTGAATAATAATTATACACGCTTACACATAGTAATCCAGTCCATCAATAAACTGTTATAATGGATATAAATCATACATTGACTTGAAGTACAAAACGTTTAAAATTAATTTGTGTTGCGGTAAACGTTTGAAATTTAGTTCAATATTGTTAATTATATGCACATTAACAAACATATTTGAATATACCCATTTCAAATATTCGTACACATACCATCAGCTATGAGATTAATGAAGGTTCACACGTCAATATAATATCACTTGCATGTATTTCGTGTTTGATCAATACGTTTGAAAAATATATCAATCTCATCCTTATTTCATCTTTTTTCTCATCTGCGTTGTCGGATCGACTCACACGCATTATCATTCATATATATTCCGTATGATAATATACATTTCTTCCAAAAATACGGAAAATCAAATGCACATGAATTCAGGAAAAATTATTTGATCATGAATTTGCTTATATGAAACATTAATTGCGGAGAACTTGATCTATCACCCAAAAAAATCCCACAATCACACCAGCTTTCTATACAAAATAATGTTGGAAATTTTCTAAAAAATGTTATAGATAATGATCAAAAATTGACTCACTCTGGTATCCTAAACCGAAATATAAAGATTTTCCCTCATTTTATGCACGAAAAACTAGTCAATTTTAATACTAGATTAAGGAACATATGTTTAAATAATAATAACTTCCGAATTTGCCAATCCTATTATTGAAAAAAAACATAGTTTTAATTAAAATACAGAAGTCAATATCCTTTATATTGATAGGAAAGAAAAACGATTACATAACTTAAAAGCTCTAGAAATAAAGAAGTCTGTAAATATAATGAATCTATAATAATTTACCAGAAGAATCTAATCTGCAGTTATCTTAAATATGTTCCCATTCACCACATCATCTGCCTCTTTCCCTCTCCATTTATAACCTCCCATGTAGATTTTTTAATCTAATATGGTGGTGAAAACAAAGTAATTTGTGTTTTATTTTAATAATAATGTCACCACAAAGTTCAAGCCTTCTTTCAGAAGAAGAAAAAATATTCTTCGAACAGTTAATGTTGATAATATATACATTTAATACAAGCAATGGTTGTGGCAAGTCCCTAGTTGAGAAATACACATTAAACTTAAAATAATAAATTATATTACATGAAAAGAAAATATGTTTTTAAAAAAATCACGCTTACATTTAAAAAATGTATTAAAAAGTAAAAAATAAATTTTAGGATTTTTTTTGCTTTATATTGATATAGATAGAGGGAAAGCGCCTACGCTTGTATTTTGAGAGTGAAGCAAACATGTTTTGTTCGAAAATTATTTTGTTGGTATTTTTTTTTAATATACACAGACTAGTCTAGTTAATCAACTACTTTTACCTTTTCTACGTAATAAATAATTTAGAATAAATAAAATATATATATTTTTTTTATGTAATATAATTTTCTAATTATTTTTTTATAATATTACCCAACGTTCAAAATCACTTCGGTAGGAAACTAGCGTCATTATTTGATGAGCTCATTAACTAATTTCCAACTCATTTTTTTAATGCGCTTGTGAAGTGTATAATTTCATTCACAATCAATTTGGTAAGAAACTAGTGCCATCTTTTTTTGGCGAGCTCATTAACTAATTTCCCATATCAGACTTCGATTATTTAATTGTGATGGATTAATTTACCAATTAGTGAATCTGATATTTGATTAATATATTATTATCGTGCACTGTCATGTGTGCAAAATTTCAGCTCGATCGGACATTGGGAAGCGGGTGAAATAATGATTATAAGATTCCGTCGAGACAAACAGGCAAACAGATGAAGCTAGTAAAATATAAATAATTAAAAAATCACTCAAAAAGGCAATAAAAAGGTGTTGAAATTGATGTCATATAACAGGTACTCACAAAAACTGGTTGCGTAAAAATATAAATACTCATATGTTATAATTTTTAGTTTGTAGTTTGCCCTGAAGAAGGGATGGTAGTTCCAAAACCGGTTGGTGATGTTGTGGTTTGAACCAAGTGAATTTTTGTGTTTAATTTGATAAAATATGAACAACCACAAAGTAATAGCTGATTAAAATAGTATAATAAAAAATATTTAATTTTATTCAGGACTTGTACCAAATAATTAGTACTGCTCGTTGTTTAAAATATAAATAAATAAGTGGATAATTTTCAATAATATACACATATTCTTAAACTTACTGATGATGGGAGAAATTTTTAAGGTTAATTTTAATCCCGCTTATTCTGTACACATATGTTTCTTATATTTTTTGGGAACATAGAATTTGATTCGAATGAGTAATTCTGGACATTATGTTTTCTCTGTCTATCTATCTATATTCCTAATATTTATATAAAGATATATAGTTTGTAAATTTGGATGTTGGAGCTAATCTCTGAGAGTTACTAATAAGATTTCATAAAAATTTTCACCAATATTTAGAATGGGCTTAGGCGGACCAGGGTGGAATACGCTATACATTATCCCGTCAAAATAAAAGGGCTTTTCGTGGTGACCTATTTTACAACAAAAGTCGACGAAAAAATGGTCGAGCGATGCGTTTTTTACGAACGCTGCCTTAACACTAAGAGATATTTAAATACTTTCTATGGAAAAATGTAAGACTCGAAAAGTTCTATAAAAAAGTTCGCGGCGACATATATCTATATGTTAAGGTTAATACACAAATTGATAAAATATCACTAAAAGCTACTAACAATCTATGCTTGCGAAGCCGCGGGCACAAAAGCTAGTTTTAAATAAAATACAAAATTGTTTCCAGCCTATGCTTTCAGATATTATTATTAAATATTTAGGTAGCTTAGAAAACATACACATATATTAGGCGAGTATTGAACACGGTGCTTGGACATTCTATATTGAATTGTTATGTACTCAGACATTTTCATTCATTTTGGAAAACATTCGAGGCTTTGGGTAGATTAACGTGGGCGTGAGTGAGGATTGAAACATTGTCTTATGAATACAGGAGGGATGCCATCAGGGCTTGTCCCTTTTTCATTACTTCCAAGTGCAATTTCATGTTTAGAGATTTTAGAGCTTAAGTAAATTTGTGAATGTATTGGAAAGTCTAGGTGGAAGTTTGTCATTCTTAGTAAGTCAAATAGACTGACAAAAATTAAAAAAAAAAATACGTAAAGAAGTAGGTACCGTCCGTGAATTTTAAATTAATATGATACGATATATTTCATTTGGATTAGTTTTTTTAAAACTTTGGAATCGATGCAAAGCCAATGTATCATAATAATTTGTTTATTGCTGTGTGGGATTACGGAGATATTATTATTATTATTAGTTCTTTCTCGTCGCTTTTCTATCCCAGCAATTTGGGAGTCAGCCGTTTGGACACTCGCGGATAGCGTAGCGGATATAGGTTTATCTGCAGGTTTACATTTTCATTTAACACAGGCGCATTAAATTCATTTTTTTCAAAACAATATTAAAGAATATGTTATACAGCATTGTCACAAAACGTGACCGTGGGAGGCAAATAAAAACACTGGAAATTAATTATAGATTTATTAATTACTTTAATATATTTACAAAGTCACTGGACACGAATTCAATTTAAACACTATTCATTAATTTGACTTTGATAGTGCTGAATTTAATCCGGATTCTAGCATCTCATCACAGTATTTTAAATGAACTTGCCCAGTATTATAATTCAACACTCAATTAAATATTTACGAGTAAGTTATATCATTGATTATGAGCCAATTCTTTATTTTCGCCTATTATATTGTAGCGCATTAATTAATGTTTTTTTTAATATTTCAATCCTAATTTTAATCCTAGTCTCTCCTTCCATCCCTTTCTCCCTTCTCTCTCCTCTGGAAAAATTTCCGTTTTCATTTATTGCTTATAATTTTTTTTTCATTAAAGTTTTGTATTTTCCTTCTCCCAATTTTTATTAATTATTCTTAGTCCACCAATAGAAGAAAAAGTTTTTACTCTTTTCATTATTTTACTGCGTAACATTAATTTTCATTACTAAACTTACACTGTATCATTAGCCTATTGGTAATTCAGAGAAAACATGAAATTTGTTGAATTTATTGTTGGGCTTTTAGTATTGTTTTACTCATTATTTTGTATCTCGGTGTTTTCCAAATAAAATAATACTTTTCCCTTTTTCTTGTGCTTTATGTTTAATCATGGATATGTAAAAAAAATCGTGGTATTTCGGGAATGTGGATGGAAATGGACTAAAATCTCTATGTTTGTAATTAAAAAATATATTATATGTAGTGTGGTCTGTAGAGCAAAGTTTGATTTAATTATTAAGTACTAAAACAAACGCCCTAAAATGTTGCTGAAATGCGGGGATGGTATGTATATAAAAAAAATCTATTCGGGTGTGTTTTGCAGTGTGGAAGATTAAAAGGGAGGTCGTTCCTGGTCGATCTACATGGCACTCGAATGGATCATCGTTGAGTAGCACTGGGTATTCTACTTTAGAAAGAAGCTGTTTGGACTATATCCACTCGCTTTCCCTGGTCCAAAATACTGAACTTCCGTAGAGATTACATAAAGCAGCACTCCAAAATGCGTATGCACGTAAAAAACCTTTTATGTATTTAGAAGATTAAAAAAAACTGATCGCGATAAAAATAAACAAAAAATTGTTCACGTTGTCTGTTTATTTATCTATGACGAACAATTATTCTTTTTGTACACTTTCATAGGAAGTAAAGTAATTACGGTAAATTCTGATGTCATAAGCTCTGATGATGGACCACATCAACCCTGATGATGGACCCTGCAATGTGATCCGAAAGGTCGGCCGAAAAGGTCGTAAAAACACGGCATAATACCCCAGAAGACACAAACCAGAGTAATTTATTGTTGTATAAAAACCTGTATACAGATCTTCCAAATATATTAGACATGAATTAACTAACTTGAATTTTTTTGGTACACGGTGTGATCCCACGGCTGGTTTCACTACGTTTGATTTTAAAAATTCTGCGAGCTTGTAAATTTTGAAACAATTATGAAAAGGTCAGACTAAAAAATCTTAAAGAGCGTAATGCCTTAGTAAATAAGTCGCGCATTGCTACAAAAGAATGTTTGTTTTGTACTTGAAGGGAATCGGTTTGGAATGAAATTTAAAAAAAAAAATCTTTTGTAAAAAATACTTTTTGTTTACTAGAGGATGTAATTATGTAAGAATAAATACTTTAACTGCATTATAAATGTGTCTAAATATACGAGAGGTTTCGTTTATCTTCGTACAATTTTATACTCTGTGGGTTCAGTGAATGGAGATCTACCACATTCCCAGGACCGTTTTTTGAGCGAAAGCTTCCGAAAGCTTTTCCCCGAAAGTCCTACTTTCACGTCGCCAAGTTGTGTAAAGGGCGACCCGGCAAGGAGAGGTCCAAAAAAAATCCGTTCGCTGTCCCACTCCCGCCAAACGCTATTTATTAGGTAGTTAAAACATAAGAAGATATAAGTGTAAGAAAAATAGTAAATGAAAAATAGAAAGTGAAACATAAAAATAGTAAATATCGAAGAAAATAGTGAAGTAGTCATAAAAAGAGACATACAAATTCATAAAAATAACCATAAATTAAGGTAAAATAAAGAAAAAACTATGTGGACACAAAAGAGGAACTGTGGTTCTTTTCATGTTTATATCGAAGCGAGCTCTGTGAATCATCATAATAAGTGGGCACATATAATTTTAAACGTAGGCACATGTACGCATTGTTATACACGCTTGACAGGGTTTTTTGGTTGCAGTGAAGTACCTGCGGGAGGTGACGCCGTACTTCCGCGCGGCGAGCATCATCAGCGAGGTGGGCTGGGAGCTGCAGCGCGGCTTCCTGGCCGCCGCGCCGCCGCCGCCGCCCGCGGCCGCCGCCGCCGCCGCCCGCGCAGCTCGCCGCCCGGACGCGCGCCACGTGCCGCTGCTGCTGGCGTACGTCGCCAGGGGCCTCCGCCATCCGGACTCGGGTGAGCTCGCTTCTAGCATTGTCACCCCGAAACACATACGCTAGTGAACATAAAGCATTTTTGCATTTCCAATCAGTAAAATGTAGCGATTGTTAATTCAATTTCAAATTATTTATGCAATGAGGACAGACCCACCGCTTACCCAGGACCGTTTTATAAGCAAAAGCTCCTACATCGGTCCTTCTCATTGACTGCCTATTTGGCATTTTTAATGCTAAAAGCAACCGTGCGACCCGTTATTGTAAAAAAAACAACGAACGGCTGCCATCCAAAATTTGCCCCCATTGTCCCGGCTATTCACTTCTTTCTCGAATACAAATTACAAAAATATTACTAAGCATAAATAGAGGAAGACAAAATAAAATACAATATTCACGGGTGAGGAGCAAAACAAACCGGGGCAACTAAGGGGACCGGAAGAGAGCACTCCCTTGCGGGGCAAAAAGGGGAACAACACAGGAAGAAAAACATGACTTACGCGCACGCACCACGGCCGGTACGTCCAATCCAGGAGCAGCAAAAGCACTCATCTATTAATCCGTGACTGGCTATGAGAACCCTGAGGATCTCCCACCGGAGACCCACACCCGTAGAAAAGCCTTACAGTTTCAGGTTTCTAGCGCGGCTTAGCAGATCGGAGTTCCGTATAGAGCCCCGATCTGCTGCCTCTAAATCATCTATCATATTTTCTCTAGCATCCTTCAATAAAACGCAACTCCGGAGGATGTGCTCCGGCGTCTGCCTCACCCGGCTGCAGGTACACCACGGATCATCAAGCCCTAAATCGTGGAGCCTGCTTTTGAATTCCCCGTGACCCGAGATCATCTGCACCTGAAACATCTTACATAAAATTATTTATGCGAGATATTTCAGGCCTAGTCCATAATACTTGTATATCCGTAACTCGTGGGGTCATTACATTTATAATATTTCTACACGAGCCAGAGCCAAATATCTGGCAAATATTTCCGCTCCAGCTTCGGCTCCGCTACTTGTAAAAACACCGGCTCCGGCTTCAAAGCGCTGCCTAAAATACAACCGGTGAAAACAAAATAATTAAGGATAAAAATGTTCTAAGGGTTTTCACGACCATTCAGAATGTTTTGCATTCCGAAAATTCAGATAGAAAGATTGCATACTTACGTCAAAGTAGCCCAGAAAATTCATTTTATAAGAAATTATAATATTGAACACTTACGAAAATAAAAGATATCCGTATAAATACAAAATCGGTTATGTATTGAACTTGCAGTTTATATATTAAAAATATTTAAATTTGTGTCAATAATGTGCATATTTTCAGATTTTTTACATTTTCATCTTTCTAATTCAAATGCAAGCATTGTACTCTATTATTCGTACACGTTAATACATACACATCACCGCTTTAATACGCACACACACTCATCACTGGCGTAACTGGACGTTGGCGCTGTCTGCCCCTAGGTAGAGAATATAAACTGTGCCCCCATCCCTCACTCAAAAGGTTGAAAAATTTTACACGTAGGTATAATATTTTTTGTTTTTTATAGAGGTGTTCTGAACTGGCGCACCTGGCGTAAGTTATTTAATTCTGTTCTTAAAATTCTTCCCATCTAAAGTGCTGCACTATAAAAAAGTGTTATTGTAGTGTGTACATGCATTAATATAAATATGAGTGTGGTTCTAACGTGTACGTAAAATAGACAGGTCTGTAAAATGGTCTATAAAATTGTTTTTCTTCCTGCGTCGTCTTCTTTTGTTTCCCCTTATGGAAGTGGCGTGGTGCGGTAGCGCTGCACCTATCCACTGCCGCCTCGGTGCAATAAACCTTTCGCCCATAACAAACAATCATTCATAATATATATACTTAATGTACTCTTGTGTATTTATTTCTTTTTGTATCCTTTTATTTACTCTTTTGTGTGTACTTTTATGCATTCTTTATGTATCTTTTTATGTACTCTTCTTGTTTCCTTTATTTTGCTTTTGTATTCTTTTATACTATTTATTTACATTTAAGGATTCTTTTTGTATTTTTTCCTTTTTGTATATATTTAATGTACCTACCTATATTTTCTTGATTTCTAATAAAAAAAGTTGTTGAGCACTGCGGGTGGACTGTGAATGGGTTTAACAACAACGCGCATTAACAACAACTCGCGGTTTAAACGACCGATGCGGGGCAGCACGGTCTTGCCTGGTAGTATCAAAACAATGTCAACCTGGAGACGAATGAGCAGGACCGATGTGGGAGCTTTTGTTCATAGAACGGTCCCGGGTAAGCGGTGGGTACCATTCACAGGTCGATAAAATGTAATCCAAAGTATAATTTTTATTTGTTTATTATTGTGTGAAAAACTAGTAAAAACAAAGAGACATCCTTACAGTTTAAACAACAGTTTTAAGAAAAAAGTACACAACAAAGAAATTCTAATAACAATCACAAATTTAAATAAGTACATTTTAAAATAACTTAGCAAATTACAAAAAACCATTATGTTTATAAAAAAGATACACGGAAAATTAATATAAAAAAAAACACATTATTATGATGTATAAAATGAAAGAGTCAACAAAGCTATGATTAAAACATTAGCGGATTTTAATACAGAAACTATACAGGCCCAGAATCGATTACATGTTTCTTTTGAAAGTAGTCTAGCTCTCTTGGAATGCATCTACATACACACTACACTCATTGCATAGTAGGTGTAGTCTAGGCATTGATGAGTGTATGTGGTAGTTTGTTCGCATAATATCACAATAGAATAAATATTTTAAATGCTGTGATAATGGAATTCTAAATAGAGAATATCAAGGCTGTCAATTTGAGAATTGATGATCTTCTACAGAAATGTTAAATCTATTAATTTCATTCTATCAGAAAAAACTAACGATTTTGAGTTCTTTCATAAGCAGTAAGCACGCTGTAATTAATTGAAAAAACTAGTACATTTAATTTAAAATTGACAAATCTTATTATTGAGAAAAATAGGGGACCAGGAATGGGTGACGAGGTTGACGGGTGACGAGATTGTAATTAGGATAAAGGTTGAAGAAAATAAAAATGGGTAAAACGTATAAACGGCTAAAAACCATTAAGTGAAGAGATATTAAAAGTGTAGGTGTTAACATGTTTTTCTATTGTCTATATTTCAAGAGAATTAAAGGTAGGTACAAAGGTTAATACATTTATTTGTTTTGGAGGATATATTCATAAACAATAAAAAATTCATGAAAAATATCAAAACGATGTAAATAGTCAAGTAAGCTGTCAGTCTTCTATTAAGAATGTAATTATGAAAGTGTCACGTTTTTCCTTTGATATTTAGAATTTTTGTTAAAGTGAGCAAAATAAATGACGAAGTGGAATATTTTTTATTTTCGTTTCTTCATTGGAACTAGGACTAGCCGTACTTGTTCGCGGGTGACATGAAAGTCTCCCACCAATAAGGCTGTCGTACTTCGAGTTCAGTTCAGTGTAACTAAATCGTCGCCATGTTTCATGTGTCAGTTGCGAGCGAAACTAACGCCATCTCTGATTCGAATTGTGAAGTTCAATTTATTTGCCCTCAAATTATGCTGTACTGGCGCCCTCTGTGGTATCGAAACTCGCTTGACTATTTTCTACAACTTTTTTCTTTTAATCTCTGCGATCTTCGTAATTTATCGGCAGGTATAGGTGCTGAGTCATGCAAAGTACTTTGTCTACTTGTGCTGGGTGATTCATGTATTACCGGTTGGATAGCTTGAGATTTTGAAGAAAGATGATGTGTCGGTGCAGTTGGTGGTATCGTACAAGAGACAACTGGTTTGGTGATGGTATTTTTCTGAGTTTTAAGTTTTCGTTTAGCGAGAATCGGTTTCCAAGCCATAGGAAGTCTTCGGGAATCATCTCGGGTGTTTAGGCTGTATGGTCTTTTCTCGATTTCTATCGCTTCTCTATATACTCGATGACTCTCTTTATTTAATGTCACCAATACCTTGGCATTGTCAAAGTCTATATTGTGTCCTTCATTTATCGTATGCTGGGCCAACGTGGATGTACTTTTTCGACGTTTTACGTCAACGCGATGTTCGTCTATTCTCGCAGATGTTTTTCGATTTGTACGTCCGATATATGTGCCTTCGCATGTCTTGCATGGAACTTCATATACACCATGCGCTTCCAAAGGAATGTTGTCTTTTATGTTTCTTAATACTTGAGAAACTTTCCGTTCAGCATGAAAAACTCGAAGTACGACAGCCTTATTGGTGGGAGACTTTTGAGGCCGTTTAGCCTTGACAATGGCACGTGATACCGTGTCGAAACGTCGGCCTTGGTCTTCTCACGGAGACCATTTACAGAAAACGCGAGGGAGTCCAGAAGTTCCTTTTGTTACATACAATAACGCTCGGGGAAACCTCAAGCAAAACATATATATATATATATATATATATGTTAGTTCTAACTACTTTGGGGGTAACCCGCGTCAAATTCTGGTCGTCAGGACCAGTCGTCTGCCGACGTTTCGAACAGATCTCACTGCTCATCTTCAGGGCGCCTTGTCGATGAGCTGCTTCTCCAAAAAGCGTACAACCGTTTGGGTCCGGAGCTCCCTGTTTGAGAGTTGGAGTTGAATTTGAAGCGGGTTACCCCCAAAGTAGTTAGAACTAACACATATTGTACCCGTGAAAGCCTTCGATTTAACATATATATATATGTACCTTCATGGTAGTTTATTGCGTTTAAATGTCCCGTGCTTCCTTTTGCAATGCGTTTTGACATTTATATGTGCTTTGCTAATCGAAGCACCGCATCGGATGGAATAACATTGCAAGCCATACAAAAAATATGGTTGCGAGTTATCCATGGAATAATATTCTAATGATCCGTTCGAAAATACTAGTAGTTGGAATATTTAATAAATTGGACATCCGGACTACTGCCTCAATCGGCTCGGCGTAAAGGTCAGGTCGGTGGAGAGGGAGATTTGCTTATTTACGCAATATAAAAGAAAACATTCGGTCACGGATTTCTTAACAAAGCCTAACACAGAAAATGCTACTGAGTTAGTAGGGCACACCGATTTTAGGAATGACGATACGGATATTCAACCACGAGAAAGAAAAAGGATCTAAACTTAGAGGATCTGTACCTCAACATACGCGGATTTTGATTTTCTAGAATTTTGTGTATGTCTCTTGCCTCGATTTACGTTTTTAACTTAAATGGATTTATTTGTGTAAGTCGGGATACACATATATATTCATTTTCCAACGGCAAGGCTTGGATCACTAGTATTGTGTTCGTTGAGTGGATCAACAATTTGTGCATTGAGTGGAAGATGATATTCAAAAGCTGATGGAAGAATGGGGCTGGGAGCTGACCACCGAAGAAATAATGGTTCTACATCACGAGCAACAAACATGGGGCTACGGAGGAAAGCTTGTCCGAAGATGAGGTGAAAGAGGCTGAGAAATCTGTCACCTCAAATGTGATTAAGGAGATCTGTAAAATATGGGAAGCAGTGCAAGATTTCGTAGAAAGGCACCACTGTAGCAATGTGAGAGATAATACTTTTCATGTCACAGTTTCATCAAATCCTCAAAGACTCAAAAGCACGTGGCAATTCATAGGTTCCTGGTTGAAGTTCTACGAAAAAAAAAAAATTTTATTGAGTCATCACTGATCCGTGATTTCATGACCTGTGATTCCGATATGGATAATTAATAAATTAAATTACTAAAAAATATAAAAGTGTACATACATTTTCAACTAATTATTTTGATATGAATATTTTTGGATCTTGGAATGAATTACTTGAATTTCCTTTATTTACTAGTGGGAAATTTGCTTGGACATACAAGTGTTTTGAGATACGAGCACGTCTACAGAACCTTGTATCCTTATGAGGAGACCATTGGCCCCGAAACATGTTAATCATGTATTTTCTTTTTATTAATATTAATAATGTTAGCACAAAGCTAATTTGCTGTTATTGGAGAAGAAATTAAAATTTACACCAAAACATTTTAGTGGTCTATTTTTGAATTTCAAATCGTTTACGCTCATACGAAGGAAGCGCGTATTTGATTGCTTCGATATATAAAATATACTTAGGTATAAAAAAACATTTGACAATTCCACTTCAGGGCTTTGTGAGTGCGGCCACGCGTGTCGGGTTTATCTCGTGCCCAATAGGCTTTAGCTTTCCGGGCTTTTGTGTCTGACCGCAAGCTGACCGGCCCGGCGTGAAATCCTCCGGGACGATCTGAAATGTGAAATCCTCTTTGTGTCAATTATTTTTGGATTTGATTTTCCTCGTCCCCTCTTCCCGATTGCCTTTCGGGACTCGCCTGCGTAATGGGCGCGGTACGCGGTGATAGGCTTTTATCGAATCGACAGCCGTTAATGGATTTTCAAAATTACTTTCGTATCACTCCTTCCGATTAGGATATATTCTTTAATTTTATCGGTACTTTAGATTCAAGTACGATTATTACTTCGGGTTGGACTGAAAGGATACCGCTGTACGTAATAATATATGGTTATGAACCTGTTTAATTAAAGAGATTTTGACGAAAATTTCATGAGTTAAGTATAGACGATAGTTAACGACTTAGTTAACGTATATAGTTTATATCGATTACATTGTTAAATTCTATTTAGAAGGTAATGATCTCAAGAAGCGTCATATGTTATATGGATAAAATAGCCGCTTCTATATTTCAAGATCATTCTTATTTGGGGGTGCATGAATCTGTTCTTTTATTTGTTATGTTTATATTTTTTCTTTTTATTTCTCTTCATCTGCTTTTCTTTCGTTTGGGGTCGGCTCTCCTTACTTTTCTTCTCCACCATTCCCTGTTCTGGGCAATCGCTTCGTCGAACTAGACATTCTTCAGTTCCTTCTCCACACTACTCCACCATGTGACGCCGGGAAGACCTCTACCTCTTATTGTCTCTTGTATTTTGGGTGCGGTATGCACTGCGTGATATCCATACCTCATTACATGGCCTACTATTTCAGTCTATTCCTTCAATTTTTCAGTAACAGGGACTTCTCTAAAACTACCCCTGATTAATTATAATTTTTATATGATATGTACTATTTTCAGCTCATTGTATAACATATAACGTGTATATTATTGGAAAAAATAACGAGGGAGCATTTTAGTAGTCGCATATTATGTGTAACATTTGACATCTCACAATTATCAATAGAGCAACATTAGAAATTAACATCAAAATTTAAAAAAGCTAATACATATACACTTATTAATTAGTAAATACAAGTAAAGATAATGTATGTGCATTTATTTTTTATTGAATTTTGCCGCTCTAGTTAGGTACCGTATATATCTACATACGCATTTTGTTTAGAAATGTGTTTGATCAATTATATATGTTTTTATTTATTTTCATAAATGGCGGCAGTGTGCCGCTATACATATTGTATGAAAACTTTGAATAAATATTTAAAAATAATGACATAAATTACATAAAATTTGAGAATGTAAATCATTAAGGGCAGTTATTGTTTACATTAATGTAAAAAAAATTAAGTATTTATCGGATAGTTTGGAAGATTTAAGCCAAAATGTATCAAATTTACAACATCCACAAGCTTGACACCAGCCACGTAACATATATACAAAATCAGAAGGGCTGGCTGTTGGAAGTGTGCGTCTTCGCTGTGATGGCACTTGCTGGACATTGATTTGTTTATAAAGCCATGTATTACTAGGGGACAGATTGTCCCTCAACATCACGCGCGGTATAGAGTCTATATGACGTTGCAACGTCACGCACTGTTCCACGACGTCGCGCACAACATAGCGCGGCATTTCTATGTGCCGTGGCAATGTTGCCATGCGCACGGTTCCCGAGCGAGCTCACCGCGACATCGCGCCACGCGTCGGTACCACGTGGTATGTTTACAAGTGAATGCGCATGCGCTGTAACTATACACCACTCAACATGACACGTGACATTCGTGTGGGGAAACGAGATTGTCATCCAACTGATCGAGCTCTAATTGAGCTGTAATTGCAAGTCTGTTGTGAGGGCCAACAGCGTTCTGTAATATTGTGTCCTGCTTGGTTATGGAAGGCCCGATTATTTGTAATAAATTTTCAAAATCGGTTGTTGTCATTCGAGTGAAATTGACAAAAGATCCGTCAGATATTATAACATCGCATATCCATCCTTCTTTCTCTTTGCAGTAAATAATTTCGCACCCACCACCTTTTTCTCCTCTTACGTTTCGATAAACTCATTAGAATAAATAGATGCGCAGCACTAATCATCGTAACCTCATCGGGCGACATTTCCGCGACAAATTTTGGCTTAGTGGGGGAATGCGCAGAAGACAAAATTTGGGAAGAAGACAAAAACTCGTTGGTGGAACGGTACATGCGCAAACTTTCCCCCACTACGCCGAAAAATTTCAAGATGTTTGCCGGCTACTGTACACTGTACACGTCAAATGACCGCGTCATTGTCCCCGAAACATGAGCGTAGATATTGATGCGACATGCCGCGCGGAATGTTGCGCTATTTGTCCCCTAGTGAATGCATGGCTTAAACGATGATTTTTTCCATCGCGCACGCACATTGGTCAAGTGAAGTTACGCGCGTTTCCCCGACGTCTTATTTCCATCATTTTTCACAAAATCGCTGCCACAGATTGCAGGAAAGCGAAAGAAAAGATGTTACACATCAAAAATAAAATTAATATTATTATCAAATAAATGATTTGACCTTGTTGAAAAGGACTGTCGGATTACTTATTTTTAATGTAGATTATGGGTAGTGACTGGCATCGTGCATCTATTAAAATGAAAAAATAAGATAAGTAGGTTCTACTTTCCTTATTTTAGATATTATTAATAAATATACAACTTTACAAAATGTAAATATGGCCTCTTTGGAAATCAGTTGAGACAGGCAAAGTTTACAATTAAGAAGTTAGAAGCAAGTTTAATTATAAATACATTCAGGATTGTTAGAGTCTGGCATCCATGGTATTTATTTATCAATTTATTTGTTTGAGTGAACCCATACCTGATGAATGAATGAAAAGAAAGGTCCGAGAGCTAGCTATTAAATATAATTTATTGCATATCACCGAATTAGAAGTAAAACTTATCCAGTTGGGTGACATTTGTTGTAAAGGAAATATGAAGCATTTGTACTTTACTTTGTACATGAAGTAGGTACTTTGTACATGAAGTACATAAAGTACATGAAGTACTTTAAAAATATTCAAGCTTCAATGTCGCTATCTTCACGCTACTTCTATGAGGATGGGCAGAGTCAGTCCATCCTCAGGTATCTGGTTTACCTGAATATTTTTTGAGCCACACAGTATGTAATTTTCAATTTCATTCATTTATTTGTTCCGAAATATAATATAAAATCTCGAGTACAATTCCAGCCTTTGGTCGATTTTTTTTTAAATAGACATGCGAACACGGAGTACGTGTCACATCAATATTCTTACTATTTTCAAACTAAGCTAAACGCTTGTGCTATTAAAATAGGACTATCTTGCTGTGTCTGGAATGAGGTTGAATAATTTTAACTACAAATTATTTATATCATCCGAACAATTATTATTAAGTTTTAATGAACGTGCTGCAATTAACCAGTTCGTTTATTGTTTCTGTTTAAAATAATTAATTGAAACACTGAATTGCCCAAAATTATCAAGTTGAAAATATCCATCACATGTCACGTGCCGTTTTATCCTAGTATATCTAGGAAAAGTAATAGTTTTCAAGGATCCATGTAGTAATTATATTAGTTAGGAAATGAGCTTTTGTTGGCGTAGACCATTGGTTTTCATTTTTAATTAATTTTATTTAATGGATAGAAGCAATTGCTGGTCGTGCCCACTCTTTAGCTAGCTCAGCTAGCATTTTATGTTTGTGGACCTTTAGAGGTGAAGTTAGGTGAGTGTGTGTTACGAATTGTAGTATATGCGGTGGATGAATAATCAGAAGGATTAAAAAGTAAGAGGGTGAAGTTATCCCCAAGATTAATAATAGTATCGTGCTCAGAAGATCGCGGAATGGTTTGAGTAATGGTGTATAAATGTGGTAGGTAAATGTGAGCAGGGAGGGAGATATGTGTCCATAAATTAACTGTTGTTTTCACTAAATCGATTATGTTGAAATGGTTTAAGTCAATATCAAAGGGCACGCATTATGCCCGTTCAAAGATTGCATTTGGAGCTGCCGTTCTAGCTGACGTCAGTAGGTAAAGTGATTCAGTTAGTGCGCGCGGGAAAGAAGCGGGGCGACACCTCTGTAGTTACATATTATATATGTAATATATTTTGTTTCTGCTGATGTGAATAAGTATTTCCATTTAAGAAAGACCATCGAATTGGTATGTGTGAACTATGTGAACGAGGCACATTGTTTCGTTTTGATGGTAAATACCACCACAACGAAACAATGTGCGTCGTATGCATGGCTTACACATACTAATTCGATTGTCTTTTTTAAATGGAAAGACCCATGGTTCGTGTTCTATTGCTGTTATCCCACTGTTTCTATGCATTGAAAGAACATTCTTCTTCCGATTCAGCAATCGTGTTACTAAAATACGAAATAAATCTAATAAAAAATTATTTGAAAAAAAATCATATTGTGTAGAGAATTCACTAAGCCAACGCTCGAATGATCTCAGGTTCACTTTATTCAGCAGACTCGAAGGCAAGATCGCTTCGTGTTTCCACACGAGGTAAATTATTATATTATCATGTGTGAAATTCCTTCGCGCGCTACCACCAGCGCGGCGCTAGCGTATAATAAGATAATGGACTCGGAGCTTGAGAATGTTCTCCAAACTTCATCCAGACAGTTATTCAGTTTTGAGGCTAGAAAACGTGGATTCTTGGAGAGATTGATGTGTTAGTCATTGTATTGTCACGGGACGTGGCTGTGGGAGGCAACAGGAGGGGCTTAAACAGTCGAAAGTTTTTATTCATTACGCGAAAAGTCACTGGGCATAAATTTAGTCGGAACCCTGTTCTAAAATTTTTACTCGCTAAATAGTTTCTAGAATATTTCACGTACTGTAATAACAGTAGCACTGTTTCGCACGTAGAAAAACTTCTCGCCCGCCGGCAGGTACTTCCTTTATTTACTATCTCTGGAATATACGCGCGGATCACACTGTGTTGCGGTTTATCTCTACTAATGTCGCTTTGTGAAACGTCAACAATACTGAATCGCGCATCGCGTTGTTCCTTATTTCCTATATCCTGACTTGTATGTTTCCAATATTCTACGACCTCCTAGCGACTTCTAATTTTAGTGTAAATAGCTGTAACCCGTCAAAAATTACGGAACATTTTTTCGCGTTTATTAGCTTTACACGATAAAGTGGTGTTATACAAAGAGTTATTTTAATTATATCATCTTTTTGGCTGTCTGCGGAGGGGCGGCCGTGGCCATATATATGCGTTAATCGGCCGGTTCGGGTTTGGTGGCCCGGAGTTCAAGCCCCATCTCCGGCCGTTTTTTAGCCATGAATTCGAACGAAATAACAAAAAGTTACACTAAGTTACGGAGACATCTCATCTCTTAAACGTGTGGTCGCACTTATTTTCGAACAGCCGTATTTCTTTTTGTCTGTGGCTTGAACTAAACGTCAAAACAAACTGACTCTCGGTAGATACTCTTGTAAATTATTTCGATGGCTGATTATCGCGTGTTTATAGTCAAACGTGCTCGGGTTTCTATGTATTTCTGTGCACTTTTCGCTTGTCAAAATAACTCTCCTCCAGCACGATGCCGCCGCGTATTCTTAATTATCCCTTGATCCGGAACATTCCGGAATAGTTTGGTCAATTCCACATTCATGGATAATTTTCAAAAGACTTCGATTATGTGTGGTTATTACTGTTTTAGATCGTCGTGATATTACTATGTTATAAATTAAAAAAAAAAAAAATAGCCACGTTATGTCTATTTCAGTATAACTCCTCCTCCGTGACACGCAATATTCCTCGGTCAATGGAATGGAAATGTTTTATTTTCCTTTGTATAAAATTTTTCAATATAATAAAAGTTTAATAAGTGCCAATAAAAAAATCTTATAAAAATCACCCAATTTTTACTTAAATTTTATTCTTTCACGGTGGGGTAAAACCTTACATAACGCCAGTGATCATTTTCAGTTTAAATACCCGTTATTAAGTATATTAATATTGATGTAAAACTATAACAACGAAAAAGGTTCGCCCCTTTCTATAAGTAGGCACTCGCGAGTAATGCCCTTTTCACGGCCTCGCCGTCTCGCTCTCCGCGCCCACGGTCGGATGGGAACGACCTCTGTGCGGTGTCTACAAATATTAAACAACGTATACGAGACGGCCGCAAAGTTAACAACAGGCGGTGTGTATTTTTTCCGCCAATTCATTTCGTATCTCGTGGACATTTGTTCAATGGGGCGAGCGCGCAGACCTGCCCCGTAAATGTCCCCCGGATGGCTGTCGCGGCCCGCCCTCCTGAACTGTATTAATTTACCGAGTTGTCTGGCGGGGGGCGGCGCGGCGCCGTCCTGCAGGAGGCGCTGCGTTTATATCCGGATTGAAAGCGCCGGAAATAAATGGGATATTCCCGCCCGCGATATTTTCTTTTCTCCGCGTAATCCGGAAGATTTTCCTCGCGGAATTGCCGATAGTAGTCGCCCTTTATGTTATAAATGGGGGCGCTCTGTCAAAGGGTTCGGAGGTTTTGTGTCTGGAGAATGGAGCGCCCCTTCGTTAATACGCTTCCCGAAGTGTTTCTACATTCAACCGAAATCTTTGCCCCGGGAATTAATGAAATTGCTCCGAAAGGTGGTGTTATTTGTCATTGTGAACGGGAACGCAGAATGTACAGTTTTGCCTAACAATAAAGTAAAACTAACCGTTACGTTATTTTATGCTTTGGCATCGTATTTTTTCATTTTATTTGTTATTTATAAGGATAACACAACATAAAAGAAGAGTGGTCACAAAACCTTCTCTAACTTATACACTAACTAAATCATAAAACGAATAGCGAGTGGACGGGTGCTAAATAATTTCATGTTTTTATTCAAATAATAATACAGTTTTTTTTATCAAAGTACGTAGTAAGCGGGAGATCGTCGTATAAACGGCTCACAAAACTTAAATACTGATCTATGTGTTATCTGTAGGTTACAGGTCTTCTAAAATAAAATCTTAAAACAAGCCAATACAAGATATCCTTACCGGAGAATGGAGGAAGTTAAAAAACCTATCACTTTGGGAGCAGTGTATCGCCTCAAATAGGCTGAGGAAAGTAAAAGCGGGGAGACCGCACTGCGTGATATTTAATTCTTTTTTGTTTTCCAAATATATGTTTTCGTTATATTAAAATAAATGTGTTATTATGTTTACTCTCTCATTTATTATATGTGCATAAACTATAATTAAAAAAAGCTATTAATTAATATAAATTATTAACGTTTTACAAAAGCGAATCTATTTATATGGGAAACACATGTACGGAAGACTTTATTAGGCGTTCACAGGGCCTGCGACCTGTGTTGAATCAGCCTTATGATCTGGTTAAGCTTCGTCTCTATGAGACATCTATAATATATATTATCTAATGAAACTCACTCTGTGGACAAAATTCAGAACTTTTTTATTTAAATTCTTACAACATACTAAAAAATTTAAATTCTTAGAACATACTAAAAAAATATTATAAACAGCTATTTTGGTACACAGGAAACTCGAGTATACCTCGATACTCGAGTAGTTGATGGTGTTGGGCAATTGGGGTTTATAGATGAAGCCTAAGTCTCAAAAGTAAAAAATATTAAAATTGTACGAAAAATCCAAAAATTGTTTACATGTTCGTTGAAGATTTGACAGGTAGAGAGGAAATGTGGAATGGCAATGAAACTATTTTTCGATTTTTTTCTATTTGTCTTTGTTTTTTTATCTCTATTTGTCGATGAGCCCGTGAGCATCGTGGTCCTTCTGTTCTCTGCACTGGACATTGTTCAGTGCGACGGGTAGCGCGGTCGTCTCCCTCTCTTCTGACACCACGCCCACAGTACAATTCTATTTCGGCACGCTTTAAAAAAGCCTTTTTTTGCTGTGAATTTTTTGAAGAATAGAAATATTCTTTCGTGTTAGCGACAAATAGTAAATTGAATTCAGCCAGACACCTTTGAATATAATTTAACATTTAAAATAAGGAAACAATTTATTCTACTGTTTCTGTGAGAGTCAAGATACTCGTGTATAGAGGAGTATTGCAGGTATAAAGTATAAATATGATTTAATGTAAATAGTACAAAATAGATTGAATATGTAACAATGATTATATACAAAGAAATATTATATTAGTAAGAAGTAGTAGTAGCCTTAAATTTTGTTTTTATTTGATTATAATGTTTGGGGTGGAAGATGCAATTTGTTGTCATATTATGTGTCTAGTAAATGTTTGTATGCATGTTTTTTGGTTTCAATTTTAAATTCATTCTGATCTGTTATTTTTCTGATTGTTGGGGAGAGATTATTATATATATTATTCATTATTTATTGTTCTGTGTCTTCAAAATTTTTCTATTTCATTATAATATATTTTTGGTTACGCTTTATATTAATATCGTATTTGCCTTAGCAATATTGTCAATCAGGAAAAATATTCTACGTGAGAAACAAGTAAAATATTTTAGATACGAATGTAGGCGTTAGTCGTCCGGAATTAGGGCCGGCGTGACTCGTCCTACGGCCGGTCCGCATTGTGTTGATGTAGCCGTATTGTAGGCTAAAAAACGAAATGGAATTTCGATTCGGATAAGCGTGTGTCACTTACGTAAAGGATCCCGATCGGGTTACTTGAACTACGCTTCCGACTTAATTAAATCTCCTCTATAAATGGATAGAATAATCCACAGTGTCTTTTTTCTGTACCTTGTATTTCAAGCAACTTAGTATCGTAACAATATCTTTCTAGTAGTTATATTGTTAAACTTTTTTGTTTTTGCTGTGTTTGCGCAACTATGTTAAGTATTCATATAATCTTAACATGGAATTTCATTAGACCATATCTGGCAATATGTCCTATCTTATTTTTTTCATAGTCAATATCATACATGTCCGTTGCTCGATGTCAAAACTCTAGACATAAGATGTTTTAAGAAAGTGAACAATATTAAAATACAGTTTTGATTATAAAAATTGAGATGGTTTCGTAACTAAATAATTAAAATTGGAATATGGAATGGCACTGTGGAGCCTACACCAAAGGAAAAACATCGACATGATTGAGCAGATTCGAAAGAAATTCTTGCGCTACTTATACATGCGCAGAACAGGAGAACATCCTACATTCATGAACCGTGAAGTGATGCTGAGGAAATGCAACTACCGCAGCCTCGAGTCGCGCGGACAGGAGGGCCTAGTCATGTTGGGGGTTAAAATTTTAAGAAATAAAATTGATGCCCCGAACCTGCTAGAGAATTATGCCCTGTTTGTACCAAACAATTATTTGCGAAATCGAGGTCACGCGCTTTTTCATGTCCCAAAATGCAGAGCGAATAATGAATAAGCACACCATAACGCGTAGTGTGCAACTCCTAAATGAACTGAGCGATCATGTCGATGTATTAGGTCCTTACATATGAAATTGGCGTTTTGCACCGTACTGGCAAATTTGATCTCAAATATCTTCTCTTTGGTTAGGAATTCCTAATCCAAATTCATACAGCTATTTACTCATGTGTTTGTGTTTTGAAAATTATAATTCATTTGTTTTTTCCTCAATTGTTTTTTTCTTTGCGTCACTCAGTTTACAAAATGAAAAACTTGAAATATCGCATTATTTACGAGTACGAGTTCCACCGTGGCACCAGTGCTGCAGAAACGGCTCGAAGGATTAATGATGTGTATGGCGACGGTGCCGCAAAAGAAAACACAGTGCGTTTTTGGTTTCAACGTTTTCGTTCTGGAAATTTCGACCTGCAGAACAAGCCCCGTGGACGGCCGGAGACCAAAGTTGATAATGAAGAATTGAAGGCTATTGTGGAAGCGGATCCATCGCAAACCACATCCGAGTTAGCTGCAGGCTGCGGTGTTAGTGATAAAACTGTTTTAATCCACTTGAAGCAAATTGGTAAGGTGAAAAAGCTTGAAAGGTGGGTACCTCACGAATTGAGTGAAGCAAATCAACAAACGCGCGTTGACTGCTGCGTTGCATTACTCAACCGGCACAATAATGAAGGGATTTTAAATCGAATCATTACCTGTGATGAAAAGTGGATCCTGTACGATAATCGGAAGCGCTCATCGCAATGGCTGAACCCTGCCGAACCAGCCAAACCATGCCCCAAGCGAAAATTGACTCCAAAAAAGTTACTTGTGAGCGTTTGGTGGACTAGTGCTGGTGTCGTTCACTACAGCTTTCTTAAATCTGGCCAGACGATTACGGCAGATGTCTACTGTCAGCAACTGCAAACCATGATGGAAAAGCTAGCTGCTAAACAACCGAGGCTGGTTAATCGCTCTAGGTCACTGCTGCTTCATGATAACGCTAGACCACACACTGCACAACAGACAGCTACCAAATTAGAGGAGCTTCAATTGGAATGTCTAAGGCATCCATCGTACTCTCCGGACCTTGCCCCAACAGATTACCATTTTTTTCGAAATTTGGATAACTTCTTGCAAAGGAAAAAATTCAACTAAATTCAAACAAAAATTCAAGCAGTCCAAACCGCCTTCAAAGATTTTATTGATTCCCGTCCGAATGGTTTTTTTAGTAAAGGGATCGATGAACTACCTATGAGATGGCAAAAGTGCATAGATAGCAATGGTACGTACTTTGATTAAATAAATATATTATAATAAAAAAAATCGGCTTTATGTTCCTCCCATACTAAACGCCAATTTCATATGTAAGGACCTAATATTTAATGATAGCATTGAATGCATCAAGCATCAGATCGCCTGCATTTAAGTCCAAGATATACTTGCATTGTAAATGAAGCAATCTGTAATGCAAAAAAAAACTAACTCACCACACGATCCGTTCGAAATGTTGCATACTTACTCTTCAGGACCCTGCAATAAACATAATCGTCTTCCTCCCCCTCCATCTTCTTTAACTAATTAACCTTATCTAAAGCCCTATATTTTTATAACTAACCACCACACCGTTGTACCGCAGAGGCAGGGAGAGAGATAGAACGCCACGCTCTTCTATCCGAGCAAAACACTTTTTACTCTATTTCATTTCATAGATCTTCTCACGCACTCTCTTCGGTTTTTAAAGCTTTTAATGTTTTATAAGCTATCCTCCAATATTTGTTTTATCTAATTATGTTAGATCTTTCACCTCATATATTTTCTTTACCAATGGCTTGATTAAGAATACATACTATGTTCCACTTGCAATGTGATGAGTTTGACGAAACAGGCAAATGAGAAAGGTAGGTACGATTGTTTTATTTGCCAATCAAAATTTTCCTGTTTTTTGTTTTTAATAAATACCTACGAAATGCATTTAAAAAATATTTCTAAATATACCTACAACATTTCTGTGGATCAGAATATCCATTTTTTTTTAAATTTTCAAGTAAAAATCATTCAGTCGACTATGTAAAAAGAATTTTGAAAAATCACGCAGAAGAATAAATTATTTTTAGAAACATTATCTTTTAAAATATAAATTGCAAGAAAACTAACTGACATTTATTATAATATTTTTAAAATTTAAGGTAATATTTTTCTTTGTAATATTGAAAAAAAGACATGTCACAAGTCCTTACAGTCATATAAAGTAAATACAAAGAGGAGCATTTTCTTCGTTTCTAAAACCTCGTTGGTTTGGTAATTTATTAATTGATCAAATAATTTAGTTTGTGTCATTTCAGAAAGATAGGCACTTTTAAAATATATGAAACCTTACGAATAAATTTTAATGTGATACATTTCCATACAATTTTTTTTTTTAAAATGCAAGAGAAAATATAAGAAAAGTGATGAATTTCGCTCGTATTGTTGATCGGCTTACCAGCAAAAGTCACTATTTTGAATATCTTAAAAAAACCTTTTTTGTTGTAATACGATTCAACAGAGTATTTCTAACGAACAGTCACTGATAATGATGAACCAATCGACGTACGCTAATACTAATACGTTATTCAAAACAAAATCGCATCAAATCATTGCTCAGATTTCCTCACTAATTTATTTAACCTCTCTTTGTCAAGGAATCGCAATGCATCGTATTAATCGGACATCTTAATATTTAAAATTCTTTCGAAAGGTTTTTAGGTTTTCGTGCAAAGACTAATTGTGTTGTTTCTTCTTAGAATTGTTAATTTCTTTGCGTGTTTCAATTCAAAACACTTGGTGTAAAATTATATATAATGGTCCGATTTCAAGTAAAATTACAATTTGTTTCTCTACTCACATTACACCTGCTTATTACAAAAATAATAATATTGGTAAAATTATTTTAAATTCTAAAACAAAACATATATAGACCAAACCACGGGAAACTTAAACACACGAATAAAAGAACATCGCCATTACCCAAAAAATAACAACTTCTCCGAATTCGCCAATCATATCATTAACACTAATCATTCTTTAGATAGTTACAAATTGAAACTACTCCATTTGGTTCCTCATAGAGGATGGATAATGAATAATTGTAAACTATTGAAATCCTAAAGAATTATAGAAACACTTATAAATAATATACATTTCAGTCCACTTCACTAATCCTGGAGCTTTTTGTCAAATAATAACCCTCCCCACCGTGCGCCCCCTGACCTACCCGATTAGATTGATAAATTTTGTATTTAAGTTATCTTTTGTGTCTGTTAAGTTTTGTATCTAAACCCAATGATGAGAGGGACTGCTCCTCTCGAAATTATAGTAGTAATTAATAACTCATATTGTATGTGTATTATAAAGTTAAACTAAAACATATTTTAATTTATAATGTTGCATTACGAAGTATCTGCCAAATCTTTCAATGATATCAATTTATTCAATTGACAAAGTATCAAAAATATTTTATGAACATTGAAATCTAATATAAGCGAGTATTTTATACAGTTCATCCAATGTTTTTTTACCACTTTACATAATATATGAGAGTTTGTATTGCCATTAGTAAAAAAAAAAACTGAGAAAATTTCTTCACGTGTTGTGGAGGGATTTTTTTACACTTTTCTTCAGAAACAACAACACATTACTTTAGACGTTGATAACCTTGTTTGTTCTCGTATTCTTTCGTTTTTTCGCGAATATTTCCTTTTCCTTTTAAAAATCGCCTGACAACAGGTCTTAATATTTTTATTTATGATGGTAATGCAATGGCGGAAACTTACAAATACATTTTAGATTACCTTCGAATTCACTAATACACCAACATATTAATATTTAATACTAGTTTTTTTGATAAAGTAATTTGATTATTTGTTACATCTCAGCGCAATGCTTTTAATATTTTTGTCTGGATGTGTCTGGCCTTGGCAATACGATCACTGCAGTAAATATTATTTGTGGTTTGTGAAGTTGAATAAATTAATATGTATACGTATATCAAGGAAAATGCACAAGTATTTTTAATAGTACCTACATATTTAATACCAGTACATGTTTGCGTGTTGAGACATGTTAATTGACGTTGAATAAAAAGCCTTGAATATGCCAATCTTGTATTTTAAAATCTGAAGGGTCTACATAGTTCTTACGCAATATCTATAATCGTGTTTCTACGTATATATGTACTTTTGAATAAATTCACTTATTTATTTATTTATTTATTTTACTTTTCATTTACTTTACATTTACTTATTTTATTTATTTTTTTATTTTTTTTTTTTTTTTTTTTTTTTTTATTTATTAGAGACACTACCAGGATAATGGGTACATGATACTCAGATAATAAACATTATGGTGAAGACTATGCCCATTATCCCAATTACAAGTGTCTTCGGCACGCTCTAGTAACATGTATTTTTGTAATTAATTATATTTTACATGTACATTTATGTATATTATATATTTGTGTTTGAGTGTAGTGCGATTAGTATTTAATGGATCTATAGGTTCATGTTGTCGTTTAGAAAATGGATGTTGTGTATGAGTGAGTTTTTAAACGAAGATAACGTTTTATCATTTACTTAATAGAATCACACACACAAAAACACAGAGTTTCAATTGATTTTACATGCACTACTTAGTTTGCACACGAAATATCATAATTTCATTATATTTCGTGATATTTGATTGATATTATTTGAAATGATTTTTTTTACTCCAATGTGTCAAACCATAAAGTAATTGCTTTCTACAAAAATATTATTTAAAATTGCTGTAACATTGGTTCGCGTCTTTGCCAAGCTCTTGTATATATTTGAATATTTATAGTATCTTTTTGGCGATCCGCGGAGAGGGGGCCGTAGCAATGTGCGCAGAGCTGGCCCGGGGTTCAAGCCCCATCTCCGGCCGTTTAATTTCGGTTTTTTAGCCGTGAATTCGAACGAAATTACGAAACGAAGTTACGGGGACAGACAGACAGACAGACGAATGGACGGAAGGACAAAACGAAATTGTTATGTTTGATTTAGGATTTTTTGTATTAAATATGTTATGTTTCTTATGTTTATATTTTTGTTTCAGTAGAATTTATTATAATTTCTCTTCGCGGTGTTCCTGCGGTCTTCCTTTGGTGTTCCTTTCTTTAACTCGTGGCGTCTGAAAAAGTGTTAAAATATTCCACTTAAAATAATTTACTGGTAGTCCTGGCATAACCAGTCATGCTTTGTTCACGGTTCAATCTGAGAAACAAACACAGAAAATTGATAAAGGATGCGAATAACAAATCTGAAAAATGACATGAAAATGTCGTTAATGTAGCTCACTCTGTAAAATTATGATATAAATTAAGACGATTAGTTAAAAAAAATTCATTTAATATTTTATTTCAGACCGATGTTTGAAGAATATTTTCGAAAAAATGATTATCATTTAAGTTGATTTTCGAAATTTCGCGCAAATTTTGTCTTCCTTAGAAATAGTGAGGAGGTATTGATATATCAATTTTAAAAATTTGCAATCCTTTTCGGATCCTCGCGTATTTGTGGGTGGCTTTGGGAAGATTTCTTTCAATGACTATTGCAATTATATTATTGACTGAAACATGTAGATTTGATTTTGCCACCAGCTTTTCATGTTCATCTTGGTTTTAATTGGTTTGATAATCCAGGAACGAAGATTCAGCTTCAGTGTCGCTGTATTTTCCATATTATACTGTTTCAGAAAATAATTAATTATTGCAATACAAGTTTTGACTTGTTTTGCATGGTTGTCATTTTGTTCTAAAACAATTCTGGAGGTTTGGAAATACGTTTTCTATATAGCTTCGATATTTTAATTTTTTAATTTAAATCTTATTCATTTCTCACATGTGTGATGTTTATAATACATAAAATGGATTATTTTTTACAGGGTAAGTAGAGCCTAAGCGTGTATCAGCTCATTGTTAATACTAAAGCAGTTCATACACTTGCATGAGCGTAAGCCAGCTTCGCTCACGAGAATTTTGTCAACCAGGCGTTAAAATGAATATATCCAAAGAGGACAGTGATAATATTTTTTCGTTGAGGGATTGTTGTTAGACGACTATTGACTATTAACAGGATTCTACATCGGAATGTCCGAATACAGGTTTAGTTCTTGTTGAAACAACGCGTGAAGAAGAGAGAAGGAAGATTATCACGATTGTTTATGTGCTGCTTAAGTCCAATAGGCTTTGATCCCAGGCTTGCGTGGGCGAGCGTACCGAGTGGCTGAACACTGAACGGGCCATCTTTTCATTAATTACCGAGTTGCTTCGACACAAACTCTTGTTTATATCTGTGCCTACTTTCCTTCTAATGCGGCTCCTCCATTAAGTATTTTTTAGAAAACTTCGCGTTATCCCTGCTGCTATGAAAATAATCACTGCTTTATATATCTAGGCAATCAACACAGTTCTGTTGATATATTTAAAACTCGAACACTATGCAAATACAAAGGATAATTATACTTAGCTTCTATTTCATAGTTTTCCTACATACTTAATCTATTATTTATTGTATTTATCTTGCAACATTCATTATTTTTTATTTTCTCATTTACTTATTATTTATTGCATTTATCTTGTTGATATTCTTGAATTTTTTGTGATTTCCTGCTTACTTACTTAGATAGCTATGCCATTTGAACACTTTATGTTTCACATTATGAAAAAGCCCAATTCAGGACGTGTATCATTAATAAATTAATAAATATTGTTATATTTAATGTAATTAAATTGATTGTACACATACGTAAAAATAATGGTTAATCCTAGTCTTGAAATACGCCAGATTGTAAAATGAAGTAGGCTCGAAGTGAACTATATTTTAACATCTGAGCGGCCGTCGAACAACGCGTTCGACGCTTTTCCCTATGATAAACTGGGGAAGAAGGGATGTGATGCGATTCCCCAGAGTCTAGAGAGAATAATTTGTTCATAAGATAAATCGCTCCTCCCTGCACCATTCTAACGAACTGATGAAATACTTAAAGGCACATCAGATTACAAGTGAATGGCAAATTGTTTGGGCGAATCTGTGATTTGTTATGGATGGGCGGTTGAGTATGATTATTATGAATTCCTTTCTATTTATTTTTAATGTTTTGCTCTCAGCCCTTTTTCAGGATTATTTGGATTTTATGCTTATATTTTAAACAATCTATACCTATAAAACTCAATGTCCGTCTGTCTGTTCTCTATACAAATCTACACCGTTTGTCCGATTCGATTCAAATTTTGTATACTTATGCTTTAGGGCCCGGCGGGTAACATAGGCGACATTTCCCCCCTATTCTTTTACCCCTTCCTCTACCCCTGATATATATTTTCGATCCAAATCTGTACCGTTAGATCTATCGGACTCAAAATTTGGAAACTTTTTCTTTAGGACTCGGTGGGTAATATAGGCGACATTTCCCCTATTTATTTTACTCCGTCCCCTCCCCCTGACATATTTTCGATGCTAATCTGGACCGTTCCATTGATCTGACTCAAAATTTGGAAACTTGTTCTTTGGGACTTGGCGGGTAACATAGGTGAAATTTCCCCTTTCCCCTTTTACCCTTTCCCCTCCCTCTGTAATATTTTCGATACAAATCTATACCGTTCGAATCGAATGTTTGTTAACTTAATCCTTAACCCGTGCAACGTCGGGTACGAACAGTCCGCCAGCTCCTCCTAGGATGGCCCCTTGGTCTTCTGCCTTCTGGTCTTGCCTGGAATAACCGCTTTGGCAGTCTATCTGTTGGCATCCGCAAAATATATCCCAGCCACCGTAACTGTGATTTCTCGATAAACGTCAATAAAGGTTCTACTTCGAGACGTTATCTTATTTGAGTATTTCTGATTCTGTCTCTTCTGGTAACTCCTACTATTCCTCGTAGAAATCCAATATCGGCGGTCTGTAGCCTTGAGCGGCTTCTTTCGTTCAAGATCCAGAAAACTGATGGCCTGAAAACTCATTTGTGTACTGCCTATATAACTGTATATTTTTGCTTGTTACAACCTGTATTATTTTGTTTAATTTATTATTTTCCTTTATTTGGTTTGTTTTTGTCTTAATTTTTAAAAAAAAATTATTACTTTATACTACATTTGATAACTATGTTTTAAGTACTTTATTTGGTTCATGTTGTTATTTCGGTTTTACTTTGAATTAATTCTATACCGTGGATCTCTTACATTATATGTTTATTACATTATCTCATTTTAAACAATTATACTTTTGAAATTCCTTATATTAAAAAAAATAAACGACGCTATTAAAGCACCGGCGGCCTCTACACAGAATGCAATTTCTTCGAGCCCAGCCTCGCTTTTGGAGTCCAGATTATTTCTGCCAACTATTAACAATATTTTCAGGACATCCTTACTGACTGCGTTTTCTTTGCAGAGGGCCGCACTCTGGAGCTGCACTCCCCGGACGGCGTGCACACGCTGCGGCTGCGCGCGGCGGACGCGGCGGGCGCGGCGCGCTGGCACCGCGCGCTGGCCGCCGCGGCGCGCCGCGCCCAGCGCGCAGCCGCCGCGCACGCGCGCGTGGCCCTCGCGCCCACGCTCGGGGACCTGCGCCACATGGGCTGGCTGGCGAGGAGACACACCGACTCGCAGGTAGCCGCGCTGTGCCCTCATTCATTTTCATTTTTATATTTGAAACGCGGGAGTTTCGAAATTGATTTTGAAGTTTGTGGGATGAATCTACTGCAAATACTTCTTTTAAAAAGTTTGAGAAACAGAACACACTGAATTATTAATGTTTAGTCTATTTTAATCTATTTAAACTGCTGCGGGCGAAACGCACGTTCGCTCAAGGACGAACGGAATAGATCAAATGACTGATTTTTAATGTTCATATAAAGTGCGATACAATATCCAGTCTCATCTTGGCAGAGCTAGAATCTCTGAGACGTGCACATGGTACAGTCTTCAGATAATCTCATGGTAGCATACTTTATGTCTCAGTGATAGTCTCGAGTTATAATTTTCATCCCCTGTTAACCTTAGAGTATCTTTTAATACATGTAATATTAAGATAACAGATATTAAGATAACAGATAGCAGAGAACAGATGCATATAGTTTTTGGGGGGAAATTGAAACACAAATAATTTAAACTTTTATTTATTGCGCAAAGTTTACTGGACACGAATTTAAGTAAAGCATTGTTCTTAAATTCACAATAACTAAATGTTTCTAGAATATTTTACATAATTATTATCCAATTAATAATTCGTACTAATTATCTCTCATAATTCGTACTAATTATCGCTCATCGATTATTTCGCACTTGTCAAACGTCAATAACGACTGTTCCGCGCGGCACTCGCTTCGCTTTTTTATACAAAACATGTTGGTTTCGCGATGCTTCGAGACCTTGCTTCACATATCTAGCGATTACTCGACTTTTCCAGTACTTACGAGAACGTTCCAATCGATTCCAGATTGTCCTAGAGCGTTTTGGAGTGTTCACGAGATTCGATGGTGCGGAATTCTTCCCGATTCTATCATCTCGTTACAGTATATTCTGTTTTGATGTTCTGTTGTGGGTTGATGTTTCCAAACGAGAATGTACGTGTCCGGGAAATTGCCGACTTTGGGAACAGCTCGATTGTTTCCAGGCTACCTACAAATAACGCAGTCTACCGGCTGCATTTTCACATTTTATAATGAATTTTCACAGTTCAATATGTTAGTCGATCGTCTAAAACTATATCATCTTTATTAAGGACGCATTTTAGTTAAATGTATAGATTTTATTTGCGAGGCGTCATGTAAATAAGACTTTTCTCACCCTAAAAATAAAAATATATAACAATATTTGAATAGGTACTAGAAATTAAAAAACACTAAATGCCAGAATGTTCATTTTAAGATACAAAGAAAAAATACTATATTATTAGGTCATGGTTGCTTAAACATTTTCTACTCATAATCAAGGCAGGAATCTACTTGTAAGTATTGTTTGCTAGCTCTGTTACACCGAGTATAAAAAAAAAATGACGCGGCACTTAATACTTGTGCTATATGCATTCCTATATAACTAGGAAATTAACACAGGTATGACTTCACTGCAGTGTTTAATGTATTGACGAAGGCATATAGTACTAATCTGTATACTTATGTTAAAAAATATATTTTTGGAATTTTATTTTTAATGTTTTATTAATTTTCAGTATTCATTTTAAAAATAACTTAGTTTATTTATTTATTTTATTTATCATATATTTATTTTATGGATTATAAAGTATCCGACTAAAATACAACGTCATTAATTATTTTTTCTTTTTTTATCCAAAATTGTCTGTGTTGAAGCTATAGGTAATATACATATATTTTGAACAAAGAACTAAATAGTATATTCAAAAGCTATATTAACAAACAAAACTTTGTACTGGACGCAAAACCGAGTATTATTTTTTCACAAGTATTTAAAAAATACGACTTTAATAAAAATGAAAACACTTTTGATTGTCTCGGAGAACATGAATTATCAATGCTATATGTATTAACATTTCAGTACGCAGGTAAAAGTACTCTTTTCACGAAATTTATTACAGCCCTCTTTATCTATTCGGCGCATGACCTCCACTTTGTTTTTATTAATCATAAAGAAAGTCTTGTAAATAAATCGAGGTAGAAATTTTTTATAGCACTAATTATTCTTAATGATGGCTATTTTTTAGATTCATCGTTACTGTTTTGTTATAGTCAAGGAGTAATTTATTTCTTAAAAACCTTTATACCAGCGCCCAGTTTTGATCAATTTAAATTTCAATTCTTAGCTTTCTTTTTTTGGTAATATTGAAATCAGACAAACTGGGCAAGTCAGCCAGGTTTAAAATATAATGTATGTAATTAGTGAAGGAAGTTATATCTGAAACTGAGGATGAAATTAAGAAAGTATGATGTTGAGATACGTAGGGCGGTACGTAAAACTGCTGTGCAGTTTGGCATATGTATAATGTACTAAGTATCAAAAGATAAATAAATATATATAATTTTTTTTTATTCTAAATATTAATTTTTCCTCGCGCGGTTACGTTTCCCTACATTTAAAAATTAAAATTTGTTTGTATGATTTGGCTGTCACTTCGTGATGCAGTATTTTAATTAAAAATATAATTTTTATAATTAAACTAGTTAACTTTGTTTACAAAGTAATAGCAAAATACAACAGTATATAATTTTTATTTAAACATTGTACTACATACACAATATTCGGGTTATTTATCACTACTATAGGGTCGAGATCGGTCCTTCTAATCCTCAGGTATAATTAATAACCAACTTAAATACAGAATTTTGACAATCGATTTGAGTAGAGCAGAGAGTGTTTTAAAATGTGATATAATTCGTTGTTTTCTCAGGTTTTTTTTAAAAGGATTTAAATGCATTCCAAATTGCTCACTAACCGAGTGGAGTAGTTTTTATTCTTTTAATTTTATTTAGAAATATATAGTAGTGGAGAGATAGATATATAGAGGTATACTTAGTACTTAAATACACAGATTCTTATGTTAGTGAAAAGGTGAATATGGTGGATGAAGTATGAAAGCAGATGGAAGGCACTGGAAAAGTCATTATTAAGAACTGTTGAGAATCCTATGAAGAATTAAGTAAAGAACGTAATGCCGAAAGAGCTAGTTGAACAATTGGCTTGTCTGGTGATGGTTCAGGATATGTAGTGCATGAATGATGAATTAAACAGATGTACGTTTATGACGAACGTGGATGGTACAAGATATGAGCTGTGAAATATACGTTTCTATCAAAATTCATATATTTTTATTAAGAGACGAATGCCACGGACCACTGGCATGTTTAAGAAGAGGACTAAATCGAATTAAAAAAAATCCGTAGTCCAAATTTACATTGCACTATAATCTTACACATAACTTTATTTATGCATTATTTTCTTATCAGAGGCACATCAAGAGTGGGATGGGCATTTTCGATGGAACGTGATTATTTTAATAATTAATCCTACTAGAAACGGCAAAATTTTCGGGGAAATAAAATTTCACTTATTGTATTCGAATATCTGTAGCAATCATTATTATTTTCAGGCTAAGCTAAACGTTCATGCTAAGAAAAGAGAGCTAACTTTCTGGTCTCCTGGAATGAGGCTCGATCCCCCGACTACTGAATTACTCTTCCGCCTTCTATTTCTTTTTCATAATCTTAATCCGCCATACATCTTCTATTTCTTCTAATATCCGTCAGATATAATTCCCTTCTTATAATTTATGTTCATATTTTTAAAAATACTACGGCATGTTTGTACAGTTCTAGAACGGTATTTAAACAATGCAGACGTACCCATGCTTAAATACAGTTACGTAATGTTTCAACGAGCAGAATGAAGTAATTGAAGCAATTGCTTCGTTTTAATCATTTTAATAGGAGCTAATGATATATTTTCACTGTGCAGCTGTGGGCCTCGCATTCTACACGCACATAACAATAAATTGTTGAACGTGCTGGTGTTTGCGTTCAACAGTTTTTGAGTGAACTTGTTAGCACCTATCGGTCACAAATAATACATTAACTAGCCGTACACCAGTGAAAAATCACGGGTCATAATAATTGTAGGATTTTGAAGCTGAAATTCATGAATAGAAAAAAATTTGTTTTTTTTAAATTGCCTATTTGCTTAAACTTATAACTAAATGTAATAAAATTATATAAAAGTGACAAGACCTTGCGATTTCGACCATTGCGTGAATCGCGCGCTAATTGCGTGTCAAGTTTTAATTCCAGCAAGTTACGAATTTACGGACTGACAGACAGACGGGTAGGCAGACAGACAACGAAATTATTATATTTAGAATTAGAATTTCACATTATAAACACTTATTTCTCTCTTAATTCGCTTATATTCGATATTCATTCTATTTATTGTAAATAGTTTAATCGTACATTAGTTCTCGTGCTATAATTGTGTGTTGATTTATTTATAATGTCTTGTAGTGTTAATGTAGATAGTAAGTGGTTAGGTGGTAATCTTCAAACATAGCTAAGACACATAAACAAATTATACTATAAGCTAAATGTTGTATGAAACAGTTCCGCGACAACTGCACACAAAATAGAAGCGCATAGTTAACTCTGCCACCCATTGCATTAAATTTCTTTCCCAAATATTACCTTACCTAACTCAATTCAACTTAGCGTAATATATTATAAAGAATGTAAGCTATCGTGAGGTAATTTGCGCGAGGCCTTGTGTGCCAGTTTTCTGCAAACATAAAATATACTGTTTAACGATTTCTATTCTAGATATCTATATTAATATCGCTTCTAAAATACTTAAAATAAAATTCTAGATATATTAATGTCACTACTTCGGATGTAGTAATGTGGAACATTTGCGTGGTCGGATATAATGGTTGAATAAACGCAAGTGTTCCGTGGGAGGTGTTTGTCGAATTGTATGCAGAATTAGTTCTTGGTAACACAAATAGGTCAGGTGGTGTGGACCCACAGAGAATATTATTTAACTATCGAATTATAATAATAACGCCGCCTTTACTATGTAAATATCGATGTTTGATTTCTGTTTGTTACGAAATATCAAAATAAAAAATTACACGGACGTAAAGGTCTCGGTGTATTGAGTTTTTTTAAAATCAATTTTCACTACACTCAACATCGTTATATACACAAGTTGAGTTATTTTGTCACTACATAAATATGTGAAACATGATTATTTTGATTTTCACTAAACTAAATATTCTATTTTACACAAGTTGGGTTATTTTAAGACTACTGCAGTTTCGTAATTATAAAACAAAAAACCGTTTGCAGTGGCGTCATTTATTGGCACATTGCATACTTCGGATTTTAAAAATATAAATAATAATTAAGGTGTTTTTAATAAAAATTTTTTTTAATTAGATATTAAAGCCTTAAAATACGGGAAAAATAGAATTTACTGTTTAAAAACATATTTTTATATGAATAAAAAGCCTTTTTAAATTAACAAAAAACGTAAAAAATTCTTGCAAATTTAAAACATTATAATATTATTAATATTGAACATTTATTAATTATCTATGTACGGATTCTAGATAATTAAGTAAACTTTATATGTACAAAAAAAAATATTATGCGTACATATAAAATATTCATTAAAATTTTGTTCCACCTAGGACACTAAACATGATTTTTTTGGCCGCGGCCTATCGATTAATGCTTATATTTTCTTAATTATAGTAAATAATGTTCAGTTTATTACTTTTATATAAGAATAAAGGTTCTAAGTTATTGTCCTAAAAAATGCTGTCTAGAATGTACATTCTGATATAAATGAATAATAAAAACCCACATTTTCATAAAAATATTCATAAAAGTCGAAATATGCATTTGCATGAATATCCAGCCTTAAACTAAATTAATTTGAATTTCATCCCAAATATTTGCAAGTGAAAGTGTATCTCACGTATTTGCAGTTAGTATTTAACAGGATGAAGTTTTAAGTATTCGAATAGGAATGTTTTTCCTCGTTATACCCCTATGACTGAGGATCGAGATCTTCATGAACTCTCATCCTCTTGCCTATTCCATTTTTCTCGGCATCCCCCCGGTGCGAGGACTGCCACCAGATATGTGCTTTTTGCTTTCCCGCTTGGCTGTTTCAACGGGTGGCGAATTTCCTCTTATTTTCTGCCCTCCGACGTGGCCCACCACTACAAGCCATCGTGCCATTACGGAGAATTCGTCTCAGGCATTTAATAATTCGACAAAAATTCCAATAAAATCACAGTAAATTTAAAATAAATCTTCAAACAATGAGATTGGAATTACAATGCTTTAAAAATAACTCCCTTTCAAATGTCGACATTGAACTTTATGTTTTCTTTTCTTTTAACTTTTCGATGTCTTGTATTGTCATAAATAAGTATTTAACATATAATGCTTTAAACGTGAAAAATTGTCCTATTTAAACTGTTCTGGAATTCTGTATTGTTATCGAGACATATGTTTAAAAAAAATATATATTATTCGTTTTCATCTACTTATATTCATTATATTACACCTACATGTTTCGGAAAAACCTTTCCATCGTCAGGGCGTTTTATTTATTTTTATTTTATCCTTACGATGGACAGGTTTTTCCGAAACATGTAGTACCCATAAAATGAATATAAGTAGATAAAAACAAATAATATATTTTTTTTAAATGTCAATCTACATTTAAAAAAAATAATTTTTTAGTTCATTGACAGTCTTAAACTATTAAGTAGGTATAATATAAGTATAATATAAGTGACCGAATTAGAATTCCGGCAGCTTTTATTCCTACAGCTTCCAAATCCAAATTATATTAAATTATTGATTGAACACACATGGTTGAGATTGTAGCTAAATATTGTAATGAGATGTATAGTAATCGGAAAGTATTACGCATAATAGACGATTTTACAGCATTCTATCTACACCTTTTGCCCTAAAATTGGAAGATGCTAGAGGGATCTGGAATGAACTACACGAATCTCGTAACGAATTGGCAGCTGTCGTAAGGTCTGGAATCACACACATTAATTTATCTATAAAGGCCGATGACCGACAACTACGCAGTTAGTTTTACTTTGACGTTTCTACCGATGCGATGTTAGCGACAAGTCGTGGCGTACGGTGGTACCAGTGCGCGAGCAGGTAATAGTCGCACTTACCGATAAGTGCGACTATTACCTCCGAGAATTAAATGGAATATTCTAGCAAGTGATAAATAAAGTATTACCCAGCGATAAAAAAAGTGCTCATAGACGATTGATAAATTGCGAAATAGTGTGAATTCGAGGCTTTTATTATTGTTAATTTTTAATTCGTGTTAAGTGACTTTGTCAATTAAATAAAATAATTAATTACTAATTTATTTCCAGTATTTTCATTTGTCTCCCGTAGCCACAATACGTGAAAATATTATAGGTACTAATTCGACCAATAGAAGTAGAATTGCTACTATTTCGTATTCGATTATTTTATTTTAAATTTCTTCAATTAATATCTTGTCACCGGAACGATCGTGTTCCTGTCAGCCTGTCCTTGTCAGCTCCACAACGGTCGGAACGGCGGGCAGGTGCTATATTCTTTATTAAAATGGCTCTAATGGCTTCCCCCTCTTTGTATTCGTGTTTTTCAAAATGTTTTGGATGAGATCATGTGTCGGGAGCACTTGTACGATTCATATTTTCAGTCATATTCGCCTAACACGTTTAAGTCGAGCTTTGTGAAATCAGCAGTCATAAAAGAAATTTATGGCCGGTTATGATTTAGTCGTTGAAATAACTTTTATACGTTTATCACACGACGTTTCATAACCGTACCTGTGTGTGATGTATTATTTAATTAAATTCATACATTTCTTTTTGGGGCTTCATACAGTAATAAATTCGCTGTCGTTTCATTTGTAAATGAGTAATAAATGGCGTGAGATTTAGTTTTATCGAATCGATGTAAAATAATGTCAATTTAATTTTAATTTAAGATTATTTTTTACACAATCTTAAATCTTAATTTATTTATGAATAAGAAGTTAATTTTACTTATTACAACCTACAAAGGTGGTGGTGTTACACGCTTTCATAAATTTAAATAAATGTTTAAATTCTGCATGTAGAAATTAGGATTAATAATGCTTCATTTTGATTTGGTGAAATTATCCAGATTTATATGCATTTTCGATGAATGGAATGTTCCCACTAATAGTACAAATTTTAACATTTAACCGAATAAAATGCCAGCAAAAATGTCAGAACTGTTTGTAGAAAACTGTAATACGTGTAGGTTCTGCAAATGTACCTACAAGTCATAGTGAAATATAGATTGCTTTAACCTTTCCACTTGTGAAGTGACATTTAAACAATTAAAAAAAACAATGTACTAATCATGCATTTTTCCGATGTCCCTACCCACGTATTCTGGCTCAGTTGGTAATGGTTTGATATGAAAATTTTAATAATTCACTTGCTCGCGGTTTGGGAGCAAAGTGCACATAATGTGTGGTGTAAACTGTGACGTCAACACGTCTTGATGTTATTATGAAGTATATATAATAAATTATTTCCAACACGTGTATCCAGAGGTGTATTATAATGTTTATGCGTCCTAGACGTCACTTTATTATACGAATAAAATAAATAAAATAAAAACATTATTACAAATTAAAATAAATCCTTTCACTAACTTCTCTAATCTTTAATCACATAAAAATGACATTAATGACATTTTGAACACACTTCTTTCCTGTCTTCACTTATATTTAATCGACATATTTTTAAATAATTTTTCTTTATATGATGGTGGTTGAAGTGTAATCGGCAGGCTACGTATTCAGTTTAGCCTAACGTAGATTGGGCAGGTATCTGATATATCCATCTGAATAGAACCGCCTAAAAGAGGCCGCTTAGGCACCAACTGTTAAATTGCAGCATTAAATCTATGAATCCTATATTTATATTTAAGTTAGTCGCGCTCATTTATTTAGATATTGTTATTAATACTTAAGTTATTACAAAGTTATTTATTCGTAGTCATAGAGTTCTCGACTAGTTTCATGATTATAAACTGACATGTTATTTTTTTACCAGCTGCGAAATTTATATATACTGTTTCATGAGAAAGAATACAGATGTCTGTATTCCCTTCAAATAAGTCCCTTCAAATATATGGAAGGTTTCAATTTGGAACAGTATATACCTATACAACTTCCAAAAAAGTTCTTACGATGGAATTGGTGAACGTTGCATTGTATAGAGTGATCACTTTAGCTCATACAAGTTGTAAGCCCTGGGCCATCGTATAAAAGACTTCCATAAATCTCGTTTCTCATATAAATAGATTCGTTTCTGTGAGACTTCAACGATTTATGTCAATTGACATATTATTTATTCGCAGTAATAGAGCGCTCGACTGCGTTCAATGCTTCTGCGATATCGCGTGTGGATTATCACAATAGTATTTGTGACGGCGTGCTGTTAATTTGTTGGTTAAATAAGTTGGATATACTGCTGCACTGATTTCGTCACTATGTGTAAAAATTGGATATTTTCACATAGTACACTCCTCAAAAATCTGAAAAAGAATTAATGTGGTACCTCTTTACCTTCGATAAATCTGCATCTCAGATAACCTGTACAAAATGCACCAAACACTCAGTCACCCTCTTCTTCAGAATGTAGAATGTATGGAGAATTGTAGTGGAGCCGTAGTCAGAAAAAATCAATAGGTAGTAGGTATATTTTCTAACGCAACCTACTTAAACCAACGCAATCTCTCGATCATATTGGAAGAACAACAGAAAGAGTACGCAGATATCTATTTCGTTGTGTATTTTTCTTAAGGTGTAGTTTTTTGACGTTGGCACTGCATAAATAACCCAATTTTTTTATTATACATTTAAATGATAAGCCGTTCAAGGTTCGACTGTTTTTAGATTTTATACATTAAAAATATTCAAAGTCGCCTTAAAACAGACTTCTTCAAATAAAGACGCGCTCCTAATACGCCCCTGTCTGTGCCTTACAGATTTTCGCATGTAATTAACATACATTTACCTAAGTAATTATACGCTATAGACGGCAAAACTTGTTCCCACAATATTTAATAGAGTTGGTGGAATATTATCATATTTTTTAACTTCTGAAATGAGTTTGTAAAATAATTTTGTTTTAATAATACGTTAAATAAATATAAATTTTCATATCCTTCGAATTTATTTAAAAAATACTCCAACCTACATAAAATGAATTACTTTTCAGAATTTTTAGATCGATTGTTTTGTACAGTACATTATATATATTTACTATTATTTCTCGATAATTATTATCGCCGGCTGTAAGACGAGTAAACGTAACCGACTAAAAATTAAAATATAAAAAATCAATTTATTAATCTAAAGGGCGTTCAGAAACACACAAAAAATAACATTAGTTAAAATGTGATAAAATAACATGTAGAGTTCTTTTAATTTAAGAAAGATAATCGAATTAGTAATATGTGTAAGCCGTGCGTACGAAGCACATTATTTCGTTGTGTGCGTAAACACCAATAAAACGAAACCATGTGATTGTCTTTCGTAAATGCAAAGACCTATACCTACTTACACAAGCTACAGAAAAGTATATTTGAATGAACATAAACATAGATAAAGTATATTCATAAAAAATAGCCAAGGGATAAATGTTAATGTACCTACCTAGAGTACGAGTAAGTTTTAAATTTGATTCCAGAAGAACAACGGTTAACACTCAATATCAGAAAATTTGGGAAACACGTTTAATATAATTTAATATAATAATAAAAGTCCTAAAATTTAAGAGTAGGTACAATTAGGTTTTATATAAATCTATATACAAATTTACTAAATTTAATTGACATAATATTTTTGCAGAAAGCATTAAAATTAATGTGTATTTGAGCGGAAAGTTTTAATATTTTACAAAAGCAACAAATCACTAAACACAACGATAGTGCATATCAATTTTGATCGTTGTCCTCTGTATCCAATGCCGTTCCTTATTTCCGACTCTTCTGATTTTGGTCCCTTTATGATATTTTTGGTCTCTTTATGGCATTTTTGATTAATTTATAAATTACATCCACTATTTTACCAAGCGTGCATTTCCCGTCTGTACTAGCGGCCAATACATTTTTCTCAAGCTGATTACTCGGAATTTCAGATTGAATGTTAGTATGGAATTTGGTGTGTGGGCGGGTATGTTTTGGGAAAGATTTATCTAGAAAGTTGAATGAGTGCACGCGATGCTCTAGGCGTGTGTGTTCGCTTCATTCTTGAGATCTGGAGTATACGAAACGGCTTATACTCCAGATCTCGGAAAGCATGAATACATATTGTTGTATACCTTAATCTTATGTATATCTAATGTTTCTTTTAATGGCTACTTCACTATTTTCTTTGATATCTACTCTTTTTGTTGTGCTTTTCAATATGCTTTTTTTAGGATTAACCTCTGTATTTTTTATATTATATTTTGTTTTAACAACCTAATGAAGAGCGTTTGGTGGGAGTAGGACAGAGAATTAAGTTTTGTTGGGCCTCTGCTTGCCGGGTCGCCCTTTACACGACTTGGCACGGAGACAACCTATAGAGAAAAAAGAGATTTACACTTTTTTCGGAATTCGGATAACTTTTTTCAAGGAAAAAGTTACAAATGCGATGAGGCGGTGAAAAACGCTTTTAAATAATTCATCGATTCCCGTTCCCAGTTATTTCTATAGCAAAGGCATCATTGAATCTCAATTAAAATAGCAAAAGTGCATCGACAGCAATGGCCAATACTCGATTAATTACTTAAATATGTACTTTTCACAAAAAAAAATGTTTGAATATTTCTATGTAAAACGGCAGTTTCATAGGTGATGACTTATTATATATTAAAAATTACTTTTCCTTGGATGATTAGACCCCATCATAATTAATGAGAAGGTGAAGGTATTTGCATTGCAAATACGTGGTTTAAAGGTGTGGATAAGCTCGCAAAAGTTTGAATGCGGTATATATTAAATATTAAGAATTTAGTATTTCTTGTCATTTCCACATTTGCTTCATTTCTTGGAAATAACTTCTCTCGAGAAACATTAAACATTTATACTGTAACGTTATTGTTTATAAATAAACATAAGATATTTAATAAACAAGCCTGAAAAATGTATATGCTAATTTCTTCGAAAATATGTATTAAGAGAAAAACGCCGGAAATTGTTTGTGTTTTGCTCAGTGCAGGCATGTTGATTATTCTTCATTGGATTTTATTTTATCAAATGTTAATCATAATTTGGCATTACATTGGTGCCAACAATAATCTACTTCAAATACAAATTATTAAATAAACGTTTTAAAAATTATTGAATTATTTATTCTTTATTGTGCTTGGCCTTAAACCCAATTGCAATGTATATAATTCTGAATGTCTCTGTCTGTTCTCTATATAAACCTACAAGATTTGTACAAGATAATACCAAATTTTGCATACTTATTCTTTCGTACTCTGCGCATAATAAAAACACCCACCCCTTGGCCGCCCATTCTCCATCCACGATTTAAATGAGATTTATATTAAATAGAATGCCATCAATGCCGTGATGGATATTGAATCATAATTTTAATAGTAAAATAATTTTTTGATCTGGGAACTCTCATTTGGACTATTTATCAAATATTATTGTCGTTTATTTCCTTTATTTTTGTCAAGCTGATCATCATACCCGAAAAATAAATAGTGCGATACAATTTTAGTAGTCTTGAAAACATTATCAGTCGGTAGGTATATTTTCGTTCTCTCTATAATCCCGCTTTAATCACAAAATGTAGGTAGATATTTTAATTACGCTAAAAGTGGAGACGTGTGCGGGGTCGACTTTAAAGCCGCCCCTTTAACGTTATAATTAGAGCTGATATTTGAGACACCTTTGGGCTAAAATAATGATCAAATGGTGCGAGAGAGAAAGGTACTGCAGACTTCTACAACACTTGTTTTTGCAAAATAATAAATTTTGAATTGAAATTAAGCCAGTAGCTCATCTTTATATGATTATAAGGTTTAAATAAAAATATTTTTTTTTTAAATATTAAAAGATTCTTGTACAAAGTATTTTGCCAGTTATCTGACTAACACTTATGTTAGATAATATTACTTTCTATTTAAGCGATTTACAAACTCAAAAATAGGTACAATCTTTATTTTCATTTTCGTTACATAGTATAAAATAAAGTCGCTGGCGAGCGTGTGTCTGTCTGTATGACCGCTCTAATCTCGAGAACCACTGAAAGGATTAGTATGCAGTTTATACCGTTATGATCTGTATTTCTCCAGGAAGATTTTAGTGTATTAATAATTACTCTAGCACATGTAGGAGCTAAGCATTAACGGTATTAGTGAATCAAGTCGAGAAAAAATTGTCGCTAAAGCGCTCTCATGGAAGCGCTGCCTAATCCATGAGACAAAAAAATGTAGGAAAGAATTGTAAAATTATTTACAAAAAAATCAGTGGTAGGATATATCCATTTGTAAAGATAACTTACACCAACCATTTCTGTTTATAAAATTTCATCAAATGTATAATTAAGATATAATGGTTAACTTTCCAGCAATACTCGCCAATTTAGTATCAGTTTTTATCAAATTAAACATCTTATTAAGCTTGAGCACTTACCGCAGATCTTATTTGTCCTTTACTCATTAAATTATTATTTTAAATATCTTAGTAGATATGACGATATCACTATTAAAACAAAACTGTACCGGGCGAAGCCGGGCCGGGTCGCCAGTCAAAGCACAAAATATATCCAAAATAGTTAGACACGTGTACGTATATATTTTCTTCTTTTTGTTCCACTATAACGTTTACGTTTTCATGTACTGCAGCTGAAACATTTCCTTTGCAACATCCATAAACGTAATATGTAGATAGTCATGGTTCGGAAATAATCGAGAACATTGCAGTGACTTTTAGGTAGGTGTCGATAGAAATACTAGATTAAACAATATAGAGAAGCGTTTCTCTTTACATATATTTTATTCGTTAAATTTGGTCGCATTTAAATTAAAATTTATTAATTTACTAATTAATTAATTTAAAATAAACCCTAAAAAAAGCACCTAATCAGTCCGACCTCCACCTCCGCGGGTAAAGGTCGTCCTCCTGATGACGTTGGATAAGTATCCAACGAAACGTCGAGATTTGCTTCTCGGTAATACATACGGTGCGTATAAAATATCCGAAATTACAGTTAAATAAAATAAACCCGTTTACATTTAAGAATGAAACAAGTATTTTTATGGCGATGCACAAAAAATATATTTACCACTACACATATATCCTCCTTCATGTCCCATGGTTATATGCAGCCGCCTTGTATGCCTGACAGATACAAAAATATTCTATTTAACTCTTGATTAAATAATAATTAATAACGAGAGTAAAATGAATCCAAAAAAATTCGACGTAGGTAGATTTTAATGAACATATTGATTGTAATTTTTTTTTGCAAATTCTATTGATATTCGGATTAATTGTGGATAATTGTATTCATGTGTCTAGAACCGCATTAACCTTTTAAATGCTAAAGGTTTAAAAAAAATTACCACACGGGTTAAAGGCAGGTTTCAGTATAATACAATAAGGTTTAATTTTTTTTACAGTGCTGGAAATTATCATCCACAAACAGCAGATCGACTTATGACTTAAATATACGACATTGAAAACCTGTTCAATTATGTCTCTGCAAAGTAGAAAAGTGTTTCCAGTTTCGCATAATTTCATGCTAGAAAAAGGCGACAGTATATCAACTGTATATATTTTCCGGGAATTTTTAATTTTACCTCACGGAACCTCAGGATTCCGCGGAACACCACTTGGGAATCACAGGTATAGATTATTTATTATTTGCTTCGTAATTTACCGTTGTTTCACGCGTGGGAAGCGATGACGATAGAAGACGAGTGTCATTCAAGAGTCTCGATAAAGGGATCACCAGGTAATATAACGCATTGTCGTGTTTTCTGTCTTGAATTCCGAATGCCTTTAATGATTACTTCTGCTGGAAAGGTAATCGAGTGCTGCGAGGGAATGTGATTGTTAAGAAAGATGAATTGTAAGCCCGTGGGCGTGAATCTACACTTAGAGTGCATTCACGCTTCAGATTGCATAATCCAGATAATTTACAACAGAAAAATAAAATACAATATTAATTAAATAAATAATAATAACTTTGTTATACACCACTTATATATTTATTAAAAATCCAACCGGGTTTCGCTACTACCGTAGCTTCTTCAGGGATCTTAACTATTATTATATTAGTTATTATATTAGTTAAGATCCCTGAAGAAGCTACGGTAGTAGCGAAACCCGGTTGGATTTTTAATAAATATAAGTGGTGTATGACAAAGTTATTATTATTTATTTAATTATAATGTATCACCACCAAGTGTTTGCTTCCTTTGAAAAAAAAAATACAATATTGTTCTGGTTTATCTCTAGAGACTTATAAACATTTTTTTTTCTTTCACTAGTCGGTGAACTCGCGTGATTATTTAAAAATATTTCTATTTTGATGCAACTAAATTAACCTAAGCAAAGCTAATTAAATCGTTCTCAATTATTTAAAATAACTTTTTGGTAACATTATTTATATTAATAAAAAGAAAATACTTCATAAAACATGTTTCGGGGCCAATGGCCTCTTCATTAGTAGGTACTCGTAAACCAAAAATTAAAATTGAAAGTAATGACATTAACAAAAACAAAAAAGAAATATTTCGGAAATAAATAACTAATGTGAAAAAAATTTAATAGGTAATTTGTAATCAGATTTGGTTATTAATAACATATAATTTGCTATTAACACTTTTTCTAAAACATCTAATTTATCTAACTGTAATCCTATGTTATTTGTGTAAAAATTCTTAAACCATTGTTAATATTTATTTATTTATTTATTTAATGTTTATGGAAGACCAACAGCACAAAAAAAGCATAGAAAACATTGATACAATATAGATGGCCAATTACAGGTCTCCACATTTAGAAATATGTCAGTAATGATAAATATTTATGAATGACTAAGGCATATTAAAAATTATATAGAAAGAAAGAATAAAAAATTTAAACAAAAGACAAAGAAACTTAATTATTACGTGGAAAAAATATATCAGAAGAATAGTCTGTTTCCAGAAGATTATTAGGAAATTCAGAAAAGTTGTCGTTATTTAAATATATTTAGTGCTCCTTAATTTTAATATAAAATTTTGATTTTGATAAAATGTTTCTAAAATATAAAAACATGTTTTTAAGAGCATTTATCAATTATAGAACTGCTACTGTTTGCCAAATAATCATTACCCTCTGTTTACGCCAATTACATAATGGCAGTTATATTTTAATGCACCTCAATAGCATTTGTATCAATTTATAAAAAATAGTAAATACGAGTATTATATATGTTATGTGCCGGTGCACGTTTTCGACAACTCTGTAGGTACGTAAATTGCGACCGATTTGGGAATATTCGCTCCCTAAAAATCCATTGCCCGATGGTATTTTTTCAATGGGCACTCCTGAAAAAGCGGCGCGTTGTGGAGCGTAACATTTTACGGGAAATCCAAATAGCTCTTGTGAGCCCATGCCTTATCATCCTTTACCCGTATTCATACGGTTCAAGTTGCCGAAACCACTTATTGGAAAAGAATTGGAAATATATCGCTCGTCTAGTCGATCGCGGTATTAGAAACACACCGTTTCACTATGTGCCGCTTGAATTCATGTGTACGCAAACCGCTTGGGACGGGTTGTCGGGACACAGCGGTCGCGCAAAACACGGATAAGCATTTTTCTTAATTTTTCAAATCTCCGCTGCCTCTGAATACGATGTATGCTTGGCGATTCTATATTTCCCTCACTCACAATAAATCGGCTACTTTATGTTACCTTCAATATAAATAGCGAGTCGCTATTTAGTCACTAGTAACACTATACATAATGACGTGCAGTCATCATTATGTACAGTGTTACTAAAATCAACTTATTAATTTAATCATAGAAATCCGCGTTAATTAAGACATTGATCAATCAATGTATATAATAGACGTCGCACAGAGACGAAACTGTATTTTTATGGGAAAGTAGGTATGGAAGTCTTTTGGGTATACATAGAGCTTACGACCTATCGTACGGCTGGCTTAAGTGATCACTTTACACAATGTAACGTTCGCCATTCCACCCATGATAGAATACCTTGACCTAGAAAACTTTGATGTTCAAATTCCATCTTTAATTATTTCTTCAAAGTGATATTTTGTTGATATTTTTGGTAGAAATGTTAATGCACGATATTAATTCGCATGTAACATAAAACTCTTAATTACTTACATTACAACTAATTAATTATTTTATCAGTAAATATATATGAGACGAAAGAGTAACTAAGTGTGATATAATGGTAAAAAAAGAATGCTTGGAACAAGTGTTTGTATATTTGGGAAGTATGTTTAGTAGAGGCGGCAAGGCTGAGAACGATATCGAAAGGAGAGTGACTGTGGGAAACAAAGTAAATGGCGCTCTGAATGCAATTATGGCTAATAAGAATCTGTCAAAGGAAGCAAGACTAGCCTCAACAGCCGTAGAGTGCATGAGAAGATGTATGTATTTTTTGATTTTTCTTCTTATATTTGTGGACTAATGTTGTGAAATTTGTCTGCGACTCTAAACTGCATTTCCGAATCGAATCTGATCTATTCGGTATTTATTGATGAACAGTGTTAATCATCATAATACCACATTTTCGAACCAACCGGCAAACCCATATTCAGAATACCGCAAAGCTAGCCTTCTACCACGATGCGTGACTTCATGTGGGGGTGTTACATGCGGGTGGGTTACCGGGAAATAATTAAATCATCCAAAAGCAATACAGCTATTAGCTGGAAAATGGTTTGACGTGTTTCCAGGAAAAGCATCGTAAATGAAAATCGAATCAATCTTTTACCTAAATAAAAATAATTTTTAATGGCATAAAAGGGAACAATTCAGGTCTGGCATATTTTTTTAAATATTCTGCCTACTAGGTAGTCCCATTCTGAGGCAGATGTTTAAATAACTTTTTTATCACTAGCCTTGTTCTAATATACGTTTTTGTATAAAAAAATATCTGGAGCCGAGTATGTTTCTATTTTTTAAAAATTATTTATTAGATTTACAAGTATATGTATAGAGGGTATCTCGTCGCTAGTAGCAAAAACTTCGGGGACATTAAATTTTTATTAAAAAATATTCTTCACACTTTGGATGAATTGTCGACGGTTACAAAGATAAGCGACATCAAAGATTGCATTTTTTTCAATATTTCTGAGTTGTTTTCTGTAGAACATTGGACTATCACTGTAGTAACTTTTACATAATAAATATTTAAAATTAATTTGCTTTAATACATGTCAAATAAAATTTCAAAAACCCCTCGATTTTTTTTCAAATTTCTGCAAGGTTTTAATCATTTTATTTGACTTGTATCAAAGCGAATGATTTTTTAATTTACAATATAAATGATGGTTTAACGTTTTAAAAAAGATAAGTCAGAAATATTGAAAAAAAAAATGCAATCTAATTGTAGGCACCCAAAGGGTATTTTTCATTCAAAATTCAATGAAGAAGACTCCCGAATTTTTTGCTACTAGTTGTGAGACGCCCTGTATTATAAATATTAAATGTTTACTATATTTTAAAGAATTGATTATCTTAATGGAAGACACATTTTTTTTTTAATTTAATTTAAATTTTAAATTTAATTTTCCGGAAAAAATAATAGTCTTTATCTTATCCTAAACAAAATTAGTGTTTTTTTTTTAAATATTATTTTAGTAACCATTAGATATATTTCATACTTCATCTATACGTTTTAAGAATAACTTTAATGGATGGCTGGATGTTTTGCTTCAACCCACTAACCGAAATGATTATTTGTTTTGACAACTCGTGGCGACTCGCAATACATTTATTTTATTTTATTCTTATTTAATTATAAGTATATCTAGGACATACATTACATTAATACAATAAATTCACAGAAATAACGTTTTACCCACCATAAAAGAGCCGTCGCTCATGGGAGGAGTAATAACATAAGTTCGTTTCATGTACATTAAATTATAATAAGTTGTTGAGAACATTGAGAACAAAATACATAAATATAAAGTGAAGCTCATGGAAATTTCAAGAGATTTTTTTATTTTATTTTTTTATTTTATAGTTCATTTTTAAATGACGTAAGGTCCTGATTTTTAAAAATTAAAATAAAACACAAATCACTTCGTTTTCACCAATTTATTAGATATAAATTCTACAAGTTTCGAGAACAATGTTCTTTTCCTCAGGATTGTACACATCCAATCCTGTCAATCAAATTTCTGTCGAATAAAGTGGTGAAAACAAAGTGATATATGTTTTATTACTTCCTTTCTTTTAACTCGTGGCGTCTGCTTGCTTGCCGGCTTGCCGGGTGAAAAAATTTGGATCAATTTTTAGCCCTTTTCCCGTGATCCAATCGAGTTGAAACTTGGCGAGTAGACTCGTGGCGACGATCAAGAAGATCTATCAAATTTTCGTTAAAAAAATTTAATAATTATAGTATAATTTCGGATTCTTAGAAATTTTATTGGTTTTTTCAAATTGGAATCATTAGAAAAGTTTGATTAATAGCATAGCGGCCCGATAAAGTCGCGGAATATTTTCTAAATTTGAATTATTCCGTCGGTATTCATAATAGGTACTTCACTACGAATGTTGAAAATCTAAATTGACTGACAAATGTTTTTAGAATTTAATCTTCAAAGCATGAAGGGTCTTATCAAAGCTCAAAACATCTGAAATTTTAGAAATATATTAAATTACTGTAAGCTAAGTGTTATGTTATATGTTTTAATTCGTCTCTAATTGTTATTATATTTTACAAAGAAAGGAGTATAATAAAAACTTAGTTTTTATGGGTTACTCCTTTTAATAATAATCTCACCACAAATTTTAAACCTTCATTCACAAGATAAAACATTGTTCGAACAATTTTTTTTTAAATTTTCTGGTAATGAATTGAATGCTTTAGTTCCTACAAAGGAATGATGGTTCTAGGCTGCGCTTGTTTTACATTTGGGCGTGTTTAGATTTAGAAATGATCTCGTGGACCTGGAATCATTTTAACACTGGATATTATTTTTTCAGACGAGCCTCTCCGCCAGCTCGGAGAGTTCGGAAGAGTCGGACCGCTGGCAGCCCGTGTTCGCCGCAGTTACGGACACGGAACTCAGGTGGGTGCCCGTTTCGCTATCATTCCAACCACTGCTCGCTCAACCGCAGCGAAAATATCAAGTGTATTTCACCCGCGATGCCCCCGAGCGCGGCATAAATTATGCTACGAAAAAAAATTTAATTAAGTTTTCGGCGAAGAGGATTTTATAAAAATATTTTTTCTGTGTACCTAAATAAAATTTATTTAATTTAACACCAGTTAAGAATCACGGGTCGAGACTAGATCTAATAAAATTTATCAGAGTAAATTGCACTCAAAACGTGTTAAACTTTACGCTCAACATGTTTAAAATTTTTCAATAAACTAAACTCTGTACATGTAAGGTTTCGCTCCTGTCTGTCTGAAAATTACTAAAAATGTTTAAATACTATAGGACACAAAGGCTTTGGTATGTTCTACGCTGTTGTGAATACAGTACAAATACAGATATCGTATAGAGGTCTTAACTGATCTTAAGTCCGAGCCTTTCCCGAGTCTTCGCTAGCTGGCTTACAAAACCTAAATAACAGAGGATCTAGTCTGGGGACCGGTAGAGGAATCTGTAGTTACTCCATTAACGATGATTCCACAGCAACCCACGTCATTTTATATATCCGTCACAGATGTGACAGATATATAAAATGACATGCGCGTATTTGAATGCAGCATTGTGTCAAAGTCAATCCGTGAAGAAATTTCTGAGATTTAAGATTTTGAACAAACGAATATTTACATTTTTATATATTGATAGCTGTTCATACCCCACGTTGCTCGGTTTAAGGATTTAGTTAAACATAAGTTTGTGGGGGGACACAAAGTTTTCATTGTTTCGCAGTCTCTAATAAAAACATCCATTTAATCTAGGCCAGGTTGGATGGGATGTCCAGGAAGGAATTGTGATCTAAAAAATAAGAATGCAAATTTGGATCAGATCGGTAAACGTTGTAGATTTGTACATTTGGTGAAGGGGTAAAAGGGGAGGAAGGAAAAATCGTCCGTGTTACCCGCCGGGTCCTAAAGAATAAATTTCCAAATTTTGAGTCCGATCGGTCGAACGGTACGGATTTGCATTGAAAATATATCAGGGGAGGGGAAGGGATAGAATGGGAGGGAGGAAATGTACCAAAGCATAAGTGTGCAAAATTTGAGTCGAATCGGACAAACGGTGTAGATTTGTATAAAGAACAGATATCACGATAGGATTGGCTGCACTTTCTCATCGGTTCAAACGTAAGCAAAGACGAGCGAATTTTGTCAAAAAATTTGAATTTGATAAACGTTATATCTAAATATTTATCAATATTGAAAGGGTAGGTACCTGCGCCTTTTTTTCTAATAATTTGTGCGAATTCGAGTGCAAAGTTGTCTCAAAAAGTACTTTAGGAGATTTATGATTTTGGACAATCGAAAATTTACATTTTTATTTATATAAATTAATAGTACAAAAACATCCTCGAATGCAACGTTGTGCCAAAATTTCAAAGCAATCGATGAAGAACTTTCAGAGATTATCGATTTTGTACAAGCGAACATCTACATTTTTATTTATATAGAAGATTATACGGTTATGTATTGCAGCACTTTTTCGGCGTTGGTTTATTATTTCGGAAAACTTGCCAACATGTGGCGCGACCGTCCCCAGAAATGACAGTTTTATTCCGATTCTTTCGTAAAAGGTTTTTTCACGCGTCAATTTAATTTAAAAGTTTAGCCCTTTAATCTAAGTTTCCTTCGGTGTGTTTTTCTTTATGTGTACATTACATTTTTTGCCTTCGCCGATGTGTGTCGCGCGCCGGCCCGCGCTCGCCCCCTCCGCGCACCGGCCGCGAGGGGCGCAATTAAAACTTTCTTCCGGAACGTGAACGTTGATCGCGGCCCTTCTTCTCTCCTCCCCCCAGACTGGAGCCTTCCTGCACTCACTCGTCCGGGCGAGTTGGACCACATAGTTGGCTTCAGTTTTCCGACCGCGATTGCCTCGTGTTTGTGTACACCGAGATTAATCGTGCTGTCGAAGGGATTGCACCCCGATTATATAATATGTAGGTTTAATTACGTATTGTTATGAATTAACAATTCAATCAATTTGCATCTTCAAAGGAATTAATCGTGTTCGAGATGAATGAAATAGAAATTTCATTTCTAAATATTCTAAAATTCTTCTTTTCTCTCTCGGAGAAACGTGCACCAATTTCAGTCACGGAGGAGCTCCGCGTGAATGAATATATCCTGATTTTTTTTTAAAATTTTTAATAAAATTATACCTCATCGTGGACGCGCCAATATTAAAAAAAATACTTACCTTATAAAAAATCTGATTTCTATCTACATATCAGGCTCCCAGGGTGGGGTAAATCATCGTCTTTAAACTTATCATATAACCTTGGTATGTATTGTGCTGTCATGGGGAGGTAAATGACACACTTGAAATTAATTACTTAACTAATTCACATCAATTTTATAATTCGCGCTGCTTGTCACTCCTGAATATTTCGCAAATATGTATGTAGAAACTTTTCTATTTCGCTTTATTCTTGTCTATTGTTCCACATCTTTGTAGTAATTGCTCTCATACATCTCGTGACAGTATTTTGCTTTTACTGATGTGTATGCAATCCGTGTCCCGGTGCTGTTGTTATCCATTGTTTGTATGCATTGAAAGAACTTCCTCATTATGTTTCAGCAATCGTGATGCTCAAATTCGAAATAAATCTAATTTACAATTATTTGGAGGAAAACATGACGTACATACAAAAAACATACGAGTGGTACCTATCTTTTCAAGACACCAGAAGCTTTTAAATAGGTCTTCTTATCATTCACTTCACTTCACAAATTTATGACATGTAGTTTGTATATTTTGACAACAGAATCGTGATTTTGATGTTATCCTACATATTAAATTATTTACGTATCACTATGCCCTTGCACTTGGCATTTTTAATAAAAATAATGAAACATGTTTCATTATGTGGCTTCGCTAAATTTTTTATTTATTCTTCTTTTTCTTCCATTTTCCATTTCATTTGGGGTGGGTTCTCCTTACTCTTTTTTCCCACGATTCCTTATTCTGGGCCATCGCTTCGTCCAATTGAGCATTCTTCAGGTCTTTCTTCACTAAATTTTTATATTATTCTTCTTTTTCTTCTTCCATTTTCCATTTCATTTGGAGTGGGCTCTCCTTACTCTTTTTTTCCACAATTCCTTATTCTGGGCCATTGCTTCGTCCAACTGAGCATTCTTCAGGTCTTTCTTCACACTACTCCGTCATGTGGCGCTGGGTCGACCTCTACCTCTTTTGGTTTCTTGTATTTTGAGTGCGGTACGCATTGCATAATCTCCATGCCTCATTACATGCCCATACTATTTTAGTCGCGATTCCTTGACCTTTTCAGTAACAGGGACCACTCTAAATCCACCCCTGATATGCTCACTCTGTCACGCCTTGTTACACCCCCAGACTATCTGAGCACATTCATTGCACTGGTATGAAGTTTTTGCTCGTGCAACTTCTTTATGGTCCAGCATTCTGAGTTGTAGATCATTGTAGGTCTTAGGTACTGCATGAATTTTTATACATATATTTTATTGTAACAATTCATTAGCTTTTTGTATTGCTTTCAAAAAAGGAATAATACGTGTGTTAATCAAATAAAAGAGACTGCATAATTTAAGGTCGAAAAATTTACATTAATTTACCAAGCTGCCGTTGCGAAATTGGCGAAACGCGCCATTCCCGGTTAGAGTGGAGGTCCGTTGGTTCGAATCCCGGTAGCAGCTAAAATATCTTTTCGTTAATTTGATTTTTTGATCTTTTCTAATTGATTAATAAATTTGGCAATAATGTAATAGCATTGCAATAATGTCATATTTTCATTATTTCTTTTCTACGACGTTGATCCGATCGGCTGCCTTCGAACCATTAATCTTTCCCCACCATTTATTAAGAAAAACGAATTTCGCTATTGCGGATCGTATTATACAATAATTATCATCAATTCCTGTTGCGTTTTTTGCTGGATCATCTTCCGTTATTTGCGAAGAATTTGAAACATAGCCAACTGAGAGGGGTGAATCGCAAATAAATGTCGAGTGTTGTTCAGAAGGGTCGTTCCGGGAGAGGTTGCGCTGAAGTACAGGACCGGGGTCGGCCCTCGCGGCCTCGGCGGACCGATGGGATGATTACATATTTCAAAAGTGGTCTACTCTTGCGAATGGATCACGGAGCGCTTCATATTTTTAAAATTTAATTTAAAATCTCTCAAGTAGATTCCAAACTCTACCATTGTATACTCTACCATTCCCAGTAGGCCTTTAGTGTCACGAAAATGAACAATGCATTTCCCAAAAATGTTCGCACGTGGTTTGAATTTATATTTTGATGAACCATTGTCATAAGTGAGCGATGAACGAACTGCTACTGAATGGATAAGGTTCTTGTCAACTTTAGAATCTTATAGTTGTTATTATATATAGTTATAATAATTGTATTTGTTCTACGTGTGACTTAACTAACGCCATCTTCAGTTGTAATTTGCCATCCCCATGACCCAGTATACATATCGCCGTTGGTAATGAAATTTATTTTTTGACTAGAATTTGAAGCAATATTCTTTTTATATGCATAAGTCACACGTGGAATGAGGTGTATAAACGTAGCATACGTGGCGTATTAAAAAAATGATAGATGTTGTGGCCAAACATCGGTGGATTTGGTGGATTTTATATTGTGTAAAGTGATCACTTATGCCAGCCGTTCGATAAATCGTAAGCTCTATAAACACCCAAAAAACTTTATTTTCTACTTTTTTTAAATTTTGACGCTTCAACTGGCCAAAAGGCACAATTATAGAAGCGAAACGCACCACAAAACACCCAGGCTTAAGTAAATCACAGATTAATTGTGACCTCACCGGGAATGAAACCCGGTACCCTCGGTGGCCCAGTGTCATGCCCACTGGGCTACGAGGGCCACCTACATATATAATATATATTAAAAAAGAAAAAAAGTAATATTCATTTACATTTTTTTTACTCAAATATTTCGTAAGATATAATTTAAAACTATTTTTGGTGGCCTGTGTTTGAAATTAAACAAATTGAAAAAATATTACAAGCGTCGTATAAATTAGTTTGTTGAAATTTAATTAAAATTGGATTGTATTATATTTAGATGGTGTTTATTTTTATACGCAAGAAAAAAGTATTTTTTAGAAGTCGCAATTTCATGAGAATCGCGAAAGTGCACCGCACCGATTTTAGCTCAGCATTCTCCCGGAGCGTTTACCAGCCGTTTCATTTGTTTCTAGAAACAATAGACTGAGTAGCAGATATTCGTTTTCCCATTGTGAGGAGATGGCGCACTTTAAAAGCTGTCACCGTAGTAGCTTTGTTCCCGGGGCCGGCTCCTCCGGTCTCGCGAGAGGGACTGCGCGCCATTCAGATCGCGCCCGTCCGTCTCCGAGAAGCCGTCGAGTGATATTGACTCATTGTATTTGCGTCGAGTGCCTCTTCATCGTGTTTTGTTCTTGGTACTTCAAATCAAATCATTTTAAGGCCGAAGGTTGTTTTCTCCAATTTTATACTCAGACTTTATTATCGCAATAAAAAAAAATGGTCTTAAGGTATATGCAGGATTGGCGAACATTTCTGGAAAGGAGTAACTGTAATTCCACTTGAACATTACTAAGAATCATCACAGCAGACTTTATATCTGCCGGCGAAAGGAACAATCGAGTCAAAAAATGCGGGTTTTCAGGAGAGCCAAAACAAAATTTAGGAATTTCGTTTGTTTAGAAAATATCTCTTAAAACCTTTATTAATTTTATATAATTTGCACCAGTAGTTTTGTTTTTTTGAACGTTTAACCAATTTGATTAAGTCGATGTTTCTTACAAAATTTTTCAAAAAATTAATCATGTCCTTTGTCTTTTTCAAAAAATTAAAAAATAATTGCATTTTATTTTATTTTCTTACTCTAATTTTTCCTTACAGAACAACTCTGCATACTTAACTTAAAATTGTTTTTTTTTTTACTCATTCGGTTGTTCCTTTCGCTCACAGATATAGACCACTGTGCTGTTTACACATGTATCGTTCGTTTACATACTTTTTATTGATAATCTTCTTATTTTTAATATCTATATCCAGTTTTCACCGGGGTCCATCATAGCCCAGGCCAGACACGTTAAGTTAAAATTATATTCTTGTATAAACAAAAACAGCTTTGTGCTTGTTGTATAGGTAGCCTAATGATCTGAGTTTTGAGTGTCGTTCCAGAAGGCCACCAAGTAACTCTTATTTTAATAGCAAAAGCATTTAGCTTAGCTTGAAAATAATTAGAATATTAATGTGGCATGTATCGATTGTAATATCCCTTCCACACATAGAACGCGACAAATTGTCACATTCCATCGCAACAATTGCAATACCAATTATCAATCAAATTCTGTGATACACAGAATATTGGGAACTTGTAATGAATATGGTTGCATGATTGACATTTTCGTGGACAGTCTAGAGAAAGTAAAGTTTACACTTAAAGAGGCAATACTGCTTCGTTACTGACTTCAGCTGTTAATATGTAATGGTGGGTAATATATATTTTTCGTACACATTGCCGCTTTGTACTTTATATTTTTAATTTCTGTACTCATGTTTTGGTGCTATTCCTGGTACTTTTAATAATTTGCTACTTGTAATTTATATTGTTTAATGTATGTTCTTTTTAATTTTATGATATATTTTTTTATGTAAAAGCCTATACGCATTGCTGCTCGTTACCTACTCTACATTTTTAATTTTTATACTCATGATTTGGTGCTATTCCTGACTTTTAATGTATGTGCTTTTTGAAATTTATTTTATACTCTTTATGTAAAAGCCTAATGGGCGTAAACAAATAAATAAATAAATAAATGTATTGCGTTTTCGCATCTCAATTTAAAAAATCCTATTATCATTTGGCTACTGGGAGTTGGAATAGAACTCTCGAACTTTGGATTGGTTGGAATTGTTGTAGCTACCGAGTTGACCCAATCAAATTCATGCATTGTTTCAATGAATGCATAATTTTTCGTCGTGCTGTAGTATTCGATCTTGTACGTATCTCTTTGAACAAGATGCGGTGTACGAGCGCCAGACGCCTCCCTCTAACTAAGACAGAGTGTGAGAGTTAGTCCCGGTGAGGGGTCGTGTTGTCACCTACAGGTGTCCCGACCCTATTTATTTTCCCGCCCCATCCACCCCCGTTAACCTGACATTCCGAACGATTACATCATTCACGTTATCAAAAGGCCGTCGCAATTCCTGCGAGTATAGTCCGGACGGACGAGTAAGTCACGCTGATCAGAAATGTTATTTCTTTATTTATTGGCGGTTTATAGACGGTTAATACCTTTTACAAAATAATTTATTACGAAATAACTCAGTATATATATATAATTGTAAGGATGTCGCGTTAAGGCTGAACATTCACTGCAAATGCATATTTCGGCGTTTTTGGTCGAACATTTGGGATTTTATTATTCTTTTAAATCAGAATGTATATGCTGAACTATAATTTTTTATAACAATAGCTTAGATAGAATCTTTGTTCTAATAAAAGTAATAAACATTATTTACAGTATTTAAGAAAATATATGTATTAATCGACAGGTCGCGGCTGAAAAATTTGTTTTCAGTGTCTGTAAAGTTAATAGATTCTGAATATTTATATGTACGTAGAATGTGTTTTCTTACGAGTATAATGCTAGAATTATAACAATAAAACTGTATTTAAATTATTAACTAATTAATAAATAATAAATTTTCAATATTAAGGGGGGGGTGAGGGGTAAAAGGGCATGTTTTTGTGAATTTTTTTTGACGACACAGTTAAAATCTCTTTATTAAAACTAATAGTACATTAAAGTATGACATTTGAAGAATATTTTGTAAAATTTTCAAGACGAAATATTAAAAAATACGGCAATGGCAGCAATTATTCGGACGTGTCTCGGAAAAAAGGAGGATTGCGGTGTCCATCATAACTTGGTGCTAGATCATCTGAAATCAAAAAATCAAAGTTCATTCGTTAGATAATAGGTTTTCCCAAGTAACGCTGAGAGAGTTTTTTGAAATTTCAATTTTTCAATTTTTTGGAACACTTTGAAGGGAAAAACGCGATTTTTTGCGAAAAATATCAACTATTTTGTTATTAAAAAATAAAAATTAATAACAAATTTGAAAAAAAGTCTCCAGCGTTACCTCGTAAATTATGTACAGAAATAGTGTTTAAAATTTCAAAAGGATCGGTACAGTAGTTTTGAAGTTATGATGGACACCGACTTTGAAAACGTGAGATGTGGGGAAAACGCTTTAAAGTTTTGCACACTGTAAAATTCAAAATAAAACTCAACACTTATTTTATACTTACACATAATCGTGGATGCCATGTTCACACAGCAAAGAGCTTTTATCATCAGAATCTTTTTGTCCTTGTCTACGCAAAACTCTTCCAATACAAATAGCACGTCCGGTAGTCCTCAGGTGAGCGCGTCTCTTAGCTGCCCGAGCAGGTACAGAAAATCAGTCTGAGTATCGCTCAAATGTTCATAATTTCGTCAATTTTGCTCCGATTGACTTGAAATTTTGACACAATATTCTTGCGATGTTATACATTCATTTAAAAAATTAAAAAATTAAAAATAAAATGCAAAAAAAAAAAGTTAAAAACCTTACCCCCCCCCTTAATAGAGTTGTGAATTTGCAACAAATTTTTACGTTTTTTGTTGAATTTATAACGCTTTTTATTGATATAAAGAATTGATTTTAAACAATATATTATATATAAACCCTCACTTTGAGTCTTTAATCCTATTTAAAAGTTAGCTTTTTTTATTAAAAACACATTAATAACTATTTAATAATAAAAATTCCAAAGCATGAAATATGTCAACAAATTGATTTTAAAACTGCGTCATTTTACGACATATTTTATAGTTTGGAATTTTTATTTTGAATACTATTTAACGTGTTTACAATAAAAAAAACTTTTAATTAGTAGGAGAAGACGCAAAGTGTGTGTGTGTGTGTGTGTGTAAATACAATAAACTGTTTAAAATATTCTTTTTATATGTATAAAAAGTCATATTGAAAATACCCATTTAATTTTATTCTATTTTTAAAGTATTTGGGCGAAGTATACCGTTATAAAGTATAAAGTATCATGTCTTATTTTAAATATTTGTAAAAAAAAATATTTTATTTTCGGATTCACTGATTCTAATTTCAGGTAATTCAACATTTTGGTTATTTTTGTTCTTCAATTGCATTTCAATATTATACGTTGTGCTTTGTTTTGTACCATTTGTAGTTTCTTTTAGCATTCTCTCATTACTTATAAATTAATAATATGCTGGAGCAGTAATTAATGTGCGTTAGAATCATATATTATACGTTAAATATACATGTATTTTTGGTTCTTCTTTATCTATTATGTATTAACATTAACAGTTAAATGTAAGAATCATGGAAATGATTGTTAAAATGAATTCAAATTAAAGTTTTATTTATTAACATCTACAGTTTTTATTTGAATTAAATTTAGATATTACGTTGGTAAATATATAAAAAAATGAGATTTTTACATATTGGATCTTTTGCCGAGAAACGCGCAATAATTGTAAATTGATCAATTTCTGGAAATCAAATTACCACTGACCCGACGTTAACATTAAATATATGTAATAAATAATGCGTGTACCTTCTCTTGAGAATGTAAACGAAATAGATAAATAATGTTTAAATATTAAAATTAAGATTAGAAATTTTCTTTACTACCATCTCGGAATTTGATTGAAAATTGACCAAATTGAAAAGCAAAAAGCATCGCATTGAAAAGACCTCTTAAAAGCCGGTAGAAGAATTATTGGTCCGTATTTTTATATTGGGTCAGCTGGCTAGCATCCCCCGGGCGAAGTTCATCTGAAGTATCCCCGAGTACTTCAAACTTTTTTGGAAGGGCTGACTACAATATCTTATCTAAGTGAACGAAGCTGCGCTCCGAAGTTGAACCTTGTTTTTCCTATTGAAGAAGTTACATTCCACAAATGAGCACAACATTTTAAAACTATTCATTTCTCAAAATAGTATTCCGCATAATTCTGGATTTCGTTCTGCGGCGTACTAACAAATCGTGCCATTTGTAATTCGCCGGTTTGTTTCAAATTTATATTTTAGTCTCAATATATTGTCACGAGATAGTAGAAATCGCACGTAATCAAGGATTGTACAGCAGAAATTTATGCGAATACTACCTACTCTTAAATACACATACAAACAAAAAAATACACAGTTTAAACCAACTCAAACAATAATTACCACACTGTCAAACAAACTCAATCTACAAATCCCAAGATTACACACCACGTATGGACAAAGGAACTATAACTATTTTGGACCCAAGTTACTTAATTGCATGCTTGATGAATTAAAGCGATCCGGTATAACCACAATTTATGATCCTAATATAAAATACAAAATAAAACAGCGGATCTTGAAACAAGGGGAGAGATAAAATAGGCACACTTACTCAAACACACTAATACACACTATAACCTCATATATGTGATATTATTCTTTATTATGTTACTTTAATATACAATACTTCATCACACACAAATAATTATTTTACTATATATCTACATACTATGTTTTGTATCTACATACCATTGTAAACTATACCTGTCTCAACACAGATATTTCTAGTGAGACAGGCACAGTCTAACCAAAATGCTATATTTAAATAAAATAGAAAGAAATAAATAAATAAAAAAAAAGAACTTCTTCAAATATAGCAAGTATAAATTAAAAAAATAAACTCTTTGCATACATTTCTTGCCGTATTTTTGTCGGAAATATTTTTTTCGCTCTCTCCGAACATCCACGCATACACCTTATGAGTTAGGGCGAAACTCGTCTCAAAAAATTAAAAATCTAGATCTAAAAAACAAGTAATTAATATAAATTAACTTTGTTTAAACCACTTATTTATTGAAAAAAATCAACATGTTTCAAAGCCAATGGTTTCTTCATCAGGAAAACAAAAATAAAAATAATTAAATTCCTGATGAAGAAGCCATTGGCTTTGAAACATGTTGATTTTTTTCAATAAATAAGTGGTTTAAACAAAGTTAATTTATATTTATTATAATTATGTTACCACAAAATAAATTTGCTACATTTGAAGAAGAAGTAAAAAACAAGTGTTTTTATTTCTGTATGTGTGATTATGGAGTTCTATAAACTTACCCCCGAAACAATAAAACGTTTCTCTCAAATTAGTTTGGTAATCTCGTTGGTAGTTCATTAATTATTTAATAGGTATTCATTAATTTCTTAATTTTAGTTCGGTTGTAATTACGTCTTAGGTCGCTACGTACATAGGAGCAAGATATATTTTGTGTGCAAGCGGGCCAAGCTAGAAGTCACAATTCTATAGTTGATCCGGTGATACAATGTGCGGATAGTATAAAAAAGTTTAGGATTCTTCAAAATTGCAAAAATTTCTTTGTGGCAACATATATCAATAATAAAAACAAGAAATAGCTTGATTATACCGCTATTCATTCTATTCATTGATAAATCAACATGTTTCGAGGCCAGTGGTCCCTTAGGATACTATGTATACTAAAAATTAAAATTGGAAGCAAAGAAATTAAAAAAAAAAATAAAAAAAAAATTTGTTTTCATATTAGTCCGCAATTAGTTATTCACAAACCCCTTGTATTATTTGCTTTTTTGTTTTTAAATAGTGGTATAAAAAAAGTGTTTTCTTTTTATTTCATGTATCGTGTTATTATGTTGTCTGGGTATTTAAATGAAAGTGTATTGCCCAGTAAAATGGTTGCGAGGATTTATGTGTGATATTAATAAAACACTTTCATGTTTCACTGAGACGGATTTTTCCTTACTCGCCCTTTGCACGTGAGCCACGGACACGCTTTATGTTCACTTGGATGTTATTATGTCAGCTTATGATTAATATGAAAACGTTAAATTTTTCTCGTAAACGTGTTTTTACTCGGAATACAATGCCCTCTCGGATTATTTAGCGCTCCGAGCCAGTTATCAGTGCTCGCCAGACAGGATCGTATTTTTTTATTTACGTTTTACGAGCTTAACGCCCGTATTCTCATTTCACTTTCATTAAAGTGCTAGATGTTTCACGCGACCAATTTTCTTTTTCGCGTAAGAGTTGAGAATTGTGAGATAAGCTAGATTTTTTACGGTGAAATAGAAAGAAAATAGTGTGCTTTCAGTTCGGGTTTTTGTATGATTTTCCTCTATAAGCGTATTCAATCCACAAGGTGATTTTCTCAAATTCTACTTTCGTTTAGCGGATGGAGAGGAGTTGTATTTTGAAAGAGAAATTGAGAAGAAATGTGTGTGCATTGAGAGCGATATACGGGTCGCTGTGGGGTGTAGGAGGTGGTGTTTCTGGGGGTACAAATGGGGTGTTAAACGGGACCGTGAGTAGCGAGGCTTTTTGTCCTCACCTCCCCTGTCACACACACTCTACTGGGCACTACGTGTCTCCATCGGACTCCCGACACTTTGAGAATTGGATCGGGAAATCGATTGCTTTATGATAAAGTGATTAAAATACTTGCTGAAGAATAAAGGATATAGCAATTTTGTATTCTTATTTGTCTGAACACTATATTTATATGAGACACTAAGTATATCAAAATTTTGAAAAGATATTAGACACATATACCGATTAATAATATATTCAGTTTTTTAAACTATATCGATGAGTGCTATTTTATTCATTACGTCATTGACGCATTCAGGATTAATATTTTAGAGATTATTCACGACGATCATTAAAAAAGGTGGAAAACATTAACATTGTTACCTCTACGCGCGTTTAATAATATTTTTATATTTTACTACTGAAGTTTCTAGAGTAACCGAATCTCTTATCGACAGGTGATGTATTAAACTGACTACTTCAAAATGTAGAATTTTTACACTAACTAGGTGGAAATACAAATAATTAATGATTAGATACTGACAAAATGTGCTGAAGTTACTGGTGTAAGGGTGGTTGTAACTGGAATATTAAGAGAAGAGGACAAGAATTAATGAAAGTAATATTGTTAAGCAAATTTATACCCGCATTCAAATTTATTTTAATTTCTAAATTTTCACTTACCTTTACGCGCGACGGGATGAAGATGGAGAAGTTTAATGGTACATTAACACAAAAAATGATTAGTATCCATGATGTGGTTCGCGAATTCAGAACAATTATTGTTGTCTGCATTGATTTGTTATCCTTTAGGAACTTATTAAAGTAGTATTTGGAACAATGAAAGATTCAAAATAGATAATCTGATACGCATCCTCCACTTTATGGATATATCGCACAAAGAGGATGGTAACTGGCGAAACTGGTGGTGATTTTATTTATTATTGCTCATTTATCTTACATAATTTAAAATAGTAATCTTAGTGAATAAAATCTTCGCTTTAACCACTTGTTTGTCCTGCATTTTAACAAATGTAGTCTGGACTGCCCCGGAACAAACGGCTGGCCGCGCCACGCATTACCAATAATTTACCACAATTAAAATATTTTCTATGGAAGTGTACAAAGATAATAATTGTTTGTCGTAGTTAATTTTTTTTAGGTTATTTTTCAGTTTTTTTAAAAATCTTTTAAATACATTAAAGATTTTTTTACGCGCGATCTCAAATCGACATTTTTTGACACGACTGATTAAATGACATGACTTAAAGGTTAAATCTCCGCGTATGTTCGCTATTTTTGACCGGGGCAAGCGAGTAGTTATAAATGAACATGGAAACCTGTTATTGATTGTCTAGAGTAATTTATTACTGATTATTTGATTTAGAGAAATTCAATCAGTAAATATGACAAAATCCGACATGAATGTTTCAAGTATTTGCGAAATTATTCTAGTCTGCCGCATTAAGATCTGTAAAATATCCAAATTGAAAACATGCAGCAAGAAATATTAGAGGACGATAAGAAGTATAAGACAAATGGACTGAATTACCCCCAGAGCATCATCTGTAATGGACTTCGATCTGTCAGGTGGTAGCGTGGGAGGGAACTGTCTTGCGGTGGTTCGTGCCGCCTCCTCATTTGACAGACTGTAATTGATCTTGATTTAGGTGAAAGGTTACATTACTATTGTAATTAAAATCATTCATGTAAAAAATAATTTATTAATAACTAGCCGTACACACGTGAAAAATCACGGAGCATAATTTGCGTCTTTGCTAAATTATAGTATAAATTTTTGTATTTTTTTGACGTTCCACGGCGAGGCGGCTATAGCGATGTTCGTAGCCTACCGCCGCTTGCGCGTCCTACTTCCAACTGTGTAATTTTGTTTTCTTAGTCGTGAATTCGAATGAAATTACGGAATTGTTGAAGTGATGAATACATTTATTTTACAGTCAGTGTGATTTATTGGATAATATAATTTTTTTTTCATAGGTACAGTCTCACCTAGAAATTAAACTTTATTTTGGGGAATTCTACCATGAATATCCTACCTCTCTGGCCGAAGTTTCGTTTAGGGCCCATCATCAGGACTCACGTGATCAGTATGTTTTGATGATAAGTTAATTATTAGCTCGCTATACTTAACCTTAACATCAACACATATTCATCCATTCATCATGGGCCCTGTAATGGGATCCGAAACGTCAGCCAGATAGGTAAGGTATATTTTCCCAGTGAACAACATACAAAATTCAGAATGGTCGTGGAAACCTGAGAACATTTAAAAAAATTAAACGTCCAAAGTATGCTTGCCTGCAGAAAAAATAAAATCGAAGTAAGAAAATATAAATATCGATTTATTTCTTCATGAAGTGACTCGAACGTTAAATAATGTATATTATAATATTATTTCTACACATTAAATAATACTGTACATTAATTTATTTCATGTTTAGCTCCCCGTGCACTGTGCATTATTTTAATATTTGGAAATAAATGTGATACTTGTTTTTTAGAAGCGAGGGAATGTTTTGACCGCATATTCGCGTGATTAAGTGGTAAGTTTTCACCTAATACAATATTATGTAGTGCTCAGCGGGTTCACCGCGTGCTCCTTAAGTTGATTATGTGGAAAGTCCATCAGGGGGCCAGCTCACGCGAGCCTACCCCGGCTTACATTATTTCGACAAAATGTGTTTTATTCGTATTGCAGTGACAACTTTTTTTTACCGAGACAATACACCATTAAAGCGAATTTATAATAGATATTCTATATTTATCGATGTTTAAAGCGTTATCCGATCATTTCTGGAGGGTTCATCTGATAGGAGGCTGAGGGCACTTGCACTAGGTCAGTGGTCGTCAAACAAAAAAAGAAAAAAAAGAAAAAGAAAAAAAATACTATAAAGAAAAAATATTATAAAGAAGTTACGGGCGTTACACGAAGTTACGATGAACGGACGGATAGATTACGAAATTATTATAATTGGGATTTAAAACAATTCATTCGTATCAACTTATTCATTCTTCAGGCCTGTCAACGCAGAACACATGTGTTGTGAACTAGGTTATTTTCTCCAATTTTTCCATATCAGCATCAAGGTGTACAAAGCATCAAGGCGTACAAATAGAGCTTCATAATTGTTTGTTTTTTTTAACTTATCAATTGAATTTCAAAACCATTAACAATTAATTAAATGAAGATAGTTTTTAGCGATTTTCCAACAAACCCCAGCTTTACTATTTTTGAATTCCCGAAACCTCCGTAGAAAACCTTCCCTCATATTTGAAATAACTGTTTTGAAATAGCAAATGTAAATTACTGAATTACCTACTTGCTTGGCGATTTTTAGCACGCATTTTTATAAAAAAAAAATAATTTAAACGTGTTATTCGTCGAAGAGCCACACTTTAGTAGCCAAAGAGCCGTAAATCTCTACCACTGCACTAGGTAGTGGGGCCATTAAAAGTCACGAAGACGACAGGCCGGTACAGAGTTCTGAACCAGGGATCAAAGATTTATTTTTGTCTGAAATGATCTGTGGTCACCGCATATGCGCAAAATGCGCAGGAGAACCCTCTCCATGTTTGAAAACAAATTGATGTTTTTCATTTCGGTAAATTATTTGTTTTGTTACTTCCGTGTGATCACTTACTGCAAATTTCTATTTTTTCTATTCAAGGTCTCAAAACATGCCGCATTATCGATTTTATTTTTTATTTTTTTAGTAGAATATTCAAAGAATTCAATTTTCTTATAATTGATATAATTTCTTCAGAAACAGCTAAATAATTTTGTGGTGACATATTAATATAGGTATTTAATAAAAATAAACTTTGTTTTCACCACTTTTGTATAGAATTTCGTTTTTTGGATATCTACATGGCGATTTTTTTTATCTAGACCTTATCTAGACCGATCCACAGGATATACAACGTGTTCGATATTGAAATACTTAATTTTTTGGGAGAAGTACAATTTATAAAATATACATAAAAACACTGTGCAGGCCCACCCTAAAATATGGCCATCAAATTCGGATCCTAATGGAGAGTGTGAGAGCGCAGAATCCAGGCGGCCGAAATGAGTAAAGCGGGTAGCAGGAATCACACTGGTGGACAGAGTGAGAAGTGCCGACATAGGACACACACTCGGCACGGAACCGCTACTCCTACATATAAAGAAATCACAAATGAGGTGGCTCGGACATGTGCTAAGAATGCCAGAAGAACGAGCCAAAATGTATCCTCCTGGCAACTTCGGAAGGAAAGCGACCGGTGGGTCGCTCCAGATTCAGCTGAGAGAAACAACAGAAAAAAGTGTACGAAAACAGGATGGGTCTCGACTGGTTGACACATATGGAACAGCACAAGACAGGGGAATATTGAAATACCTTGTCGAGTCTTCGGGTCCCGACTTTACTAGATCGAGGGAATGAAGATGATGATATATAAAAAAAGTCACCATAATTGAGTAATAAAACTCTCATTAACTTTATTAATAATTGAATATATTTTTAGCTATCTACGTTGTCACGCTGTTAATGTTTACATGGTTGCTAATTTTTTAGATGTATTTTTTTATCTATCAACTCAGCTCTGTCCTAGAATTAAACGAATTATGAAGTATTCAAATGAACGTTTTTGAAGTGTTTGAATATCCTTTGTTTGCGATTGGGGTGGCTTTAAACCTTGTTCAATAAAATCGTATTTTCGACAACAGATAAACTGCGGACCCAATTTCCGTTATGGCAATTGATTCCCTTCGCAATTTACAGCTCTGTGTGTTTTTGTGCCTTTCGATGGTCCTTGTTTAATTAGTAAAACTGATTAAACCAGTTCGATGAAAATGTATTAACGTAATTATTTGTTGAGTGGATATATTCTGTGTACTGTAATGTTAAATTATATTTTAAATAAAGAGTAATTGTCTTTTTTTTTGCAAGTCTTATTTTATTTGAACTATGCGTAATTACTACACTACGAATATCTAAGTGACTATAGTTTTAAGTGATTACACACTTTGAGAGAATTGATAATTTCGAGCATGAATGATGTTTCAATAATTAGATTGTTCAAGGGTGAAATACCATTTTAAATTTGCATAGAATGTGACACGAGAAAACTCAATCAAAAAATACTAAATTAGATCACTTATGTCATTTTTGTATGTTTTTATTTTATTTATTATTCTTATAATTACAGATATTCTATTAGTTTTCTAGTTATAAATTTGAAATAATGCAAAATTTACACTTGCTTAATATCGAATAATCAATTTATTGACAATATTATTAACTATTATATTATTATATTATCAATTTGAAAATTGGTCAATTTATTGAAATACTTATGCACAGAAAATAATACAAAAAATATATGTTATTCTAATTGAAAAACATCAATGAAGAATTACAATCGTTAGACCGATAAAATTATTACCTGGTAACATAATATTGTATTTTGGATACAGAACTTAGTTTTGACACACAATATGTTAATTAATGTCATTTGTTCACGATGCATTTTTAAAACATCAAAAAATGAAATAGATATCGTTACGCACATTTAAATTCGATAGATTTTGAATTGTGCTCATAGAGAACGTGTAATGAAATATATTTGCATTCGTTCCAATTGTCCACCGCTTGAGTTTTCCGGTACACCGAAAACGAATTTAATGGTCGCCTTGTTTCAAAAAATTCAAATATCGGTACCTCTGGTCTATTTCATAGGTTGGTGTTATTTTAAAAGTTGTGTCTTGATCGCTCTTATTTTGCGCCTCGTCTTTTTTGCAAACGACCATTTTGACGACGTGAAATTTAACAGACGTCTTGATATTTCTAATAGGAACTTTACGCTTACCTACTATAATTTACGCGATAAAAAAGTACGTTTTATGTCACGTAAAAGTACGTAAAGTATATATTTTGTCTTAAGATATAATATACACTTTTTTCATAATAATCAAACATAATTCTGCGACGCAACATTGAATTAATACTTGATTAATAACTGAATATTGATTCAATATTGCGATGCAAGTTATAAATAATGTTAGGCTTACCTTAATACGTATACTTAAATATTGTTATTTACTTTATTATGTTCTATTCACTACTGTCACTATTTATGTCTTTTATTTTAACATGCTTATATTATTATTATGTACGACTTCAAAATTATTTCTATTTGAGATATGTTAGGATATAAGTTAATACGTTCATTAATATCTATTTACACTCTCACACATTTATACATATCATACATATTCTTATATCTGTTAATATTTCCAAACAAATAAATAAATAAAATAAATACATAGCGATCTTGTTATCCTGAAAATGGGAGGAATTATCTTAATTATTAAAAATTTTCATATTGCTGTAGTCTGATATTAAAATGTAGGTAAATGGCGTTTTTTAAAAGGTATACCTATAATTTTAAAATAAAATAAAAACATAAAAATTATGGTAACAGCACTTTCCAGTGACAGTCAATTTGAACAATTCGACAGCGATTTGTGCTTAATTTGGTTTGCCATTTCACCATGAATAAATAGATTCGCACCAGAATAACGCTTGCAAATTTTGCAAATTTATATTGAAAATCATGATATGGTAATCATATTATATTCAAATACTAATGGCATAAAATTATCTTTCCAATAAAGCCAATATCATGGCCGTTAATGTGATTTTCGTGTGTTTTATTACATTTTAAAGTTCTCTTAAACAACTATATAACAAAAAACCCATGCGGCCCTTAATAATTCTAAAGAAGAAGAGGGGAGATTACTCGCTTCGAACGCTGGCAGCTTTGAACAACAATGTTTATGTTTATATTACTTCATGTTTATTTCAAATTTAGCTTCTAAAAGTTTACCATAATATTATATAAATATATCCTGTCGGCATGAGCTATAAATAGAAAAATCCGAAATCTTCTGTAGCTGAGCCCCGTACTACTAATTTCATTGGAAATTTATCTTCCAATATCCACGATTCTTCTGATGTCATTAATCTTGATGGTTTGTTTTTATTTTTTTATTTCGTTGTATTTTTATTTATTATATATTAGTATCTTATCTTTATTTACTTCTTTATACTTGCAATTAGGGCATTTGAACCGGGTAGAACCGAAACCCGGTACCTAGGTACCCGCCATGCTTTTCATGGAACCGAAAAACTGGTCATTTTTACGGGTATCCGGTTAACTTCATTTAAATAATTTTTTCAATTATTTCACATTAAATGGAAGAGCCGGATCGGTGTTCTTAAACGACTAACGTCTTTGAACGACAAAAAAGGGACAGCACTTAGCGGCCTATAGATTTCGAGATAAGCGAATGCATAGATAAGGGTTATTTTGAAAGGATGCAGGTAAATACTAGCCGTTTATTTTTGCGCTGGCGAATGTGAGATTTCCCACATTGCATTGACCGGCCGTTGAGCCGCGGCCCGAGGATTCTGGGCTTTCCTCGCGATATCCATCGTTTTATGGTTAATCAATCCTTTTGTATCTGAAACGTTGGTATAGGCATTTCTGTTACAAAAAAAGTATGTTTTCAACACAAATTTTTTTGATGAAATCCAAACTGAAATTTCGGAATTTGATGAGAAATACCCATATATTGCCTGCAAATCGAAAAATGCGATTTCAGTTAATCGTTAAGCAAGCAGTCGGCTAGAAATCCTTCAATAACCAGGAAGACACGTCAAGAATCGCGAGTATTCAAGGTAATTTATCTTTTAAAATATTTTAATTTTGAATTATCGGAAGCGTGTAAAAAGGTGTATTTTTTGCATGATAGTGATCGCAATATCTTTTTTTTCACTTCTTTTTGATTGATAAAATTAAAAAAAATATTTAAATACCTGTATGACATATGACATTTTTAAAAGCTGATAGTCTTAAATAAAAATCCGTATCATGCGTGGTAAAGCTTGACCAACGTAAATTGGCGTGCGGCGACTTTGGAACTAAAACACGCCCCGCCCGCACTCGGCGGTAACCCCTCGCCATGTCATTCAGTTCAATCTCGTGACATCTTGATTTTCAATATACACTGAATTATGTCCAAAACAGTCTCGCAACACCTTGCAGGTGCAAGAACAAGAACAAGAACAATTGCCAATGTAGTTTTAAAGTTTTGCGAAGCTGAAAAAGCAAATAATGGACCAATATTACACGTTTCACAGGACTTTAGGTAGAGCGGCCGCCATTACTGGTTTGTTTCTTTAGTGTTGCCCGACCAAATTTCTATTATAATATCGTAAAATATATTTGTCAATGTACCGGACACTCTGTATATTATGTATCGTGTAATAAATTTACGCCCTGGCAATTTCTGTTTCGTGACAGGGACGCCCTCCCTCGCACGCCAATTTATTCTGGTGTCACTCTAAATATTGTTTTTTATACCTGCAACAAATAATAATTATTTGTCACATTTATTTTTACGTTTTTCATAAAAATTCGGAAGAAAATGCCGTATTTTTTGTAAACACTTGATGCACTACATGCATTAGTATTTGTGAAATATATTTTTATAAATCATTAAAAATAATAAGCCCTATAATATTTCTATAAAATTTAATATAAAATTAAATATATTACGTCATATTTAATCAAAGATTCAAGTATAATAAAAATTGGACTCTCAATGGCTTACAAAAGTATTTAATAGCTTACAAAAATTACCCGGAACCGAACCGGGTACCCGGTTCTTCCTCGAGAAATACCCGTAGAACCGGGTATTTCTATTTTATTTTCACCTGTGAAACGTGGCGCAAAAATTTAATATATATACAACTTCCAAAAAATTAATAGACATGGTATTCTATCATGGTTGGAAATGGCGAACGTTACATACGTGTAAAGTGATTACCTAAGCCAACCGTACGATAGGTCGTAAGTCCTATGGCCTCTCAAAAAAGACTTCTATACCTACTCTCCCTTGAAAAAATACAGTTTCGTCTCTGTAAGATATCTATAATATACATTAATTGATTATTTATGTCCCTGTGACAAACAATCCAGTTCTGTTCTGAAAAATTTGGACATATTCAAATTCTGACGTTATGTCTAGTAGCGTAACAAAAAAAATAGATTTTCGCGTTTTCGAAAAAACTAGTTAAAAATTCATTTTTTTCCTAAAAAAGTTAAAACTCATAACATACGCTACGTCGTAGATATTGTTATTAGATGTGTGGAAAGTTTGAACAAAATCGGCCTAATGGTTTTTGAGATATCTCCTAGAGTCTGAAAAAGGGAATTTCGAGAGAAACGCAAAAGAATTATGTAATCTGTTCAAGAATTGACCTATGTACCACAGTAGCTTCAAATTGCTGTAACTCAGTCAATTCTTGTAATTTATAAATGACTGATAACTCAAATTATTTTTCGAACTTTATTTAACCTTTAAGAAAAAGTAAAAAAAAAAACGATTTTTTGAAAATTTCAAGGTGGTAAACCCTTTAAACTGATTCATTGAAATCATTAGAAATCGGTGAATACCTTAATATTCTATAAGAAGTGTATATTTTATTATTCTATAAGATAAGTTCTATAATATTCTATAAGAAGTGTATATTTTATTGTTATTTTGTTTTAAAACCGGATAAATTAACCTATTTATAAATATTTATGTACCGAGTGTGTTGTCTCTACGACGTTTATATTTTTTGGCCTTTTTGGGTCTGGATTATGTTTTCCCTCCGTAACGAGGCTTCGGCATCCATTGTCGGCTGTTTGTCCGCCATTAGGGTTCGATTATTGTCCTACGCTGGCTGTAAAGCTGATTTAGGGCACTTTAGAATCAATGATCCGTTCACTTTTCGGCATTCGTATATCCAGACATACGAATGCCTTTGTTTATTTGCAAATCTAAAGCATACCTATTCTATCTGTTTTTATATGGTTGGTAGGTATGTTACGTCATTAAGAAAACAGAGGCAATAAAAGTAACGGAAGATAGAAAATAAATCTTTTATTGTAATTATTACACATTACTTTTGGTAGCGGTCAAATTGTATTTTTCTAGTCCATATTTATAAAATCATTCAAACGCGTTTATAATTATTTTTGCAGGGTCATCATTAATCAAGATATATTATAATATCCCATAGAAATTATATTTTCCTGGGACAAAATACAGTACGGTTTACTGAAAAATTTGCACAAACTCAAAATATCCTGAATGTAAAAAACTGGTCTAAAAAGGATTTTTTAAAAAAAAATTATATTTCAGGCGTATTCTATCGTATTCTATCTATATCTATATCTAATGTAATGCTAATAATTCGGAAGAATCTCATTACACATGTAAAGGATATTTATTTAAAAAATTCCAATCAAAAATAGATATCTCATTAGCGACATTTTTCTGATAATAGTTATAAGAAAAATATTTAAAAAATAAAAAATAACAGTCGGTTAAAACTAGGCAAAGTATTGATTTAGAATACTTGGTTTGGACAAAAAGTAACATTTTCTTCCAAGCTGGAGCAGTTAGCTTTGAATTTTGGACAAAAGTTTACAGAAGCATTATTCAGGATTACATAATAATAAAAAAATGAAGAAAAATAAAGGTTTGTAGCAACAGGAGTGAAAAGACCGTCACAGGGTGTAGATTTTTTAATTTTTTTTAAAATGCTTATAATTTATAAAACACAAAACTTAGATTTTTAAAAATATTTTTCTAATAACTATTATGAATTGGCCTATCACCCAATTTGCTTGGCTTGACGTCGAGATACAGGACAGCCTTTATACAACTTTCAATAATTTGATAGATGCGGTATTTTATCATGGATGGAATTAGTGAACGTTGTATTGTGTAAAGTGATCACTTAAACCAGCCGTACGACAGGTCGTTGACCCTATGAATACCCAAAAAGACTTCCATACCTACATACTTTCCCATATAAAATTATTGCTTCTTCTCTATGACATATCTATAATATATCTTGATTAATGATGTTCCCCTGGGGATAAAATCCAGAATTGTGTACATACTCAAAATATTCTGAGGTATTTCTCTAGCGAGGTAGGTAGTGGCTTGCTACAAAATATTTTATGTATGTATGCATGTATATGTAGGTGAGTAGGTTCTCACGAAAAAAGTGCAATATAAATGATCCAATTATATTTAAAAAATTATCATTCAAGAAAATTCGATTTATCAGCAATAAAATGAAAATAAAAAACCATACTATGAGTGCATGGATGGGCCTAATTATTATTTTTAAATAGAACGCTCGCGTAATTTTACATTTGTAGAGCGATATAATAATTATCACGGAGAACGTAAATTATAGAATAGAAAAAAGTGCGCGAGTAATGTTCGGGTAGCGCCAGGTAATAAAGTCTAAATGGTTTGACAAGGAAGCTTATCACGCACGGTAATGGCAAGGGCGGGCACTTTATCTTAAAACTACCAGAATCGTAAAAAATGTTCCCGCGACGTGCCGCGCTTTAATGACCGCAGATCCCACCCCGCCCCGGCCCGCCCGATCGGCTCGCGCGACAGAAATGGCATTAACAGAGAATGAAAGGCGGCGAGCGGGATTAAAGCGTTTACGGCGCGCATTGTCGGCGGGATTGGAGATTTTCTTTTCATTTCTATTTGCATCGCATCCTGTGTGCTTGCCCCGTCTTAATGGAAAATCGATGGCGCCGAAGTGCGAGGAGAGCGGGGTTGATTTATACATCCGCACAGACGCGGGTCGTCGCCGCGTCGCGCCGCGCAGACTATTTTTTAGAATTTTCCTCCGCGCGTCCGCAACTTCGGCCATCTCTATCATTTCATATCTCTAACCTCAAAACGAAACTATTTTTCATCTCTCAATCAAATCTAAACAAAACTCCTTCATCTGTATATCCACAAATTCATTAACTTAAGGGGTTACGCCACATTCGAGTTCAGAAAAATAGGTATAAAATAAACTTTTTTTGAACGCACTCATTAAATAGAATAAAATAATCTTTATTTTACACACATACATAGTATTTTTATGAATAATTTGCAATGTTAAAAATTGAAAAAAATAAAAAAATGGCGGATGTATGAGCCGACAAGTAGAGCCCTGTTTTAAAAATCCTCGCTGATGGTGTACATGATTTCTTTGCTACGCACTATCTAAAACACTTTTTTTTCTTGTTTAGAAGGGTAATAGTTATCGTGTGATGTAGGGAATAATTTTTTATTTCTTTTTGTAGAAATGGCAGCTGTTTGAAAAAAACTCTAAAAAGTTTTAAAAATTTATAACTTTTGAACATTATGACACCCAATCAAAAAAATCCTACGTCACACTTTAGAAAATATTATGAAAAATAGCTGTTGTAAAATTCAACCAAATCGGTTAAGTAGATCGAGAGATATCGTGTACACAGTTTTGAAAAAAGTAGTTTCGAGAAAACCGAAAAAGAAAAAAACATACGACATCAGCGACTTAAAATCGAATATTTTTTTAAATTAACTTGGTTAACTTCTATTGTTGCTGCGATGTCCTCTGATTCCTTTTGGGCTACTCTTTTCAATTTCCTGACTTCTTTAGTCTCCTGTTGAGCTCTTATATTAGCTTTGGCCAACTCGGATGCGCTCACTGTTAATTATTATAGCTTCTCTAATATAGGTATTTTTTTAAATAATTTAACGCTTTAAATATTCTTAATAGTCTAAACGATTTAATTAGCCAAAAAAAAAAAATTGTTTTGAAAATTTCAAGGTGGCACCCCTTAAATTATATATTATAGCATATTGATATTTTTAACTCGACTATTCGGGACATAATACGAAAATAATTTCACAACCGCACCCAAACTTTTCACTCAATTTATGTTCCCATCTAATCTCGTCCTTCGTTCCTTTATCCTAATCCTACTCATAATTCTCCTCCACACTCCCTACCCCTTCTTAACATATTTTGTTAGCAAAAATTATTTTATATTTGCTTACAACATTAATCATTATCAGTGGAATATTCGTAATTGGCATATTTTACTATTTCTATTATCAAATACATTTTAATTTTTAAGATTTGCTGTCAACTTTTTCAAAAATAAATAAATAAATCATCAGCCTGTACAACTCAGTCGGATTAAATCAACTTCTCGTCGCCCCTTACGAAACGATCGACGCGCAGCTGGGACCACACTTGGATTAATAGTTGGTTTAAACCAAACATCTCGTTTAGCCGGTGCACGTGGTTTTTGGCTTGTATCATCAAAATTATTTTTAGACGTTTTGTGGGACTGGCGATATTCCTAAAATATAAAGAACATAATAATAAATAAAAAATATATATTATAAATGTAAAGAAAATAAATACATAAATATTTTTTTTTCAATATTTCGACATGGAAGTGTCGGTAACGAATTACCCTATCCAAAAAATATTCCTCCAGATACTTCACCTACCCTTTTACCTTTTCATGTATCCTGTGGTATATAAATGTAAAGGTATCAAAACATAATGCATGATGAGATCTAGAAAACAAATTAATTGTTAACAATGCCTAACGGCAAAATACATTTCTTCCGGCAAAAAGGTATTGTTCGAGCGAGGTTAAGTAGTTTACAGTTAATTTATTACTCCCCTTCTTTTAACTCGTAGCGTCTGCTTGCTTGACAAAAAAAGAAAAAAACTTTGGATCGATTTTTAACCCTTTTCCCGTGATCCAATCGAGCTGAAACTTTGCAAGCGGACACGTGGCAACGATCAAAGAGATCTGTCAAATTTTCGTTTAAAAAATAAAATGCAAGCGGACACGTGGCAACGATCAAAGAGATCTGTCAAATTTTCGTTTAAAAAATAAAATTCGTAAAAATAAATAAATAAATAATTATAGTATATTTTTGGATTTTTCAAATTTTTAACGGTTTTTTCATACAATTCAGTAAGTTGTATGGTGATTCTGACGCATATGGTAGACATGAAACCCGAAAATAAGAAAGGGAGTTTTGTAAAAAGTTGGTTTTTATGGGTCACTTTTTTTTATTTCTACGGTTTACACCTATTATAATAAAAGTTAAGGATATAATAAAGAAACAGTTGATCGTCAGAAATCTGTGGCATTCTACATAATATCGTACCTATATTTCGACACCACAATGTCGAACCAAAAATAAAAGCGATTAAAAAAGACACATGTCAAAAAACACCGCACCGCCTTGAACGAGATTTTCAACTAAATCAACTGTAATCCAAGTTCACACAACCGGTCTTAAGTCGTATAAATAAACAAAACCTTATCGTCCTCATCACTGTTGGCTTTACAACCCTCGAGAGTTTTCTTCCGGTAATCGCTATTTTGCGCCGATTTTAAGGCACCTCTGAGTTAGATTGTGACTCCATTTTAGCTGGGGTCTTCCCTCCTGCGCTACGTTCGTTGTAAGTAATGACTTCGTTGCTTGCTGCTCGGTCAACTTACAGACTTTCAGCATAATTAAAATGTTATACCACCCTGACATTTTCAAAAAATCTTTTTTTTCGCTTTGTGTTATAACATGAAGTTCTGAGAATAATAATTTGAGTTATCACTCATTCGAAAATTCCAAAAATTGGCTGGGTTATAGCAATTTGAAGCTACGGGGTTAGGTGAAATTTTAATCGAAATGCATTATTCTTTTGCGTTTTTCACGAAACTTTCTTTTTAAGACTGGTGTAGATGACATAATCAAAAAATATTCGGCTGATTTTGTTCAACTTTTGCACACTTATAACATTATCTACGATGTAGCGAACGATTAAGATTTTTTTTGTAAAATGGGTCGTTTGCTCAATTCAACTTCGATATTAAAATTTTTTTTCTTTCTATAAAATAACTTTTTCGTTTCTCTCAAACCGTGGCGACGTGATTATCTCCGAAAGCAAAACGCGTCGCGGAGAAGGACCTTCTCGGGACAGCACATAACTCCGCTCTTTTTAAATTTTCTAAATAATTTGTCAATGAAAATTTTTAACCAATCTATGTCTTAAACAATGATAATAAAACGAATTTTGTATGTTCAATAATTTTAGTCAAATTTGTTATATTTTAAAATTATTTTTTATTTTGATACCTCAAGTTGTTGATGTAACCTCTTAAACATGCGAAAGCGTTCATTATCGTAGCGCCTACGATAAAATCCAGTTTCTACTAAACCTGGCTCTGAGAGATGCTTCATTTTTTTCTTTCAAAAGCATTCAATGCAAGCCCATGTTTCATAATATGTATGTTTTGTATATTAGATATTGTGGCATTTCTTGACAGGCAGGATTATATTTGACGTCGCGGGTGAAAATTCTGCGCGTTTTTTGATGTCTTATGTAGTATTATTGCTGCCTGTTATTAAAACCGCTCGAATTTCTTCTTCTCTATGAGGGTACAGAACAGAGCAGTTGTTTGATACAGGTAGCTCTCATATAAAATATTTTATCTTCTTCACTACCGACTCGCTACCGTACAAACAAAACTTAAATATTAAATACTACATAAATATTATAGTACTAAACGTGACGATATTATATTCAGATTTCGCCAGGACTCCATGATGTCAACCAGTGCGATTCAATACAATAGATCTTTCTTCTTGTCTCTGAAACGTTGGCTGTGACAAAAATCGACCAATGATATTCTATTAAGTTTCTGCCGAGTCGATAATAATCATTATTTAATCATTTGACTGTTATTGAAAACGTACTATAAAGGCCCCCGTTCACGGGCGTGCCATCGTTCCAAATGGCTCGCCATCACTCCAAAATGCGATCGTGAATGTCAATACCCATGCAGTTCAATTAGACTGGCGCGCCACGATGGAATTCCAAACGATCGATCCAAACCGACGATCCAACCAACCAAACGATCCAACCAGCCAAACGATCCAAACGATCGAAACTCCATCGTGCCGCGCCGTTTGGCGCGCCGCGTCCGATATACAGGCATGCTCGTGAGTGTGAAAATCAACGGTACAGCGCGCCATGCCGTTGCGCCGAGCTGTTTGGCTCGCTCGTGAATGCGAAAACCCGCGCGCCATTTTGGCTCAGTTCGCTTTGAGTCGCGGAAGTAACGACACATAAGCCGCGTAACAATGAGCACAAACCGAGAGTTTGTAATTGAATTCATTGCTAAATGTAAAAAATTACCTAGTTTGTGGCAAAATACAAACAAGGATTATCGCAATAAACAAAAAAAAAGACAGCTTTGGCGGAATCGCTGGAATTTTATCGTAGGTCGTTTGCATTTTCCTTTTTTTTTTAAATAGAGATGCGAACACGGAATACGTGTCACATCAATATTCTTACTATTTTCAAACTAAGCTAAACGCTTGTGCTAGGAAAATAGGACTAACTTGCTAGTCTGGAGTGAGGTTTGAACCCGCGACCTTTGGATCACGAGGCGAGTGTCCTAACCACAAGACCAACAAGCTACTTTTAAAGTCATGCTTATCTTTATAGTTTTATTACAATAAGCGCTTACGTCTTTGTTTTCTCGGCTTTCTATTAGGTATTCTTTAGTATTAAGCTTTCATAAATATTTGAGCTGAGAAACAAGAAGTTATATACAAAATAATTTTCAAAAAACTTGCACGTGGGGTGTGAAATATGAAGTAATATAAACATATCTAAAATTTTGTCAGCTATCGAGATATTTTTTTTGTGTTTTTTTAATTTGTATTTCTTAATTCAACTATATTTTTCAATATATTTTTTGTTTGTTTTTTATAACATACTACAATTATTGTATTTTTTAAAAAATATATAGAATTTGTTTATCATCCGAAGTAAATTATAGGCCTTTCTTAAAATTTTTACGAGTATATTCGATTTTTATTATTAACTATTTGATATTCGAATAGTTGGAATCACGAATATTTGGAGGCTCTAGTGAGCACCGACCACTAGTGTCGCTGCCTAGTGTATACTAATCGGCATGGCGCGTTGGCGCGGCGCGCCCGTGAGTGATAAAACTTTCACAACGCTCCAAATCGAGTCGTGCCATATGGAGCGACGCGGATGGCACGCCCGTGAAACGCCGTGAATGGCGGGTTTAAATCGACCGCAAACAAAATACCACTTCATTGCTTTGTCCGGTAAGAAGAAAGCGGGGGTAAAGTTTTATTTTTATTTTATTTTATTTTATTTTCATTTATTAGTTTTCTTACAGCCATATAATTAATCAATCTTGAAAAAAAACAATAATTGATGTACAAAGTTACCTGGCAAGCCCGTATTACAAGCCTCAATATGATATTTCAAATAAATAAATATTTTTTTAGTTTAAAAAAGGTTACTTACTTACTAGAAAAACTTGTTTTGTGTTAATTTTTTGCATCGTAACAACACAAATATTTTTTGCGCACATTCTTTTGAATGCGGTCTAGCTAAAGTGTAAAAATTATATATTTATTCAAATTAATGTTCCATACCATTTTAATAGACCGATTTTAAACAAGTTCCGAGGCTTGGTTTTTTGGTCTATGAGTTTTGGTTCTTGTTTTACCTTAGGCAGGCAGCTGACCCTATCTAAGAACCCTCCTCCTTTTTCATCCGGGTTTAGAACTGGCAATGGCAGGAACTGACACAGTCCTAACACAATCAGAAGAAGAAAAAGAATATTTTAAACATAAAATGAATAAATACATTTTGTCTATGAAATAATGATCGTCTATGCGGCGTGATGCGGTGCGTATCTGCGCAGATGCTGTAAATCCTCCCTTATTCTGTGGTCGAGAACCGGGCGGTACTTTTTTGGTAATTTGGCTAATGCCGTTTCTGGCGGGACTTAAGCGTGCTGGAATAAGCGATAATTGACTTAAATTGGCCGAACAGGAGCTGCCTCGGGCCATTCATTACCGACATGCAAATAGCCCCTCCTGCGCCGGCCCTTCGTCCTCCGCACGGCGCGTGGCGGGGACAGCGCTACTTTCATATTAATGCCTCGTGATTTATCGCGCGAGTCCTGGGCGTTTTAATCAAGTGGTGCAGTTTTTTGCTCGTCCAGACCTGATCATGTGCTAATCCAGCTGACCAGTGTTATTTTTTTTACAATATATACATTTTTAATCGCGCCGTTCATATTTAAATCACCTTAATTTATTAATTTATACTGATTTCTCTATCGTAATTGTAGTCCAATGGACATGACACGGTTTCTCATATAGAGGTTCAGTAATCTATATGATTTTCTAAGTCAGGGTATTTTTGTGATGTGTTTAGTGTAACTGGACCTTGTGGTGTATTGTACATCCATAATTACTTAAACATTTTTTTTATAGATGTTAATAAGCCATTTTGAAGTTACGTAATAGTAGGTATTGAATGGTATAAAAGTACGCATTAAGATATGGTAATATTATTAATTACACGCCCTGAATTTGGCTTTTACACAAACGAAACACAGAAGTGTACAAAAAGAATAAGAAGAAAATTACCAAAAAAGTAAAGAATATTAACAATATTAATATAATAATATATTAAATATGTAGGCAAAGTATAAATAGAAGATAAGTAGATTTGTTTCTTGTATGTGTAGAGTGAACGAGCATTAAATATGTCAACAGAGCTATATTGATTAACTGGGCGGTGAAATCCATCTATAGGTAAATTCATTATATGTACAGATAGTGCGCTGGGTACACCTACATAAAATAACTCGCCATGTCGCGAAACACACAGGTACTCTGTAAGTAATCATTTGTCAGGGGAAATCCTTAAAAGGGGAAAAACTCAGGGGAATCCTACATACCGTTAATGATTTTATACAGACAAATTAGGTTCTCCTAAACGACAGAAAGAAATCATAATTAATTTTGTCCGAAGAAATGTATAATTTAGGAATCTTAAAAATGTGTAAATAAACCCTTTCGATCCTTAATTAATGAGCTTTATACAACGGCGATCATATAGTGGAATTATGTATGGGGTATACGAGTACAGACCAAAAAACCATTAATATATTAAACGTGCTTAAGTGCATTCACGTGAGTACAGAAAAACAGCTACGACGATAAAATTCCGTAAATTTATCCTCTTAAAAAGGAGAGACCATGTTTTTGACTCAGGATTTACATTAAAATTGTTTTTTTTTTAAATACCATTTTTTAAAGAAAATTCAATTTCATTGTCACCCATACTCAAGCACCCACCAGAGCTGTTTTCATATTAATAAATATTTCTACGTTACTTTTACCAAAAAAAAAATTCAGTTTCAAGATTAATGACACTTTAATTTAAAAACACAAAGTTTAGACACAAGATCTACATATAATCATGGGCAAAAATGTTAATACATGTCTCATATAGATCTGATTGTGCATTAGAATGACTCAAAAATCTTAGATATCGCTAATTTATTACATTTATTTACGATACACGTGTCCCAAGTCAATTGAAAATTGCGTCCACAGTTTGGAATCAGCTTTCTGGTACATATAATGATAAAAAGATTCAAAATAAATTCCTAAAATAACCTAAACTATAGACTATTACAATTCTGTAATGACTGTAATGCTAAATTTCATTAATGTATTCCCTTAAAAAAGGACTGACGGAAGTTACTAACTTCTATGTTTTTTACAAATTATTGAATACGTTGAATCACGGTAAAACCTTTTAGAGAAAATTCCTTTTCACCGCCCGAACAGAAGCATTAGTCGCCAAATGCATCTCTCTTACACACTAAACACCGGGACAAACTATGTACCCTCTCCACACACGCACATCAATCGCAACTGTATCACCTACCTGTGAAATCAGATATGTTCAGTACTTTTATGGAATACTCTCTGAACAACAACTCAAGTGATTAATATACCTACATTGAATATGATACGTTAATAACTCGTGTATAAAAGGGTAAGCTACACTAAGTAGTTACAACTTAGTAACCGGCCATTTCTAAATTATTTGACTATATTCTGAAACCTCTTATTCTCCAACCTTTCTACTCCCTTTCTCACATGTTCTCTTGAAGTATCTACCATCAATACTTCACACAGAAACAACATCTTCGCATTATACAATTTACTGTACCTATTAGTTAGTACGCCATTGTATTCCTAGAATAATAAACAAATAAAGCTCTTAGGAAAACCGATTGATTTTGCGTATTTATTTAATAAGGGTGCTTTATAGTACACGCACAACTAAATTGTTTTTATACATGTATTACTTAATATCCTAGTAGGTATGCTATGTATTTGTGAATATGTTCGTTTGAAGTTCGGTGTATGTGCACTAAACATATCGACGCGACGGTTCCTGCGTACACTGTCGAATCTGCAAAAATTATTTTTTTCGTTTTACTATCATAAATCTTCCAATTTACTCTGCTTTCAAACAATGTTGAAAAAAAATCGTTTAATTTCATTCATATTGAATGAAAATTAAACTTTTTTTAAACATTATTTGTAAATATAGAGTTAAATCGGGTGGTTTAAGATGTTAAAACGAAAATTAAATTTTTGCAGATTCGAAAGTATACGTAGGGACCATTAATATACATACCAGATCTATTGACGTATTTCAGTGAGAAGTAAAATAATATAAATAAAAAATTGTGTATGAAGCTTTACACTCGTTAAAGATGTTCTCAGGTTTTTCATGACCATTCAGAATTCTCTGGTTAGAGTTGTTGTTCATATTTTACTTTCATCTTTAGTGCTTCGGAAATATTCGTTGTTGTAAAGATATAAAATGATGGAAAGGAAAATACTATTTTTTTCTTTTCGCATTTTATTTTATTTTATTATTAATAAGTTTATTAAGGCTTATTATTAATAAGTTTAAGAATAGTATAAAAACAACAAAAAAAATAAGCCAATTACATGGTTTCCGCAGATTATCATGGGCTAGTAAGAAGGATAAAATTAACAATCTATGGACCGGTTGCATCATCTCGGTTTATAGTTTCTTTGCTTAAAAATCTTCTATGCTTTAAACGAAAGATTACTACAAATCAGTTGATGCAACTGGCGGTAATAGATAAGCAAGGGAAAAAATAAAGCAAAAAAAAAATATTTCCACAGGGGGTCGGGAGAGAGCAGGGAGGAAAGATGAGATGGGGATTTAAATGCAATTGCACTTATTGCGATATTGAAAAATCAATTTCCGCAATAAAAAAGGTAAAAATGACCCGTTAATGGTCTCACAAAATAAAAAATAATAATTGATTCCACAGATTGTACGAAGTGGCGCCCTGGTCACTGGAGGCGTGGGGCTCCCCCGCGGAGACGCTGCCGCTGGCCGCCCTGCGCCTGGTGGGCTGGGCGCGCGCGGGCGGGGGCTCGGGGGGCGCCCCTGCCGCGGGCGCAGGCTCGGGGGGCGGCTCGCTGTCGGCGGGCGCCACGGCGGGGGGCGCGCTCGTGCTCACCGTGCGCTGCGGCACGGCGCGCGGCGTGGTGCAGCGCGCGCTAAGGGCGGAGACGCACCGCGACCTGGCCGCGTGGGCGGGCGCGCTCGTCAGCGGCGCGCACGAGGCGGTCATGCAGCAGAAGGAGTTCGTCTTCAGTAAGTGGCGCGTGCTTTAAATGTAACCTTCTTACTTTTATCCATACAAAATCAGTTGAAACCGGTTTAATCGTACCTACACCCCTCTTGTCGCCGATAGATGTCCATTTCCCATCACGACTATCACGATCAATATACAGATAACATGGATTATTTCCCGAATACTTTTAATAACAATACGAAACTGAATAAGGATTTTCATTCGTGCAATACAAAAATTGTTTGATGAGTACGTAAGACTTTAAATCATCGACAGCCTACCGAAAACATTGCAAAAAGTTTACTATGAAAAACTTTTAAATAACCTTGCCGCCTCTCCTAAACATCATCACTCTTGGTACTACAACCCCTTGTATGTCTTGGTCTCCTCGAGAGTCTTCCTCCACTCATCTCGGTCTAGTGCCAGCTCTCTCCAGTTCAGAAGATCCAATGCAGAAATGTCTTTGAGGACGTTGTCACTCCATCTTAATTTTGGCATTCCTAAGCTCCTTCGCCCTACTGGCCTTGAGTTTAGCAGGGACTTTGGTGCTTGATGTTCGGTCATTTTCTCCACATGACCCAGCCACCGAAGTCTTCCCAGTTTTATAAATTTTGTGACATTTAGCTCCTTAAACAAAGTATAGAGCTCATTATTGTAACGTCTGCGCCAAAGTCCATTTTCTAGAACCGGTCCGAATATACCCCTGAAGCTTTTTCATTCAAAAACGTCCAGTGCTCGCTCATTCCTCTTAGTTATTACCCACGGACTAATGATTATGTACTACAAAGTATTTTATAATGTATATGATGTATTAGCCCATTTAAAATAACCTAAAGTATGGAACTAAATAGACAGTGAAATAAAAAATACTTCTAATTCTGTACTAATGTGCCGAGATTATAAATATTTATTCACTGACATTGATATACATTGATTTAACTGCTGTCTAATGGTTGGATGGTAACAACAGTTTAATCGCTGTTACCAATCATCGATACAATCAGATACCAATCTCAACTAACAGTTTTTGTGTAACCGGTTAAAATAACGATTTTGATCATCATCGATAATATGAAAATTTGTATTATGCAGTTATATAACGATAAGAGTTACAACTGTTTCTTTAATTAATTTTTTAAAGAAATAATAAAAAAGATATATGATAAAATTTCCAGAGAGATTATGGTCTTTATAATATTTCCTTGTCTTTATAATATGTCCTATCTGTTCAACGGACGTGGTTTATAATGATGGCTACCATAACTTTATTTACTGGGGCCAGGAATTGCTCTACAGTAGAATTGCCAAACCACTGTCTCAGGTTTTTCGTAACTAAGAACACAGTTACTGAATAATTTAATTTATCTTCTATAATTTATCCTTAATTGATTAATCATCCCTCTGGGGACAAAATCCGGTAATTGTGTTATTTGAATATAAAACGGATAGAATCTCATGGGTATCATAACATAACTAAAATAAAAGATGAAAATGGAATTATTGTAAGAGACAAGGAGTCTATATCCAAAACCATTGAAAAATTCTATACAGAGCTCTACACATCACGTATTAGCCAAAAGAAAGATGCATATTGAGCGTAGGATCTGAAGAATTACCAGAAATAGAAATCGAGGAAATAGAATGTGCCTTAAAGCAAATGAAAAATAATAAAGCTCCGGGTACAGATCAAATAATAAGCGATATGCTAAAACTAGGGGGAAGAATTTTGTTGCCATACAAATACTATTGGACAAATGTGTAGAAGAAGGAAAAATACCTTATGATTGGCAAAACGCATAAGTGAAAATAATATTTAAAAAAGCAGACAGCGATAATCTAGAAAACTATCGACCCATAAGTTTGCTTTCGCATTATATAAATAATTAACAAATCGCCTGACACTAAAATTTGATCACTATCAACCTGCAGAGCAAGCCGGCTTCCGCAAAAGTTTTGGAACCAGAGACTACATTCAAACTCTGAGATTGCTCATAGAGAAAACAACAGAGTATAATATACCTATACACTTAGCTTTTATTTACTATCAAAAAGCATTTGACTCAGTTGAAAGGTGGGCAATCATCGAAGCACTCCTAAACGCAATAATAGATTCTAGATATATGCAATTAGTAAACTTTATATATGAAAATGCAACTATGAATGTTACAATTGACGACGACACTAGAACTAAGAAAATTAAAATAGAAAAAGGTGTCCGACAAGATGATACAATCTCGCCTAAACTCTTCACGTTATCCTTAGAAGATATATTTAAGAACCTTAATTGGGGTAACAAAGATGTAATGATAGATGGCACACACTTAAGTCACTTAAGATTTGCTGACGACATAGTAGTTGTAAGTGAAAATATCAAAGAGCTAAGTATAATGATAAAAGAACCACATGAGGCCTCGAGCAAAGTTGATATTAAGATGAACATAAAGAAAACAAAAATTTTGAGTCTAGAATACAAAATCATCACAATAATATTGAAATAGTAGATGAATTTATATCTGGGACACAAGATAAAAATGAATAAAGAAAACCAAACAGCAGAATTGCCAATACGAATAAGAATGACCTGGGCTACTTATGGCAAACCCAAACATATTTTCGAGAACAAAGAAATCCCAATTAGCCTCAAAAGAAAAGCCTTTGAATCATGAATACTGCCAGTGATGACGTATGGAGTAGAGACAATGGCCCTTACGAAGAAAAGTGTAGAAAAGCTTAAATGCACGCAACGATCCATGGTGAGATCCATGCTTGGAATAAGCCCTTAGGCTTAAGAGATGGTGAAATTAGGCGCAGAACTAGAGTAGTGGATATCATGAATCGGGTAGCGAAGCTAAAATGGCAATGGGCAGGGCATGTCGCAAGGCAGGATGCTATAAAATGGACTCCTAGAGTTCTGAAGTGGAGACCTTGGGAGAATAAAAGAGGCGTCGGAAGACCTCAAAAGGGATGAGCCGACGACAAAACCGCTGTGGGGGGAAAGAAATGGCTACGATTAGCCAAAAACAAGGAAGGATGGAAGAGTATGGAAGAGGCCTGTATCCAGCAGTGGAGAAATGAAGGCTGAAGAAGAAGAAGATAAAAGTATTATTTAATCATGAAACTTTTCCATTGTGAATAACCCATATGATTGAGAAGGTGTGGTCCCTTCAGGATGCTCGCACCTGGGGCGGGCCGCGCAGCTGTGGCTGCACTACGAGGGCGGCGCCGCGCTGCGCGCCGGGGGCCGCGTGCTGTGGCGCGCCCCCTTCCACCGCCTGCGCTCCTCGGCTGATGACGGCGAGCGGCTGCTGTGGCTGGACTTCGGCGGAGATGAGGGAGAGATCGTGAGTATCGCAATTGTTTTTTTATATTTCATTTTTGATAATTTAGTGTTTTTACATGTTTAAAGTATATTTAAGAGGTTACATCATCCTAGAAGAGTAAAATTTATGTATAAATTGGGTTCATAGAAATGTACATGCAATAAGTAAAATGTACGTGCGCATTTTACGTTGTAAGTATTTCATGTTCCATAGATGTTATCTGCCCGACATGTTTAGGTACTTCCCTTTTCGGCAATTATTTTAGGCGCCGTGGTAACAGTGGAACATTCAGTCTCATCTAACTTCCAAATTTTCGGCTGATCAAATTTGTACACTTGCATAACACGCTCTAGATTTTTGAACTAGTGCCTTTCAAGGAAACGAGTGACTTTTATTTAACTACGAGTTTGTCAAACTCTTATACTAAAGCAATGTTGGTGAAACTTACTTTTAAATAACTGAGATAATGCTCTTAAGTAAAGATTCATACTTATCGATGCACTTGTTATAACTTGAATGTAGAATATTAATTTGAAATGTGTCATAAAATTTACTTCCACTCTTTAGAAACTTTCAACACGTCAAAGACAATCGAGTTAGTATATGTAAGCTTGTGCGTGCGACGTATTTTGTTCCGTTGGTGAACATAACGAAGAATGTGTCTCGTACGCACAGCTTACACATATTACCTCGATTATCTTTCTTGGATGGAATTTGATTGGATTGAATGGAAAGACGCTGCTTGCTGACTTGGGACCGATATTCCAAGCCGCATCCGGTACTTTTGTTAGCTCTAGTGTTATGTATTTTTTCCATATTTGTTTTTGAAGTATTTTGGGTTGGACTATAAATGTCCCCTTTCGTGGGCATTTTCCCATACCGTTCCTGAAGTTTCTGGTTTTTAAACTTCCTCCTTGGCTTTTAAATCTCATATTGGCCCGTAAACGTGTTATAACGTATAATCCAAAACTGATTTCTTTCGTCATTTCTAGAAGGCGGCGGTGAAAAAGGACCGACAATTAATTCTCTATGGATAGGTTGAAGGGGAAAGTAATTTTATCCAATCCCGGCAACTTTTGAAATTTAGAAAAAAATTAGAAAAGATTTAATTATGGCTGTCGCGAAAAACATTTATTTTCGTCTCGCGAAGTAATAATATTGTGTTATAACGAAGAAATAAGAATACCTATTGTGTCGAGCGAATAATTCTGCAAAATAGATTTGTTTCTGTGTTGCAGAGATCGCAGCGGGCGGGGAAAAGAATTAAACAAGCCGGAAAAAAATGTGTCGCAACGTTTTTGTCGGTTTTGTGTTTTTAATATTTGTGCACTACAGTTATCATTGTATCAGTCAACCTTTATAAATTCATAATTTTTCCGCTCTTGTAATATGTTCCTTTCAAATAAAACGGCTTACAAACAAAATTAAGTATGATACAATGAGTGTTTTATAAAGTTATAAAAGTTTTTTGTTACTGTATAAAAAATATTCTATACAGTATTTATTATTCACAAAGTAAGAGTGAATGTAGGCGCAAGAGAAGAGGCTAAATCCAAGTTCATGGTCCCATCGCGTATATAATAAAAAATAGTATTACACTATATTATCGAATGTGTTAATAACAGAATGAAAGATAATTTATGTTTAAATAATAAGTATTAAATAAGATATTACATTTTAAAGTTTCAAAAGTGTACCGTATATTTTGACATTTCATAGGCAATATCTGAGGAAAAATGTGTAAATCAAAGACATTGTAGGTATAAGTTTACATGACAAATTTATATTTATACAGGAAAAAAATATGATGATTTAATACTTATTATTTAAGTGTTAATTATCTTTCATTTTGTAATCAGGACATTCAATTATATATTCAAACACTAATTTTCAATGTATATACAATGGGACCATGATCTTGGAAGACGCCGGAGAAGACGTGGAAGAAGAACGAGAGTGAAATGTATTAAAGTTTAGTTTAGTACTTGGATGGCAGGTCTGCGCTACAATAATGTACCATAATCAATAATTATTCCTTGAATTTACAGTACTCTCATAGATGTTGTAGGTATAACTGGTTTCACAGGTAGGTGATACAACTGAGATTGATGTGCAAAAGGGTAGGCTGTTCATTAGAACAACATTAGTTGAGGGTGTAGAATGTATGACCGGTGCGGTGGATGATTCTGCGTGGGCAGGGATGAAAGGTTTTAACGTGATGAATATTTTGTAATTAAAACACGTCGTCGCTGCAAATAAAATATGATCCGTGTGACGAATATGGCCAAAATGAGTTGAAAAAACAATTGGCAGATGCATACAGGTGGTGTCGTCAAATAAAAATAGTTGATGACGATTTACAAGAATCGCTAAAAAAGAAGAACAATCGCGAAATTAAAAAGGTAATTAACATTGAAAACGTTAAAAAAAGTTTGGATTTGTTATCCAAAGTGCTCTGCCACTATTGTAGGTCCGAAACAGACGACGTGCCGAATCTACATTATTGTCAGTAGCATATTTGTGGGGTATAAAAGCAAAGGCAGCAAATCCAAAAAAAATTAAATAATGTTGTGAATACAGTCACCGAGAATGACTTATTTAAAATGAATTCTAGAATTTTTTCTTTTATTTCTATTTAAAAATTATATGAGAAGAAAATCTGTATTTCTATTTCGACTTTATATTTTAATTTGTAAAATCTGTATTATTTGATCTCTACTCCACACTTATGCCGAAACGCTACATCGGCAATATTAAAAAACGAACCAACGAAACCAAGTTTTTATTATACTCCCTTTCTCATTGAATCAGGTTTCGTGCCTGCTGCACGCGTCGGGGTCATTACTCATTTGTATTGATTCCAATTTGAATAAACCAGAAAAATTTCGAAAAAAACAAAATTATAATATAATTATTAATTTTTTGTAAAAGAAAATTTATTAGATCATTTTTAACGTCGCCACGAGTCTGCAAAGTTTCAGTTCGATTGAATCACGGAAAAAGGGTTAAAAATCGATCCAAAGTTTTTCCGGCAGACAGAAACCGCAGACGCTACAAGTTAAAAGAAAGGGAGTAAAAATGTAGTGCGTGTATAAATTGAATATTTCGAGGAATATGTAGATACTGATAGAACCTAAAAGATTATTTTGGTGATATATTATATTTAACTAATTATCTTAACATTAATAAAAATTAATTCTAATATTTATTAAGTTATAATATGATTTAATAAATATACCTATTTTAAAATTAATCAGTGAAAAAATCTTCGAAATATTCATGAGTTTGACATATGTGGGGTATAAAAGCCAAGTCAGCAATATCCAAAAAAATATATAAATGTTTTGAATGTAATCATCGAAGATTACTTATTTAAAATGTACTAAATTCTGGATTTTATGTATCTATCCCTTCCAAAATCATGTTTCCTAAAATTTTATAGACTATGTTTCCTATAAAGTCTGTAAGTCGGTACGTTATAAATTAGTAATCCTCATAGACTGCACTCACTTTTTTTGGATATTGCTGCCTTTGCTTTATGCCCCACATGTATAGCGTACGACATCTAGTGCAAAATATGGTGCACGTGGTCCAATAATCAATGCACAGAATATGAACCATGTGACTTTTTTAATGAAAAAAAAAAGAATTTTTACAGTATATCGCGTAATAAATTTACTTGTAAAAGCATTTATAATTCTTGTTTTTTTATTTGTCTATCTTATAACAGTAAAAAATGATTACACACATATATTTTTATTTTCATGGTATTCAGTTTCCGAAAATGAGAAAGGGAGTATTGTAAAAACTTGATTTTTATGGGTTACTTTTTTATCGAATTGTAATGGAATTCTGTAGTAAGAATTTTGAGAAATGTACTTTATCCCTTTTCCGTTCCATTAATACTCGATTGTACGGTAGCGCGTAGCGTGGATTACCAAACTAAACTGCACATGCAAATTCCAATTGACTTCGGACAGGTGTATCGAATAGAAGTTTAATTGAATCAGTAACTGAATAGAATTTATTAATATCTGAAAATAATTTTTACAATACATTGGCAGATTCTCTTAAGAAAATCTGCGCCGTTCTGCAATGAGGTACGTATTTTAAATATATTCAGTGTTTCCCGCAAATAATATTATTTTTTAATGTCTAGTATGCAAAATTAAATCCTGTTAATTAAGAATAACGAAGGTCCTAAATGGGATCCGGGAAGGGATAAGTATAAACTTAGACTGAAATCCTTTAACAACTCCTGTTTGTATTCTGAAAACCATGTCAGAAATCTCGTGATTTATTTTATCGAATGGATTCGTTACTAACTCCGTTTGTGTTGTCAACATGGTGTATGCATTGCAGATGTAATTAAGTGATTTGATTTTTTTACTTAAGAATCCACGCGTTTGTTTCCATTAATTGTGTTGGAATAATAAGTTGTATAATGTTTTATATTTTTTAAATTGATTTTTTTAAATTGGTAATTTTGGTTCGCAGTTCTGTTTCGAATCGGAAATAGTTAATATTTTTCACCTTATTGAGAAGAGAGGAAATGTAAATTGTGGTGACGGGTTCTGCACGATTTTTATGAACAAAATAAATATTTTGAAATATAAATTTAAATATTACAACACCTCCAATAAAATAATTTTGTGGTATGATTATTTTAATTAATAAAAATAAAACACTAAAACCACTATCTATTGAATATGAAATACATAACATGACATAAATTTTGATATAAAATTCAAGAAGTACTTAAGACGTTTAAATAGCGATAACTATTCCGAATTTTCTAATGGAAACAAACCATTAGAAATTTGGTTTTCCCATTTGTTCTTAATTAGTTATTCAATTCTCATATATTTATTTTTTGTTTTTGTTAATGTTCTATAGTACTTAGAATTTTAATTTTTGTATATTATGACGTAATACTATTTTCTTTTTACTTCATACAAATTTTTATTGTGTTAGTCATTACATATCATCAATGTCCAGTAATATTATTTTCCTTGAGAGTACCACGGTTCGAAATCCACAATTTTTTCATTAAGATTATTAAGATTAATTGTGACAATTTAATTTTTTTTATTTATTAATTTTGCGGTTTGTTTGTTTCGTGTCAGCATTTTTCTCCGGATCTCCGGCCAAGTGCGTTCTTCGCTGTTTATTCGAAATGTGAAATGAACAGTTCATCGGATTACACTGTCAGAGCGCGGCGTAATTCCTTCCACTAATTGACTCCAGCACAATGATTTTCCGATAAACAGAATGTGTATCTTATTATTCCGCGTCTCCAGGTACACTCGTTACCGACTCTCGGTGGGCGTCTTACCAGGCGACAATTATGCGTATTGTTACCCGGGCGTCTCTCCAGACCGCCGTTGCCGTATTCAATTATCGCCCTCTGACGGCAGACTTGGAGAGGCTGCGGGGATGGTTCGGCTCGATCCCGTCTATTTGCCGAGGAAGAGTTAAATTTCCTTGTTCTGGATGATGTCATTATTAAGCATTACGTTAATCTGCGTAGCTGCGCGCTTGCGCGTTCTTTGTTATTTAGGCATTACGCTGACTCCCTTTTTATGAGTAATTTCAATTTTATGCCCAATCTTACCTTTGGTGTTTTCGCAGTGAGGTATTTCACTTGTGTGATGAAAAGTTTTATTTAATTTAGAAAATGAAAGTTGTAATGTGTTAAATAACAAATTGAGAAAAAAATAGCCGATTGCGTGATTTTTCTAAATTACCATGGATTAGTGGGAATCGGTAGTGGGTGGATTAGAGAAGATTGGAGGATTTTTTCTCTCCAGCAGTGGAGAGATGGCTGAGGAAAAATAAGAAGAATGTAAATGATAATTGTGTAAACTCTCAAAGTAACAGCAAGTGAAATAAAAAAGAAGTTACGTTATTCTAAATGAAATGCTCACACGTTTTTGTTAATTTTTTTTTGTTATTTGAAAAAGTAGCTATTTGTGTCAATTTATTCTCTTAACTCTTAACAAAAATTATTATATACTAGCTGTAACCCCTCAAATATGACTGTACTTTTCGATGTTGGTTCCTAAGCAATAAGTATATATTTATTTTATTTAAAAAAAATCGAAAAAAAATGTTAGTAAAAATGTTACTAAAAAAAGTTATGGACTTTACACGAAGTTACGCGGACGGACGAACGAACACACAGACAACGAAATTACTATAATTGCGATGTGGGATACGCCGTCTTTCTTGTATCACGCATCGATTACGCTGGTTTTATATATAAATATTATAGGAAATACGATAACCATATATATTATGGTTAGGGTACGAAAATAAGCGCATTCATCCCAGAAAGGGTTAGTCATTTGTCTGTTTAGTGTAAGCAGTTATTCATCATTTACCTGAATTATAATGTTTGTCTCCTCGCATCCCCGATAAATTAAATATTTGATCACTTTCTTAGAGTATTATTTCCAACACAATTTACAATAAGTTCCGCTCTAGTTTTTGACAGCAGCTCTCCATTATTTGACAGAATAAAGTTTTGACATCTGTTTTAAGGCACATTGTTTCGGCATTACGTTGAAAGCTTTACTGGGAAACTGCGAGAGACATTTCTGGCGAATATTTTACCGAAACTTATAATCATTGTACTGTTATTTAGTGCAACGCGACTCATTTAAACTTTTTGGTTTAACTTTTGACAATCACCTACCTACTGATTATTTTGCTTAAATAATTAAATTAAATATCCACCAAAGACTAAAATATAATTATTATAATAATTGTTATAATAATATTAGTCATAGTGCAATTATAATTTTTGTAATTTTAAAATTAACTTTAATTTTACTACTTATTACCATCCAAAATTCGTTAAAACGTTATTTTATTAACATAATATATTATTTTTATATATTCGAGTACTTAATACTTTTACATGTTATTAGTAAAATATGTTATGTTATGTTAAATATTAATCAAACCAGTTATTTTCAGTTTTATGTAAAAAATATTTATATATAACTTCTTTTCATTAAATCTTCAATTATGGAAAATAAATTGAAACCACTTTATATTCCTGATTTATTGAATGCTTAATAAAGTAACGGAATTACGTAAGCTAAATTAGTTATGTAGATCTTATAAGCCAATATTAATACGTAATAACTACCAGCGTAGCAAGTATATTGTTGTATATTTCTCCTATCAATTAAATACGAAGGCGGCGGAAATACCTGTGGTAAGAAAAAAACGTTTTTTAAAATTTATTTTTTACTATTTATCTTTTATTATTTATTTCTCAAAACTGTCTCCTTTCATCTCAATTCAGTTAGTCCAAGGATATTTCAACTTTCAACTTTTTACGATTTGTCGAACTCAGCAAAATAAGTCTCTGTTTCGGCGATTACTTCTCCAGCTAACGTGAACCGCTTCCTGCTTAGCCATTTTTTGATGTTTGGAATGGTCATGTTTTTCGTGGTCAAAAATAAGTATCACGGGGCCAAATCTGAGAATAAGGTGGATGAGGCAGCAATTTGTAGTGTAATTCGATCAGTTGTGAAGTAGTGATTGCGGACGAGAGAGTCGGTGCGTTGTCACGTTGGAAGCGACCTCGCCAAATGGGGTCGTTATCTCTTAAATTCAGCCTCGAATCGGCCCAATAATTCTCAATCTTGTCCTTACTTTTATCTCTTCTTCAAATAGTCGGTGAAGATCATGTCTCGCAAATCCCAAAAAAACATTGGCCATGACCCTCCCGGCCGATGAAACCGTTTTCGCCTTCTTTGAAGCAGGTTCGCCAAGTGATGTCCACTGTTTTGTTTTGACTTGTTCTTTCGTCGCTTACGCTACCCATGTTTCGGTTAACAGCCATGAAATGCCGAAAGAAATAAATTTTGCGCCAGTGACACAACGCAGTGACGTTGTCTTTAAACACGGGTACTTATTATACAGCACTCACAATCATCCGTATTCTGAAAATAACAATGTCTGGATCTTTAAGATCTTTATCCCAACACTTAATAGACAATAATAAAATTAAAAATGTCCAGAGCGGATTTTGTAATTCTACGGCTCAAATACACTGTATTAAAAGATGATATAAGAAAGATTGTTTCTTACAATCGTATTAATTTCTTCATCCACAGCGTCCAAATGAAATATCATGGCTAAACTTGTCATAACCTCGTTACTGCGTACTCAAATCTTCCCATCTTGACATTTGACAGATAAAAATTTACATCTTTCTCCCTCCCTCTATATCTATCTCATGTAGAAACTTACAGAAACAAACACCGACGTAAAGCTGTCTCGTTTATTTTTAATTTTTATTATCGTCTATTAAATGTTGGGATAAAGATCTTAAAGATCCAGACATATCTGTCAAATGTCAGGATGGGAAGATTTGAATACGCGGTAACGCCGAACGCGGTCATGACAAGTTTAGCCATGATATTTCATACGAACACTGTGGATGAATAAATTAATACGTTTGTAAGAAACAATCTTTCTTATATCATCTTTCAATACGGTGTATTTGAGCCGTAGAATTACAAAATCCGCTTTGGACATTTTTAATTTTTATTATCGTCTATTAAGTGTTGGGATAAAGATCTTAAAGATCCAGACGTCGTTATTTTTAGAATCGGGCCGATTATGTATTTATATTTCAATTTTTGTAATATATTTTTTTAATTTTCTATAATTTTTCAATATTTATATTTAACAATGAGTTATAATTTATAATTGGTCCGAATTAATAAGGTGCGTTTAATGCAGTACTGCAGTCCACGCGGTGCAATAATAATACGATGTTTTTTATGTAGGAGCTGGACATGGAGGGTAGTCCGAAGCCGGCCGTGTTCATCCTCCACAACTTCCTGTCCGCGCGCGTGCACGGCCTGCCGCCCTAGTGGCCGGCGGGCGGCAGCCCCCCGCCGTCCTCCCGGAGAGCGGTGAGTGCTCCCGTCCTTTCAAATGCAACGTGTTTCATCCATTTCATCCCCTAATGGCCGGTTGGTTTATCCACTTGGTTTATAGTAATCTTTCGCTCACACCTTTGATTGTTGCGTTTTCCACCAATCGCACAACTTGTTTCGTAAAATTCTAAGATTTTTATGAAAGATTACTGTAATCCAAATTGATGCAAGTTCTAAGGATAAGTTGTCACCTAATCACTATCTACCAAATTTCATGTACCTAATAATTACAATCGAATTAATTTTATTCTTAGTCACCTTTATTAAATTCATTGATTTGGTAGGTCTGGTTGCCAAAATAATCCGATCAATTTACCTTCAATGTACCCCGTGTGTTTTCCCATTCAACTCAAATTTTTTGTCCACCCATCTCAACGTTACTTTATACTGAGATTGCTCTTAAATGTCACTTTGAATAGGTATATTACATTTTTTGCTCCTCGAGGGAAATGATTATTTATGTCTTGGTTGAATATTACATCATTTGAATTCATTTTATAAAGCACTGTTTTTATATTATGTTTTTAGTCACCTGAAGATATTAAGCAGAATTCCACCGCTGAAGACAATGCGCCGTGAACAATTTTTGCAGATCGAGTCTCCCGTTTGTTAGTGATGTTATTGAGAAATGTGATTTGTACGATGTTGGAAGGAAACTGTTCTAAACACCGCTTATGAAACATAATGAAATAAATAGCAATTTAATCTCCGCGAGTGAATCTCCCTAAAAGTATTAGTATTGTATGGTACACTTGTAATTTATCTGTATCTTCTCTCTCTAGTTTTTATAACATGCGAAACGTAGCACAAACAATATAGTCCAATTTAAATGAATTGACGCGTCTAATGCGTGTGTACATAATATATGCTGATGTTTTCTGTAAATATGGTGAAAAACATGATTGATATATTTTTGTCAGTTCGTAAGTCCTAAAGATGCCAACTAGAATAACTAAAACGTTCGCTATACGATTGACACATTTCCAGAGCTAACGTTTTTGCTTTACGGCACGGCAATGTTGATGTATCAAGTGAATTTGTAAATTGATTTTTTGCAATATTTACCCATTCTTGTAGTAGACTTAAGACTTTTGTATGCATGTATTACTGTTCATTTTTCTATTATATTATATATCCACCGGAATATTGGACAATAATGAAATTTGATAATGTTTTCTTCGACGAAAATATTTCACGCTATTAAATAATTTACAAAACTTCGGTGGAACTGTTTTTGCGAAGTAGACTAAGGCACTCAAGTTTTAACATATCTTTTACATTATATAGAATTACTTTATGTCAATACTCAAAACTTATATCAAAACAATGTCCAAAAATGTAGGGAAAAACGTGTATGTACTTTGAATGTAATTTCCCATTCTATGAATAAGAATTTTGAAACATATTATGACTTTTAAATTTCTTCTTGAAACGAGTCTGTCATCGAAATAAATGTTACATATTTAAAACCATACTTTATATTTTTTGGCATACATTGTTATTTGCATATTTTATTCACGACATCACCCTTGTGGATTTTCGCAAGGCTACCGTTGTCTGTTGTTGTCCATCGTCCGAACAAATTAATGGTGATTTTAATAGATTTGTTACACAATTCAATTTGTATTTCAGTCTCAAATCCTAAATCCTACATGATTATTATTTTATTTTAAATATTATTTCTTATTCTAAACATCACTTTGTAATGATTTAAAATCCTTCTTAAGTGATGTTTTAGATTCGTTATGGAAATAACAATAATATAATTTAGTGAAAGTATACATATTTTACAAAAAATTAACATTCCAATTTTGTATGTTTTGTTAAAAAACTTATAAACTTTTATTAATTGGTAGATATCTGTGTATTTTTTTGTATTAACCACAACGAGTACCAGAGTAGAAAAAATTATCATTAGAATCTTTTCTTGGTACTTGAGTCAGATTTTTAACACCTTGATTTAGATATAATTTGATAAATATTGATGAATCTTATTTTTTTGTCTGCATATAGTTTATGCAATTCGTGTATTATCGTATGTAAATTGAAAGGGCAGTTTATTTATCAATAATAATTAACATTACTGTTGAAAATAAGTTGTTTTTTTCCCTCGTATGTTTTATACGGGACAGAACCTTATCCAGAATCTTGATCGGAAAAGTTTAATGATAACTCATAAGTAAAAATATTTATCAAAAAAAATATTTTTTGGCAATTATATATATTTTCTTATTAATTCTATACTTATAAATTATTATTTATTTAATTTGTATATATTTCAGTGATAAACTAACAATACCGATTTTTTACAGGAGATAGAAAATAGTGATTTTCTGATCAAAAATATAAATTCTGTCCCACACATAATGAAATGTTTGGTAATTCTTTTTTGGAGGTCGAATATCATTTTGTAACTTTTATTTTAAGCTGTAACCATCTCTTTGAATAAAATAATGAAATGTAAATAAAGAGAATAAAAAATTTTGTTTTTTTAATCAATTTTTAAAAATATATTTTTTTTACAGAATTTTGATCCAAAAGAAAACCCGCGTTGCTCTTCAGAATATATCTACAACAAATGTACGCAAGTATGGCAAAATAAAAATGGATGTACGTACTTTTTGGACAAGAAATTAATCATAGTGTTGATTCGTAGTTCGGTATGGCAACGCCTACCAAATTCGCCCGAAAATTCGAAAAATAATCCGTCCAGGAAATAATTAACTCGCCCCCCGCCTTTCCTCCAAGTAATGACAAAAACAAACGAGAAAAGTGCTTCAAAGAATAAGAGAAAATGTTGATTAAACTTATCAAGCCTTTACGTACGCAAGTATCAATTTTGTTCTTTATTGAGTTTTGAAGTTCCCGGAATTTTCTTTATTTAGTTCGCGAGTCCCTGAGATAAATGGGTTCATGTATCGCCCAGCGGAGCAAGGTATCTCATGAAACCGGCGCATGGCGTGCTCGCTAATGAAGTTTGCAAACATTCAACAGTAAATTTCCTGCTTATTTGATTAGAATTCGCCTTCTGCGAATACTCATCCTGTTAAGCAACTGTATAAGTATGTACTTTTGTAAAATCGAAATGATTATACGAGTATAATGTGGATAATGACGTGTTAATTATTTCGTGTATTTTATATTGAAAACATATACGGCCGTAAAGCCTTTAAAGTGCACTTTACAAATAAACAATGAATTCACAGAAAACAAACGAGCGAGCCTTACAGTAGTCGCATATGATGTGTAACATTTGACATCTCACAGTTAAAAATATCAATTGAGCAGCAGCAGAAAATAACATCAAAATATATGAAAGCTAATACCTATATATTTATTAATTAGCTAATACAATACATACGCATTTTGTTTAGAAATGTGTGTGGTCATTTATATATTTTTATTTAATTTTATAGATGGCGGTAGTGTGCCGCCATACATATTGTATGAAAAATTTGAATAAATATTTAAAGATAATCTCATAAATTACATCAAATGTGAGAATTTACATCATTAAGGGTAGTTATTGTTTACAATAATGTAAAAAAAAAGTATTTATTGGAAAGTTTCGAAGAATAAGCCAAAATATATCAAAGTTACAACATCCACATGCTTGACACCAGCCACGTAGCATGTATACAAAATCAGAAGCATTGACTGTTGGAAATGCGCGTCTTCGCTGTGATGGCACTTGCTGGATAATGATTGGTTTATAAACGATGATTTTTTCCATCGCGCGCGCTCATTGGTTAAATGAAATTGCGCGCGCTTCCCTGGCGTTTTATTTCCTGTTAATCATTTCCGTCATTTTTCACGAAATTACTGCCACAGGTTGCAGGAAAGCGAGAGGAAAGATATTACATCAAAAATAAAGTAGAAAGAAAGAAAATGTTGGTTAACAGAATATATTAAAGAATAATTCAGTGAAAAGTATAAACTACATAAAAATTGCAATAAGTACCTACACGAAAGTTTTGAAATGAAGTTTGTAGGGCAGGCAAAATTAGACAGTAGATCCCACTAATTACTATACATTTTGATTCAAGTTAAAAATGCAAATTACAAATGTTAATTAAATCTTAGGAAGACAACGTTCAATCAAAGAATATTTTCAATGTAGTAAATTATCTGAACATACATCCGACAGATAAGCAATATTCCTTATTTTTACATCCTTTTGTGTCTATCTTTTGCATCTACCAAGTGCTATGCTTATCGTATTCTTTACTTCTTAAACAGATAATATAATATATCCACCTCTTCTTGTTATCAACATAAAAGTTTCTATACAAAATTAAGTAAATAATACGAATAATTTTTTGATTTTCTAATAAATTAATACGTTTCTATTTAATATTTACATTCTTATAGCATTTTTAAATATTTTAAATTATTTGCGTCATATAGCTCACTGATTATTATTATGATCACTTCGCTTCATCGCGTGGGCCTAAAACGATTATTTTAAAAATTGCCCGCCACTGAAGCGGGTCAGCTCAAGAGTAATTACGCACATTAAAAAGTCTCGCTGCCGAACCCTTATAATATTTTTAATAGTGATTATTCTAATTTATCAAAACGTTAAACTTTTTAAATTGTTGCGATGTGTTTTTTATTTTATCAATTCAATTTAAATTTGTATTTAAAAATAAATAAATTAGAATTTAGGACCAAGGGATGCGATGATTTATAAATAATAAAATTGCGATGTTGATTGCAGGATTGCAGGTGTTTCCTTCTCAACGATTCCATCATATCCTATCGTCTTTTTCAAAGTATTTATTCTTTATATGAGTGAGTAAGTATGATTATTGTAGCATTATTTTAATTTCATTTTGAAAACGTGCTATTTGGTTAAAATGACAGGATTTTTTTTATTGTATACTAGGTGAATCCCGTCAAAATGACGGTACTTTTACATGTCGATTTTCAAGAATAAATATTAGGTCCTTACATATGAAATTGGCGTTTAGTATGGGAGGAACATAAAGCCGATTTTTTTTTATTATAATATATTTATTTAATCAAAGTATGTACCATTGCTATCTATGCACTTTTGCCATCTCATAGGTAGTTCATCGATCCCTTTACTAAAAAAACCATTCGGACGGGAATCAATAAAATCTTTGAAGGCGGTTTGGACTGCCCCGTCGGAGTTGAATTTTTTCCTTTGCAAGAAGTTATCCAAATTTCGAAAAATGGTAATCTGTTGGGGCAAGGTCCGGAGAGTACGGTGGATGTCTTAGACATTCCAATTGAAGCTCCTCTACTTTGGTAGCCGTCTGTTGTGCAGTGTGTGGTCTAGCGTTATCATGAAGCAGCAGTGGCCTAGAGCGATTAACCAGCCTCGGTTGTTTAGCAGCTATCTTTTCCATCATGGTTTGCAGTTGCTGACAATAGACATCTGCCGTAATCATATGGCCAGATTTAAGATTAAAATCCCTTCATTATTGTGCTGGTTGAGTAATGCAACGCAGCAGTCAACGCGCGTTTGTTGATTTGCTTCACTCAATTCGTGAGGTACCCACCTTTCAAGCTTTTTCACCTTACCAATTTGCTTCAAGTGGATTAAAACAGTTTTATCACTAACACCGCAGCCTGCAGCTAACTCGAATGTGGTTTGCGATGGATCCGCTTCACAATAGCCTTCAATTCTTCATTATCAACTTTGGTCTCCGGCCGTCCACGGGGCTTGTTCTGCAGGTCGAAATTTCCAGAACGAAAACGTTGGAACCAAAAACGCACTGTGTTTTCTTTTGTGGCACCGTCGCCATACACATCATTAATCCTTCGAGCCGTTTCTGCAGCACTGGTGCCACGGTGGAACTCGTACTCGTAAATAACGCGATATTTCAAGTTTTTCATTTTGTAAACTGAGTGACGCAAAGAAAAAAACAATTGAGGAAAAAACAAATGAATTATAATTTTCAAAACACAAATACATGAGTAAATAGCTGTATAAATTTGGATTTGGAATTCCTAACCAAAGAGAAGATATTTGAGATCAAATTTGCCAGTACGGCAAAACATCAATTTCATATGTAAGGACCTAATATTTATTTATTTAAAAAAGGAAAAGGAAAAATTGTTATAGAGAAGAAAAGAAATGATAAAAATACTATTAAGAAGTTACGGACTTTACACGAAGTTACGGCGGACGGACAGACAACTAAATTATTATAATTGGGATATATGTCACTCTTTAGTCACATTAAACCACGTGAGAGATAAAATATGGAAAGTAATACAAACTTATACTTTCAGTATCGGACTATCATCATGTTCGTCCCCTTGTCCTAGTAGTGTCGGGGTATCAGACTATTATAATATTAAAATTAATAAATATCGTTGCTCTTTTATAAATGCACGGTGCACGAGGTATTATTATATTTATATGGTGTTTTAGGAGAAAGTGCGCACATCACGTCATTTGTCCACCCTGGACACAAATAGATAGACAGCTCGATGGATTATACGCCTACAAATTGACAGGTCTATTTCATATAATACACGAATACATACCGAGGAACATCAAAATTATGATGTATGAAGCATGCGTAAAGAGTAAATTAGGATACGTGATACCTTTCTGGTAAACCGGAAACAAAACAGACATATACACACTAAAAATTATTTACAATTGCATGACAGCTACCAACATCAATAACTTAATAAAGATGGAAACTCTGAAATTTATACTGAAACCAGCAAACGGCGAAATACATCAAGTATACAGAGACTTCAAATATTCTCAGGTTTTCACGGCCGTTCAAAATCTTCTGTGTCTAGTTTTCTGGGATATTCTTCTGTGCATATATGCCCCTTCTGGCCGACGTTTCGGATCCCACTGCAAGGTCCATCATCAAAACTGATGTGATGCGTAAGTTTTGATGTCAAGGTTAAGAATTAGCTTGCTGATACTTAACCATACTGCAGGGTAGGCAGGGTCCATCATCAGCCCTGATGATGACCCTGCCTACCTCGTGGGGCTATTTGAGGACGGCGACCTTTGCGCTATCTATGCCAAGAGGGCCACGATCATGCCGAAAGATATTCAGCTGGCGAGGAGGATCAGGGGAGAGCGCGCCTAGTCATCAAATCTCATTTCATTCTTGCGCCTAAATTGTCCTATAACTCCTTTTTCGCCTTTATCCTACAGTACATTTTCCTACAGTACAGTACATTTCCTACAGTACATAGGCCATTACAAAATTCAATGCTGTAAATTATTCCTTGACTTCTAGTCCACCGAGACAAATGGGCCTTCCATAATTATAATCGCTAAAAATAACCACGCAAAAATAAATAAAAATTGCCGAAACGTCGGCCAAAGAGGTCGTACGACAGAACATCGCAGAAAACTACACATAGACGAGACATAAGGTACAAAAATTCATGATACCCATCAACACTAGACTAGACCATCTCAAAACTATGACATCAATGGACTGAAACTATATAATATAATGACTTACTACAACAAACAAGACAACTCAGTCTTCACAGTTTTACAAATATACTAAATCATAATAAAGAATAACTGTGATCTGGTTTTTTTCTTTTTAATGTATATTTTGTTTTGTTATCCTGATTTTTATACATGGAAATAAATGAAAAATATTACACTCATAGACCCCTCGGGTCTCTCGTATCTTTTTTCTAAATATTTTTTTAAAATTAAATCCAGAGCGAAGATAAAACTTAGCCAAATAAAGTCTACAGATTAGCACGCAATTTTCATGTTTTACATTACTTTGAATCGAACACTGTAGGCAAGAATTTTTAATCGAGTTAATGGAGAGATTCTGTAGGTAACGGAACATCAGATAGCCGAAGTTCTCGCGATCGAAACGAATCGAAACGCTACTTTGTGTTTTATCTCGTAGAGAAAGTTTCGCTGGAAGTTTGTACGACTTCATTAGAGTTAATTAGGTATTCTGTGACTGTTTCTGGCATTTGCCGGTCCTTGGTGAGCAGCGAAACACATTTCCAGTCTTCAAATACTTCATTTAATTTGCCTGAAAATTTTTATTGTTGTCTTGTCTCGGGTTGTACGCCACTTCACCAACTTCTAATTCAATTAATGAAATAGTTTGTTCTCCTGAAATATATTTAATTATTCAGAATTTTTTGAGTACGTTAAAATTTTTCAAGAACACAATACTGGATTTTATTCCCGGGGAAATCATTAATCAAGATATATTATAGATGTCTCATAGAGACGAAGCTACTTTTTATATGGAAAAGTAGGTATGGAAGTCTTTTGGGTGTTCAAATGGTTCATGGCCTATCTACGGCTGGAATAAGTGGTCACTTTATACAATATAACGTTCACCCATGATAGACTACTTCTATCAAATTTTCGGAAGTTGTATATATGATGAAGATACACATCTCGTTCCATATGTATACAGTATCTTTACTACCGCCACATGTAGCTAAAATTTTTGTCATTCCCTTAAACCAATACAGATGTCGCCATTGGCAATGGGATATTGCTTTAAAAACTTAAATCCAAAATGTGAATTCCATACCTACTATCCCCTATAAAAAAAATAGCTTCGTCTCTGAGGCCCGAATTCAGAGTCAATACTTTAAAGCTCAAGGTACACCTTAAAACGTAATTTTCAGTACAAAAAAAAACACTTTTAAGGCGTACCTTAACATTTAAATCATCTAAGCGTGGACTCAGAATTCGGGTCTGAGATATCTATAATATATCTTAATTCAAGGGCTTCAAAAAATTGTTTTTTTTTAAAATTATATATTTTTCTGTAAGGCACTCTTTCGTATGTCTAAATACTTACACAGCATTTTTTCAGATTTTCTAGAGGACTTTTAGGGCTCGCGACCAGCTGTAAAAGTGTAAGGCTTAATTTTTTTTAGCAAATGTTTACGAAAATTTAGTTAAAATTCAGATTTAAATCAATGAAAAATTACATGAAACATTTAAAAAATAAATTTAAAAAGGAATAATAATTATTTAAGATGACCTCAACGTGAACTTTTTCGAGTCAGGATAATTTCTTACATACTAATAATAATTGCTTCAGCTCTTAATCGGTGGAAAGAAAACCATAATTTTCACACCACCGATGACCCTTCTATGAGCACTGCTCTTATCTCTACTATATCTATATTACTTCTATCCTTATATTATAAAGAGGTAGTGAGTTTGTAAGTTTGGATCCAAAACTCTCCAAAACTACTTATCCGAATTCTTTCACCAATATTTAGAATGGACTTTCAGGATGGTTATAGGATATATGTTATCTAGTTAAAATAAAAAAGCTTTTTGGTGGTTTTTTTACAACTAAAGTCGACGAAAAAACGGTCGAGCAAATACGTTTCTTATGAACACTGCCTTAAGAAAGAGATAAATTAATGCTTTCCATAGAGAAGTTGTAGAACTCAAAAAGGTGTATAAAAAAGTCCGCGACGGCATATATCTACATGTTAAGCTTAATTTACAAATTGATAAAATATGAATAAAATATATATTTAAAATTGATTTTAATCTGTCGGGGTTAATTTAGCAGGTAATGTTAAATTCTTATCAAAATAAATTTGCTTACCGTCAGGAAATTTTTATGTAGCTAAAAATTATTTTTTACACAACATTGTATGAACGAGTAGTTTGGATAATATTGATTTTTCACTGATACTCTTAAGTCTCAAATTCAATAAATACCTCGCCGGCGAGCTGCTGGCACAGCTATAACTTTTTTAGAATGCACAAAAATCTTAGCTTTATTGTAGTCATCCTCATCCTTCCACGTTCTAACATCTTTCGTCAAAAAATCACACGAAACGGCGATTCTGTTGAAAAAATTCAATGTACGATTTGTAACAAAATCTTTTCAGTTTTTAACCATAATGAGAGCATTTTCGCTTTGGAGAACCTTCCAATTCTTGATTTTCGAGGGCAGCGACCATCCTCTGTTTAGATTTCAAGAAAACATCATCGAAGTATGCAAAAGCAACAAGCTCTTCGGACAGTCCAAAGAGGTGACCAAAGAGGTCACTTCCCGAGTATTTTAAAATCACTTGATCGTGAATTCGGTCTAAGAACAAAAGTTACGTTATTTCTAGTTGCGATACTAACACGTTTAAACACTATTTCTGTTATTTAAAATGCTATGATGGTCGGGAGAGAAGTATGTTCAACCTATCCACGACTTACTGATGTTGCATAAGGTGACATATTTGGTCTGAACCGCCAGTCATTGCTCTACACGTAATATATTTTAGAAATTTTGATCAATGGTAGCGACCCCTAAAATTAATTTAAATAAAAAAATACGTGTAAGTAAATTTTCTTTTGCTATTGAAAGCATATTAAAGTGTGCCCCGATAAAATATAAAAACTTCAATTTTTTGAAGCACCCTAATGCTTGATATATAATTATTTTCTTTATAGATTTTACAATTATAATATTCACTAAAGACATTTATCATCAAATTGATCGTATAAAAAAATAATTGCGAACCAATTTCGAAGTAAATGAAGAACGCGGCGTCTCACCGAAGTAGACTGATAGAAGACGAATCGTTCTCCGTGTTACGGAATGATAAATCCTCTGTCAAGCCTACCGGCAACAGAATGAACACTAATGGATCAAAACAGAATGAAGAAAAATGAGTACAATAATTTAGAGGACAAGTAAAATACGGGAATAATAATTCAGATTCTGTTTAATTCAGAAAAAGGTTCTTAATTATACGTATTTAAAAAGTTACAAAAGTCCCCGCCGCACTTTCATCATTCTTAGCATTTTATTTTTATATTAGTAAATATTTTTTTATCATTATCCATACTAATTAATTAGCTAGTGAGGAAAACCGATGTGAAAAAGTTGGAGCAATTGGAACAAAAAAAACGTGACTAAACATTGCCCTCTTGGACTACGATACAACTTCGGAAATGCAATGGTGAAACAAAAAATCAACGCTGCTAAGTTAAGTTATTTAATTCGATTCTGAATATAAAATAAGGGCATTTGTTATAAAAAGTTAAAATCAACCTGGTATCCATTTTTATATATTACCTGTATTTTTTAAAATCAGTTTCTTTGAATATTATTTATCAAATATCACTTTTATACCTATTTATAACGGCACAAACATCGTAATAATTTTGAATCTTTTTTACATTGTAGGAATTATAGTAATCTTCCCAGTCGGCGGATTTTAACTGGTCACAATATAATGTTTACATAATCGAGAATTTTGAAAAAGGTCCAATTACTGAAGTGAAACATGGGCAAAAACATCCAGGCTTGACTAAACTACATAGATTTAATGTGACCTCGCCGGAAATAAAACCCAAAACCTTCGGCGTGAGAAGCAAGTGTCGAGACTGAGCTACAAGGGTTGATGTTTTTAAGAATTTGATCTCCCAGTATCACCGAATAAAAAGAAACTTGATTTGAAAAGTGGGACATGAGTTTTAAAAAATCTATTAAAATCAGCTCTTTTCAAGTATATTGAGGGAATCAGATCCAAATACTTATACCAATAAATAGAAATGGTTTTTGAAATCAGAAAAATAGTATTGCGTTGATATTTATACAGAATTTAACCTTTTTATTGAAATTATTTAAAACATATTGTTTACATGTAGTTTTGTATATTTAAAATATGTTGTGTATATATTACTGATGGTGAATTTAATTTTTTTTTTAAATATTCATCTGGATTAGATTTTTCTTTCAAATTAATCTAATTTGCCTCACGGTTGTAGCGAGGTTTTGCAAAAAGTACATAAATATTTGTTTAGTGCATTTTCAATTTTCACGTCAGTAACTTATGGATCCAACTACCTACGTACGCTAAGCAGGGAGTGTGCGTAAGTGTTTTCATTTTGAATAATTAACGAAATATGTAAATAACTACCTAAGACACCACACGAAGTTTACATATTTAATCATGTAAAGGGAAGTTACTTTGACACGCTCGCCCCACCAGAGATTAATGCGAAGGTAAGTTAACATAACCTGCCCTGACTGCAAAACCATTATTAATTACGATACCGTTAATTTTTCTCGCATCACCCGAATACTATTGTTGGAAGTGTTTCGTAATTACGGAAAATTACTCCCTACACTAAACGCTGAAAAGTTTTGGTACCTCCGCTGTAATGAATTACGGACAAGTTAACAAAGTAGCTCAGAGTTTTCTGAGAAGACGGCAAAGAAAATGCGAGGCAGATATCAAATACAATAAGACTACCTTCATAGCTTTGCGGGTGGGACTAGCGGGGAATTATGGAAACAATAACTGGAGGAGAGGGAGCAGCCGTGCGTGAACAGATAGCGGAGAGCGGGAAGCTGCCAATAAGGCAGGTGGAGTCGAGATATTACGCTCCGTATGGTGCACACGCTCCGAGCCGCACTTCGTCCGATGCCGATAGCTAGTGAAGTGGTGAGCCATAATAGCAATAAGCAACAGGAATATGTGTTGGCGTGTATTTATTTTCAGCAGCACGATATATATATTACTAATTCATATATAACTAGCTGCAAGCCATCAAAAATGACGTGCTTTTACATGTCCTAAATAATAAGTATACAAACTTTATTATTTTACTTCAAAAAAATTCATATTGAAGATTTCGTATTTATTTTAGTGTTAGTTTTATCATCTTAATATTGGCTTTATACTCGTAAAAACAACATATTCTGCTTACACATAAATATTCAAAATCAATTGATTTTTTCTAAGATGCAGAAATTTTTTTTTTTCTACGCCCTGATGATTAATGCTTATATTTTCATAATTATTGTAAAAATGTTCAGTTTATTACATTTATATAAGAACGGAGGTTTTATCTAAGGTATCATCTTAAAAAATTGTAGTCTAGCGTATACACATTTTCCTAAAAATAGCCGAAATATGCATTTGCAGTGAATCTCTAGCCTTAGAGTACAATTTTCGTTATATAAGTACTTAGAGTCGACTAATCATTGCCTATCCCAACACAGATTCTTCTAGGAAGATAGACATAGTTCACCCAAAATTGTCTATTTTACCTTTAATATATTGTCACGAGACTGTAGAAAGAGAAAGAATTATACCATATCGAGGATTTCTCAGCACTCTGGACATTTTATAGTTATTTGAAAATTTCTAGGTACGGAGTGGAAATGCCGACTATATTTGCAAAACGTCTGGAAATCCGAAACCGTATATATGCGGGACGATGCCATCGAGAAGAACAGTTTTATTGTGACAATTCAGCGATCCCAAAGAAATGTATTCTAGCGAAAGTGGCCAGAGAAATACATTACGAGAGTACCTAGCGGATGTTCGAAAGTAAATTAGTGCGATAACAGATGTGCGACTATTCTGGAAAGACGAGTAGTAGAAAGAAACATACAAGTAATTAGTGCGTAATTAGAATGAATGTTCCAGTGCCCCAGCTGACTTAGTGCTCCATGATTTAGACAATTATATTTGCTTGTATTTATAGATGGATAATTTATTAATGCTCTTTATTTCCGAATACAATAAGCGCTAAAATAAAACAAAAGAGAGAAGAGAAAAGCATAGACAAAAAATATTGTGGGTGTCGGAGCAGTGTTGCCCTGCTGCTCACTGATGTATCGTGTTGCATGGTATATCAAATGGAAAAAATAAAATTACAAATACAATTCAAAAAATGCACCGAGAGAAGTCTAACCATAAAGGATAAATATAATAATCTCGTTTTGCACACACACGTGTAAAGCGAGATTATTATTTTATCTATGAAAAAATACTAACTGCAGTTTTTGAACAAGATAGCGTGTAAATGGTGTACAAACCTATTGATTTTTATTTTTGAGTAGAGCGTTATAGTGAGTTTATAAACATAGGTAATAAATATAATCATAAAACTCGAGAGTTTTTATCTTGACAACACTTCACCATTAGGTAAAGAGGTAAAAAAATAAATATGAAATAATTTAAAATGTAAATAATGTTGTATACAAACTAAAAAGAATTGAATTGAAATTAAATTCACCCTTGTTGACAAGACCGTCATCATATCTGACTATCTTTCTGAGAATATTTTTATTACAATATTTACTTCGGCATTTCTCAAATCGACATTTTTTTTAATTCGGCCACATTTTTTATAATGTTTTTTGTTCATAATTTTTCACTGTAGGAACACGCTATTACGGTACTTAAATAATTAATAAATAAATAATTAAGATAATTATTTAATATATTAGTTTAATGAGTAGCTTGTTGGTCTTGTGGCCTCGTGATCCAAAGGTCGCGGGTTTGAACCTCACTCCAGACTAGCAACTTAGTCCTATTTTCATAGCACAAGCGTTTAGCTTAGTTTGAAAATAGTAAGAATATTGATATGACACGTAATCCGTGTTCACACCTCTTTTTTTTTTAAAAAAAAGAAAAAAAAGAGGAAAAGGATGTGATTATTTTACATGATACGCGATGTCGTGTTTTTGTAGTACTGTTAACCCTCGAATATGAATTGACATGTTATGACAGATATCACCGTATATGATAATATTAATCGACAGATTGAAAACAAATCCAATAATTATTTATATTAATTTTCATTACGAGATTCATTATTAAAATTGTCTAAACTAGAAAAAAAAACCACTTGAGAAACGGTAGAATTATGTTTCCGTATTATTTGTGTGTTTGTTATTTTTATTTAAAAATATTATTAAATTTAAATTAAAATTAAAATTAAAAAATAAGTCTCAAATAAAAAAAAAGTTTCGTAACCTGGCTCTTAATATTACGTAGAATGTCCCGTTTCTCTGCGAAAGGTGTAACATATTATATTTTGTGGAATTCTGCCCGAGATTAAGAAAAATGTAAGAGAAACAACAAGACATTAAGTCCTTTTGTTTACTAATGCTTGCTTTTTATTTTAATAATTATTCGTTATTCGAATACTTTAAAAGTCGGCTATTTCATAAATACTTGAGCCGACAAACATAATAAAACAAAAAAATTAAAAAAAAACTGGGTGTGAGATATGAAGTAATATAAACATATCTAAAATTTTGTCAGTTATCGAGAGAATACTGACTCGTCTGTATCTAATTTTTCATTGTCTTTATATATGTATATTTACAAAATTGAAATATATTTTTTGTGTTTTTTATTTTTAATTTGTATTTCTAAATTCAACATTATTTTTCAATGTATTTTTTGTTGTTCTTTTATAACATATATTTAAAAAAATTAAAATAAATAAATTCTCTACAATTATTATGTTTTTTTATAATATATATAGATTGTGTTTATCTGTGTGAATCATCCAAAGTAAATTATTCCTTTCTTAAAAATTTTACGAATATATTTGAATATTCGAATATATTCGTAAAATTATTATTATTCCAGCTATTTGATATTCGAATAGTTGGAATCACGAATATTTGGAGGCTCTAATTGCAATGCAGGTAACCGTCTTTGGTGGCTCCGCGTGTGTGTAGAGTATTTTGAGTATTTGGACACGGGCGCTTATATTATAGACGTACATATAAATTTCCAATTGGAAGTGGTTGAATGGTTGCGAATAATACTATACATATTTTAGGGAACACTTCCAACAAACTACTCTATATACTTGATATATAGAGTAGTTTGTTTGTATAGTAGTTATGACATTCGCTTAGTGAACCAGTGGCCTGTTGTTCGAGCATCATTCAACCAGCCAGTTAGTCCCATTTTCATAGCACAAGAGCGTTAAGCTTAGTTTGAAAATAGTAAGAATATTGATGCGACACATATTCCGTGTTCGCATGTCTATTTAAAAGAAGAAGTACTTTTTGGTCTGAAAATAAGGATATTTGTAAGAATACAGGTACAAAATCATAACATTGTCGGCGTTTAGATGTTTTTGAAAATTCAATTCATTTGCATAAATACAAATTAAAATAAATATTACAATAATGAAATAAAGCAACAGGTATCTGTAAGTTGCTCGTAAAACTTTTGTCTGAATGTTCATCGTTCACAATTATATTTTCTAATCCAATTATTATTTTGTTAGATTTGTAATAATATGTATTTTCATGGTATATTATTTCAATATTGTAATTATCAATTATATTAAAATAAGCTCCGTACGTTCTGTCACATATAATGGATTATTTATGTTTGAATTTCAGCTTCACATTAATTAGTTAACAAAATACCAATGAAGATTTTATTTTCACAACAAAAAATACGTGTTTGCGAAATCAATCTAAAAAGTAAAAAAAATATTTTTTACATTAACACAGACAACATTGTGATGGTCGACATAGAGATAGATTTAATAAATTTAGAAAATCTTAAAATAATAATATTCAAAAAAGCCAAGTATGGACATCAAGAATATATTTCTTCTGGTTTGAATCGTTTAATAGTAAAAACCTGATGTATTTCTTCTTAAGATTCTATGTATTACAAGAGGCTAACAAAATATTGTATATTCAGCTATACAAGTAATATTTCTTAGATCTTTATTATACCATAGATATAATTCTGTGTTAAATTAATATCGTTTGCCAATCCTAATAGACTCGACCTTGTGAGTAGGTGCGAACGAGCCTTTATTATTTATGAATCAGAACAGTAAGTCTCGCGTGTAGCGGGTGCTTAACTATTATTTTAACGAAACGGACCAATCACAGGCGCGCTTTGCCTTCGACGGGTTGAGCCAGTGGCGACCATCCTGATGACTGAATCCGGCCAATGGCGGGCGCCGGCGGTGAAGTCATCGCGCTATAGATAGGACAGGATGAGTCACTGCACTAGCGTGAATTTCGGAGGTATGGTGCAATCGTGACTATAAAAGGAGCGAACACCATATACTCAGCCCCTTCAGTTCGAGACCAGACCTGCCAGCGGAAGCGCTGCCCGAGAGACTACTGCCAGAGACTTCATTTGGAGAACAGCATTTGCGGACGGAGTTGCTGCCCGGACGTATGGAGGAATCTACCATTCATCAGTACCAGAGAGGATCATACCGCCACTGTGTAACAGCTAAGGAACACATTTATATTATCTATTACGGTTAATTATTTTCACTATCGAAATGTATTTATTTTGGGAATATTTGAGTTCGGAATAATTATGTGTAATTAAATATCACGATTGCTTGTGTGATATTGGTTCAAATCGTACGAGAAAAACGTTCCAAACGGATGTATTTTTATGCAAAGCAAATTTCATACCGTTTATGCTAAAAATTGAATACACGGATTTCTATATGAATTACTTAGTAGCATTTTGATGGTTACTGTATTGCGTAGTTATTGCGCAATCATTACACTCGGTCTACAACTAACTCTTTATGAATCGAGTACCTCGGTATATTCAGCTTAATAAGTGGCTTCAGAATGACGAGTAAAGGACAGAATGGGGAGATCTAACTAAAGATTGGGGATATCTGGTTTGTGTTAGCCTAGCTGGCTGAGGGGTGGATGATTGCCGGCACTTGGGCGTGGAACCCGCACAAGCCCCTGCAGGGTCTCTTAAAGGCGGGGCCCTCCTTGTTGCTCGGGGTCGTCAATAAACCGACCACCTAACCTCATCTGGCGCAAACTACTTAAACCAACAAAAAGGTTCCCTTTGTCTTTGGAAGGATTTCCATGCTTGAATGCTGTAAAACCTTGATAGAAAACGTTAACTTCTATTTCGTCCTCTGTAAGAAAGACAGGGCCAGAATAAATATAAAAATCATTCACTCATATGGAATAGCTGGGATATTATAAATATGTTACTAACACTCTAACATTTGTCCAAAGTAAATGTTGCAAGATGCAGAATCGTGGGACGCCGCTCTGAAAAGGCATAATGAGATTGCACAATAATTTGTAACATCGCTGACTATGCCCGCAAAGGAGGCTAATGTCGTCATCAATTCGTACCAAAAGAGTACATGATTCTTCAAACACCGGCCTAAAAGAAAGGCGCCTCAAGACAACACCCATCATCAGAAATTCGTACCAAAAGAGTACGTACATCTCAATTATAAGCCTAAAAGAGAGGCGTCACAGGATCACATCTCGTAAAGAAGAGATAGAGTCTCGGGATGCAGTAAGTTCCGGAGGAACAAGGGGGGCCATTTAGTCACTTAGGAAGTTGGTCACCGGGTTTAGGCGGGCGCGGAGCCTTAACCCCCCTCGGCAGAGATGCTGAGGGTTTAAAAAACCAAAATTTAGCATTCAAAGAAACTATTATTTCATATACACTCACGGGCTGTTGTAGAATCCTTTCGAACAAACCATCCCCGAGACCTTATCTACTTATTTATAAAGAGGTTTCGCTTCAAAAATGACGAATTTCGTAGCAAATATATGTATTATTTTCCCATGGAATTAAAATGAACAGGTTCATACACGACTAATATGGAACCATTCAAGGTAAGAATATGCTAATACAAACTGTTTAAAATTATTAATTTCAGTGTTATTTAATATGTGTGAATATTTCCCTTTGCGCCGTTCGAACAATTCTACTGGTTTGTCTCCAATCGAAAATGTTTTATTTTCTAATACACGAATTCTTCTGGTGAACGTATTTTATTGTAACATAAATGTATAGATTATTAGGTTCGTTAGATGTTTTTATTACGTAATATTATGCAATTGTTTCCACACTGCTCCTATAAAAGAATTTGAAGTTATTACGATACACAACGGGGTCCTTCATCCATTAGACGAATCATGTGCCAATTCAACGACGTATTACGAATAGTATATATTGTATTTATCGAGATTTAGTCGCATTTATTATTTCTAGTGAGGTTTTTAGTATTGGTTCCAGGCGCCATTATGAGGCGGAAATAGTTCATATTCATAGCCCGACTGCAATAGGTATTTTTGTCGCGTAAGAGGTAGCACTTTTAGGAGTATAACTGTGTTTTATGTTTCGTCCCTGACGGACAGGATGGTATAGCTGTGGCTATTTAGGTAATATACTTAGTAAATGCAAAGGGCATTAGGTATTATCAATTTCGTCTGCGAACCCAAGATGTTAGTTAATATTTTTAGTTAATATTGCATTCAAAAGCGCAATTTTCACAGAATAAATGTTTTCAGTTAATAATATAATTATTTTCAGTTAATACGTATTTTTAGTTAATTTATCGTATAGAGTATTTTCGTATAGTAAGAAAATTATTTCATATGAAAAGTTGAATTTTAGTAGTAGTAATATTTCTGTATAAAATATTTAATTTTTAACATCTGTATCGTTACATCATATGGTTGAAGTCGACCGGTTGCAACCTGCCGCTCAATCGCGCGCGCTCACATAAAAGAATAATAAAATATTTAATAATCCAATATTTTGAACGCGACGTTTTGCTACTTACTAACCTTCATTATTTAGTAGGACCCACATTAGGGTCATCTTACACCGTTAGCCGTGATAAGAATATGATTTACATTGAGATGCAATGGAAAGATTTGTATTATAGATTTGCTTCGCCTTATATATTCAACAAACACCCAATGGGTTGTCTAACTCTGGTGCCGGACCTGGAGCTATATTAAATTATTATAAATGTTTCAAGACCCGATGACCTACTATCTACCTGGGTCATCACAGTTGGTAGCCGCGACCAGGAGATCGAAATGAAATAATATACCTGATGATAATAAAATTCAACGCGCGTCAACTATTTTACGACTGTATAATATTTTTCATATAACAGAAAACATCTCTAGAAAATACCGTCATTTGATGACGACCCACTATCTTTGAGGGTCATCACAACATTTCAGTTCATCTAAATAACCTATGATCTCTAATCGCTGAAATTCTACTTAATTTGCTTACTTAGTTTTTACAAAATTCCAGTTAAAACATATTTTCGCAACAAATAAATTATCGAAATCGTATTATGTTGGCTTTAGCGTCTAAACAGCGCCATTTGGTAGCGTTAGTAATAGACATTGTTACTCAGAGAACTGTGTATTTTTATCGTATAAACTACTCATTACGCATAATAGTTCTTCGGAAAAGATTGAGCATATCTGCGAGGTATATTTTATGAATGAAATCGTACAAATATGCATATCAATTGAGTTTATATTATGTATATTATGTACCTGTATGTATCCAATAAAGGAATGCGCAATGGCATATTTTATCCTACAGGACAAACTCTTGATTTACATGTAGAAGCACAATTGCAGAAATTCCCTTAGCTCCTATTGTATTCTATTTCAAAATATATCAAAATATTTTTCTCTACGTAAACTAAGGTATCTAAAAAAAAACGCTATATTTTATATATAAAATATTTTACAGTAGAGCTGTTTGACTTTATATATAAAATGAGCGTATTCGTCCACTTAAACGTCAGTTTCTTACCCTGAAAATGTAGATTTTTTAAAAATTTTGTATTGGGAAAATTTTCTCTGTATTGGTACAAAAAAGTAAAAAATAATTTTTGGTGAATGTTGGTAGGGACCGTCGATATGATTGTTCGATAAGGAAAGAAGATTTGAAAAAATATTCAGTGTAAAGGACTTAACCCCGGATTATACGTATATTATGAAGCGACCTAAGAAAATGGCCGTTGTTCGCCGTCAAGGCGCTAGGGGATTGGGAGTTGAAATGATGGATGATAGGCAACTTATTGTTATAGGAACAAACTTTTAACATCGACGTGAAGATTTAATAAATAAAGTTCTATTGTGTACGCAAGCGCCTAAGATTACAATTTACTTAGGCAGATATATCTTGGGGCTTTACACTGACGCTTTCTGCCGACGCTGTTATGAAAAGGATTTTCCTCATTATAAATGTTACTCCGCCAAATAATTCAACCCGAATTCGGTTAATATTCTGATGTATTCTTTGATAATATGAAAATTTTGGCTAGTGTATTTGTTTATGAATATATTGTATGATTTAATCGATAAATGGACGTAAGTATGGATAAGGGCATTTAGAGTGCTCCGTGTGAGCCGTTGTTGGTTTTTCATTTTTTTACACACTTTTTTTTTGCATTGCGTTACATTGCACACAAACAAAAATTTGCACATTTATAAAATACTAGCGGTCATATTTTCATCAGAATTGTAAAATGTAACTAAAAATGCTTGCTTTTAAATTCTGTATGATTATTTTATGTACGGTTATATTTTATTTTTGGAACACAACCTAATAAAAGATAATATAAAAATCAAGATTCTATTAGATATAAAGAAAAATTTAAAATAAAAATTATCTATCATTCACCTGCATGTTTCCACAACATTTCTCAAGGGCCAAGGCACTTAAATTAATAAAGATTACTAATTACAAAGAAAGAGAAATGAATTGTTGAAAAAAAGAAAATGATTCGTGTTCTGTGTCAAGAAAGACATGTAGGGAAAAATTGACATGAAACATTTAGAGCACTAAAGTACAGTGAGAGGGAAGGGGAGTGGTATCAGTTTAGAATTTAGAAAGAATGGTATTAATTAATTTGGAGTGCGCTATATTCGATATCTCGAGGAGGGAGTTGTGTAAAGGCGAGAATGGTTTTGAAACCTATGTTTTCTGCAAGGTCCTAAAGACTTTTTACCTTATCTACACCCTTTTACAGAGCAGAAGGGAGAGGAAATGACGATATTATTTTTGGCAAGGTCCTAAAGAATAATTATGCAAAAATTGTATTAAAAATAAAAGGTATAATATGGGAGATTGTTACCATGTCCAAACTTGGGAGAGTTAGTCTCTATAGGGTAGGGTGTGACATTTTTTCATCATTCGAATTTAATAGTACAAATTGTTTGGCTCGCGAAATTATCTAGAAATATGGAGATATCAGATGTATATAACATTTGTTGTATTTACACATTCCATTTGTACTATTAACATAGCCATTCCTAATATTAACAAAGCCAGAATTAAAACTGCACCACATTTAAGTTCATTGCGATAGTTTGTTTGCGTTTAATATCTATCCTCGTTCGGGCAATCTCGGCTTGTTTCTTTAGTGATAAAACTTAAAATTTTCAGCAATTTTTGCTTTACAAAAAATACAATTAACCTGATAAAAATACATTAAAAGAAAACAATACTTTATCATCTCCGAAAAATAATTAAAAACAACATTTTCGGCACATTCGGTTTGTTCGAACGATCCAAAAGAATACTGAGATCGCAACTTTTCTTTTATTTTCTTGTACCTATAAGTGAAATGATACTTTTCATGACTATTACGTCCATATGGTAACATACAGGATCCACATCCCGAGCCGCGACCTAACCATTCATGTAATAGCGTTCGAGAAATGTATTGTTAAGTAGGTACGTACATTATCTCACCTGCACCAGTGTAATACATAACCTCACCCGCATTTGCGTACATTATCTCACCTGCATAAATGTACACTACCTCGTACGCATAAATTATCTAGATATTTACGCAGTGTGCAGCCCTTTCCGGAAAGTGAATGGAAAATATATCAGAGATTTTACCGCGTTCAGCGCGACCTCACTCTCGCTGTAGCCGGGAAATTTGCTACGTCAGCCGGCATTTTTATTCAAAAAAGGCCGGACGCGTTGATATTTTACAATACGCGTGTACATATTCTGATACGGCGATTAATCCGAGAGTTATCAAGAGAGCTGAAACGGTATACTGCACATGTTACGCAGAAGCTCAGCATACTCTGGGGTATTAAGGTCAATTAAAGTAAAGTAAACTAAAAATAGACTACCACCAGTGAAGAGGGACCCACCACACACCCAAGGCCGTTTTATGAGCAATATCTCCAATATCGGCCCTACATTTTTGCCATCCAATTTGGTATTTTTTTGCGCTAAAGTAGTCATTCTCTCCGTGTTACTTAAACTCATACGAGTGGAAGCGACGCGGGGAGGCGTCCACACAAAACCGCTTCACTGTCATCAATAGCAAACCATACAATACAAAACAACAGAATGAAATATGATACAATGATATATGTACATATATGTGAGGAAATACCGTAGAGACAGTTGAACAAAGTTAAAATGAAAAGAAAGTTGTTCAACACAAACAAACAGAGGACTCGATAGTCCGGAAAACCACTGCCGGCAGATATAAACCGACTACCATAAGCGACAAGAACAAAAGTTGCAAACTTTTACATTGATTTCCTAAATAGTAATAACAGGATAGTGATAAACTTTTCGCAAGGAAGAGCCGATTTAGCGATATTAAAAATCTTTCAGGCGGACGTTTCGCTTCCGCCAATTCCACCCCCGGTATTTCTTGCAGCCGATATTGCGGTGCGGCGCTAAACTTAGTTGCGGCGGTCAACTTGCGGCCTCGCTGTCCTCCACAGCGCCAGCGCTATTCAATAAAATAATATTTTCTAATTTATTTGGTAGCTAGCATTAATATTAGTTATAAATGGGTTAAAATGTTTTTGTATCGGCGTATAAAGTAATTTTTATGTCTCAGATGTATGTGTTAAAAATGGTTTAAAAATAATATGCACCTTAGATGTTAAATTTGACTGTATTTTGGAGCTCCCGATAGTGGAAGGCGCGTGGAATCGAATTGTGACTGCAATACCTTCTAGATAAATGATAACATACATAAAAACCACCTCAGTTTACAGGGTGTAACAGAGCTAGTCCTTACTCTACAGGTAGATTCCTACCTTGATTATGAGTCGATGAGAAAATGTTCAAGCAACCATGACCATCATGATCAATAGTTAAGGAGATGTGCGACATCAAAGTTTGCATTTTTTTTCCTCAATATTTCTGACTTATTTTTTGTAAACGTTCGACTATCATTACTGTAACTTATATCTAATATAATAAATTAATTCCCTTTAATACAAGTCAAATAAAATGATAAAACCTTCCAATTCCCGATGAAAAATATTCCAATCGGAAAATTTTCAGGGTTTTTATAATTTTATTTAACTTTAATTGAAACGAATGAATTTTTCGTAATCGGTATAAGTTACCTATATTTCAACGTTTTGCAAAAAATAAGTCAGAAATCGAAAAAAAGCAAACTTTTATATTGTATAACTCCATAACTATTGATTGACATAACAAATCCATAACCGTATAAGACTCATCATGCTCATAATCATCGTTTATAGTAATTGTCGTCTTGTTCTATTCGCATAATATCTACTATTTCTCGCAACAGATGAGATGTGACAACAACAAAAACATTTAATTAAAGAGATAAAGATACCTACATATATGCGCATAATATACGTATATGTGGCCCATGAAGGTATAAAACTTTCATACATGAATCTACAAATGCTTGTATTTTCTTTGGTGGTGACAGGAGTGCCGGATTAGCCATATGGCAGAAGTTAGTTAGAATTGTGCTGCGGGACCCGATATAATATTACAATCATATGAAAATGAGTTAATAGACTAAGGCCCGATTGTTTCAAGTTCGATCAAAGTAAGCGTTCGTTTAAATCATAGATTTTTCCGTTCTCCACCAATCAGACGATCCGTTTTCGTAAATATCTATGCTTTAAAGGAACGCTTACTTTAATCCAACTTGAAACAACCGGCCCTAAGAGACAGCGACCACCAGACTTACGTTAAAGTATCAAACCTGAAATATTTTGTGTATATGTACACTGTACACCACAGTAGGCAAGAAGGTTTGGATATTATGACATTTGAGTTCGGGGGATTTTGGCAGACAACAGGTAATACAGGTACAAAAAAACGAGCAAGTAAAACGTAAAAATAACAAATCTGATTTTTAACAAACCTGTGTTTAACGGGTAGTACTATACACTCATAAACCATTGCAAGATGCAAGATGCTTTTTGCCGGTCATTTCTTCCGCCAGACGCTTTGAAGCTTATACATAATCATTTCGTTTACATCGTAGTAATAAATCTGAATTTTATATATTTTATTCGGGCTACTATTTAATGACATTACCTGATACATTATATTCTTACGTTTTACTCACAATCTTTTTGTACCTGCATTACCTGTTATCTGCCAAAATCCCCCGAACTCAAGTTATTATACCATATACCTATCTTTATATCTTTACTTATACATAAAATATTTCAGGTTTGATGATACAGTCTGGCGGTCGCTGGCTCCTTCTCTACAAGGCGCATTATGGGACAATATCGTCTAAATAACCTCACAATAATGAACATTGAATGTGATTTACTTAGGGAAATTTACTTGACTAGAGTTATCTCTAAATTTGCAAATATTAAATAGAGAAAAGTTTGTGAAAGTTGTTTTATTTTATATCTTCAATCCTCCAAACCATGGGCCTCTTGATAACATTTGCTACAGGCCACGGACTGACTTAATCCGGACCTGGACGACAGATTATATAAATGAAACGGCCGAAAACTATAATTAGTTTGTAAAATAAACAGAGTTATGTTTTCGACGGTCCCTACGTACATTCTCGAATTTGCGAAAATTCTGTTTTCGTCTTACTATCCTAAACTACCTGATTTATTATAAATTATAAAGGGTCTAATTTCCTTTTAAATTAGCTTTTTTTAAAACAAAAATTCCACTTTAAAACTGTCAAAAAATAAAGAGTAATTTGAAAAGTTTAAGAGTAAAGAGTAAAATAATAATCGATATTTTGCAGATACGATATTACACGTAGAGACAATCGATGTGTGAAAAAGGACCAGGTGATTTATATTTTTGCAAAAAGTGACGTTTTAAATATATTTTCATATAAGTTTTTAATTTGTTATTCGTCTTCCATGTATCTATACCTATAAAACTCAATGTCTGTCTGTCTGTCTGTCTGTTCTCTATACAAATCCACACCGTTTGTCCGATTCAAATCAAATTTTGCATACTTATGCTTTGGGACCCGGCGGGTAACATAGGCAACATTTCCCCCCTGTTCTCTTACCCCTTCCCTTCCCCATGACCTATTTTCGTTGCGAATCTGAACCGTTCGATCGATCGGACTCAAAATTTGCATACTTATGATTTGAGACTCGGCGGGTAACATAGGTAACATTTCCCCCCTATTCTTTTACCCCTTCTCCTCCCCCTGACATATTTTCGATGCAAATCTGCACCGTTTGACCGATCGGACTCAAAATTTGTAAACTTATTTTTAAGGACTCGGTGGGTAATATATGGAACATTTCCCTCTATCATTGTAAGCCTTCTCCTCCCCTGATATATTTTAGATGCAAATCTGTACCGTTCGACCAATCGTACTCAAAATTTGCAAAATCATTCTTTAGGACTCAGCGTTTAAAATTGGTGACATATCCCCCCTATTATTTTACCCTTTCCCCTCCCCCTGATATATTTTCGATGCAAATCTATACCATTCGAACCTTCGTTTACCCTCATAAATTTATTTTAAACTTAATCCTTAACCCGTGCAACGCCGGGTATGAACAGCTAGTATAATATATATGTTTGTATTTCGAATTTTAATTTTTAGTATACATTGTATCCTTATGAAGGGATCATTGACCCCGTTATTATTCAATACGTTAGTGGTTTAAACTTAATAATTTTCTTGCTAATTATATTAATAATGTAATTTTGTAGTTTTTTTTACGAACGAGGAATGCGTATCGCATGAATATTCTCACTATTTTCGAACTAAGCTAAACACTTGTGCTATGAAAATAGGATCATGCTGGTATCCTGGAATGGGACTCGAACTATCGACCACCATGACACTAGGCGAGCGTTGTGACCATTATACAACAAGTTACTCTATTGAAGAAGATAATAAATTTACCCACAAGATTTGTTTAGGTAAATAAATACTGTTCATGTTTAAATAATACAATACATTCCATTACATGAGAGACAACCTGGGTCGTTACTGCCTCATAAACTCTGGTCCTCCATGAACAGAATAAAATTGCGCTCTCATGATGCATAGGTGGGGCCTTAAAGTGTCGGCGATGTGTGAATACGGCGGTGTGCAGACCACCGAACATGTGGTAGTTGGATGCCCGCTCCACTCATTCCTCGGCGGAACTGATGAGGTCCACAGGGTGACTCCTGAAGCTCTAGACTGGCTCACAAACGTACATGTCCCCCTCGGATCCCCCACTATAGGTAAAAAGAAAAAGAAGATTCCTTTCAATGGAATTCAGGGTGACATTGTCTGTATATCAGTCCGGTAGGTCGAGTGCATTCGATTGCTTCAGGAAATAGTCCCTGGGCGCGTATCTGAAAGGCATAAGACTAAGAGTAGTAGTACATCTGGACGTAGATTGGGGCATTGAGAATGGCTGGATGGTTGTCGTCGGATATAAAGACTGAGGCTTCGCTGTGGGAACTTGGAAACTGCGGAGGGAAAATATGGTGTCGTCCTGAATATTGCGAAAGTTATTCGTTCCGTCAAACTTTCAAGTCAGGGGACTGTATGGTGTGACTGTATGGAACCACCCCGGATTTTCGTACGTAGGCGCAATATCATCTATTTTTTAAATTTATTTTGTTATAAGTGTTTAACTATCGCGCCTCCTTTGGCACTAGTCCGCGTCTCCCGGTTTGATAATCGCTGGTTACGGGAGTTAACCATGGTCAGGCATCAAAAAATAAATAAAATTCAAAAAATTGTTTGACATAACTACAACCCTATAAAAATTATTTTATTATCATTGTTTACGGCACATGTTGGTTAATATTTTTCACTGACGAATTATTTTGAGTTATGATGCGCGCATCTGGTGGACATAATCATGTCGCTATTTTATTGTGAAATAATATAATGTCTATGTGTAGCGTATCGAAAAAATTTGTATTCAAATGAAATCAATTTGATAGTAATTGTCACTTTTTTCTAAAAAAAACTTTTAAAAAGTAGATAAATATTCATAATAAGCAAATGACATTTTATCGAAAATTTGACGCTACATCGTAGATAATATTATTAGAAAGACGTGTGCAAATTATAAATAAAATCGGCCTAGTATTTTTTGAGATATCATCTCCACTATTCTCAAAAAAGGGAGATAAACGAAAAAATAATATAACTTCTTTAAAAAATTCATCTACAACGCTGGCTTCGAATTCCTATAACTCCGTCAATTTTTTGAATTTTTGAATTAATTTTTTTTTAATAGAGATGCGAACATGGAATACATGTTACATCAATATTCTTACTATTTTCAAACTAAGCTAAAGGCTTGTGCTATGAAAATAGGACTAACTTGCTGGTCTGGAGTGAGATTCGAACCCGCTATTAGGACTCACGAGGCGAGAGTTCTAATCACAAAAACAACATTCTACTACGCTACTCATTATGACTCAGATCATTCTATCTTTGTATCTATTATTGAACTTCAACATTCATGCTATATAAATAAAGCAAAAAATTATTTTTTTGATAATTTCAGGGTGGTGAACTTGGAAAAAATGCTAGTCAGATAAATGGAAGATATCAAAGATCAGAAGTTATAATATAATGAATCATTGTTACATTATCAACTTTCCGTTCTGCCGCAGGAAATATATAATATAGTATAGCATTATTAATCATAGTACTCCTCTTGTCATTTCCGTTCCCCAGTTGGAGCCACCACAAAACTCCTCTTTTGACTGCGGTTCGCAACTCTGTCGCGTTCTTTTATGTTAATCCTATGTCCCGTAGTTCCACTGCTACAGTCGTTGCGGGACGTCCAGGACGCCAGATTCCGAAGTGCATGTGAAAGGCATTCTTGGCTTAGACCTCTCGATGGTATTCGGAAAATATTTTCACGGAATACGTTTGGTATTCGCAACTGTCCGACACTGGGTCTGGACCTTATTGGCATTTTATGTCACGACTCCCCCTTTCTTTCTCGTTCCACACGTGGTAAAAAAATTTTAGCGCTCGATGAAAAAACGAAAAAAACCGTTGTTTTTTCGTTTACCTGATAATCGACCTCAACTTTTCCGAAGTAGTTTTAACCGTAATCGTCACAACAGTATCGGCTTCTGAGTGATCATCAAATTTGTGAAATAAGCTGTTGATTAGTATTGAATTCGTCGACACCAATAACACCTCCTTGAGTTCATCTCGGATACTGTAGGAAAGGAATATTGTAGGCAGTGGTAAGCTTCAAGCTTCCTACCATTATTATTAGAGTCTTCTTATCTTCAATTCCTTCCTCTACTCCCGCCAATCCCCCAACCATAAATAAATCCACAAATAAATTTCTTTCTCGTATTATCTTCTATTCCGTACTTTATTCCTGCCAAATCCCCCACCCTTTTCTTGATCCCGGCGATTTTCGTCGGGAACAGAATGGTTAGTTTTAGTAATACATATCTATAATGTTTGATTATATGATTCTAACGTTCTATAGTATTTTTCTATTCTGATCTTGTATTTTTTCCTACGTACACAATTTGTTCCTCGCGGCATTGCCGTAGTTCTAACAAGTCACCTCGGCGCAGTGCCTGAGGGTGAAATAATAAATTGCGTGGGCGTGTGCGCTGATATTCAATAACCGTCGGCTCTTTGTGGCAGCTTCGCATATTTAAATATGGGTCCACAGCCGGGTGGGAAATTGTTCAGCCAGATGACGCGATGATTGCAGTCGTATATTTGGAAAATTTAAGGTGGATTCACAATCTGACTTAACGGTAATTAAAAATTCAGGAATATCTATACGAATCCCTGATGAATAACTTTTTATTCTAAAGACGAAATGTAAACGGAAAAATACTAACGGATTGGTTACATTTATATTCAAACAGCTTTACTACGTGGCTTTGCCTGAGATTTTGATTAAATTTTCACTGAAATCACTAAAAATACTGAAAGAAATTATGGAAGAATGTCGGAACTTATCATGATACTGAAAGACTGATTTATTCAAAGCGAGTCTCAACGTATTAAATCAAATTTTCTCTACGTATTAAAGGCTGGACATTCACTGCAAATGCATATTTCAGCGTATTTTTACAAAAATGTGGGTTTTTATTATTCATTTATATCAGAATGTATACTCTAGATTGCAATTTTTTAGAGCAATATCTTAGATATAACCTTTGTTATCATGTAAAAATAATAAACTGGATATTATTTACAATAATTATTAAAATATAAGCATTAATCGACAGGCCGCGGCCAAAAAATCGTTTTTAGTGTTGTAGGCGGCGCTAATTTTGAATGAATATTTATATGTACGCATAATATGTTTTTTATTCGTATAAAGTATACTTCATTATCTAGAATCCGCTCTAAGGGATTTAAGAAATATTCAATATTAATTAAGTTATATTGTTTTAAATTTGCAAGCAATTTTTACGTTTTTTCTTGATTTTAAAACGCTTTTTATTTATATAAAGACATAATTTTAAACAGTATATTCTATTTTTTACCGTATTTTGAGGCTTTACTCACTTATCAAAAGTTAGTTATTTTTATTAAAACACCTTAATTAATATTTAAAATTAAAAATTCCAAAGCATGAAATGTGTCAATAAATGACGTAATTATAAAAGAGAATGCCGTCGGCAGCGGCGTCATTTATTTTAAATGTAAAAGTTATTTTAATTTAAGAGTTAAGGGATTTTACAAATTATAATAATTATTCAGTGTTTTTCTAATTTTCATTGAATAAGCAAACTTCTGGGTTAATTATTTTATATTCAAATAAAGCACGATTTAAGAGGTAACTATCACACTGAGGCATTAAAAATACATGAATATTTTAAATTCAATAAGCCTGTTGGTGTAGTAGTAGTATTATGCTGCTCGGCTAGTGATTGCTGGCCCGTGGTTCGAGCCCCATTCCAGGACACCACCATGTTATACTCCTATTTTCATACCGTAAGCGTTTAGCTTATTTTTAATCGTATTCCTTGTTCACATCTCTATTAACTCGTTTTATTAAAAGTATGCATTTATACATATATAATTGATATTTTACAAATTATTAAAAAATATATGTGATGTCCCGCAAAGGTTCTTCATTTAGAAAGGGTAAGAGTGAAATGAAAAAGTAATTATTTTCTTGTTAAGTGATATAGCCTAATGGAAAATTTTTTTTTGTTTAAATGAGATCACTTAAAAATTCATAATATGTTAACGGCGTATTTTATCAACAAAAAAACGTACGTTACATCGTGGATAATCAAACATAATAATTTCTTTGTCTTTCCTTCTGTCCGTCCGTCTGTCTGTCTGTCCCCGTAACTTCGTGTAACGTTCGTAATTTCGTTCGAATTCACGGCCAAAAAACGAAATTAAACGGCTGGAGATGGGGCTTGAACTGAGGGCCAGCAAGTCCGAAGGCGGCAACGATTGCGATTTTGCTACCGCCGAGCCTGCATTACCCGCCAAAAATACAGTACATATAGAACTTAGCAAAGATGCGAACCATTTCATGTTCCATCCAGCAGAGTCGCCAGGGTTTAAAATTACCATTATCTGCCGGCAGGGGAAATATAAAAAATGTACAAATATTTTCATGAAAGTCGTTATTACTGTTTCATTGGTGTCGGCTATAAATAAGTAAATAATTTTTCTTTAGGTACCGGCATGTAAAAGTACCATCATTTTTGACGGGTTACAGATAATCTTATAGTAAGATGTGTGCAAAATTTGAACACTCAACCTTATAGTTTTTAAGATATCAACTCCACCATTCTGAAAAAGGAAATATCGAGAAAAACCCCAAAGAATAATGTAAAATTTCACCTACCATGTTAGCTTCAAACTGCTCTCAGACTCAAGACTCAAACATTTTTTGGATATAATGATGACTCTTTGAAACCATGTGTATTTTTCTATCTAAAAATACATATGGTTTTAAAAGTAATCATGCTGCACATTTTAAACTAAATTGAAAGGAGCGATCTAATTTAATGAATTGTTAATAAGCAAGGCAGTTTGCTATACAACCTCTCTTTATGTTTCAAGACCCAACATTGAACAAAAATAAAATTACATAATAAACATGAGTTGACGAAGGAGTGGTGACTCCGGTGAAACAGAAATGTCTACGTATTTTAGTAGGTATATTATTATTACTTCAGAATATATATTTTTTCTGTTTCCGTGTTGCGGCTGATCGTATTTCTGATTATATCTTACTTAAAAAAGTTGCTTAATCGTATATCTAAAGATACGCGCGGCCTTAGACAAAAATTAATGAAATTGGTGGCGTAGGAGGCGAAGGTTGTAAATAGCATCATTATCGTATGTATTTGATTCTTGAGGTACGCGAATATAAAAAAATAAATGAAAATACCCACACAAAATTATTACATCAAAATACGAGAATTTTTTTGTAAATAATTCCATCATCATCTTCATTCCCATATATTGTGATTTTTCCATGTGTGGGAGTAGGGGTATACCGAGTGTGTTCATTATGTCAGCACTTCTCACTCTGTCCATCAGTGTGACTCCCGCTACTATAATTCCATAGAACGATAAATTATTACAAAATATTCTGCTCTTTCTCATATGAATCACATTTGACGTTTCAGCAAATGTACGTTGCCGTTCAATTCTACAATATTCTTTACGCGAATTGAGAAAATGTCAAAACAAATTTTGACGCGTTAAAATTTTTGACTGGGGCAATTATAACTAAAATACATTCGGCACTATATTTTCCAAATTATAAATCCCCGGTCCAGGTCCATTGTTTCGTTACACAGAAGAAAAAAAAAATCAGTGGATCATATTTATTTTGTCTCCACTACTCGATTACTTACTTGCGTGTGTATATAAGAATATATATTTTCAGTTGAATGCCATTAATGAGAATGATCTTTTTCATTTTAATTTGAGATTGTTTTCGATTCTTCTCTAAATTATTGACATTTATTTAGGCTCACAAGTTAATGCTCCTAAAGTTGACTCATCAATGAAAAGAGTCGTTCATTACATCACCATCAAAAGAAATAGGATACAACCTGATCCCTATAACGAAGGAAAGAAAAAGGAATGTTTGAAGGTTCTGAAAAGAAAATTTCGCCAAAAAAGAAATAATAATAAGAAGGGGTTAAAGTTAACCTTGGCGATACTGCTTAGAAAATCTACATAATGTACCTAGAAAAATGTTGTTAGCCGCTGCTCAGCTTTAATTAAGCTTATTACGTTTTTGGCTTACGCGCCAGGCTGACGTTAGATACCGGTTCTATCAACTTGGATTATAATTGGTTTAAAAAGAAAATCTCGTTAGCCAGTGCGCGTCAATACTCACCCGATTTTTCGTATGTGCCAAAATCAAAATCATTTTTCTTCAATGTTTCAACATTGTTTATACACGTAAAAATCAACACAACAAAACAATGTGGCTCACACATACTATTTCGATTGTCTTAAATGAAAAGATGTATTACATGTTTATTGCATTACAAACGAATAATTATACATTTAAGTACCAATAACACTCAACACATAATGTCGAAGAAAATTTCAGAACATCCAGACACTTAATAAATTGTATGCATAAACAAGGCATATCATAAAATACATCATTTATAGACGGTGTTCTGTTTATGAATATATGAGGATGAATATGTACGATTGAAGAGGTAGGTGGTCCTGGCGAGGGAAAAACAAATTAAGCAAAAGTTTCTTTTTAAAATTAACGATATTGTCGTAAAATATATATCCAAGTTATTTTCACAATTTTTAAACTGTTTATGGTACGATTTATAGACCAATTCATAGCAGTTTTATAATTAGTTATGTGAAAGTGTGTGCATTAAACGACGAACAGGAGTATTAAAACTTATAGCAGAGAGTAAATAAGGGCAGTCGATTGTATCGTGCAATATATTGTAAAGAAATAGCACCTTGTTAGTCATTCAACGTTTTTGTACAGTTGGAGGAATGTTAGCAATAGTATTGTTATATCGCCTGTATATACTGTGGGTTCTAAATAGGCGAGGCATACTCTAGAGTACGTCAGACTAATGAGAAATATTGTTTACATATTTAAGAGTATCCAGATTTTAAAATATTTTACTTATCCTAAATATAACCCAATTTTTTGATTTAGTTATAATTATTTCTATGTGTTTATCAAATTACGCTAAAGTAGGTGTTAGTAATAGTGATAAATATTGTGTTATGGTATAATTTCATACTTCTTAAACCTCATCAAACAATTGTCACCGAGACCATGAAAGCCAGCTCATAAAAATAACCGAGATGTCGGTAGTTATCGAGAAGATAATTAGAATAACTTTCTACAAACGACTCTTGGATATTTAAGCTCTATTTCTTTATGTTTCAATAGACATTAAATCAGTAGTAAAAACATCTAACTGCTCGTATCTCTTTGCTAGTCTAGGAATACTTTAGATGAAATTGATGTTAGCTAATTTATTGATATAAGTAATTTTTTGTATATTTCTAATAAATATGATTAAGAAATATTTAGCTGTATAACTATTATATATTATTTACCAACGTTTCATTTTTAGGTGAAAATTTCCCAGCGTCAGCCAGGCTAGAAATAGTTTTGTTTACACCGGAGTTTTGCAAAACTCGGAGCATTGAAATGTTCCGGAATTTTTAATGACACGAAAACTCTCCGTAACGTGAGGTCTTATTTTAATGTTTGCACTTAGACCACTCGGGCTGTTTGCGTGGGCCCTCTAAGCATGGAAAGGGCTCAGGGAAGAATGGGCCTCTGTATTATGGTACTGTACATACCGGCAGGTTCGGTGTAGAGAAAACGAATCTAGGTAACTACTTAATGCGAACGTAGCGTTTTCTGCCGCTATGGTTCCACCAGGTACCTAGTGACTTATGAATGAGCTGTTCCCTTAAAAACAAGCCTCTGTGAGGAAGATTTCTACCAAATCCGGTTTAAATCGCGGTTGTACAAAATATGAAAGTGAATGCGCGCGATATGACCGTGTGCTAAAGGAAAAACAAGATAAACGGCAAATTAGACTACAAAGGAATGAAGTCTTGCGACGTTGGTTGCGGGAATGACTGCGTTGTGCTCTTCTTCGATTTCGGACAGATTAAGAATTACTATGCGGACAGATTAAAAATTTGATACGATATTATCAGAGCGGTAGACAGATCAAAACTGTTATTGCATTGGCGGTGATATAAAATTAGCGGGGATTGACAGGCGTTTTCGGCAGAAGGATATTTAGGGACAGATTCAAAGATACTAATGTAAGGACAGGAACGATGAGGATAGGCAGATTTTCATCCCAATCGCGGTCCAAATCCGCCACACTGCTTCCCCCTCCCTCAACGTATCGGCCAAACCAATGGGAAGTCCCTGAAACAAATAAAATATTTTAATCGTAAATGAATAGTGACATGTAAAGTATCCATCTTAAAAATCAACATGATTTACATAGTCTTAAAAATATATGTTAGGTATCTACGTACATATTTATATACCCAGCACCTTTATGCATATCTAGAATTCACAGACTTGGGAACCAATTTAGCTTCGATATATTTAATTATTCAAGCTCAAATATAAGTGTAATATTTTTGATGCTGTGTTGAGCTAGTGGTGTGAGTGATTAAGGTATTTTTATATTTGTGTTAAATTTATTGTCCATTTACTTTTCATATCATTGTGTATTGTCTTCAGACTGTATTTATGTGTATGTCAGTGTGTATAAACATTAACGTAAAGGTTTATAAAGGCATAATGAAATACTGAAAATTAATTAAAATTTTATCCGAACGTACGGACATCAAGAAAACGATCTAGCATATGCGATGTTTCAAGAAATAAAGCATACTTACCTTAATCAAATAATCATTTAAATATGGAAACTTATTATTTAGGACCAGTCGGGTAACATAGGTGCCGTTTCCCCCTCCCCTTAATATATTTTCAATGCAAATCTGTGATGTTTGACCGATCGGACTCAAAATTTGCAAACTTATTCTCTAGGACTAGGTGGGTAATAAAGGCGACATTTTCTCTTTCGTCTCTACCCCACCGCTTCCCCCAGAGATATTTTCTGTGCAAATCTACACCGCTTGAACCCAAATTTTGCATATATATTTCCGACGGGAAAAATACGTCACATTTTTTTCTAGACATCCTATTCATCCCAACCTTGATTAAATGGAAACATTGTTTTAATCACAGGCTTTGCAAAACAATGGAACCTTTGTTTCTCTTCACAAATTTATTTTCAACTTAATCCTTAACCCGTGCAACGCCGGGTAGCAACAGCTAGTTGATTAATAAATTTGATTTTTAAATTTCACAAAACTTTGTTCTGAAAAAATTGCAACTTCACAATAAGAATGTGTTCTTGAGTACAATATATATAATATGTCCAAAAATAAAAAATGAATTAACGGTGACTTCTGACGTCCCCTAGCGGCAGTTTCATAAGTAATTTGTGCCTAGCGTACCAGAAAAAATGGATTTCTCTAAAAGTGGATAACATATGTTAATCAATTAATAAATGAGACTTACAGATAAGATATTCACGGAAATGTAGGAGGCCGCCATAGCGTAATTGGATAACACCCCTGATCCGGATAGGAAGGAGATCCGTGGTTACTAGGGGTCTAGGTCATCTCAAGCGTTCAGCTTATTTTGAAAATAGTGACAGTATTCCGTATTCGCATTTCATTTTGGGTAGCGTATTTAATTGGATATGAAAATAAATTGTAAATATCCTTTTTGAATATACATCCTTATTGAAAATCCTGATTATAATATGAAATCTTTTTTCCAAATAATGGGAGTGAAATCGTGACAAGAGCCAATTAGAAATAAAAAATGTTTTATCGAACATTAAAGAGAAAATTTAAGGAGCTTAGAGCTCTTTCCTTTTAATAATTTAAAAAAACGTAGAGCTTTTAATCATGAAAATAAGTAAATATTACAAGTTTTTTTTACTTTGCTTGTTCAATTGTTATGCTTTCGGTTGTGTACCGTGAAATTAAATGTTTTTGAAGTTTAATTAAATATATCTATATACAGAAAAAGTCTATAAATTTTTACAACTAGCATAACGTCGATGTATATATAATTATTCCTATGTGACGTTTTAGTACATTCTGAGATAAACGAATAAAACTGTTTTTAAAAAATAATTGCAGAGACTAGATTTCTAAAATTTTTTAAAAATAATTAGTAGGTAGACTTTCCAGATGAACGGCAATGTTTTTTTAGAATATCTTCATTACTTATATGAAAAATTGACAAATTGATTCGTTCAAATCAGAACGGCACATGGGATTTATTATAATATATACAGCGACGATAAATTTTTTCGATGAATTAATACCAACAAAAAAGCAGTTGTTGTTATTAATTCACTGAAACTGTTGACCCAAAGCAATATTATAACTGTAATAGCCACATAACCCCTAGATACTAATTTATGTAGTATTGTATTGTTTTCAATACCTAAATTTTCATTCAAAATATTTTTGAGTATGTCCAAATTTTTCAGAACAGAACTGGATTTTTGTCACAGGGAAATCATTAATCAATCAATGTATATTATAGATGTCTCACAGAGACGAAACTGTATTTTTATGAAAAAGTGGGTATAGAAGTCTTTTGGGTGTACATAGGGCTTACGACCTATTTACGGCTGGCTTAAGTGATCATTTTACACAATGCAACGTTCGCCATTTCCAACCATGATAGAATACTATGTCTAGTAATTCTTGGAACAGTTTCGTCTTTGTGACACATCTATAATATACATTGATTGATTAATGATGTGACAAAAATACAGTTCTGTTCTGAAAAATTTGGACATACTCAAAAATATTTTGAATGAAAAATACTGGTAAAAAGGAGTTAAATAAAAAATTGAAATAATATGTCTGGCATATCCTAGAGTAATGCTAGTAATTCGGAAGAATTTCATTACACAGATAAAGAATATTGCTAACAAAAACTCCAAAATCAATATAGATGTCTCATTAGCGACATCTGTGGTCATTTAAGGGGTATGAAAAGCTTTGGTGCCAGCCGTGTTAAAGATTGTGAATTGAAACGTGGCGTATAATTTAAATATATACAACTTCCAAAAGTTCTATCATGGGTGGAAAGAGTGAATGTTACATTGTGTAAAGTGATCACTTAAGCCAGCCGTACGATAGGTCTTAAGCCCTAAGTACACCCAAAAGACTTCTACACCTACTTTCCCATGAAAATACACTTTCATCTCTGTGAGACATCTATAATATACCTTAATTTTATTTATTGGTATCGTTCATTAGTTTTTAGATAATAATGATGTAATTTTATTTATTGATATCGTTCATTAATTTTTAGATAATAATGATGTAGATGGGAAAATCTAAAATTTTTCTTATCAGAAAATAAAAGGAATTTCTCTAAATATACTAAAAGGACGTTTGATTGTTAAATTTCTAATTAAATTAGTTAAGTTATGATGTTACACAAAGCACCTGTCCATCAATCGTGGGTATTCAGAAATAATGTCCAAAACGTTTCTTCAGTGAGTCGCAAGTTTCATGCCAACTTCGCGAGAGGGCCTTTAGATGCCGAGAGGATTGTTAGCCCTGCCGACATCCGGTGACAGGGTTGTGATGTTTCCTTACAAATGAAATTCGCCTTTGGAAACGAGTGAATCGTGTGAACACCGCCTACTCAAGGATTTTGTATGAATTTCTCCAGGTGGATTGTTGAGACCTTAAGGGGGCGTAAGGTTTTTTACTTTTTTTTTTGCATTTTATTTTTAATTTTTTAAATGAATGTATAACATCGCAAGAATATTGTGTCAAAATTTCAAGTCAATCGGAGCAAAATTGACGAAATTATGAACATTTGAGCGATACTCAGACTGATTTTCTATACCTGCTCGGGCAGCTAAGAGACGCGCTCACCTGAGGAGTACCGGACGTGCTATTTATTGTATTGGAAGAGTTTTGCGTAGACAAGGACAAAAATATGCTGATGATGAAAGCTCTTTGCTGTGTGAACATGGCATCGACGATTACGTGTAAGTATAAAATAAGTGTTGAGTTTTATTTTGAATTTTACAGTGTGCAAAAGTTTAAAGCGTTTTCCCCACATCTCACGTTTTCAAAGTCGGTGTCCATCATAACTTCAAAACTACTGCACCGATCCTTTTGAAATTTTGAAGACTATTTCTGTACATAATTTACGAGGTAACGCTGGAGAGTTTTTTTCAAATTTGTTTTTAATTTTTAATTTTTAATAAGAAATTAGTCGATATTTTTCGCAAAAAATCGCGTTTTTCCCTTCAAAGTGCTCCAAAAAATTGAAAAATTGAAATTTCAAAAAACGCTCCCAGCGTTACCTGGGAAAACCTATTATCTAACGAATGAACTTTGATTTTTTGATTTCAGATGATCTAGCACCAAGTTATGATGGATCCCGCAATTCTCCTTTTTTCCGAGACACGTTCGAATAATTGCTGCCGTATTTTTTAATATTTCGTCTTGAAAATTTTACACAATATTCTTCAAATGTCATACTTTAATGTACTATTGGTTTTAATAAAGAGGTTTTAACTGTGTCGTCACAAAAAAAATCACAAAAACATGCCTTTTTTTGTACGATATAACCTTACCCCCCTCCTTAAGGAAGGGTAAAAGCTACCTATACAAACGTGTATACAGTATACATCAATGCTTCGAATGTTACTAGAAGAAACCACTAATAAAGTGGTCTGTACCATAGAGAAAAAAAATGTTCAAGGATGAACTAAACCCCCCCTTTGGGCGAGGGGATTGGGACACAGCGGAAGAATGCCCCCCTAGAGTATATTTTAGACACATTTAAAATGCAGTCAAAGTATTTATTCTTGCATAATTAAGTCTCCTGGTAAAAATACTTTTATTAAAAAACCTGTTATTTTTTACAATAGACGTTCTTTAATTTTGTTTGAGTACGAGACTTATTAAGTAATACATTATTCTTTTTAGGAGTATTTAGTTTGACCTTTTCATAAATATTTCACAATTTACATTCTCGTAATAATTTTACGTAATGGAATCAGACCATGTTTAAGAAATTCATGTTATTTCATGTATTTTGTTAATTTGTATTTTGAAAATTGTGTAGTGTTTTTGCAATTATATTTTTTAGCATACATAGTTACAATGAGAACATTGAAGCATGACTTTTATGCAGACATATGCAGGGAACCTCGTAGCTTGCTTTACAAGTGGAAGTCTTGATAATGCTTCGAAAATATTTAAGCAACTATGACCTAATAATAGTTATGGAGATAAGTTATCTATAAGTAAGATATCAAAGTTTGCATTTTTTTCAATATTCCTGACTTATTTTTTGCATAAAGTTGAACTATCATCAGCGGGTATCCCATTAAAATTTGTCACGAAAAATGCTTTAGAAATATAATAGAAATTTCGTAATGTTTGTGTTTTATTTTCATCTTAACCTGTACTGAAATCGTTACTAGGTGCCTTCAAAACCTTTATGAAATTTAATCTATACATAAATAATACCTGTACTTACCATCTTATTATAGATTGCAGATGAAAGAAGGTTTAAATTATTGGTAATAACAATAAATAAATTATAATAAATTAAACAAATAAAATAGTAGATTCTTCTGCAGTTTTTTCCGAGACTTCAAGATTTTAGCCTACCTTGATATATCTGGTAGGAGTAAAGTTAGAAAGATTGCACTACATGTTAAAAAAGTAGAGATACGTACACTGAATACGTGTCACCTTAAAATTTTTACTTCTAAACTATGCTTAACACTTGTATTCTTCTTCTTCCTAGGCTGTTAGTCCCATTTACTTGGGGTCGGCCTTCCTTGTCCGCTTTCTCCATTGAGCACGGTTTTGTTTTGCTATTCTATCGAGTTGATCTTGCGCTATGCTGTCGAATTGATATATTCCATGTGTCTGAAGGGGTTTTCCGAAGCAGGATTTTTCTACACCTTTGATCAGATTTTATGTTATTTTTAATTAATTAAATATATATATGTAAAAACAATAAAAAATTGTGAAAAGTGCACAAAACGGTTAAAATTATATACTGTTGTATTTTGCTATTACTTTCATTATGAATATAATTAAACTAGTTAACTTTGTTTACACCACTAAAATTTATTTGGTAAAACCAACCGGTTTCGGAAACGATGTTCCTTCATCAAGGTATACCCAATACTAATTGAACTTGACAAAAATTATAAACAATCATACTTCAGTGTTAAGTGTCTAAATGGGGGTAAATAGTGGGGGGTGCGAAAGAAACAGGTGATAGGGTGAAAGGGAACATATTCAAAATAGGACTGTAAGTTAAATTTTTTTGATTGTTAATAATAGATTCATTATTATTTATAGCTTTCTTAATCTCTAGGGCCTCTAAATTATTAAGGCGTCTACTTTTACTATTAATGTGAAGAATGTTGACCCCTGTATTTTTATTAAAACTATGGTTACTCTCAATAATATGATTAGCAAATTCGGAAAAATTTGAATTATTTAAGCATTTAACTCGTTTTTCCAATATAAAAAGAGGGACAATCATTACTTTTTAGTTTATAAACACCCGAGTGAGTCAATTCGTGATCTTTATCATTAACATTTCTCAAAAAGTTACTTATATTATTTGTTGAATAGAAAGCTGGTTTTATAGAGGGAGGGAGATTTTTCGAGCATTCAATTGAAAAATTGTCAATATATAAAATTCTACGCCAGTGTTTAATATCATCGTTATTTTTGTAATTATTGAATAAAAAATTATTTGTGGCTATTTTATTAAGTTTTTTGTTTAGAATTTTATCAATCAAATTAGGAGATTTTCAATTCTAAATCCCCCTTTTAAATAATATTCTATTGTGGAAGAGATATGTAGATGATATTTTTTGTATTTGGACAGGATCTGAACGTCAACTTGACACCTTTCTTAAATTCTTTTCATCGTCAAATACAATTTACAATTGAGGTTGGAAATAATGCCACATTAAACTTTTTAGATTTAACTTTATCTATCAATAACAATAAAATTGAATTTAATATATATCGCAAACCTACATATACTGACACAATAATCCACAACACGTCCAACCACCCGATCTCACATAAACATTCAGCCTTCCATTCCATGATACACCGACTTGTTACGTTCCATTGTCTGATATTAATTTTCTTACTGAGCTGTCCATAATAAAACAAATTGCCACAAACAATGGTTACTCTCCTAATTTGATTGATAAAATTCTAAACAAAAAACTTAATAAAATAGCCACAAATAATTTTTTATTCAATAATTACAAAAATAACGATGATATTAAACACTGGCGTAGAATTTTATACATTGACAATTTTTCAATTGAATGCTCGAAAAATCTCCCTCCCTCTATAAAACCAGCTTTCTATACAACAAGTAATATTGGTAACTTTTTGAGAGATGTGAAAGATAAAGATCACGAATTGACTCACTCGGGTGTTTATAAACTAAAATGTAATGACTGTCCCTCTTTTTATATTGGAAAAACGAGTTAGATGCTTAAATAATTCAAATTTTTCCGAATTTGCCAATCATATTATTGAGATTAACCATAGTTTTAATATAAATACAGGGGTCAACATTCTTTACATTAATAGTAAAAGTAGACACCATAATAATTTAGAGGCCCTAGAGATTAAGAAAGCTATAAATAATAATGAATCTATTATTAACAACCAAAAAAATTTAACTTACAGTCCTATTTTGAATATGTTTCCTTTCACCCTATCACCTGTTTCTTTCGCACCCCCAACTATTCACCCCCATTTGGACACTTAACACTGAAGTATGATTGTTTATAATACTTTTTAAAGTATCCGAATAACAAATACTAAAAAACAGGCGAATATACTCGGGGTTCGGATATTCGGATTGGAGGCTCTACACAACGTTTTCAGAGACTTTTTGGTGCATTTTTTGGTGTATTTTGGTGCATATGGTTTCGTTTGGAGTGTTCCAGCTCCCCCATAAACTTTCGATTACGTTTGTTGCCATTTCTGTACGTGCCATTGTTTTATTTGTTGCCTTATCATAGCAGTTTCATAAATCAATTATAGAACACCTTGAACAAATAAAACTTGCATAACTTTTTGCACATTCTCTAAATCAAAATTGCAACAAAATGATTTTTTGCCTATCAACAATGCGTGTCTGAGAATCTTTTAGCACACTGACGTTTCCTGCCTCTATTTACAGCTGTGAAACACGGAAGATCGCGTGAAAACTATTTATTTCGACGGATCGAGTGTATCGTATTTTCAAAATTTATTTTGGAACACTGAAATAATGAGTGAGTAATAAATTATTGATTTAATCATCTACCTTTTTTACAAATACAAATGTTTCGTTTTTTTAAAAGACTAGCTGTAACCCGCCAAAAATGACTACTTTTATACTTACTTTTACATGTCGGTTCCTAAGGAAGGCGTACTTATTTATTTTATTAAAAAATTAATTTAAAAAAAATTCAAAAAATTAAAAAAATTTTTTTTTCAAATTTTTTTTTTACTATAAAGAAGATATGGACGTTACACGAAGCTACGGGGACAGACAGGTAGACAGACAGATGGACGGACGGACAGACATACAGCGAAATTATTATAATTGGGATAAACTTTTGCTTTATTCGAGTATACATAGTGTAATAAAAACCATTATTCTTGTGTCAAAAATTTTTTAGAGACTGGCTATCTTTTCTATTAATTTTTGTACATAATCTGTTTACGGCTTAAATTTATAGCCTTTTGAATATTAAAGTATCAAGGTGAAAAATAACACTGTAATAATGCTCCTTTTTTCGGAACAAGGCACACAGAAATTCTGAATTTAAATGCCGTTTCGTTATCTCTCACCAGCCTTTTCGTGGCACCTTTATATTGCAAACATATTAGTTAGCTATGTAAGCCAAACATCTTACACTATATCAACTTACTATGGTTATAAATTACATCTCAATTAAAATTTTATTAAATCATTTTTATTTTATTAATAATAGATGTACCCATAAGTAACCAATTATTTTTGGTTTGGAATGTTTGCTTCAGTCAAGCTCAGTAAAGTGAACGTGTAAGGACGTGTTTTATACGCAATTTTATAAGACGTGGTCTTGTGACTTGTGACAATTAAATTTAATTTTTTTATTACTCTGTTGTAAAATGGCGGACAATCAACTAACTGAAGAACATTTACGTCATTGCATGCTGTTTCATTTTCTATCGGGTGTTAATGCAACGGTTGCAACAAAGAAAATTTGTGATGTGTAGGGAGACGTATTGAAAGTAAATAAGTGCCAACGTTGGTTTAGGAAATTTTCCGATGGTGGTTTTGAATTGTCTGATAGCGATCGAAGTGGGCGCCCGGTAGGGTTTGATAATGACGCTTTAAAAATACCCAGAAGCATATTTTTCTTAAAAGTCTACCAACAAGTTGGCAAAAGGTCTTAGATAGCGATGGAGATTAAATCGATTAAAAATAAAATTAAATGTAGTAATTGATTACTTATGGGTATACCTAATATTAGACGTAATATTCTGACGACTCGTATTGTTTAGCTTAACAAATAACATCAGCTAAGTGTGCAGAATATGTGTGACGTTTTATAAAAAAATATTTCCTTCATTCATTTTTAAAATATATCATTTCACCTCTATACCTGAAGGCTCTTAAACAATGAAATACTAAAACAAAATAAATTAAAACATTCTACGCGTTAACACGTCTATAATTAATAGAATTTGTAAAATTTTATGCACTAACGGATTCTGGCCGTTATACACAAGCGCGTCCAACCAATCAGAGAGTGAAATGAAGCCTCAAGAATGCAGACGACGCTTGCACTCTTCTATTTTTGATCGTCGATCTATTAACAAACATGAATTGTGTAAACTAAATTTTGCCTTGTTGAATATTCAATAAACTTCAGTGTTTGTTACACCTATGTACTCTTTGACTTCCTCATTTGCTTGTAATGCAGTACGCGACACATTACATTGAAAACCGGAAGATTCTCCTAACGGGGTGGGAATCTTTCCTCATTAATGATCTTCAATCTAATGCATTAATGATCTTCAATCTGCCAATGTGGTTAACCATAATAAACCCTCTAAAATCCTATAATTAAATCGTAATATGTCCCTTATATTATGTTCATATATAAATAAAAATGTAAGTATTTATTTATTAGTACAAAATCTCTAATCTCTGAAAGTTCTTCACCGATTGTGTTCGATTGTGAACGTTGCATTCGAATACGAGTGTGTTTTTGAATACCTACTTTTTTATATACCTGCTATTTATTTATATACCTATTTTTTTATATACCTGCTGTTTATTTATATAAATAAAAATGTTAATGTAAGATATGGGTACCTAACATTTTCTGAATTCAAATTTTTTGATTAGATTCGGTTGTTTTTGCTTAAATAAAACGTTTGAGCTGATAAGATAATGCAGCCAATCATTTACCAAATTCTGTGATTTAATCTGTAGATTTCCTCCTGTCGGCTCATTTAGTGTGCTAAATGAACTAGTCAATATGCTAAAATTTCAAAGTTATGAGCGCGGAACTAAATATTTTCAGCTAGGTATCAGCCTTCTACATAGTTACATTTACTTTCTCCATAAGTGCATTCACTTTACAAAAAGCATACAGTATACTATTTAAAGAGTTAAGGTTGTTATTACGGTCGTTAGACATATTGAACTGTAATTCGGATATTTTATACGCACCGTATGTATTACCGAGAAGCGAATCTCGACGTTTCGTTGGATACTTACCAGTCCGACCTCCACCTCCGCGGGTAAAGGTCGTCCTCCTGATGACATTGAATAAGTATCCAACGAAACGTCGAGATTCGCTTCTCGGTAATACATACGGTGCGTATAAAATATCCGAAATTACAGTTAAGTATACTTTTTGTAATACATACAATGCTTTCTTTAAAATAATATAATACACTTATGTAGAGGGTAGCAAATCTATATATAACCGTTGCACTGATTCGTTCATTTATATCATACTATGATAGACGACTGGTTTTGTTTGATAATAAATAAGGGTCATGACACTGACAAACGAACAGATTTATTCTTGGGTTTGAAGTTTATTAGTTTCATCTCACCGAGGGCACGATTTACGGTGCAGAGGCCTACCTTACCGGACAATTTGACACCATTTCAATTCGTGAGAGCTGAAATATGCAGTGTACACTAAATTATCCAATCAATATTAATAAAAAATAATGTAGGTCGGGGCGCCTAACTCGGCACCATTTTCTACGCATGTATATATTTTCTTTTGACGTATTAAATTACCTCATGCAATACTGTCTTTCAATTCTCCCTCCCTCAGCATTTTCCAATATAGCTTACCAGACCATAATTTCAATATTAAGGTGACCAGATCGTTAAAGGGTTCCTAAAAAGCGGTTCACCAAAGGCACACGTAATGTGAAAGGCGCCGATTTATTTTCCTACGGGCCGGAGCAACTCCGCGGAGCCCGGCCGCCGCCGCCGGCCCTGGTAATTCATTACTTCCGCAGCGATATTTCATGGGCAATTATTTTCAACAAAACCTTTCAATTATTTATGGTGGGCCTGTTATTAGGGAGCTATACATTCTACTTTTATTATGATGCATCACAAAGGTGGAAGAGCGAATTACAAATGTGATATTGATTTTTTTTCAGATCGTTACACTTACCCGATTTTATTTACAGATTACAATTTTATAGTAAAGACAAGAATTATTATATTGTAGTGTAATCGTTCCATTTAATGTATAACCGTTTTAAATTAAATCGAAAAATGTACAAATGTACAACCGGTACTAAAACTAAAAGTGCATTATTGCATAAGTTATACGTTTCAAATATTGTGTTCCGCTCTCCGCTCTCTGGATATTGCAGAATTAATGTTCCCCGGGAACTTGCTGAGCTCTTAACATCGATCGACTTCGTAATTAAATAATTCATCTTAATTTGGGATAAGTTTATGGAAACTTTGCAGAATCCCGTCGGACCGAGTTAAATCCCTTTATCGGGGCTCGGTTATCTCCAACCGCCGTCGGCAGTGTCAATAATGTGCCTTCAGCTCGCGGCGTGACTTCGGGACTTGGATCGTTAAAGAAAGTAATTACACATTTAATAATCAGCGCGATTTCGTCTGCGGGAACTCTTCCAAGATACGAGATTAATCCTAATAGAAATTGAAATCAAACATTAAAATTTTTCTTTGAGTTATTATGGCGTGATCGAAATTAAGCAAAATAAATTTAAAAAAATCAATAACTAAGTTAACAATAATCATAAAATATAAAAGAGCTCTATTCATTAACCACACCAGGGTGAAAAGTAAATTAATTGACGAGGAAAACATACCAGAAAATCTAATTACCATGGCTTATATTTCAAACCGTCTATGGACTAGTGATCGTCAAACCGTAATTTTGATCTAATTTAAGGATGATCGGTAATTGAGATAAAGCTGTTGTCTAATTCCGGTGATTGCCCGTCGAATTGCGAAAAATCGGATAAAAATCTCAAATAACGGTAAGTGTGTCACCGGTTAAAATACCATCTCTACTTTGGACGTGCGTGTTTTTACTCCAGCATTAAATAATTCCAAATTGTGAAAATCCCGGAGATTTTTATTGAACTCTGGAATTTTCTGGAAAAAAATCTGTCCGTAGATCGAAATGTAAACATTTTTCGATGGATAGTAGACAAAGCAATTTTTTTCGTGTGCATTTATTAATTGAAAGATGTCAATCCGGGCCGTAGAACGACATTTTACGGTGACATAAAAATAAACATTGAAACTTAAATGGATTGTGGAATTTATACATCACGATTTCTAAAGAATCGCATAATATTATTTCATTCATAAAAAACTTGAGCGTGAATAAAAGGTACCCTCTGGGGCCGAAAGATCCTGAAGTTGGGTCAGTGTTCAGGAAAAGTTAAAACGTATTGAGATCATGATCACGTACCCTTTCCTGAATTTCCATATCAGATTGACCTAAAATATTTGAATGTGACTTTTAAGCCCGCCATTGTAATGGCTTTCTTATACCCCCGGGAAGGTGGCTTTTCTAGAATACCGAGTGTATATTTTGAGATGCTTAGGGTTAAGGGGTAATGTACTCGGAAAATTTCCTCCTGACTAAAAAAAAAATTCAAGACGTATTTTACTTCTTATATCGTTGAGTGATGTCAAGATTGCCTTTTTGAGTTTACTTATTCATTGCTATAACCAAACATAATAATTTCGTTGTCTGTCGTCTGTTCGTCCATCTGTCTGTTCTTTCGTCTGTCTGTCTATCCATCTATCTGTAACTTAGTGTAACGTCCATAATTTCGTTCGAATTTACGGCTAAATAACAAATTAAACGGTCGGAGATGGTGCTTAAGCCCCGGGCCAGCATACCCGAACCGGCCACCCAACGCATGTTGCTATCGCCACCCTTCTGTGGACTATATATTTATAAAGATATTATAAATATATACTAGGGCTTAGCGAAGACGCGAACCATTTCATGTTCCGCCCAGAACAATCGCCGGGGATTAAATTTAACTGCCGGCAGGGGAAATATAAAAAAAATGTTAAAATATTCTGATAAAAGTCGTTTACTATTTCATGGGAGTCGACTAAAATAAGTCAAAATTTATTCTTTGGGAACCGGCCGTCGAACCGGAACGAACGAACCGAACGTGTAAAAGTACCGTAATTTTTGACGGGTTACAGCTAGTACTCTGTTAAGTGTAAGAAACAAACTGTATAATACTATATATTTTTTTTGCATTACAGATTGCTCCATTTGCATTGCAAGTATATCTTGGAGTAGCTAAATGGAGGTGATCCGTTGCTTGATGCTTTCGATACTATCATTAAATACATCGACATGATCGCTCAGTTCATTTAGAAGTTGCACACTACGCGTTGTGGTGTGCTTATTCATTACATCCGTTCTGCATTTGGGACGTAAAATAGCGCGTGACCTCGATTTCGCAAATAATTATTTGGTAAAAATAGGGCGTAATTCTCTAGCAGGCTCGTAGCATCAATTATATTTCTTGAAATTTTAACCCTCAACATGACTAGGCCCTCCTGTCTGCGCGACTCGAGGCTGCGGTAGTTGCATTCCCTCAGCAGTATTTTACGATTCATTTTTTTTTTCTTTTTTTTTTTTTAAATAGAGTTGCGAACACGGAATACGTGTCACATCAATATTCTTACTATTTTCAAACTAAGCTAAACGCGAAATTGTGCTATGAAAATAGGACTAACTTGCTAGCCTGGAGTGAGATTCGAACCCGCGACCTTTGGATCACGAGGCGTGTACTCTAACCACAAGACCAACAAGCTACTCATGAATGTGTGGGCTCCAAACTGCCATTCCATATTCCAATTTTGAACGGATGATGAAATTGTACATTTGCTCGATGCACTTCTCATTTTAAAATCCTTTTGATATACCTTACCTATGTGTTACGAAATCTAAAAGCTTGTAACTAGCTGGTTTATGTGACTTGAGAAAGTCAGTCTGGCATCAAAGATAAAACCAAGATCCTTGATCTCAGCACTGCGTGAAATTTTTTCTTTATTGATCGAACTTTATTGGTGTTATTGAGCGGCTACAAGAAACTTTACAATGTACACTTTTTTATATTAAAATGCAGATTGTTCTCCTCAGTCTAGTCCACTAACGCATCCAAGTCTTTTTGTAAATTAAAACATTCACGTATATTCGTTATATATTGTGATATATAAGTATCGAGGCTGTGGCTATTAAGTAATATTTATACATTATATATATACATATTACTAAATAGCTATATAAGACATTCAGTTGAACGATTGTGGTTCGATTTAACAGAAAGTATTTAGATTTGACTTGTATCAAAAGGACTGTATTTTTCATACTTGATATAAGTTACTGTAATGACAGTCCAACGTTTTACAAAAAATAAGTCAGAAATATTGAAAAAAAAATGCAAATTTTGTTGTCGCATATCTCCTTAACTATTGATATGAGGTCGTAATAGCTTGAACATTTTAGACTTATAATTAAGGTAGGAGTACAGTCCTGCGAGTTTATTAATGTTTTCCAAATAACCCTGTATATAGTATATTTTTGACGGACCATAGAGAAGCGATGGTGGCTTTGTCGCCTAGTCGCCGCGCTGCTGTTCGCGTGTTCGAGGTTCGAGTCCGGTCGTGTAATTTAATTTTTTAGGCGTGAATTGAAGAAAATTACGAACTTACAGAGACAGACAACGAAATTATTATATTTAGATAGAATAGATGTTCCACACCTATGAAAATACCACAAAATATACATGTTTAAGAAATTTAATGTCAAACTGTCCTTAAATATGAAAATTAATTTTATGTCCATGCTTCTCAGTAAAATTCAATACATTTTCTATAAAATAAATACACCGTCAAATTGAATGGGATCCTTCCGTCAAATGATTTTAATTTCTGAAAAGTATTAATCTTTTTTCCTTCTGCAAGAGTTTTAAATTAAAGCTTTGAATGTGATGAAAAAATAAATCATACTGATTTTTGAACATGAAGCAGATTATTGCAATATTTGGCTTTCCAAAATTTTCGAGCCGATGATTTGCCTACGGGTAATTTTAATAATTAAGTTCCATTAATATTCCGTAAATTTAACCGTAGCTGATGTATTTCAGACTCGATGAACCAAAAGTGGAAAAAATCTCTAAATATTTAAACAGTGAAAAAAATTAAAAGTGAACAACTTTGTACTTTTAAACAATATTTTTATATGAAAGTATGTTCTAAGAAAACAGTTACTGGATTTTGTCCCCAGAGGCATGATTAATTAATTTAGGATAAATTATAGAATTCTCTCAGAGACGAAGCTAATTTATATATGATAGGAGTTAAAAATTGAAAAAAATGATTTTCAGGCATATTCTAATAGATATGTTTAATAATTCGAAAGAAAATTATATATACGTTAAAATATTGCTAAAAAAAACTCCACTTTAAAAATTAAAATGTAGAGGTATCATTACTAGTTACGAAAGTTATGTATACTAACTTAAACGGGTTGTAAGCCTTGAGTCATCGTATAAGAGACTCCCTTCCACTTTTCCCACATGTAAATTAGCTTCGCCTCTGGGAGACCTATTTATTTAAACAATGTTCAACATTGAGGTCACGTCGTGATTATTAGGTTCATTAATCAATTTAAAAAGCTGATAACGTAGCGTGTATATTTCCCAGTGAATGTTTGTGAATGAGAAGCGTAGCTGGCGAAGGGCGTGCAGTCCCTAGTAGTTAAATATATACGAGTTCTTTTAAGAATTTTCATAGATAAATATATAAATAACTAGTTCATTCACAGATAAATATAAAAAATTGCGCGCTCTATTGCGTGAAACAAATTAATAATAATCATTATTGCAATTTTGTGCTGCACTCGGTTGAACACAATTCTTTGTACTTCTCGAGATGTTCGTATGTTTGTCGCGAGGAGGCGGGTGTATTACCTGAATGGAAATATAATGCAACGATTTTACAGTACCAATGTAGTATAGCCGGCACGTTTTGTGACTTCGCGGTGTGTTTGAAATATAAATATGACTGACAGGATATATATATATATATATTTTTTTATTTGGTCATCCAACACGAAGACGTAAATAAATGGCTAGAAAAGAATACAGAAAAAAATTAGTTAGATGTCTCCCACAATTATAGGATAACACAAATAAGATAATACTTTTACAGATTTTTTAAAATTTAACAGCAAGATAAAAAGATTAATTTAACATAGTGTAACGAAATGGTAAGCAGAAGGAATTACGCACTGTCCGAATTCCTAGTAATAGATCACATTAGAACAATACTATAGAAAGCTCTAAAACACCCTTCAGTACTCTAGGATTAACTACAACATTTGGGAGACGTCTAGAACAGCCTAGAAGCGACAAAAACCTCAAAAAAACTAGAAAATAAAATATTGTTCTCGAGAATTTGAAAACCAACGTATCACGTATATAAAGCAGCACCACGCTGCGCAATTAAGTTGACGAGTGATAAATTGCGAAATAGTGTGATTTCAAGGATAGTTTATTAATTTAATTCGTGTCAAGTGACTTTGTCAATTTAATAGAATAATTAATCACTAATAAATAAATCGCTCTTATCAAAATATTGAAAGAATGTGGATTTACAGGTATACGCTCGAAATCTTTTATAAGGATCTAGTGACCAACGAAGAAATTCTGCGACAAATGTACACGAGTGTATAAGGATGTATATGAGTAGAAAAATTATGCTCTCAATGAAATGAAAATTGAAATAACCTAGTACGAAATAGCACGAAATACGAAAAAAATGGATCTCAGAAGACATTCATTCCTGACATTGTTGAAACTCATTCCTAGTTGAAACAATTAGAATTCTGGTTCAGCTGCAGTTCTATCGAAGTATTTCACGCCACGGCATCCAAGATGAAATTCATAAATGATTTAGAAACGTATTGCGTATGTCGCTTTAATTATTTTTTGGTATAGGTGCAGGCATTAAACAATGATATGCATTTTACGGACTGTTCGTCACTGGTATATCTTTATTATCTGCTTTAAATAATTTCTATTCATAAATTACTAAAATAAAATACTGCTTCGTGTAGGTATGACTTACTTTTCGAAAAAAGAAAAGAAAAATCTTGGAGAAAAATGTCGAGAGCAAAAGGTAGGCTTTTCGGTAATCTTCGTCTCTTCTTGAGCCGAGATAAAGAATTGCTTTCTCAATTCTGAAGACAAGTCAACATTTATCCCGAGAAAACTCACCTCAGTTGAAAGTCATCTCGCCCCTTTTCAATTATCTTCAAGTACCCGAAGGATTCTCAAATGGTCTATTAGGAAACATGCACATACTTCTCGATATATCCATTATAAAACAAAGCATATTAAAAATACAACCATATTAATTCTTCACGTTTTTTATTATATATTATGTATGCTTCATTATCTTCTAATAATATTTCATTAAGTATCTTATTATTCAATATCAATATAAATATTAAATTTCTACATGGAAGGAGATAAACTTGTATCAAGAGGAAGACTGTCTGTCATTGTCACATCATAATTTAATCAGAAAATATAATAAATTATATGTATAGGCAGAGGTACAAAATAAAAAAGGAATAAATATCTATAATTTGTTAAAAGCATTTGAAAAGATTGTACACGAAGTATTTGCTTATTTTTTTTTCATTGTCAATCATTTTGTCAGCAGTTTGTCTATTCAAAAATATTTTTGAGTATCTATAGTAAAAATATTAAACATCTAGGTATGGAAATGACAAAATTTTAAAAACCCACAGATGGCACAGTTTTAAAAATTAGAAAAAGGTAAACCATATGTACAATTTCCAAGCTTTGATATATGTGTGAGCGATCTTGGGTGGAATCGTGAACGTTACTTTATGTAAAATTATCACTTAAACCAGCCTTAAGACAGGTCGTCCTGTAACACTCATGTCAGTCCACAGATACTTTCTCATACAAATAGCTTCGTCTCTGTGAGACATCTATAATTTATCTTAATGATGATTCCAAAAATTTAAAGTTTCTTAAAAATTGAAACTTGAAAAAAAAAATTCTGATAAAAATAAATAAATTATTAAATAGCTGTTCATACCCGGCGTTGCACGAGTTAAGAATTAATTTAAAAATAAATTTATGGGGGAACATATTTTCCATTGTTTTGCAAAGCATCTAATAAAAACGTGTTAATTTAATATAGATTTAATATAGATGGATAAAATGCCCAGGGAGGAAATGTGGCCTACGTATACAAAATTTCGATCAGATCGGTGAAACGGAGTGGATTTTTATAGAAAATATATCATTAGAAAGGGGTAGTGTAAAGGAGGAGGGGGGAGATAAAATAAGATGGAAATTTGACTATAAAAAATAAATACTCTACACGATAAACTTCGGAATAATTTTATTAAACAAAGTTTCAATTTTGGTACATTGGAAACAAATTCATGAATGTATACGTTTTTCTTTTTCATTTTCAGTTTCGTTTTAGACTGAAAAATTTACGATAAAATATGAAAATGTATTGGATAAAATCGTTAAATTCGCAATGAATAAAGTAAACTGAAGATGGGTAATTTTTCGCAATATTTAAGTATGTACACGTTAGTACAATACATAGTGTGTGTGTGATGTATTGAGTTCAGAAATGCAGAATCTTATTTAAATATAAATAAAATGATGAATTATTAGAAACGCTTCTTCTTGACTCCTTTGTTCCACCTAATTATCCTGTTCCTATTCATTCTGGCAGTATCTTGTATCCAAGAGTGGCGAGCGCGTCTTCATAGTGACTGCAACCCGAAAGATAATCAAGCCCTTGTGTCGGTAAAGCAGTGAGTAGTCGGAGCGGCGGCCAGAAAATAGAAAAAAGATGGCGCGTTAGAAAAATGACTCTCCAGATACAAATAATGACCACAAGCTGTCATCATACACAAATCGGAATCATCTATTGTTATGAAACACCATGCGCATAAGCCGCCTGGGAAGTTTCCAAAAAACTCCGTTCTCAAAGGGTAAGTGAGAGTGCTATATCGGTGTTCAGCTCGAGGATATTCAGGTAAGCCAGATCCTTATTCAATCCTACCTAATCTGTCGTTCCTATCCTGTCGGTTGCGTCCACTCAGGAATATGATTCCCTTCCACTTCTTCTTCTTATTCAGTTTACGATAATAGAATTGAAAATTTTTGTGTAGACCATTATTTAAAATATTATTCCATATGTTGCGAAACTCGTTTGGAATAAATAGGAGATGATATTTCCGACAATAAAGTAGGTTATTTATTATTCAAGTAAAAAATGAGACATTTTAACTCTCGCCCATAGATTATGCATTTTTTTTGTAAAATTCAGATAGTAAGTTAGACGAAGTTATGAAAGCGCTCTTGTTTCACAGACAATAATTGTGAAAATCCCGTCATTCGAGTTCTAGTCTCAAGGGCTAAAGTCAGGTTCCATTAAATGGATTGAGTCAGGGTAGAGAACGTCTCTCGGTGCGCGAACATGTAAAGAATACTATTTAATAATTGAATGGCTTCAGTCGACATTAATTATTAATAGTATTAAAACGAATAATGAGTTCATTAAATATTAATACAATGATAAGTAGGGATAATTTAGGTTAGCTTATAACTCGGTAATACTAAAGATCTTCCGTTCCTACGTCCGTACGATCCCGTGATTGCGGTAACACAGGTTATTTTTTCATCCAGTATTCATAATCATTCCGCCTGTGGTTATATCTTTTGCAAGAATTTTTTATTATTGAGCCGGACATTGACGTATTTTACTAAGTGAAAATTAGTTAATTAGTTAGACTTAGTCATCTTATATAAATTAACGTAAATTTTCCTTATATGATATGTATAGGTCACACTACCTTGAGGCATCAAAAAATATATTCAAATAATTTTTGTTTTTGACGCAACTATTACACACAACATTTTTTTTCCTATCCTTATTTCCGGTATACATTGGTAAATATTTTTCATTTACAAATTATTTTTAAAATTTTAAAACGCAGGAGTTGTGCTATCCTTATCCTTGACTGCTTTAATTAAATTAATATGGTATTATTTTTCTTGT